>WNYG01000004.1:150665-750665 GCA_021396235.1 Sporothrix pallida | reverse complement strand
CTTTTCGGTCTGGAGGTGGCCGACGGCGACAAGGTCGCCATTGACGCCGAGGAGGTCCTGTACGTGGCGCCGCCCGTCGACGCCAAGGCCGAGAAGGAGCGCCTGAAGAAGGAGAAAGCTGCCGCCGCTGCTGCTGCTGGCGGTGCCCCCGCTGCCGGTGAGGAGAAGAAGATTGCCGACCGGACAAAGAAGCAGGACAAGGCTGAGGGTGCTTCCGCTGCCGCTGCCGGCGCTGGTGGTGCTGCTGCCGCCGGTGGTGCTGCCGCCGCCGCCGCCGCTGAGGGTTTCCCCACCGAAAAGAAGAAGAAGGAGAAGAAGGAGAAGCAGGCCCGCCCGCCCAAGGCTGCACCGCCACCGCCGGCACCACCCTCGCCCTCGCTCATCGACCTCCGCGTCGGCCACATTCTCAAGGCCGTCAAGCACCCCGAAGCCGACTCGCTGTACGTCTCGACCATTGCCATGGGCGACAAGGAGGGCACCACCGACACCGAAAAGTACGAGGACGGCCAGATTGTCCGCACCGTCTGCTCGGGCCTCAACGGTCTCGTGCCCCTCGAGGAGATGCAGGGCCGCCGCGTCGTCGTCGTCTGCAACCTCAAGCCCGTCAAGATGCGCGGCATCAAGTCCGCCGCCATGGTCCTGGCTGCCTCGCCCCGTCTCAAGGAGGGCGAGGAGGACCACCACGGCGGCCCCGTCGAGCTGGTGGCCCCGCCTGCCGACGCGCCCGCGGGCACCAAGGTGTACTTTGAGGGCTGGAAGGGCGAGCCCGAGGGCCAGCTGAACCCCAAGAAGAAGGTCTGGGAGATGTTCCAGCCCGGATTCACGACGACGGACGACTTGGAAGTTGGTTTCGATGCAGGTGTTGTCAAGGAGCTGGGCAAGGAGGGCCTGGGCAAGCTGGTGGCCGAGACGGGCGGTGTCTGCACGGTCAAGTCGCTCAAGGGCGCGACGGTGCGGTAAGAAAAGAGGGTAAAGGGTCAAAATCAAATAGAAGGGAAAGAGGCGAAGGAAGGGTATTCAGGGGCCGGCATACCATCCGCATTGCTACCGCTTTGAAACAACATTAAAAAAAAATAAGTGCAAAAATACATTCTATAGGCTCATGTTTGCGCACAAAATCTACGCGTTGCAATCTTCACCAACCACGCAAAGAATATGTGCAGAGCAAGCCGTGCAAGAAAAATCAAAACAAGCAAGTCTAGGCCCGGGACTATTTCCCCGGTGGCTGAGGATTGTTCATTTCCCGTGTTTTCTGAGATTATAGAATTTTAAAAGTGCAAAAACAGCCTGCCATCAGAAATTTTGTACAACGTCGCTTAATCATCCCCTGTTATTTTCCTACCACAGCCCCTTCGTGTTTGTATACTTAGCTCTTGCAAAAAGCTCCAAGTAACAAGTTTCAGCAAGTTGACATCCCATCCACTGAAATGAAGGCACAAACGTCGCCTGCTTGGGAAATAGGGACCCGAACGCAACCCTTTTTTTAGTTTTTAAAATGCTGTCTTGCTCAAATTTTCTTCAGGGACTATCGACAACCCCCAAAGGTACAAGACAGTTTTTTAGGCAACATCCCTTTGGAGAACTGACAGGGGTATATTTCTTTTTCTTGTCGGCGTGACTGTGACTGCTGGTGGGCGGACTGTCAACAATGCCTTGTTCTGGAAGTTAACGGGTTGAGAGACAAAAGATCAAAGGCTCTCGTACCATGGCCACAGAAAGCGGTTGGAAGGATAGAAGGATCTTCCAGGAACCCGGTATGTGAAAAAAATCTCAAAAAGTACCCCCATTGCGTGGTGAAGGGGTGGGAAGGGCGGAATGAAACTCAGGAAATCCGCAATGGGAGGTCGAGCGATTCTCTCTGCTCATACGCGCCGTCTTTTGTCGGTGTCGCTCACATGCGCAAGAATAAACTGCAAACAGAAAGAGACGTGCAAGGACACGATGCCGCCATAGCCGTCTGCTTCGTTGCCTATCGTTCGCGGTCTGCCGTCAACGGCCTGTTATTCATCTCTAACCGCCCATGCGGGATGCCTCCCATTCACGGTGCATCATCTGTCCGTCTTGGAGTTTAGAACTCAAAAGAAGGCAGGACTTTTGAAATAGTCGGCCTTGACGGCACGTTCTTCATGGTCAATGTCTTGCCAAGGTCTAAGACCGCAGAGAAAGAGAAAAGAGAATGGGATGTAAAAAATTTTCAAATGAGGTGGTCTTTGCTCCCACCATCTCGGAACGGCCTGCATGTTCCGGCCGCTTTACAGGCCGGCCCCCTGAAGGCCGACGCAGCTGCGTGATATCTCTGCGCCACAGGACCGACAGGATTCTGGTTCTCGAAGGCCGTGGAAGCAAGAAGATGCAAATAATGAGCCAGAAGGGGGTAAGATGGACATTGATGAAACGAGCAATGTACGAAATTGAAAAAATTTCTCCTTCTAGATGAAGAAGTCAAGGTGGGCGACTATTTTGTAGAGAGAAATGGTAGGATATGGTGGATTTGGAGGTTATGTATGGAAAAGGGGCGGTGTAAGTAAGGCGTTTGCTTGGGGGCCAAACCAACAAAATAAGTGACCTTGTAAGCCTTGGGTATTACTAAAGGTGCTTAAAGTAAAGATAACAGGATTTTAAAGTCATTTTCCTAGAAATCGGTTGTTGAAAGTGTTAACTTGAATACGTTTCGAATCAAGGTAGAAAAAGTGATAAAATGCTGTGCAAAATGACTATAAATAAGCCCCCTTTTCCCTCATCCTTACTTGTATCTTTTGAAATTTTTACACGCTTTATTCTTCACAATTACCTCCATCTACTTACTTCATACTGCCTTTCTCTTATCTACTTTACTCTACTCCGTACATTATTTGTTTTGTTTCATCTCCAAGCCCAAACTGCACTTTGAATAATTGTGAAACAGGTCGCCCATATAAGACCAGTCCAGAGCGCCTAATTGACCACGACTCACAACATCGAAAAAGAAGACAAAGAAAGACGCCTCGAGGCCACACAGCCGACCACTCTCTCACAGAACATGGTCAGCCAACCACAGTCCACTATGAAAGGCATTATCATTCCAACAGCATACAGGCCTCTTCCCGGTGAGCGGGATAGCAGCGACTCTATCTCCGTGGCTGGTGGTCACAGCATCGACCATGAAGACAATGGTGAGGGAAGCAGTGGCAACGGGAACGTCGCCAACGAGAGCGATGACGACGAAAGTGCCAGCAACGGTCGCGTCCATTATGGGCTAGAGGCTGAGATCAGAATGGCCAACCCAGGCCGCGCATACCTCAAGCTCCCGTACGAGAGCGAATGGAAGGGGAAAATAGCGGGTGATGTTTTGTTCCCGTCGTCCTACACATTTCCGCCTCGAAACATCTGGCAGAAAAGTCCAAATCAGTGGAAAGAATGGCGCTGTCCGGTCGATACCTGCGGCCGCAAATCGAACCTGGGCGGTACCACTCGCCACTGGACTGTATGTTCTTTTTCTTCTTTTTTTCTTCTTTTTTTCTTCTTTTTTTCTTCTTTTTTTCTTCTTTTTTTCTTCTTTTTTTCTTCTTTTTTTTCTTCTCTTATTTTCCCTGTCCATTTCGATGACATCCTACTAATCAAGTGGCTCAAAAATACAGCAAAGACACACAGGCGTTGCTTTCCGAGACAATGGAGACGGGACGCTCACCAACATCGGAACCTGTGATGTCTCCATGGTCGTGGAGCAGGATCCCTCGGTGATAGCAGCAAACGCTACATTATCAGCTGAAGCAAATGCTTCGTCTAGGCCGGTATTGTCTTTATTTTTTAGTCGAGACCTTCAAATGTCCCCCATAACTTACACAATTGTACTAACCTTCTAGGATGGCCAGAGCAGCACACGGAAAAGAAAACACCCCTCCAGTGGCGGCCGTGGCCGGTCGAAGAAAAAGACGCCGCTTAACCCGTCACGTCGTACCCGAAGGGGGCAAGACGACATTGAAGTCGAAATCGTAGACGATAGCGACGATGGCAACTTCTCGAACGACGAAAATGAGTCCTCCGACAACGAACAAGATGACCGCCGTCGCGATCAATCTAGTGCCACGCCTGATGAACAGCCGACTCCCGAGAGGGAATGGAGCATCCTCGTGGCGCACTTTAACCGCAAATTCAACGCTGTGCCATCAGATCCAGAAGCCCGCTACACCGGCGAAACCATTGACGCCTACATTAAGGTGCTGACAGAACAGTACAACCAAAATGGCGAAGTCTTTGTTTTTCCAGCTTGGATTATGCGAGACGAAGCCCCCGATGACTTAGACCTAACTAACGACAAGTACGTCCTCCCACCACACGCCAAAGAGTGTAAATTCTTGGTCTTCCCCATCGAACACAGCACCTGTTGGTACGGCATTTTTGTGGATTTTCGGTCCGTCCCGCGCCTGCCGCTTGCCATTATGGACCCTGGACCGCAAGACTCCCACTTCTTTAACGAAGCAGTCGGGCGCATCACCAATTTTCTCTTCAGCAAAGGCCTTGTGCCGGAACGGCCCCGGAACTACTCGCAAATAACCCCACAACATGATCTCGCCCCGGGTGGAGAGCATGGCCTGTTTTTGCTTCAGGCATTGGGCTGCTTTTTAGCCAGCCCTTCCACGTTTTTCGCGTCTATCGAAAGCGAAGACCCCGTGGTGGTGTGGGCTGAAAACAACGAAACCAAATATTCTGCTGCCCACACAACCCACGCAGACATCTGTACCTCGCTGAGGAACAAACAATCCGACAAGATATGTGACGAATTTATCGACAATTTCCTCAAATCTAACAGAGCTGCTACGGGCGCTGACCCAGTTCATCAGCGGTCCCTTCTCGACAATCTGGCAAAAAAAGCCTCCCCAAGCGCCATCATCGTCAACAGATTGCCTGTCGTGGATGTGGACGAAATTATGGCACAGGACAGCCAATCCCAACTCCCACACACAAATAGCACCTTTGCACTGCTGAATGACAGGCCGGGGACTTCTATTCCTCCTTCCGCCGCCCAACACTCGGAAACCGTAGTTACAGGAATTGGCCCTTCTGCCTCCTCCACTCGACCCGAACCGCGTCCTCTTCAAATCGAATCGTCCACCCAAACTGTTAACGGCGAGCGGCATCACTACAACGAGCCCGGTACTCCACGATTACGACACCTCGGTTTACACTCTGGTACCGGAGGCGCCCATTTCAGCCGGGCTGCTGAAGCCCAAATGGAGGATAACGAGCACGAAAATAGCATCCCGTTTTTTGAATAAGCTTTTACGACGTGCTCCAAAAGACGCGAGAATATTCGGCATCTTCCACCCCCCACCCCCTTCCTATCACGTTGTTAAAACTATCTTTTCCTTTATTTCCTCCCTTTTTACTCTATAATATTTTTAATATTTTGACATTTATATTATAACTTTACATTTTAACAACCTATTTTTCAACTTTACTAACTCCGATTACCTATACCATACATTGGTTACTAGGTTAAACTTTAATTGCATCTCTTTAAGGTAAATAAACAAGGTTTTTTTTTTATGAAGAATGTAAAATAAAAAGCAAAATTAAATAATTCAATGACGAATTAAGGCCATTTTATTACAGATTCAGCATAAAATATTAGTAGTTCTCAAGAGAACTAGTTAAGACTTTAAGGCGTAGGCCGATGTCCACCAAAAGGTAGACTGAGCGCTACACGGTCTTTTAAAACGTACGTTACTCTTTAAAATACAGTTTGACGAATTTTCAGATAATTGTAAAATAGGCTTCTATTCCACTGTCAAAGATCAAGAGACGATAATATCCAAAAAAATGCCATCATTTTTACTCAAAAACTCTTACGCGCCGAGGGCACCCCCACGTAAGGCCTCGGGGAAGCGACCAAAGGCGACCCGGGCACGAGCCACACACCATCTTTATTTTATTTTAAGCCCTGTCATTCATGCAAAGTTGGACTCGCAGGGCGGCCAAGCCACTGAGATTGCTTTTTCAGCTATTGTATGGGGGTCGATTTCGCCGGAAGGCTATCAACATCACAAGACCTCGGAGAAGCGGCCGCAGGCCGGCCGCCGTGATCCAAAACGGCGTTTCGGCCACCCGTACACGGGCCGGGGGAAAAATTTTCGTGTTCGTCGAAGGCCTCCCGTCGCAAAGTATGCAACTGTGTGACAAGGCAGAAATTTGACCGACGGCGAAAAGAGATAATGCAGAATTTATGTTGAGTAAACGATAACGTTGCTCTGCGTTCACTTTGGTTTTTATTCTAATTTAGGAGAAACATAAAGTGATGTTTAAGAAGGGCCTATGAACTGACGAGCGTGTGATAAGATACTAACTGAGATGGTATGCCTTAATTAAGCGAAAAGAGGCTGTCGTAGTGATGCGAATGTGACAAGGCGTTGAGAGTAATTTGACATGGACCATCCGACATTTTGACGTGAGAATGGTGTGACAATGAATAGAAGACAACAACCTAATTGTTGTACAAACCGTTGTTGTCACATTTCTATCACTTTGTTTTGATTCTTGACCTTTTCACCTAATGAATCAATTTCAATCCGAGCCAAATTTGACAACCGCCCATTTATTCCTCGCTTCATGTTTCTTCTTGGAGCAGTTTGCTTTCTTCCACAACTCAAAAGCTCACTTTCGAGTGAGCTTTCAACCATTCACCTTCAATCCTGAATATATCAACCTTTCAGTCATTTGTTTCTCGGAGCAAACTTGCATTCTTAGCCTTTATATTTATTCCAAGCTTCAGCTGTCAGTTTTCGCATTGATTTTTTGTGTTATTCTTACTTTTGCTTTTCGTTTCCAGCGCTATGCTTCCAACCCGAGATTCAACCTTTGGCTCTTCAGCTTCAAATGAACAACCAGCCATGCCCACTCTACCCTTTCCAGACAAGCCGGCGACGAGCCGTGCAGGCGATACCATTGTAGCATCGAGTCCAACCAGCATCCCGGCGCCTCAGTCACGGTTCTACGGGACCGGGCGGCAGATCTCAACAGCCGAGCCGGGTCGAGCGTATCTCCAGGTGCGACGAGGGACCAAGATCGAGTCCAAGAAGAACGTTCTCTTCCCGGCCGGATACGCTTTCCCAGGCCCGAAAGAAAAGTACTGGACCTGTCCTGTCAAGGACTGTGGCTCGGTCATCGAGGAGTTGCGCGGTCTGGGCGGCCACTGGAGGGTGAGTTGTGGTCGTGTCTATGAAATAGAGATAGCTTGAAGTGAAACTGACATTCCAGTACCACCACGCCGAAACGGCCTTTCGGGACAATGGCGACGGCACGTTGACAGCCATTGGCAAATGCGAGGTGTCCATGGTCGTTGAGAAGGTGTCTCGACCGGAAGTCGACGATCTGGTGAGTGGTCCGCACCATGTTTTCTGCTTCTCTTTTTTCCCAGTTCCGTTCGGCTACTAACGTTAAGAGCCCGCCTACGAGCCTCGCCAGGAACCTTCACCTTCACGTCGCCGGCTGGTCTTCCCAAACAAACGGGCGCGACTGGACAAGGATTTCGTCTATAGGAGAGACGAGCACACTGTGTCAGCCAAGTCCGCCAACGCCGAGACCATCGCCCAGGAGGCCAACTTTCAGGAGGCAAACGCCGGGGCGGCTGTGCCATTGCCATCGACAAGCAGCCAACATACCAAGCAAGAGGATGCAGGCACACAGACACAGACACATGCACAGACTCAGCTGGACGGAACGACGAACGCCAGTCCCTCTCCCAAGATCCCTCAGGTCGCTGGCCAAAGCAGCAGCAACACCACCACCACCAGCCCCGGCTCCATCTCCAGCCCAGACGACGTCCGCGTTTCGTTTATCGCCAAACGGCGTGCCCTTCAGGCCATGGATGACACTGCGGTGCCTCTCACGGCCGAGATCATTGACGCATTCATGGCTCTGCTAAAAAAGAAGGGCAAGACGCAGAGCAATGTGGTCGTCTTCCCGACCGAGTTCTGGAAAAGACACGCGCAGATGGAGAGGCAGGCGTCGTCTCTGAGGCTGCCGACACTGACAATCTCGCCCCGTCTGCTTGGGAACGAGAACGACTGTCTCGTCTTCCCCGTCTTTGACGAAACGGACGGCTGGTACGGCGTATTTGTCAGCCGGCGGTCGTCGCAGAGGCTTGTCTTTGCCGTTGTGGATGGTGCTTCCTCGACAAACGCAGCCCACTCGGCCGAGGCCGTGGCCATCCTGGGATATCTGCAGAAACAGGGGTGCATGGCCTCGGGGCTACAAAGCATCACCTTTACAACACCCGACACTGGCCTCAAGAGACAGTCGGGCGAAGACAGCGGCGTATTCTTTCTCAAGGCGCTTGACTGCTTCCTCAAGAATCCGGGAGCGTTCTTTACCGGCGCCATTAACAATGCGCCGATGCGGTGGGACAGCAGTCCGTCTCTGCTGTCGAGAGCAGCCATACTGCGACTGCTCACCCAGGATCTGCGACTCCAGTTCGTGGACCGGGCCATGCAGGGCATAGTGGCCCTGGCAGGAGAGTATGCCGATGGCGACGTGGTCGAGAAGGCGTGCTTCTTGGGGCTATTTTCTGAGAGAGCGGGGAAGCTGATCAGGGGAGGCGGGCCTCGCGGCCATGGAAAAGAAGCTGTTCACGGCGGCCAGCCCGAGTCGAGTGCGGTTGGTGAGGCAAAAGGGCGGGCAACTACCACGCCAACAACGCTGAGACCTGTAAAGCTGACAACGTCACCTCCGACCACGACATCCCATGCCAGCGGATACGCCACAGTGGCAACAACTCGCGCAATGAACCAGACACCGAAAAACTCCCCGAACCCTACCGGACGGCCCGCTTTGGCAACCATGCCATCCATGCCGCCCGTGACAACCCGGCCGTTTGTTAGAGCAGCGGCTGCTCGAATGGAGGTAGAGGTCGTCGAGGGGACTGGGAGTGGCGGTGTTAAACGGCCACACGCGGATGAGACTGCCTTTAATCGTGGTACGGGAGATAGAAAACGGAATGCGTTTAGTGTTGCGTGATCCTCGTGATAAATCGGTCGCCGGGGTAAGATGTTCATAGTTTTTTTTATTAGTATGAGAATCCCATAGAACGAATATGCTTCATAAAAACCCACACCCACTCGATATCATACAATAGTGACAAATAAATCAAATGGAGTAAAAACAGAAACAATATGATGCGCAACCGATAAACATAATAACGCCGAAAAATCAGAATCAAACGCCATACCACATCTCATCGTCTCGGTTCGGTTCAGGCACGGCCCTTGGCCTTCCCTCTCTACTGGTCCTCCGTCAGGGCCTGCATCACGCGCTTGTAGAACTTGGCTGCCTGCATGCGTGGGAACGAAATCTCCTCGACCAGGTAGTCTGGCAGCTGCTCGATCAGGGCCGCGTCGCGCCGGCTGTCGAGCTGCGGCGTGTACACAAACTGTGCACTCTCGCCATCACCACCGTTGCTTGTCTCAACATCGTCCTCGTCGATCGACAGCTTAAAGTGCAGGCTGCCATTACGGCCCGTCTGGATGCAGTCGTACATTTCGCGGCCGCCCTGGCGCATAGCCGAGCGCACCAGCAGACCAGTCAGGTCACCGTACAAGTCCTCCTTGAGCTGCGCCGTCTGGCTGTTGGCCTGCATGGCCTCGACGGCAGCGCGAGCGTTTGCGGGCGCCGCCTTGGACGATCCGGACTTGATAGCACTGCCAGGCACGGTCATACCGGCCGGGAGGGCGGGCATCTCGGCAGCTGTACGTGCAGCGGCCAGCTTTGTTGACAGCGTCTTGGATGCTGCCTTGGCCTCGTCGAGTGCCTTTTTGAGCTCGACCACCTGTGCCTGCAGATCCGAAGCACGAGCTTCACTCGCCTCCCAATCGCGCTTGGCCTTGGCACCGTCCTTGGCCAGGTCACGGAACGACGCAACCTCAGCCTTGAGGCTCGCAATGAGTTCATTAGACGCTGAATTGTTAGCGGTGTTTCAAAGTCAGAGTAAGTCGTACCGGTGTGTTGGGACTTGGGACCTACCCTTTGCGCGGTCCTCGCCTTGCTTCTTGAGTCGGTCAAAGTTGCGCTCTGCCTCCTTGACACCAATCTCCTTGAGGTCACGGTACCGTGACTCGAGCGCGTCGTACTTCTTTGTGATTTCGCCCAGCCGCCGGCGCACCGACGCGTCGTCTGAGCCGCCTGCGGACGCTGTTGTCGTTGTTCCCCGAGCGCGAGAAACAGAGGATGGCACTGCTTGTGGTCTGCTCCGGCGCTGTGGCGACTGGAAAGTGCTGCTCGTCACATCCACGCTCTTTGGCTCTGCCATCTCAATCTCCATCGTGTCGGCAAAGTCGGTCTTTGTTGCATCAGCCTCCTCGATCGCGCCCGTCTCGTCACCGTCTGTTGCCATTGACATATCCTCATCTACAGCCGATGCTGCTGACCGCCGCCCGCGCTTGGCCGGCTTTGTTGCTTGAGGGTCTTCGTTCTCGTTGGTTGTTGCTGCCGCCGCCTTGGGCCGGCCTCGTCCACGCTTTTTGGGAGCTGGTGCGTCGTCGTCTTCCATCTTGGAATCGTCTTCGTTGTCTTCCTCGACCTCAGGAGCTGTTGCCGCCGCTGCCTTCCGCCCTGGCCGGCCGCGTGCCTTGGCTGGTGCTGCTGTGGTTTCGGCCGGCTCAACGGCCATCTCGTTGGTCTTGTCGGCGAGCACGCGCTGGCTTCGTGACTTTGTTGTTGTGGTAGTCGTCGCCGTCATGGATTCGTCTTCATCGACAGCTGCTGCGGCAGCCGCTCCTCTCCGTTCGCCGGCACGACGCGTCGCTGCCGTCTTTTGTGCTGGTTTAGTGACCTTGTTTGCTGTCGTTGTCGTGGCCGTGGCCGCCGACGTGGCCGAGGGCCGTCCTCTCTTTGCTGCAGGCATGTCGCGAATGGTTTTGGTTTTGGATGCTGCAGTTGTCTTTGCTGTGGCCTTTGTTGCTTTCGCTTTTATAGTTGTTGTTGTTGCCGCGGTCTTGATCTTGAAAACTCCCAGGTCGTCCTCCGAATCCGACTCGACCAAACTCAGCAGGTTAGAAGGTGCTCGAGTTCTCGCCATGTGGTGACGACACGCTGGAGGAGAAAGGGGGGAAATGGAATAGAAAAGTGGGAATTCTCGAGTTGCGGGTCTGTTTTGTTTTGTTCAGCGCGTTTTTGCGCTTTTCGGGCGTTTTGGGGGCTGAGACAAAGTGGGACAGAAAAGAGGAACACGGAAAAGAAGGGACGAAAGCGAACAGACAATGATGATCGAGACAATTGAACACGACAGCCTTGCGAGGAATGGCCCAATTTCAACGTCAATTTCTATCCCAGTGGAGAGATCGTAAAAAAGAGGGGATGACACAACGTGGACACACACAGAAAGCAAACAAGGGCGAGGCAGAGAACACAGAAAGCACAATCGCAAGGACGTGATGGGAGACAGGGGGCACCTTCCTACTCCTGATTGGCCAGAAACGTGTGTACGCGATGGTTGTACGGGCAACGCGTTCTGTGCTGTCGATAAAGGAAAGACCCGCTTTTCTCTTTACCATCTCAGTGGAGGGAAAGAGCCAGCCGCGCACGAGACTGGATCCACTTTTATCACATGTGATTGGCCCGCGGCTCAAAGCCTCGCAGAAGGCACGCTGGCTCACACTGGCGGCAGGTGGCAATTGGTGGGCTCCCTCTACGTAAGGCACCGGCCAGGCCAAAATTGCCCCAAATTGCGTGGAACAGCAAGAATACAGCACACCGAAAACGAGACCGAAATCCAACCACTTTAACACACTTTTAAAACCCACGAGTTCCACCCGATCATCGACCCTCGGCGCGGCACGCACGCGTTCCAACGGATTCAACGGCATCCTGCAGTTTTTGCTGCCGTCCTTGATACCCGAACTCTTCGCGATCCCGACGAACACAGCTCCCCCACCGACCTTATCGACGGATCCTTCAAGATGGCGGACAGAAAACGGGTTGGCGACTATGTCATGGACTTGATCCTTCTCGCCGGCATGGTAAGTACATCCGAGGCCTCTATGCAGCGGCCAGCGGCGGACAGTGAACGGTAGGCCCGGCTAACACATGCGGCGCAACAGACTGGAGCCATGTACTTCCTGGCCAGAAACGTCCTCACCAACCTTGCCAGCTACTCCGACCCAGAACGCGAAAAGAACGAACTGAACCGCAACAAGGCCAAGGCCAACCTCGAGCGCTTATTAAAGTCCAAACGGAACCGCGACGGCTTAGACGACGACGACGCCGATGGAGTAGACGGCAGCGGCGACGGCAACGGCCCCGGCGGCTCATCACGAAACCGGCGGCAGCTCCTCGAATCGCTGGAGCTCAACGAGTACGAAAACATGATTGCGCTCGAGGTCGTGCCGCCCGAGGATATCTCGGTCGGCTTTGACGACATTGGCGGCCTCGAGGAGATTATCGAGGAGCTCAAGGAGGCCGTCATCTACCCGCTGACGATGCCCCACCTCTACTCCCACGCCGGCTCCCTGCTGGCCGCCCCTTCGGGTGTGCTGCTGCATGGCCCTCCCGGCTGCGGCAAGACGATGCTCGCCAAGGCGCTGGCCCACGAGAGCGGCGCCTCCTTTATCAACCTGCACATCTCGACCATGACGGAAAAGTGGTATGGCGACTCCAACAAGATTGTGCGCGCCGTCTTCTCGCTCGCGCGCAAGCTGGAGCCGTCCATCATTTTCATCGACGAGATCGACGCCGTGCTGGGCACGCGCCGCAGCGGCGAGCACGAGGCCAGCGGCATGGTCAAGGCCGAGTTCATGACGCTGTGGGACGGCCTGACCTCGTCCAACGCCGCCGGCATGCCCTCGCGCATTGTAGTCCTCGGCGCCACCAACCGCATGCACGACATTGACGAGGCCATCCTGCGGCGCATGCCCAAAAAGTTCCCTGTCACCCTGCCGGGCCTCCAGCAGCGCCGCCGCATCCTGCAGCTCGTGCTAGGCGACACCAAGCGGGACCCCGACTTCGATATCGAGTACATTGCCCGCGTCACCAGCGGCATGTCCGGCAGCGATCTCAAGGAGCTGTGCCGCGACGCCGCCATGATGCCCATGCGCGAGTTCTTGCGCTCCCAGCGCGAGTCGGGCAAGAAGATGTCGGCGCTCAACCCGGCCGACGTGCGCGGCCTCCGCACCGAGGACTTCTTCCCGCGCAGTACCGCATTGCCCATTGGCAGTGTGAAGCCGACAGCATCCTCAACAACTTCGTCGCGCGCACCCAGAGCCGCTACCGAGGCTTCGGAGACCCAGAGCCACACAACTACCGAGGACACCAGCAGCCAGCGCAAGAGCAATCGCCGTTCCTCTGCAGCATCCTCTTCATCAAAACGGAGATCAGCAAAGGCCAAGTCGGTGGCCAGCCAGAACAACGACGACGACGAGTACGAGGATGTTGACGAGGAGGTGGTCGGCAAAGCTGTGGTCACTGAGATCGAATAGACCGTGCTCGTGAGCTCGAATTAGACGGCAATGGCGACTGCAGATACTAGACCTGATTTTGGACTGTTATTTCTCTTGGCTTTTTGACGGGATTATGTACAAAAGGAGTTCTCAGAGGATATATTCTACTCTATTCGGTTTATTGAGCATACGACACGGCGTTACCTCTTTTATCACCTGTTTCTTCCATCTTCTTCATGTGACACATAAAACCATTGAATTGTGGTGATGAATTTCGTGCAGTTTTAATACGTTGAATTGTTGACGTCGGCTACCTAGATATTCGTATATCCGTGAAAGGCCTCTATGAGTCCGTCTCGCGGCGGCCAAATGGCAGTCGCGGCCGGTGCTGAGCACGTCATTTGCAATCCAAAATTCATGTGGCGAACAGCCCGCTAGTTCGGTACTTGCTTCGTCTCACATCTCACTCACAACCCGATGTATCCCCAGCCCGCTGAGACATTTGGCGGGGAAGGTGCAGCACATTACGGTGAGCGGCCACCTGGGGCCAGCCCCCTGGCGCACCTGCCAGACCATTCCACAATGACTCCGCGCATCGGCTCAATTGCCGCAACAGCACGCCAAAACTGGTCACAAAAAATTTAGACGGGAAGGAACCAACGACAGGTCACCGAAAATAAGAAAAGAAACCAACTCCAGGAACCGCTTTCGAGAGACACGAAAAGGCGGTCGGCAAGCAGCAGAATCAATTACATCGAATATCTCGAAATTCGCAATTGCTTCACGAGCACGCCTTGCAGAATTGAAGTACAAGATTTTTTTTTACTTACCTTTCTCTTCGTCCCTTCCCGCCCAACCACTAGAATAAGTCCTTGCCTTGTCTTGACTTTTTCCCGGCTGCCGTCGTTCGCCCCTTCCCCTCTTTGTTTCCCATCGCTCTTTCTTTCCTCCCGGATTAAGACCTTTCCTATCAAAGAACAGCATATCTTCTGACAGCAATTGCTCAATTGCTTGATTTCTTTTATTTTCCACCTTCACCTTCACCGCCGAACACCACCTCGTCGATTGATCCTTATCGTCGTCCATTGGTGCATCGACCTTTTTTGCGTCCGGTCTCCGCCCTCGTTCGCTCGACCCGCCCGACAGTGACTTCCGTGAGTCACGCGAGTCTAGGTCTTAACAAAAGGAAAGAACTTAAACAGTCTTTCCTCGTCCTCAATTCGACTTTTACTTTTCTCCTCCTACATTTCACATCCACCTCTCTCCATCATGACCGACAAACCCATCTCCAAGGTCCTATCCCGCGTGGACCAGGACGGCCACAACCTGCCGCCCTCGCCCGCACCCTCCAGCCCGTCCAACGGCCGCCGACGCTATGCCCTCGCCACGGAGCTCGTCTACACCGAGACCAAGGACCAGCACGGCGCCTCCAGCATCCCGATTTACCAGTCGGCCACCTTCAAGCAGACCTCGGCCGCCGGCGGCGGCGAGTACGACTACACCCGCTCCGGCAACCCGACCCGCACCCACCTCGAGCGCCACATGGCCAAGATTATGAATGCCAACCGCGCGCTGGCAGTTGGCTCGGGCATGGGCGCTCTGGACGTCATTACTCGTCTGCTGTCGCCCGGCGACGAGGTCATTACGGGCGACGATCTGTACGGCGGCACCAACCGCCTGCTGACCTACCTGGCCCGCAAGCAAAACATTATTGTGCACCACGTCGACACGACCGATGTCGCTTCGGCCGTTGCTCGTGTTTCTGAGAAGACCGCCATGGTCCTGCTGGAGACGCCCACGAACCCGCTCATCAAGATTGTCGACATCCCCTCGATCGCCAAGGCCGCACACGCCGCCAACCCCCGCGCTCTCGTCGTCGTCGACAACACCATGCTCTCGCCCATGCTCGCCAACCCGCTCGACATGGGCGCCGACATCACCTACGAGTCCGGCACCAAGTACCTCTCGGGCCACCACGACATCATGGCCGGTGTCATTGCCGTCAACGACGCCAAGCTCGGCGACGAGCTGTACTTTATGATCAATTCGACCGGCTGCGGCCTCGCCCCCAACGATTCGTTCCTGCTCATGCGCGGCGTCAAGACGCTGGCCATCCGCATGGAGAAGCAGCAGAGCAACGCCCAGATCATCGCCGAGTTCCTGGAGGGCCACGGCTTCCGCGTGCGCTACCCCGGCCTCAAGTCGCACCCCCAGTACGACCTGCACTGGTCCATGGCGCGCGGCGCTGGCGCCGTGCTGTCCTTTGAGACGGGCGACCCGGCGCTGTCGGAGCGCATCGTTGAGGCCACGCGCCTCTGGGGCATCAGCGTGTCGTTCGGCTGCGTCAACAGTCTCATCAGCATGCCGTGCCAGATGAGCCACGCGAGCATCGATGCCAAGACGCGCCAGGAGCGCCAGATGCCAGAGGACATTATCCGGCTGTGTGTCGGTATTGAGGACGTCAACGACCTAATTGACGATTTGCAGCGTGCAGTACGTACCCTCCCCTACGATCATTGTAAACTATGTGTTGAGAAACCTGCTAACAACAACAGCTTGTGCAAGCCGGTGCGGTCACCCTGTCCATTGACGGTTTCCAGGCAAACGAGGCTGCTCCTGCTCAGGCATAAAAGCAAGCGACGAGCCTGTCTTGGAATTCGGCGTCATGTTTTACTATCTTCGAGGCTTTTCTGGCCATGATTATTTTTCTGTATTCTGGGTTATCTACTTTGGGCGTTCTCTCTGGCGGTTCGGATTTTCTATTGTCATCGTATTGCATTTTATACAACCACACCATATTAGTACCAAAAATGTCATTTCAGGGTTTTCTTTCTTCACTCATGTCCCATCATATTGTCACTTGTGCGATTACTGTGTTAAAAGGTAATAAAAGAGCTAAACATTAATGACTAGATGCTATGCCGTGGCTGGTCCGTGTGCTTCGCTGGCTCTTCCTCTGCTGCGTCCCGATGTTCATAATTTTATCCTCCCGCTTTTCCCTCCTTTCTCTCTTCCCGATAAAAAATGAAGAACAGCAGCCAGCCAGCGATAACAACACGTCCAATTATGTACATATATGTAATGTATACAAAATTATGAGTGACAAGGTGAGAGAGAGAGAAGCCGACGGTGGCAGCCCCTCCTGCTTCAATGTCACCTTCTAGTCCCTTCTTCCCCTTCTCTTCGGGGTCAGGATCTCTTGTTCCTCCTCGCACCAGATACTCTCCTCTTTTCTCTTTCTTTGTATGTCCCATGCGTGTGGATATAAAAGAACATAAAAAGCAAAGACAAGACCAAAAGCAGTAGAACAAACAAAAGTATAAAACAAAATAAAAGCAAATATAAGGAGCAACCATAAGACAGGAAAGGACAAGATAATGATAATCCCAGAAACGAGCGCCGCGATAGAGGACAAAAGCCGACAAAACAGAGAATGGGTGGCGTGATGAGATGAAAGAGGTGGAGAGGGTATCCTGTCGTCCAAGCTCATGTCTTCTACACTCGTTTCTGTCCTGTATTGGCCGTTTGCAGAAAGTGACAAAAGCGAGTGTGAAAGCGAAAGAAACGCCGATGCGCCGATGCGCCGAGGAGAATATAAAATGAAAAGGGTAATCTCCGCCTCACCCAGCCGTAGCCAAATTATAGAGGAGGTGTATTAACAGAAAGCCGGCAAGGGTAATAAAAAAGGCAACGAAATGGAGTATAACGACCGCCATATGCAATACACGCGAACGGGGGTAATAAAAGGAAAACAATAATGAACAATAAACTCAAATAAGTAAAAGGAACCCGCAAATGCTCGCAAAGTGAAATGATGTTCGAATGCAGCAGTCCCCAGGACACCACGCGCGCTCTGGATGCAGAACAGAATAGAACTCAGACTTGACCACCACAGTGGGTTAGAGCCGAGGCGGAGAGGTATATATGTAAGAGTCGACGTGAGGAAATGTGAGCGTAGCATTCGAAAGGGATAAAAGAAAATGCCGTAGTGGTATAAATAAAAAATAAAAGGTCGTAGAACGTAGAAAACCCAGGAAAACTGAATAGGTGCAAACTCATCAACTCGACATGTTATGGTGATTTGCCCTGTTTTCTGTCGGTCGGGCCGTTCTCGAAAAGATCTGTGATCACAGCTCCAGACCAGATGTCCGAGTCGCCCGTCGAGTGCACCGTCACCAACCACGCCACGACAATATTAACGAGGTAGTGAATCATGTAGGCATACGAGACACCGTACACGGCAGCGGAGACGGCAACGCCAAAGAGCAGGAAGCTCACAACATACTTTAACCGTGTCGTCACACGCGGCACCATCCTACCTGTCGTAAGCGTCTCAACCAGTACGATAAACGGCATGATAGAGAGAACGTTGTGATGCGACGAGAACGGCGTCAACCAGTGAACGGCCAGGTTCCTTATCCAGACCGCCAGAATTGGCAGGTTGATGGGAAGAATCCATAACATCAGGATGAGGATAGAGTGGACGTAGTTGTAAAAGTTGTAGTTGACGGTCGACCGGAGCTCAGAGGCCACACGGAGAGCCCGAACCGTGGTCGCGAGCTGCACGAGACAGGCGACCAGGTATGCGAACTGGTACGGGATAACCGTGGATACAAGGAACAGCAGCACGGCTGTTGTGATCACACGGCGGCGGGGTGTCGACTGTATGAAGGGCGGCGAAAAGTATTGCTGCGACTGCAGTTGATGCGGAGCTGCGGCCTGCTGTTGCTGCTGGTCTGCCGCATGAGCAGGCGTACGGCGGCGATCATCATGCCGGACCCAGCCAGGGCGAGACACAGCAAGGCCCAAGGCCAGGCCAAGGATGTGCGTCAGGGCAAGAGCTGCGTAGTTGATTGCGGTGCACACACCAACACAGATGACACTGATCAGTGGGATAAGGAACCAGTAGAATGAGTCCTGTGTGCCCACCAACAGATCGTTCTTGTGGAAATCCACTGCCACCTCCGTAGCATTGCGCCAGTTCCAGAAGCCAGAGGTTGGCTGACTGGGTTGGGGACTGCCCATGGACAGCGAGAAGACAGTCAAGGCTGCCACCACGACGGGAATGGACTTGCGTAAACACATGTCCAAACTGTCGGAGAAGGTGATGAAGACACCGGTCTCGTCGTAAACCCTGAATTGCTTCTGGAGAACCAGAGCAACGATGAGAACAGGGAAGGCGGCAAAGACTGTCCGGTAACGCATGTACAGTTTGCCCATACTGCCCATAACATCGACAGTAAGGCGCACTTGCATGCTCGAGTTGCAAGTCGGGTCGGTCCAGAACTGGAAGCTGAGGCCTTCTTCGGATGGGGCGCGCCGGGATAAAGGCGGGGGCATGTAGGGCGCAATGCCGTGGACGCTGATGCTGGCCTGGCGTGCATTGACGTAGTACTTGGACTCGAAAGGCTCCGAAAGGTACTGGCGCACAAGGGGTGTGAAAGCCTCGGCCTCCTCGCCGCACACCTGGTTGCTGATCTCCAGGTGGTAGGCCAAAAGGCTCGACTCGAGCGATGGGATTCTGACTTCGGTCACCATTGGGCGGTTAGCCGGGAGGCGGATTTTGAGGCCAAAGGCAAGCAGGCTGCGCAGGCTGGTGTCGCGTGTGCGGTGTGACTGGGAGTTATCGCTGAACTCGGCAATGAGGAAACCAGGGGAGGGCGCTGTGGCCTTGTCGATCACGGCCACAAACTGGTGCTCGGCAATGTGCTCGATGTCGTACTGGAGGTAGGAGAACGGGCTCGCCTCGCGCTCTTCCGCGAGAGTGAAGGGGTAACGAGATGAGCGCTGCGAGGCGGGCAGCACAATGACATCTGAGGCGGCGTTCTTGCATGCGAGACGTGTTGAGCCGGTACTCTCGCCGGACAGATCCATCTTAATTGGGAAAACGCCCGTTTGGCCCGACTGCAGGGGAAACACGCTGCAGAACAAAACTTCCAACTTGCCAGCATCACCAGGCTTATCGAGTGTCTGGTCCGTCAGAAGAGTAAACCGCTTTCCGACGGGGGATCCAGGAGGTGGGATGGGCAGCAGGTGAGCCTTGAGGCGCGGCGAGTCGCCGAAGCTGCGCATGACGAGACGCTCGCCCTGTGCGATAATGGCATTGGAGTTGTCTTCCAGGGTTAAGAGAGTCGAGGGTTCCTTGGAAGGCACGTCTCTCTCTGCAATGGATTCCATGCCAGTAAGGAAGTGCTTCTTGAAGACCCGCATGCGCTCGGCGCGTGGCTTTG
Source organism: Sporothrix pallida (assembly GCA_021396235.1). NCBI lineage: Eukaryota > Fungi > Ascomycota > Sordariomycetes > Ophiostomatales > Ophiostomataceae > Sporothrix > Sporothrix pallida. The sequence goes on along the minus strand of WNYG01000004.1, from coordinate 731,032 downwards.
TCTGCGTTGCACGGTGCACATCGACTACGTCGTACAGGGCACGAGAGATGACCTTGCGGAACTGGTCGCACCACAGGATGGCCTGATGGTCCATGCTGGTCCAGACATTCGGGATCGTTGTCGTGAAAACGGTGAAACCGTGGGTGTCGGGAACGAGGGACTCGAGGCTCGCATAGTCGGAGGGAACGATAGTATCGAGACCACCACCAGCAATCGACACAAGTGTCACATGCCACAAGGGGTTGTTGTTGGCCCACTGCTGGGAGTAAGCACGGCGCCAGTAGTCGTTGATGTCGTCGTATATCTTGACGATCTCGCCGTCGAAGGTCACAGGCGGGCGGGCGTGCGGCGCCGAGAGTGTGACAATGGTGTTGATCGAGTTGGATTGGTAGTTGGGCATGATGAGCATCGTACGAGCCACAACACCGCCCATGGAATGACCGAGAATAATGACAGAGGTAGGATCGGGGACGTCGGAGTCGCGGACCGACAAACGTGGATCGAGGTAAAGAGAGAGAATGTAGCGAATGGCTTCGTTGAGGTATTCGGCCTGGTCCAATAGCGTCTGGCCGTGGAAGGCTGTGATATCCTCGTTGAAATCGACAGTGAAGAAATCGAGGCTGCGTGCGCCGCCGCGAAAGGCAGCTTCGTTGTGCCGCACAACATCGTGGAAATAATTTGCGGCCTCGGCGGCGATGGGACGAACCTGCTTGTAGCTGCCGGCGTTGCCGGGGATGAAGAGGACGGGAATACCCTTAAGCTGTGGTGTGTTAGCGGCCATATCCATCGAGGTACTCAATGTCGTCAAATCGAAAAGCAAAGCTGTATGCGACATACCTTTGTCTCGTCGTCAACTCCCTGCTCCCGATATAAATAAAGAGAGTACTTGCTCGCGAATCGTGTGTGCTCGGTGTCAAACTCCTTCAGATGTGCATACGATGGGCGCATATACGACATACGACAGCCCTTTGGATCGAGCTCAAACTGGCGCGTAACAAGCGACTTGAGAATGAGGCCCAGCAACACAGCACCGAGCACCGATGCGGACAGCGTCAAGAGCGTTATAGCCCATGGACTGCGCGCACGTGGTGGCCGGCGGACGACGGGCCGGTCTGGCCGTGGTGACTTCTCCATGACGGGCTGTGGGATGCTGTTCGCAGAAGAAGCTATCGCGTACTTGGGCGGAGGGTTGCCGAAGCCGGTGTTACCGTTGCTTCGGTAAGCAATTCCGCTGCTGCCGCCGGAGCGACTTCCGTCGTCGTGGTCGTCGAGCTGTTGCTGTTTTGAGGCGCCTCGCGAGGGCGCATTGCCTGGCGAGGCAAGCAAGGGAGTTGGGCCGGCCAGGTTCGCAGCCGAAGCAGAGGTCGAAGCAGCGGTCGAGACCGCAATGGGAAGAGCAAACGCGGGCGCGGGCGAGGAGGACGTGGGCGATCGCCGGGTCGCCGAGGAGGACAGGACGGTGGCTGGAGGAGAGAACGGTATTATAGGCGCGAGGCGAGCCAGGCCATTCCGCGTCGGCGCGTCGCGATGTGATGAAGAAGAGGCCGTAGAGGGAGTAGAGGAGGTAGAGGCGCCGTTACGCCTGCTGCGGGCGGACGACTGTCGCGAATCGAGTGTGGCCCTAGGCGCTGATGTTGTCGAAGGCGAGGATGAATCTGAGGTCAAGTTCGAGGCTGGAGCTGAGCTTGATGGCGACTGTCTCAATGCGTGCGAGAGCGGGTCCTGCACAGGCAAAGAGTGTCTCGGATGGCTACCCTGGGCAGTGTCGAGGCCGGTCGGGGCGCCTGTGGCGGCGGGCGAGGCGCTGGAGCTCGGAATAGGGGTCGTCGTCCTGCTGGTCTTTGATGTTGCTATTGGCAAGCTTGGCGATGCCGGGGCCGTACCATTGGATGTTCTGGCGGTGGAATTGTCACCGGCAGAGAAGCCAGAGATGGGCTTCTGCATCCCAGGGGGTAGACCTGCAACTCCCGGTCGGTTTGGATGGCCGTTGTGGGTGGTCTGTCGATGGGGAGAGAGGACGAGCAGTGGTCGACGCTGAGCGAGGTGGCCGGGCGGAATGGAGAGAGAGAAAGGGAGAGGAGAAGAAAGGGAGGGAGGGAAAAGAAGGGAGAGACAACAAAAAGAAGCGGAGCGGGAGAAAAGGAAGGAGGGATGGGACGAGAAACACTCGAAACACAAGACACAGAAACGCACACTCGAAAAAGAAAGAACGAAACAAAAGACGAAAGGAGGGAAAGAACCAGAATGGGGGAAATGGCGGAAGGAAAGAGCGACAGGGAACAACAGGGAGCGACAAAGGAAACAGACGACAAGCCAGGTACGATGGGTGAAAAATAGAAAATTACAGGAAGGCGCGAGGATCTCGCGCTGCTGGGCGCCCTGGAGTTCTCCTGATAATACAAAGAAAGACCCAGAGAAAGTCAAGCTACGGGCAGGCACTGGTGCGAGACGGCGCCCGCGCTTTCGGATTTGGCGGGTGAAAGAGCGACAGGGAAGGACGAGGTATTACCACCGACGCGTGGATAGTGTGCTGCTGGCCCCCCGTGCAGTTGCAGCAAGAGGGGGGCTGCAGGAGATTAAAAAGTAGCGCCTTCCCGTTTTGAGCCAACGTCTGGTTGGGGCAGCAGCGACCAAGGACCAGACGCTGCCAGGAACCAAATGCTCTGTGATACTTTCCTTCTCCGTATTATGCTCCAAATTCCGTAGTGCCTCTCACAGCAAAAGGCTGTCGCCTCGCTCGCGCCTGCCCCCTGATAGCGCTCGAAACAAACATCTCACAGACTGTGAGATGCTTCTTCACAGCAGGTGCATTGTTTTCTCACTACCAGCTGTGCCTGCCTCGAATGACAATTGTCAGGACCAATGCAGATGCGCCAATTGGGAGGAATTGGCAAGAGCATCGGAGCAAACGTCCATTGTCTTCTTCACTGCCTTCCTAAACGGTGTCAGTCGCCGGTGGAGCTACGAGAAAAGCCAAAAATTCTAGTCGATTCCTGCTTTTTGTGCCTCTTTTGCTTCCTTTCTTCTGTATGTTAGTTTCATCGCTCGCTTGCAAAATCGCTACTTTTTCCTCTTTTTCTCCCATTTTTCTCTTTGTACGGCCGACATTTTCGCCTCAACGTGCGTTGTTCCGCGCTTGCCATCGGGCTGCCTTTATCGAGCGGTCTCGACCGTCCCTGTCAGCCACAAGCCTTTCGAAAGGCGTGAACTAAAATCGCAAAAAGGAAGCCAAAAACGGGCAAAAAGACAAAAAAAGAATCAGAGACGTTGAACGTGCTCGACTTATGCCCGCAATGGCCGCTATTCCACGAATCGTAATACATGGCTTCGGCTGGCTAGAGCTCACATGCGCCACGCCCACGACAACTTGATGACGACTGCGATGCAAGGCCGACTGAGAACCAGAACCAAGGGCAAGCTTGTCTCGCTTGATTACGCTACTGCACGCCTGCATGTTACTGCTTTCGTGTTGGAGGCTGTGATCGTGTGGGATGTGTCTTTGATGGCGGGAAGCATTGAAGGTGTGGGAGGGTCGCATTGTCCTGCCATCGACAAAAACGCCCAATGACAGTGCTTGCATATGAGTGAGCTGCTTGGCCAGGGCCCCTTTTTGGTGCGTTTCGGTTCGTCCCTAAAACTGCAGTGGTCTCTGTTCCAGTTTTTGCTATCCAGTTTTTTTCTAACCGGCTCATATGCTAACGTTTTTCTAGTTTCTAGTTTCTTTCTTTCGTCCTTTTCTTTTTTCTCTCACCCTTCAGTGGGAAAACATCGGACCCGACTCGCTGCCTTTTGTTTCTTTTCACCCCTTGTTGACAGAAGTCTTGGCTGCCGTATACTGGCCATGGCCATCACCCTGCCGGCGGAGATTTCCCGCTGTCCGTCAGTGTCTGGCAGGCTTGGCTGTCGTTCAGTTCAGTCGAGGGTGTGACAAGGCTGGACCTGGGGATACAAGATGCTTGTATCTTTTCTTGTCCAAAATACAAGACACACAAGACACGGCCAAGCATTCTTGATCGGGGAAGCATAAAATAAAGCTTCATCGAGTAGCGTGGGCGTCAAAATTCAAAAAGATCTAGACCTTTTGTTTTTTTGTTGCTTCTTTCGGTCGGCCATTTTTGGTCTGCTGTCGTCACCACTGACGTTTGGCTCAACCAGGACATTGCGTGCTCTGTGGCTTCTTGTCCACTGCACCCATGTCTGCCAGCCTGTCATGACAGACCTGGCCTGAAAAATACCACTTCAACTGTAACAGATGCAACGCCTTGCATGGCTGCATGCATCAATCCTCCTTGAAACGGAGACAAGCAAATGGGCAAAAGGGTTGGCCGATGAGGTTTTGCGCCTTTTCGCTCGTCTTCGCTCTTGTTTCCTCTGCCGGCAGCATTTCTTCTTATTTTTTGCCTGACATGTCTTTGATATGTCTTAAAACTGCCAGCCATTTGTCGTCCCGCCTTGCCCTCGCCTGTATCAACCGTATCGACCGCCTCGGCCTGCTAAAATGCAAAGAGATAACACACTCGAACATGCAGCACGGGACGAGCTTTACCAACCGCTTTTAGCTGCCGTCTTTCGAAGCTTTGGCAGCTTGCTCCGGCTTGGCACACAATTCTTGATAAGAGGCCAGACGCTTCAGAAGGCTGCACATCACCCGGCTGAAGGACATGAGAAAACGATGCAAAGAGACACATGACAACCCCTGGCACGAACAGACCTGCAGCACGATATCGGCAAGACATTTCTTCCCTCACCTCTTTCCCGCTTGTTCCTCAACTTGTTTACATAAAGATCGAGATGTCTTGACAAAAACAGGAAGTTTTCCGTGGGGGCAATATGATCTCGGCCTGTGTGGCGGCCAGTCCTGTTCTTACGACAGTCTCAAAAGCCCGGGACGGCTGAAAAATGCAGGTTTGTCGACGGAAATTTCCATGCCTGCGGGCAAAGGGCCCAAGGCTCGATATTGATGCCAGCCTTGGCTGCCAACAACATTCGATATGGGAAGTAAGAAGGCGAATGGAAAAGGCAAAATCGACGAGCAATGCGTGCGGGTTCTCGCACGAATTTTTGGGCACATTGTCCACGTACTTGCACCATTGAGGTACGCCACGGAATGGCACGATGCCTGAACTGGGTTCGTGGGAAACGCCTCATCCCGCCTGGCCTCGCAGACTACTGCACGAACATGCACCAGGAAGCTCTAATCACAGACTTCAAAAGACTTGTCAACGTCATCACTTGCTAGCCTCCGCCAAACGGTTGCATCCAATGGTGCCATGCCCCTGTATCTTCAAATTCTCAAACATTGCTATCTCTGCAAGTCGTGAGGCTCACAAGCTCACTTGCATTTTCTTTTGCTTTTCATGCTATGCGGCGCGGCAACCAACCTGTATCGCAGACCAGGAAATCAGCACATTTGACCAACTTTTCTTGACGAACGCCTCTTTGCATGAATATATCCCAAACTCACAACGGCTGCACAAAACTTCGTATTTCGTACGAAGGGCAAAACCTGTTATCAAGCCACACCTCCTTCCACTCCTTCGTTCGTGCAGCTAGGCAAGAAGCCGCCGATCACCAAAAACAGGACAAAACTATATTTCGAGAGAGGCGGGAAACAACAGCGATTGGGTAAGGGGCCGGTGGCGCCTATGGCTAACCCAATTGCTCTCCTGGTTTGCGAATATACGCATTTTCCCGCAACGGTGCACTGTGGTCCACGATGTTTTCACTCTTTTCGAGTTGAACCAGGAGAACAAGCTCCGCACACAAACACAAACGGTCATAAAATTGGCACCAAACAAAATCGACAGCAGGCCTGAATCACGAAACCAAACAATGAGCAAACAAGCCGCAAAACCGAAGAAAACGAAACGGAGACTGGCAGGGAAGAACGTCGCACCGTTATTAATTGTGATGGGCAAGGATTTAATCCCGCACATCCCGCGGCAATAGTGCGTTTGCATTCTCTGAAGAGAAAGTTGTCAGGCCAACTTTTGCCCTGTGCTTTCTTCAGTGCCTCTGAGATAGCCCTTTGTCTGCAACTCTCTGGGCTCGTGCCATTTCACAGTTTTCTTCATTGAAACGCTGAGCAGGGGAGGGCAGGCCCCAAGAAAACTCCAAGAAAGCCCAAGAAAAGTCGACAGCAAAAGTCGAGTACCTGCAAATTATATGTGGATCCCACTATCACATAAAGTCACGCCGTCAGTCCCCGCATTGGCTGGGCTGTCCATCGACTGCCAAATTGGATCGAGATCTGACGCCGGGCATAACAGCATGTTTCCATAATTGTTGAGTGTGGACATCAGATGAAAGCAACGAAAGCTGTCAGCACAAGGGAGCAAGAACGGTGAACACTTGGATCCAATTTCCCAATTTCCTCTCTGACAGCCGTTACAGTAGAGGTACAGTAGGGCCTTGGCGCTGTTGTTCTCCAGAAGTTAGGCAATTACGATGAAGAGCGACAATCACTTCTCACTTTGACAGTTCATCACGTGCCGAAAGTTGGCTCGTGAGAATTCAAAGAATTCAGGGACCGCGAAATTGCGCCCTTGGCTTTTTGCTACGAATTAGCACTTCTGGCAAAAAAGCAAAGTTAGTCATCAGGGACTGCACTAGCACTAGTCGGGCAATCGCTGATGGTTTTCTTGCTGGCGCCTGTAAGTGGCGCTGGCGGGGCAATCCATTAATGGGCGACAGACGCGACGCGTTTTGGAGACAAGGCTGAACCAACGTCGACAGTTTCGATATCTAAAGCTGTGACGACACTGAGTTGTGAACCACATTCCGAGCCGCTCAGACACGATATCCACAGTTGTAATTTACAAACTTTGAGATATTAGCAAGCCTTGGCTCATCAAGCCCATTGCTATCCCAATATCAAATTCGAACATGGTTTTGTCCTGTCCGACTTGATCAAGAGCAACGATGGCGGCAACGTCCGCATCGCCAGCCGCAGCGGCGGCCGTGACGATCAAAGCAATCGATGCCACGACAGTATGTCCTCCTTTACCGTTGCACAGAGCGAGAATGTTACTAACTTTGCGGAAAGGTCCATCGCATCCAGTCGGGCCAGGTCATTGTCAACCTCTGCTCCGTTGCAAAAGAGCTCGTCGAGAACAGTCTGGACGCCGGCGCCACCAGCATCGAGGTCCGTTTCAAGAACCAGGGGCTCGATGCCATTGAAGTCCAGGACAATGGGTCGGGCATTGCGCCGCACAACTATGCCAGCCTCGCGCTCAAGCACTACACCTCCAAGCTCGCCACCTATGACGATTTGGATACGCTCCAAACCTTTGGCTTCCGCGGCGAAGCGCTGTCGTCGCTCTGCGCCCTATCACGCTTTTCTATCACGACGTGTCTTGCATCCGACGTCCCCAAGGGCACCAAGCTCGAATTCGAGACGTCGGGCAAGTTGGGCACCACAGGCGTTGTCGCCGCGCAAAAGGGCACCACTGTCTGCGTCGAGAACCTGTTCTGGAACCTGCCGGTGCGCCGCCGCGAGCTCGAGCGCAACATCAAGCGCGAGTGGACCAAGGTCATTGGCCTGCTCAACCAGTACGCCTGCATCCAGACGGGCGTCAAGTTTACCGTGTCGCAGCAGCCCAGCAAGGGCAAGAAGGTCGTGCTGTTCTCGACAAAGGGCAATGCCGCCACGCGCGACAACATCATCAACGTCTTTGGCGCCAAGACCATGGGTGCCTTGTTGGCCCTGGACTTGACTCTGGAGATGGCCACAACAAGGCCGGCCGTCACAGCCGGGAGTGGCAGCGGCACACACGAGATCAAGGTCCTCGGCTACGTGTCGCGCCCAGCGCACGGTCAGGGCCGCCAGACACCAGACCGGCAAATGTTTTACGTCAACGGGCGGCCCTGCAAGCTGCCTCAGTTTGCCCAGCTGTTTGGCGAAGTCTACCGGTCATACAACAGCGGGCAGTCACCCTTTATCTTTGCCGACATCCAGCTCGACACGCACCTGTACGACGTCAATGTCAGCCCGGACAAGCAGACCATTCTGCTGCACGACCAGGGCCGCATGCTGGACACGCTGCGCGAGTCGCTGATCGAGCTGTTTGAGAAGCAGGACATTACCGTGCCCATTTCACAGCTGGCGTCGCAAAAGCTGACTGCCTTTAAGAAAGCAGTCTCAGCTACACCCTCGACACCGTCACGGCCAACAACAAACGGGCGCCCAGGAAGCACGACTCCTGCACCGGCATCTACTGCAAGGACGGCGACCAGGAGAGCTGCTGATGAAGATATATCTGAAGAGGACGAAGACGATGAGCCTGTGGAAGAGCAGTCCAGTGGTGCTCGTACACAAGACACTGGCGCCGTGCCAGGCGACGGCCCAGACGAGCCACCAGAGGACAACGAAGAAACATCGCCATCACAGCCACCACTACAGGAATCACGAGACAGCACTTCAAATGTGGTCGTATACCCCGTTCCAAGCAAGCGGCCGTCAGATGACACAGCAACTGTTACCGTTGACGACACCACCACGACCACAATAACTCTTTCTCCTATTAGAAAACGACCGAAAATCACTGCCAACATAGCCTCTCGAAGCAGTCGCGCTACATCTTCGTCGATCGGCGCCAATGTGCAAAAAAAGAAGCCCTCCAAGCCGTTGCCTTCATTCGGCGGCCGCTTGACACAAATGTTCTCTGCTGCTCGGCGGCCGTCACGGGATGAAGAAGACGAAGAACTAGTCGACGACGACGAAGAGGCCGATGAGGATGGGGAAATCGACGAAGACGAAGTCATCAGTGAGGATGACGAAGAGAGAAGCTCTCAAGAGGGGAATGCCGACGACCATGGACATACAAACGGCGAAGAAGACTTGAGCGAGGCTGAAGATGCTGAGGCCGATGTTGACAACGAAGACGTCGAAGAAGATCTCGATCAAGACATGTTTGTTGACCGTGGGGACAACCAAGAATTGGACAATGCAGAAGTCGACGATGACCACATGCCAAGTTCAATGGAGGACATACAAGACAACGACGCCCAGGACAGTCGTGAACCCATGGACGAAGACGATGTTCGACAAGCCATCAAAGATGAAGAAGAAACACACGTCGAGGAAGAAGAAGCCGCCAATGAAGATGAAGATCTCGATGAGGATGAGGATATGGAAGATTCACAAACCACACGCACAGCGCCAACAGCCGATGCCCGGGAATATACCGACGAAGAGAAACGGCATCGCCTGTTCTTGAAGCAGGGCGGTTCGAAAAAGCGACATGAGACACTCCAGCTTGTCCAAGTCCTTAAGGCCAATGAAGCCCTGGTTAAGAAGCAGGCGCTGTCATGGCAAGCGACCGGCTTAGAGGACAACGGCGAAAACAACAAGGACAAGGAGGACGACAACGACGGTGATGGAGAATACCGCCCCGACACGGCTGGTGGGCTTGATGATACAGAAGCCGTCGCCGAGGCTAAGCTGGCTTTGACCATTGTCAAGTCCGACTTTGCCAAGATGCGCATCATTGGGCAGTTTAACCTGGGGTTTATTCTCGCTGTAAGAGAGGCCACTCGAAGTGGTGGTGACGACAACGACACTGACAGCGAAGACGGAGAGAGTGCGCCCAAGCTCGACGACGAGCTCTTCATTATTGACCAGCACGCCTCCGACGAAAAATACAACTTTGAGCGCCTGCAGGCCAGCACCGTCGTCCAGTCGCAGCGCCTCGTGCAGCCCAAAAAGCTCGAGCTGACGGCCGTCGAGGAAGAGATTGTCCTGGAGCACTTGCCCGCCCTCGCTGCCAACGGTTTTGTCGTTGATGCTGTCCTCGACGGCTCCGAGCCGGTCGGCAGCCGCTGCCGCCTGCGCACGCTCCCTCTGAGTCGCGAAACAACATTTGACCTTACCGACCTCGAGGAGCTGATTGCCCTGCTCGGCGACCACAGCGACTCCCACGACCACCACGCCCACGAAGGTGTCAGTGGCAGCCAGCTCACGGCCGTCCCCCGCCCGGCCAAGGTCCGCAAGATGTTTGCCATGCGCGCGTGCCGGAGCAGCATCATGATTGGCAGGGCGCTGTCGCGGCGGCAGATGGCGTCGGTGCTGGCGCACATGGGTGAGATGGACAAGCCGTGGAACTGTCCGCACGGACGGCCAACGATGCGGCATCTGTGCAGCCTGGGCGCCGCATGGGATAAGACTGGGCGGACATGGGGAGGTTCTGACGATGCTGATGACAACAATGGGGACGGCCAGCCAGTTCGCAACGCTGAATGGGCCAAGTTTCTCAAGAAGAGAAGACGAGCCACTAATAAGGCTTGACCAGCCTAATTCAGGGGTGTAAACAAATTTAATGACCACTATTCAACACCACGACAATACTGCAATTGGATTTTGGAACACATTGGGCGTATCAAGACATATCATGACAGGGACAATCATTGGAACAAAAAGGTTGTTGGCTACAAAGTAGTATTAATTCTACCTAAGAAGCGAGTCCATGTATCGGACAATAAATAGCAACAAAATACAAATTCAAAAAATAACAAAAATATAATAAAACCCAGAAACGCCGTTTGACATGTGAGATGATACCTTCCGACAGCCCGCTTGAACAAGACACGCTTTACATATGAAATCTTCCCCTAACCGTCCGTCGCCTTTTCCAATCCCAAGAGTCGATCCAATATTGGCTCTTTCCCCAAAAGACCAGAAGAAAACATCAAAAATAAGGCAAAAAGAAGAAACGTCCGACATCATCACCACATTGTCGTATGAATATTATTAGTGTGGGGACAACCGTCGTCGTCCTCAGTTGTTCAGCGTGCTGTACCGAGAGTAGGCCCGGCCTTCTTCGGCAATCTTACCGCTCACGTTCCGCCGGCCAAACGTGTTGGCGTTGTTATCGCCATAGTAGAGGTACCGGTCGCTGCCCAGGTCGTAATCGTTGCCACTGGACACCTGCCGTGTGCCCGAGCCGCTAGCGGACAGATCCTCGCCCACCATGATTGGCGGCGTGGCCGACTTGAGCTGGCCATAGGGCTTGCTGTAGAAATCTTCCTCCTTCTGCACACTGCTCTGGCGGCTGCGAGGTGCCCATGTCCACCGCTTAGTTGGCGTGCGCGAAACCTTGCCACCAGATTTTGGCGCCTCCTGAGGCGACAGCTTTCCGTTTGTAAGACCGCGGCCAGTGTCCTTCGTAGGGGTGTCTCTGACCGGCTTGGCAATGTTGGAGCCCATGGCGTCGGCAATGTCGAGAGTGTAACCACCACTGACACGACGGTCGTTGATCGGCACCTCGCCAAGAACTTGGTTGTTGTACGTGGTGCTCGTGTGAACAGATGAAGTCATGGACGGGGCAACAGAAGTGGGGCGGCCGTTGTTGTCGCGGCTCTGGCCAGGGCGGTGGAACGGAGTTCTAGTCCGTGGCGGGTTCGAGCGCAGCGGGTTGGGGTGATTCGGGTCCTCGTCGTGGTCGTAGTTGTAGTTGTCGTAGCGGGCGTTCTCGTCGTTGTCATCATCGTCAACATTGTGGCGGTGCACCGTATCCGTATCCGAGTCCTCGCCGTCCGAGTCGCGGAAGTCGTAGGCCTGGCTGACGACCCCATAGCCCTGCCGTTTGCCAGATGCGTTGAGGACCATCGTGTTCAGAGCCTGGTTGCGCTGTGCCGTGCGGTTGACCATGGATTCCGTCGTTTGCCATGTCTCGGTGAACTTGCCGGAACGGCCACCGTTGGCAGCCTCGCTGATACCAAGACCGGCGGGCGAGTTGGAGGCGTTGGGGGTGCTAGAGTTGGGACGGCTGGAGCGGCCACTGTGGTAGCTGAGGCGAGACGCGGGAGAGTTCGAGTAACCACCGTCGTTGAGCGGAATTTCGGCGTAGGCACCGCGGCTGCTGTTCGGCGTGTTCACCATGGAAGAGCGCTTCAGGTTGGCCAGAGAGCTGCGAGCAGAGTTCGACGAAGGGCTGTTTTGGCTAGGCAGAGTGAGGCGGGGGTCGCGAGACGAGATGCTGGCCTGGGAGCCAGTCCGGGTGTGCAAGAAGGGAACCGAAGGCGGGCGGCTGAGCAGACCCTTGTCGTTGTCGAGGCTGTACAGTGACTCAAACGTGTCGGCAGTCGCAATCGAGGACTTGTTGCGTGCGTGTTGCTGCTTTTGCATCTCCTTGAGCTGCTTCTGCTGGCGCTTCTTCGACCGGGTGGTGTAGCGGTCCTCGAGAGGGTTCATGTCAGGCGGCATTTGGGCAATCTGGCGGAACTTGAGGGCCAGCCAGAAGGAGATGACCAGCGACAGGCCATGCAAACCACCGGAACCGATCAGGGTGTAGTAAAAGGAGGTGACGAGGTATCCCACAACAGACTGGTCGGTCAAAAGAGTCGTCCATTCAGCGCTGTTGTTCTTGGCGGACATAGCACCGTAGGCATACAGAGGAAGAACGCTCAGATCGGAGAAAGCGGCAAAGACTTGGTAGGCGCCCGACGATGCCGGCGTCCGGTAGCCGGCGGGCTTGGAGTGGTGGTAGATGCCATAAGCGCTGTGAGCAATAACAAAACCGGCCTACTTTGTTAGATATCTAGAGCAGAACAATAACTAGATGGAAGCCAAACATACCGTGATGCGAAGAACCCAGGTCGTGATACCTGGCATGCCCGTGATAAGAATCACGAGAACCAGGATACCCGTCGCTCCGATGAACTGGAGCAAACGCACGAGCAGCTGGACGACGCGGATGGCCTTGATCCAGGCCTTGGTGGTGCTGCTCATGGTCTTGACGGGCTTGCGCTGTCCACCGATAACTTCATGGGCGCTTTGGAGAGGTCAGTAAGAGGTATTCGGAGAGAAAGGCTGCGTCGACAGACGACGAAATGAGAGAGATAAAGAAGAATCAAAAACAAAGGAGGGAAAAAGGAGCGGCGTTGAGAAAGAAGAAAGCAGCAGGGTGCACCAAAATCAAGGATCGGAAACGAAAGATGCCAAACAAACAAAAGGGGTAAATTTGGGAGAGGGGACAAAATAACATACTCAGGGTGACGGTTGAGCTGCACCAGCGGCCCTTCTTGCTTGGGCTTGACCGGCTTGGGCTGCCAGCTGGCACGCGTGACGGCCTTTGGGTCGAATGGCTTTTCGGGAAAGCTCGACGAGCTCCGATCGGCCTCGTAGAGGAACGGCTGTTGATTTCCCATTGTGAAGGTCAAGGGAGTCTACCTCGTACTCTGTACTGGTACTCGAGAGAGTGAAGATCGGGCCAGGCCCTTGTGTGTCCGTTGCTGTTGTCTTGCCAAGTTGCGTTCCTGAGAAATAGCTCGTGTCTCTGATGCGCGAGGATGTTGGACGTCGTCTTTGCTCAAGTCGTTCTAGTGTGCGTTCCTGCGTTGTCGAGAAGGCAATAAATCGTGATACTCGTCGTGCGAATTGGGGGAATTCTTCGATCCTCGTGAGCGGGTTTGATCCGTTGGTTGTCTCGGCTCCTCTCTTTCTGGTAATGGCTTCCTTTTCTTCTCTTCTTTCTCTTTTCTTCTGATTCCTTTTTCCTATCAAATCAAATAGGCAGTGTCGTCCCAGACGATCCCACGTTGAATGTTGAATGACAGCTCGTAGCAATGCTGCTCGTTGGAATGCACCGGCTAGGGCGAGTCGAATATTCGTCTGTCGGGGGTTTTCGTTGGTGGTGGGAAAGAGAGTGTGAAAATATGTAAAAGCAATACAAAGACGGGATGCAGAGGAAAAGATTCCTGTGATATTATCGCAGACGGGAGGCAGCGAAGTAATAGCAGAGCCAGCTGGTCGGGCGCACCTTCCTTGCTCGTATTCACCGCTTGGAATTATTGTCGTATTTTCTCAGGGAAGGCGCAAACCACTACACTACGAAGCACTTTCCAGAGGGGCAATCTGCCAATCTGCGTGCTGCAGGGCAAGAGCTGTCTGTGCTGTTTGGTGAGACAGGTCAGGGACGCTGTTGCCACAGCAACGCGGACCAGCTGGAATTTGGAGAGCGCCTGCAAGGCTCAGGGCAGGTGCGACTGCGACACGAGTTGGACAATCATGATTGGAAGGAGCAAGTCACGAACTTGGCCAAAATGGGGAAGGTGCCGCCGTGACAACATTCTTTCCCGAGACATTTTGACAAGCATCGCCAAAAATGCTTCAATTGAAGGAAACAGTCCGAAATGTTATGTCTTTTGCACAACACCACATTGGCGGCGAATTGGCGGCCCTTCTGCCCTATGAGCGCGGGCCGCATGGTGAGAGAGACCTCACTAGACCCAAACTGCGGACGAGCCGACATGAATCCCGCGCATTTGGCTCAATTTGAGAAGCTTGATCAATTGGCAAGACAATTGTCGAATTCGATGCAAAAAGCTTCATTTCACCAAATCCGAGAGCAGATTCTAGTCCCTCGTATCTACGGGCGCGTCTAGTGACAATGCCTAGGTGACTCAAGAAGCTCCATCCAGCGGAGTTATGGGCAATTGGCCCCCAGCTTCCACTAACTACAGACGCATTTGCCCAATAAAATGGACGGCAAATCGAAATTCGAAAACCGGAGCTCTGTCGTCATACCTCGAGCCTCGAAACACTTTCAACATAAAAACTCAAGCGACTTACGACACAAATACCAGCAGTGCCTTGACGAAACCTGCTGCAAAGCTGCAACGACATGCCACTGCCGCTATGCAGCCCGTTATAGCGACTTGCGGCGCGCGATTGCGATCGCCACGATTGATTGGATCAACTTTCAGAAGCCACAGCGATGCATTGAAGCGATGCCACCTTCAACAAGTACGGTACTCCTCCGGGGCTGGCAGCCGGCCGTTGCGCATGGCTGTGATCGGCTCCGGCCCAGCCGGCTTCTATACTGCCTATCGAGTCATGACCAAAACGGCCGCCAAGGTCGACATGTACGAGGCGCTGCCCGTGCCGTTTGGGCTCGTGCGCTTCGGCGTGGCACCGGACCATCCCGAGGTCAAGAACTGCCAGGAAAAGTTTGAAGAGGTGGCCCAGTCGCCCGACTTCCGGTTTGTGGGCAATGTCGCCGTCGGCGATGGATCTTCGGAGACAAACAGCATCAGTACCCACAACCCCAACGGCGGACATGTACCATTGGCAGCACTCGCACGGCACTACGACGCCATTGTCTTTGCGTACGGCGCCTCCAAGGACCGCAAGCTGGGCGTGCCCGGCGAAGATCTGAAGGGTGTCTATGCAGCGCGAGATTTTGTTGGCTGGTACAATGGCTTGCCGAGCGGCGAAGATGACTTGAACGGCCGCATTGTGGCCGATCTGGCGCGCTCCGACACCGACACCGCCGTCGTCATTGGCCAGGGCAATGTAGCGCTGGATGTTTCGCGTATGCTGCTGGAACATGTTGACGTTCTGCGCAAGACGGATATGAGCGAGGCAGCACTAGAGGCGCTCGCGACAAGCCGGATTAAGCGCGTGCACGTTGTCGGTCGTCGCGGGCCCATGCAGGCTGCTTTCACCATCAAGGAAGTGCGCGAGCTCATGAAGATGTCGGACGTTGGACTGCATCCTTTTGACAAGGATACTTTGCTGCCGTCGAATCTCAAGGAATTGCCGCGAGCCCAGCGTCGACTCATGGAGGTCGTCGCCAAGGGCTCTTATACACCTCTGGACCAGGCACACAAGTCGTGGTCACTCGACTTTTGCCTAGCACCCAACAAGTTTACAGCTGCCGACGGGAGCGAGAATGGGAATGTTGCGACGGCGACATTTGAAAAGACACACCTTGCGTCACCATTCGACAGCAATGCCCAGGCTGAGCACACTGGTGAGCTCGTGGATGTCCCAACACAACTCGTCTTCCGGTCCATTGGTTACCGATCTCAGCCTCTCGCAGGATTCGACGAGCTGGGCATACCGTTTGACGTGCGCCGCGGCATGATCTTGAATGACGGCCGCGGTCGTGTTCTGCGCGATGTGCGCTCGCCCGATGCCAGCATGACGACGGAGCCATACCCTGGCTTCTACTGTGCAGGCTGGGTCAAGCGTGGGCCGACGGGTGTGATTGCATCGACCATGGAGGATGCGTTCACGACCGCCGACGCCATTGTGGGCGACTGGGAGTCCAAGGCCGCATTCCTGTCCAGCGGCGAAGACAGCGGCGGCTGGGATGGCGTCAAAACCGAGGTCGACACTACGGGAGCCAAGGTTGTGTCTTGGGCCGACTGGCAGCAGATTGACAAGGTCGAGCTTGAGAAGGGCAAAGAGCTGGGCAAGCCACGAAATAAGTTGACCCAGACAGCCGACATGCTGGCCGTGTTAGGTTGATCCCCTCTTTATTACGGCAACCAGCATTGTGCGATAGACATGAACGACCCTAGAACATATAAACATGAATAAACCCTCCTTTATGAAGCACATATCTCATTGAAATCCATGTCCAGGCAGTGATGTAAACGTAAAGTCAATTCCTCCGTAGCCTCCATATATAATGCTCTGCATATCTATGTATTTCATTATTTTCCGCCATGCTTTCCAAGTGTGTGCCTAATTTATATTTTGTTTTTGTCCATCATTCATGACACCCCTCCCCCTCTATGCCTTGAGCTTCTCGGTCAGCTCGGGCACCTTCTCGAACAGATCACCGACCAGGCCAACGTCGGCAACCTGGAAGATGGGCGCCTCGGCGTCCTTGTTGATTGCGGCAATGACCTTGCTGTCCTTCATGCCCGCCAAGTGCTGGATGGCACCCGAGATACCGACAGCCATGTACAGCTGCGGCGCAACAACCTTGCCCGTCTGGCCAACCTGCAGAGAGTTGTCGGCGTAGCCGCTGTCGACAGCCGCACGCGAAGCACCAACAGCCGCGCCAATCGAGTCGGCCAGCGGCAGCATAATCTTGTCAAACTCCTCCTTGGACTTGAGGCCGCGGCCACCGGACACAACCTTGCCGGCAGTAGACAGGTCAGGGCGGTCCGACTTGGCCAGGTCCTCGGACAGCCACTCGGTCTGGTTCTCGGCCTTGGGGTCAACACCCTCCTCAATGGCAGCACTGCCGCTGCCGGCAGCAGACTCGGCAGCAGGGAAAGCGGTGCCGCGAATGGTCAGGATCTTGATGGGGTCGGTCGACTCGACGGTGGCAATGGCGTTGCCGGCGTAGATGGGGCGGACAAACGTCGACTCGCTCTCAACAGCGGTAACATCCGAAACAGGCTGGACATCGAGTAGGGCTGCGACGCGGGGGATGATGTTCTTGCCGAACGCCGAGTGGCCGGCCAGGACGTGGGTGTAGCCGCCCTTCTTAATGTTCTCAACCAGCAGCGGGGCGTAGGTCTCGGGCAGGCCCTTTTCGTAGGTGGCGCTGTCGACAATAACGACCTTCTCGAGGCCGTCAATCTTGGCCACCTCCTCGGCGACGGCCTTGACGCCGCTGCCGGCAACGAAAGCGTGCACAGAGCCGCCGAGCTTCTTGGCAGCAGTGACCGCGCTCAGCGAGCCGGTGCTGAGCTGGCCGTTGCGCTGCTCGAGGATAGCAAGCGACGAAAGAAGACGGGCGAGGCTGGCGCTTCGGAGCTGTTGCCGAGCCGGGCCAGCGACGGCCCTCCGAACGGTGGAAAGCATTGTGGCGGGGTGGTGGGGGAGGAAGGAGGGCGAGGCTTGTCGGAAAATGAGTGTGGTTTCGCAATTGCAATTGGAGGACAAAAGGTGTAAAACCTAAAACCAATTGATGTCGTCGAGTATCGCGAGGTGAGGAAAAGCGACTCCAAAAAAGCGGCTCGAAAATCCGAAGACGGCTATGAGCGAGAGCGTGAGCGCCTGCCCCAGCGGAGGAACGAGCTGTTGTACTGTGCTAGCGAAGGAAGGAGTGGAGGGGCAGTCCAGCACTCAGTGTATTCGCCGGCTGGACGCGGCCCGAGGTTGATGGGTATTTGGGTACCTTTGAGTGCCCGTTTTTCGGAGACACACGCGAGCACGAGGGACAGAAATGCGTGATGTGTCATGTGATAGCCGAAAGTTTTGCTTACCTAATGCTCGTCTCTCTCCTGGTTCCTGCCTCAGGCACCCATGCAAACCAGGCACCGCGCGCTTTCCTAGCTTGCCAGTTTTTCCTGCACCTTCGCAACGCGCGCTCCTTCCTCCTGCCCCCAGCCATCAAATCACAATCCATTTGGGAAAGAGCGTCCACCCCTTGGAACTTTCGCAATCCACCACCCCAAAATTCCCCCAGGCGCGAAAAATCAAAGGGCGACTCGACACCACCGACACCACCGCGATCACGAACCACCATCGAATTCTCGTGGAGCATCATCGCGTCTCGCAACGTCCAAGAGACCTGCCCACGCTAGCAATCCAACAGAAGGTCCTTGTACCTTTTTTTCGCACGTTCCTTTCTCGCCAAATTACCAACTCGCTACTATTTTCCAGTAGTTGGCGTTTCTAGTTTGGCGTCTGGCTGAATTTCGCCCTTTTTTCGAGCTTTCGACTTTCATCCGTCTCGATTGCCCGACGACTATCCCCTGGGCTTACGCATCACCGTTTGCCATCGCGCTCCATCGCGAATCTTCAATCGACGCGCATTTCTTGTCACCCCCGACACGATCTCGCGACACCTCATCACGAAATTGTCTCTAGCAATTGACTCGAGCTGCCCCCTTTTCGATCTTTTTCGACCTCTCAACTTTCATCAACTCCCTCGACCTTTCTTTCATCACATCCATCACCCTCGCCACAATGGATGAGGATACCGTCAACTTCGGCAGCTCGGCCAACGGCACGCCGGCCAGCAACCCGCCCGCCGCGGCACCACCTGCAGACGAGCCCTCCACAGCACCCGAAGGTACGAATTGAGAATCTGGAAGAAACAACGATGGAATTGCGACCAATGGATGGATGAGCGATGGCGCGCGCGTTAATTTCGATGGACTCGATGGATGACTGCAGACTGCCATCAAATCAATTGCTAACATACGGTTTCCCACTCACAGATGTCCAAATGGGCGAAGGCGATGCCACAGAATCACAAGATGCGCCCACCACAACAGAACCTGTCATTAAGGAGGACAGCGCGACGCCTGCCGTTGCAGGTCTCTCCGACAACGCCCTGAATGCGCCCGAGGCACCAGCAGCCGCGACGGGCGCTGCCGAGGACGAGGAGATGGGCGATGCGGCCAACAGCGGCTCGGCAGACGTGACAACAGGAGCCGCTTCGGGCGACGCGGCCGAGGAGACCAAGGTCGACGTGAAGACCGGCGAGAACGGCACTCCGGCAGCGGCTGGCGCTGAGGGCGCGGCCGCAGCTGCAGGCGAGGGCTCTGGCGAGGCAAACGGCGCTGCCGCAGAGGGCGGCGCTGCTGCCGGCGAGGGCGCAGACAGCATCAACGGCACCAAGTCCAAGGAGACGGTCGAGAACGCTGCGCGCGAGCACCTCATCACCCAGACACACGCCATCATCCTCCCCAGCTACAGCACCTGGTTCGACATGAACAAGATCCACAACATTGAGCGGAAAGCCCTGCCCGAGTTCTTCAACAGCCGCAACCGCAGCAAGACGCCCCACGTCTACAAGGACTACCGCGACTTCATGATCAACACCTACCGCCTGAACCCCATCGAGTACCTCACTGTCACTGCCTGCCGTCGCAACCTAGCGGGCGATGTCTGCGCCATCATGCGCGTCCACGCCTTCCTCGAGCAGTGGGGCCTCATCAACTACCAGGTCGACTACGAGCAGCGCCCGTCGCATGTCGGCCCTCCCTTCACCGGCCACTTCAAGATTATTGCCGACACGCCCCGCGGCCTGCAGCCGTGGCAGCCTGCGGCTGACCCTGTCGTTGTGGGCAACAAGAAGCACGGCGACACGGATGCGCGCGCCGCCGCTGGTGTTGCGCCCAAGTCGGAGCTGAACCTCGAGGTCGGCCGCAACATTTACGAGGCCAACGCGCGCGGCGCCAAGGTCGCTGGTGGCAGCGGTGCTGCTGCTTCCGCCACTGCCAGCAAGTCGGAGGCCAAGACTAACGGCGAGGCTTCGCATGCTGCTGGCGCTGCCGGTGCTGGTGCTACTAACGGTACGCAGAACGGTACGCCCGCTCCTTCGTCATCTGCTGCTGCTGCCGCAACGGCTGCTGAGGAGCTCACGAAGAAGCCCAGCATCAAGGTCAACTGCCACCTCTGTGGCATCGACTGCACGCGCATCTACTACCACAACCCCCAGGCCGAGGGCAACCCGCGCGCCCAGTACGACCTGTGCCCCAGCTGTTACCTCGAGGGCCGCATGGCCGGCAACCAGACCAGCGCGCAGTACCTGCGCATGGAGAACCCCACCTACTCGTCTGTCCTTGACCGCGACGCTCCCTGGAGTGACGCCGAGCTGGTTCGCCTGCTCGAGGCCATCGAGCGCTTCGACGACGACTGGGGCCAAGTCGCTGACCACGTCGGCACCCGCACCCGCGAGGAGTGTGTCCTGCAGTTCCTGCAGCTCGACATTGAGTCCAAGTACCTCGACTCGGAGGTTCAAGAGCAGGGCCCCGTGGGCCTGTCAATCCTCGGCAGCGCCGGCGGCCGTCTGCCCTTCAACCAGGCCGACAACCCGGTCATGTCCGTCATTGGCTTCCTGGCCAGCCTGGCTGACCCGGCTAGCACGGCCGCTGCGGCCAACAAGTCGCTGGACGAGCTGAAGCGCGGTCTGCAGAAGAAGCTTGAGGCCGGCGGCGAGGAGGAGGGCGCCGACAAGGATGGCAAGAGCAAGGACGAGAAGGAGAAGGACAAGGAGGCTGCCAACGACGATGCCATGGACGTCGACCTGTCGCTGACGCACAAGACGACCACTACGACGACAACAACCACCACAACCACTACCACCCTCAGCAGCGCACAGCAGAACATTGCCAACCTGCCGCTGGCGTCCATTGGCGCCCGCTCGGGTGGCCTGGCCTCGCACGAGGAGCGCGAAATGACCCGTCTTGTCTCGGCCGCCGTCAACGTCACCCTGCAAAAGATGGAGCTCAAGCTCAAGTACTTCAACGAGATGGAGTCCATCCTGCAGGCCGAGCGCCGCGAGCTCGAGCGCGCCCGCCAGCAGCTGTTCCTCGACCGCCTCTCCTTCAAGCGCCGCGTGCGCGAGGTCCAGGACAACCTCAAGACCGCTGCCTCCACGGGCGGCGACCAGGGCCTGCGCATGGCCCAGGACGCCCTCGTCGACGGCCAGCGCCTCAGCTTCCCGGCGGCACCACCGGCCGGCGGCGTCCAGCCGCTGAGCGCCACGCCCGGTGCGGCGCGGAGTCTGGAGCTGTAGGTTTGTTCGGTCGCTTCCGGCCGAGTATAATGTGGGGGAGTTCCAAGGGGGTGTGTGGGGTTTACATGTCTTTTTTTTTAAACTTTCCTTGTTGTTCTTTCTACTCTGTGTCTTTTTTCCGTGTTTTGTTTCATTCCATTGATTTTTTTCTGCAAGGGTGCCAAGGGACAAACTGTGTTATCTTATTACTATTGGTTTTCTGCTGTCTTTCTTTTCGAATTTGTCTGTCTGATTAACTTGGAGCTGCTGGAGGATAGTGGGGGACGACGAACTACAACCGAAAAAGCAAACATCGAAACAACAAAAAGAACGGCAGGGACACTGGAAGACCTATTACCGTCGGGGTCTTTGTTTATTATGGCGGTAGAGACATTGGCGTTCTTTTATATCTGTCACACCTATTTTTTCATTACTCTTTTTCTAACTTGTTCTATCAATCATGTTCTTTTATTTGCCATCTTGTACCCGTATTATCAATGTCGTGCTTCGCTTGAAGCTCAATCTGTATCGTAAAACTGAATGTGAATCCAATATACCGTTCTGTCTTCGTACATCCGAACATTGTGATACTGGAGCTTTTCAGAATTAAGTAAATAAATGGGACAACAATGTGCTAGTCTTGATCTCAACTTCAGTTCTTCGGGTGCAGCCCATCATTTGTCTTGTGTATTGTGATCATATTTCACTCAAAGTTGATTTATATTTATTTTCATATTTATTTCATTACAAGTGAGCGTTTTATTTACTTTTTTTCCTTTTTCTTTTTTTTTTTTTGAAAAAAAAAGAAAATAAAAAAAAACGGAAAAATAAAGACGTAGCATCACAAGTCAGAACAAAACGTAAATTATCTTTTGAAATTCATTGATTGCAAAAAAAATCTATCCAGGCCATATGTACAATTAAAAAGTCCCTTTTTACATACAAAAAAGTTGCAATATTGCTTTTTCATGATTAAAAAAGGAGCAAAGGTTCCTCCGCTCTACACCTTCTATCGCTCATCGTCGCCATTGATTGTGGCAACTCTGTAGTGGTTGTGTATATTTTATAGTTTTGTAGTTTTTCTTATAGTTTGGTAGCCAACAGTCCGTTTACAGCTTGGCCTTGGCCTCGAGGCCAGGGGTCAGGAGGTCGCGGATGTCGTTGGCGGCCTCGTTGAGGTAGAAGCTCATGCGGTTGCTGCCAAGACCCTTGGAGACAATGTTGAAGTTCAAGCTGTTCTCGTTGATCATGTAGGCGATACCGAAGCCCTCGTCGACGACTTGGGACCAGCCGTAGCCGTTGAAGTACTCGGAGCTCAGCTGGCTGGTGGACAGGAACCACTTGCTCGAGTAGGAGTAGGCAGGGTCGGCGTAGATGGCCGGGACGGGCTCATCGGGGCCGAGCAGCTTCTTCAGACCGAATAGGTGACGGTCAACACCGAAGCCGTCAAGGGCGGACGAGATGTACTCAATGTGAGAAGCGGCAGCCTCGCGGAACAGCTTCTCCTTGGTGGCAGCGTCGACGCTGTCGTCGCCCATGGCCTTGCAGAAGGCGACCGAAGCCTCGGAAACCGAGCGGCAGGTCTCAGTGCGGCCGTGCTGGAAGAAACGGGTGGCAGCCGACTCGTAGGTGGGGCGGTTCTTGCCGTACATCTTGAAGTAAGCCAGCTGGATGATCATCTGGACGTAGGCGTCGGGCGAGACCTTGAACTTCTTGATGAGGCCCTTGCCGTAGCCCTGGTACGACTGGACAGCCAGCTCGTGGCGGCCAATGATGTCGCGGAAGTGCTCGCCGGCAGTGGCGACGGTCTTGCTGAGCTCAGCGTTGATCTTGAACTCAATGGGGGTGGGCTCGGGCAGGTTGGAGCGGACGTTCGGGTTGTCAAAGTCGAGCTTGTTCTTGAAGATGACCTCGTTGACATAGTCGTTCAGGCGGTGGGTGGGGGTACCGTCCATCATGCTGTGCTCGCCCATGAAGCCGGCAGTGCCGTTGTCGCAGACAATGAACTGCAGGGGCTTGTCGAACCAGCGGTTGGAGCCGTTGCCGTGCCAGTACTGGTGGGCGCGCTCCTCAAAGGTGACGGGGGCGGCCTCGTCGAGGCAGACAAGGAAAGCAGCCGAGTCAATGGCGGCCAGAGCCTCGGCGTTGATGGGCGAGGACTCGACGAGCGCCTTGCGGGCATCGGCCCAGACGTCGCGGTTCTCAGTGGTCAGGAAGCCGACAGGGGCGACGGGCTCCGAGGCAGCGTTGGAGGCGGCAGCGGACAGCTCGTAGACGCGGCGGAACTGGGCCTCGAGCTCGCTCGTGTTGAGCTGGCGGCCGTCGACCTCGTGGAGGACCTTGTAGAAGCGGTTGTTGCGGACAACGGCAATGTGCTTGTTGTTGGCCGGGTTGTGCTTCTCGGAGTGGTCCTTGGGGTGGGCGGGGATACGGTCGCAGTTGAACATCCACTTGTAGCTGTCCATGCAGATGGGGACGCCCTTCATGTACTCGGGCTCGAGGGTGCCCTGGTCGACCATCTTCTTGAACTCGAGGGCGGCAGTCGTGATGGCGGCAGCACGCTTCGAGGGGTCGCGGCGGCGGCGGTCGTCGCGGTGGGAGTAGAAGTAGGAGACGTAGGGAATGACAGGGTCGCGGTAGGCCAGGTAGGCGGCATCGTTCCACCACTCCGACAGCCAGTTCTTGATCTCGGGGTTCTCGCGGCGGGCGATCAGCTTCTCCTGCAGGCGCTGGCCGACACCGCCGGGCTTGATGAATTCCTTGACGGCGGCCTCGCTCTTGGCGACATCCTCAGCCGGGTAGAGGGCCTTGAGCGACTTGACGTAGCGAGCGGCGGTCTGCTCGAGAGTGGGGACGGGCAGACGCGGCAGCGACTCCTGGAAGCGCAGCATGGGGCCCTTGGACTTGTCCTCGACGTAGCCTGTGGAATTGGGGATTGTAGGTTAGTATGGATGTTGCCGGGGAGGTATACATTGGAGGTCGCCCGATGCCGAGACGGGAGGAGGAATCGCAAAAACTCACCCTTTGCGGCCCAGGTGCTCTGCTTCTTTGCGGGAGCCATTGTGAATTTGTTCTGCGAGGAGTTAGAAGCCATCCATTTTGAAGGTATTCGCAAGAAATCAAGAAATCGCGATGCGAACGAGGCAGAGCGCTGGTGGGCGCATTTTCAAGGCCAATCTGCCCCTCGCTGCCGCCGCCGCCGCAAAACCATCGTCACATGCTCGAAAACCGCTTTTCGTCTCTTTCCACTGCGAATCAGACCAGAAAGCCGGAAAACCGCAAATACTCACAAGCTGTGTTCTCAAACTGCTGGTGCTGGTGTGTGTACTTCTGAGCACAGACGACCTTGCCTCAGCTCGTGCGACTGCTGCAAACATCCCAAAGGTGTAGAGGACCGGGTTGGGAAGAAACGGGCGAACGTTTGGCTTGTGAAAGGGGGGAGAAAGAGAAGAAGAGAAGAGAGGAAGGAGAAGAAACGGAGCCTGTCGCGAGATGCGTGCTGGGTTTTGTCCTTTTCTTGTTTCTTTGTGGCGGGTTCGGGAAGGGCAAGAGCGAGCCTAATAAGATTAACTTTTCTTGTCGTCTAGTCGTCGTCAATAAGAAGGACCTGGGGTCGGTTTTGGAGTTTGGCCCTTGGTTCTTTCTTCTTTTAGTCTTTTAGTCGTGGGTGGTGGAGGAGGGTGAGGGTGGGTTGTGCTAGGCCGATGGGCGATCGCCGAGGTGCTTCTCGGGAAAGAAGAAAGGGCCATCTTGTGTGTGTGCGGGCAGGTGGTTCCTCTCGTTCCTTCCCCCAGCCAGGGCGAGCGCGCGCGTGAAAGGGCAAAACAGGGGGAAAGTGCGGGCGGCGTGGGCGGTCTTGCGAGCACTAGCGCGCCGCATTACGCACTGGTGGGAGACAAAAAGGCACAAAAGGTCGCTATCCCATAGGGGCCGACTCTCCCCACTCCCCACCAAAAAATCACCGAGCTGGGGATTGGCTGACAATACTCAGTTCAGTGGCCAATGCCACACTGGGTGTTTCTACCCCATGTGCCGACGACAACGACGGAGCTGTGGAATACAAAAAATGCAGAATCCCCAATTGCGTAGCAACGGGAAGGCTCGACCAACGGACATTTTTACCGTCTCTTTCCTCAACGTGAGAATTAAACACCAAAGGTTATTTCAGGTACAAGACTGCCGACTTTCGCACCGATAGCACCTTCCGTTCTGCAACGCGCGAATTTATGACAGGGGCAGGTGCGAACGACACCCCATTCTCCGTGTCTTTCTCCGTACGAGAGGTAGTGCACCAAGAGACTTTTTGCAGGTAATACAGGACAACAAGGAAGCAGCCATCGGCACGGCAATCCAGAAAGAGCAACAGCGCGCGAAGCACGAAAGGAGAAAAGTGGCAGGTGTCGCCCAGTAGCACTGGTGTGGCATTCGGCCTGGCGAAACTTTGATGGATCCCGCCTTCCATTGAGCCGAGGTAGGAAGGCTCCTCTCGGGAAAGGGTGGTTGTGCACCGTGACCGACTCAGAAAAAAAAATGGAGACCTGTCGCCTTCCCCAAGTCCACCCCAAAATATAACCCCCACAGTGGACTCTGCACTATTTGTTGCTGGAAGCGTCGACGTCGTAAACGGCCCTGGCGAGGCTTCTGTGGAATTCCCGTTGGAGAGGCGCCCCGTAAAAAACCTCACTTTGACCTGATCTCTCTTGACTTGGGATGCGCCCCAGCGGATCTCTTTTTGCTTTCGTGGATTTCACGCTACGCACAATGAAATCCTGGGGATGGGAGTAGATTCTCCTTGCTTTACGCCTCTCATTTTGCGGAGAGTCCGTGGCGGCGAGATGTTGCACGCACATGATCGGAAGTCGTTTCCTGACGAGGCGGCCGTCTTGGAGATCTCGTGTCGAAAATCATATCTTGACTACTGGGCGAGTTGCAGCCTCAAAATTACTCAAAAACGTTGTCTCCTGTGGCTCAACCTTGTGAAAACCGTCTGATTTGCGGACGGAAGGGACTTTTTGGCAGCCCACAAGGGGTGAACGGGGCCTGGTCAGATATCTACTGCGTGTAGACGTGATCACGCAGGGTGGGATGTTATGACTGATTTTGGGCCGGCCTCGCAGCCTTGGCCGTGCTTTGTATTGCTGGCCTGTTTTCCCTTTTTACATCTTGACTTGAGGCCCGGTCGGCAACTTCCGCAGGTGTACTCCGTACAGCCCCTGGATGATGCTGTTACCGAAGCCTTAACTTTCTTCATGGAATATCGAGGCTGCCATTGTAGATTCGGTGATATGTTGCTGCTGTGGAACAAGGCCGCCCTCCACGATCTCCATGGTGGGGGACGTGCTTGTTTACCACGGCAGTACAAGGAATTAACAGGAAATAAATTTAAAGAAGAAGACTATTATGTGCCGTTTCAAGCCAAATCGTGAAGCTGGGCCACAGCCTGACATTTGCATATTTTGATGGCTACTTGCGGCAATTCTATGCGACGTATTCAAACCAAAGATATCAGATGCATTAGTTGAATCAGAAGCAAATAAAGGTATCCCCTCGCCCAGGATGGTGATGTCAGCCCGAGGCTGTCAGACCAAACACCTTGTTATCCCCTGGCTTTATTTATCTTATCTATGAGGGCAAAGCTGGCTTCGTGCTATCATATAGTGTGCGTGGCTTTCATGACAGTTTCCACGTGCCAGCTGTCATTATTGCCATTTGGTGCTACTATTTTTATGTGCCGAGACGATATACAGAAGAAATACCAAAAAAATTCGTTACAAAGTAAACAACGCAGTATAAAACATCGAAAGAAAGAATCATTTCTTATCGAAGGATGCTACTTAATCATAACTGATTTTGTGCTAGGCTATGGCGTACAAACGAATCGTAAGATACCAATCTGATGGCAAACAACACCGGTAACCTTTCCAAAAGCGTATATGGGAGGGTCACTTTTGATGTTTCAAGTCACCAGTATGGTTTCGTTGAATACTCATCTAAACAACCAAAGACGCAGCAGGTGGATTAGAAAGTTCTTTTAGAACATCTATAAACAAGATCGGATAAGATTCTGTCTAGGAAACAGTATCCTGACCGCGCACTACCTGCATCGCTCACAACGACCGCTACACAATACAGAGATATACAGACAAATAAAAAAAGCGTCCCTTCTCTCCAAGACAAAACAACCTCGTCTCATACTAGCTCTCCAAAAACACACTCCTGCTTAACCGGCGTGCGATACAATCTCGCTGACCAGCTCGCCCTTTTCCGCGTCAAAGTACGAGCAGATCTGCGACGGCAGCGGCACTTCCTTGTAGTCGCCCTCCTCCTCGTCTGCGCGCAGTGCCTCGGCCGGGGGCAGGATGTTGAGGTTCACGCCCTCCGTCTTGCTCATAAAAACCTTTGTCGACGTGCTCTCCTTGCTGAGGTACACCTGGGCGCCGTCGACCTGGTCGAGCATGACTGTCGGGATCGTGCCCATCACCTGCAGGGCAAAGTTCTTGGACTTGACGACGTCGACCGACGATACCAGCGTCTCCACGACCAGCGACAGGCGCTCCGTGTTCTCAATCGTCACGGCGTTGCCCTTGCCGCGCACAATAACCGTGGCGTTTGAGCACTTGCTGATCAGGATTGACTGGTTGATGCTGGCCTCGATCTCAATGGGGCCGCCGAGCGCGGCCGCAGCCTCCTTGTCGTAGTTCTCGATTGTCCACTTGTTGCCGTCGAGCTCCTTCTTGGCCGGCTTCTTGACCCGCATGCTCTCCGGCTTCGGCTTCTTACCCGGAACCGGACTCTTGCCACGCTGGCCACCTGCTGCCGGACCGCCAGGCACTGTCGAGCTTGCTCGCAGCGCCGGGTTCTTGTGCGTCATCTGCGACTTGTCGACCTTGCGCAGGCCCTTGGTCACGTCTGCGCCCTTGTTAATCTCCGAGAACACAGCACCGTGAGCCGTGCCGGCACCGGCGCCGTTAGACTGGGCGGACTCCTCCTTGATTTGAAGAACGGGCGGCGGGCCGGGAGGTGGTGGCGGGGGTGGCGGGGGAGCACCACCTGCAGAAGGACCGGGCGGCGGGGGCGGCGGAGGCGCGGACGAAGACGAGGCACCGGCTGATGATGCGGCCACCTCCTTGGCAGCCTCGGCGGCCGGCTTGCCCTTGGGGTTCCACGGGATGCCGTTGGTGAAGTACTCCTTTGTGTAGTCGGCCAGGTCGCGGAACACCTGGTAGAAGGCCTGCACCCACTCAACCTGCTGAGGGTCCCTGCAATGTGTTAGTACGAGTCCTCCGACAGTATACGCTGAGATAGGTACTGCACTTACTTGTCCTTGAACTCCTTTAGAACGCGGTTGCCAAAGAACTGGGCGGCACCGAGCGACTCCTCCACCATCTTAAAGGGCCGGCCAGCGACCGTGACCCAGGCAAGCACCATAATACCCTCGGCGACGGCGCTCAGCTGGTTGAAGTCGGTGGCGCCACGGTTGTTGTCCTTGACGGCGCTGACGGCCATCAGGGCCTCGTTGGTCGGCTTCAGCAGGTCCTGGTACACGGACATCTCGGCGCCATTGACATCGGGCTTCTTGGCCTTGGTCGAGATGAGCAAGAACGTGCGCTGCGCGCGGAAACCCTCCTGGACCTTGGCAGCCTGCTCGGCCACAAGGCCACCACGCTTGTTGCTCAGCTCCACAAACTTGGCCACGGCGCCGTCAAGGAACACGTCGAACTCTTCGATGATCTCGGGGAGGGGCTCGGCGGGTGCTGCTGCTAGCGCTCTCGGGGCAGCAGCGGCAGCAGTAGTGGCGGCAGCGGCGGCGGCGGCGGCCGGCGCAGCTGAGGGAGTCGAAACGGAGGAGCCGCCAGATGCGGGCGAGGCAATGGATTGTTGGAGGCCGGGGACGGCTTGGGGAAGCTCAATGGTGGACGACGCAATATCCTCGAGACGGGCTGTGGCAGCCTCGAGTCTGGAGCAAAGTTAGCTCGGTTCAGCAAAGAACCGATGGCAAAGCGTATGCCCATTGCCGGGCAGAAAGAGAGAAGACCTACCTCTTGATGAGCGTCGTCAGGTTGTTCATGTTGTTGGTCGCCATGGCGCGCAGTGTTCTAAGGTGAGGAAGGAGAGGGGTGTCGGGGTGTTTGGACGAGGAGATGATGCGACGGCAACCGGCGAGGCGACAAAAGGATCGAAACGATGCAAAATCGCAGGTAAAGGCTGTAGATGGCTGAAAAGATCAGATGGACGAGGAGCGAGCTCGGGTCGAAGTTATACCAAGCAAGCTAGAGCTAGGCAACACGATTGTTGAGATTGGATCGGATTGAAACAAAAGAAAACAAGGGGAGGTGAGGTTGGAAAGCGCTGATAAAAAGTGCTGCCTGATGAGCACGAAATCGAAGAAAATGGCAAATGGAAATGGCAAAAGACGACGTTTGAAGTGTGGATGGGATTTGCTGCAAGCTTCCTGCACTCTTCAGACAGATTTGCGCGATGATGAACGTAGCCTCAGCCCCTGATTGAATGGAGAAGGAGCGACCCAAATGGAATCGCCCGCCTTCCCCGTTGCACAGCGACTTTTCGAGGCAGGCACGGCCCAGGGAGCTTCTGGCGCTAGGGACACCCCCGCCCAGTCTCACACCCTATTAGTCATTCTGCTGGCGAGTCTCTAAAAAAGCCCCGAACCACTGTATTTCACTTGGAGACCTGCCTTCTTGGGCCCTCAAAGTGAGAATTCTTACATAAATTGCTTCCCAAACACGGCTGCATGAGAAAGGGTTGCAGACATCACTGACAAAGGCGTGAGAAGTGCAGGTGTGTGCACTGCAAATATCACTCAGTTCAGTGCTGGAGGCTGCCCGAATCCAGCTTCGTGCAGGAGGTTCAGCTGTGTATCGGTCGCTCCTTCTTTGTATTTCATATTGTTGGGCACGTTTGCTGTCATGACCTGGCCATTCTTGCCTGAATTAGCTGTGCAGACTGATAAACTGGATCTTGCAACAGATTGTGCATTATCCGTATCCATACCGGACAGGAGCAATTATCCACGAAGCCAATCAGTCGGTTCTCACCTCTGCTGGCCTGTTGGGACGAAAGCGAGACCGGCGGTGACTGGCCAGGGCCTTGCATTCTTGCACGTTTTTGTTTTCTGCACGTTTTGGTTTTCTCACACACTTTTCTCTCTCCGAGCAAATCTTCTCGGTCGCTCTTTCCTTTTTTCACACTCACAGTCTGCACTTTCCGTCGTATCCTTCTGCCGACTTTGCTTCGACAAACCGGCCCCTTTTCGACCATCTCGAATCTAACCCATCTCCAATCTGGCCTCGACATCAAACAACGAAGATAGGCCCGTTCAGCCCGGTCGCTAGCCCAACGGTAGCACCTATTTTTTTCGTTAGCGCATTCCTGGGCCCCATTTTCCAAATCCGAAAGATCGATAAGGCCAGACATCTGAGAAATCGACCGTCAACATCACAAACATCGAACCCTTTTTTTGCGGAACTTTCAACAGACACGCACAAACCAGAAGATTGGGGCTTCTTTTCTCGGAACGCTGCTTCATACACAGGCCAGCCTTGTTGCATAGCCCGTACCCGCCATTCTCTGGGCCCTGTCGTTCAACTCACCTTTCACATGCCCTTATCCGGTCTCGAGCAGCCGCTCGAGGGCCTCGCCCTCAACGGCTACAAGGAGGGCGCGACAAACCACGGCGAGGACGATGGAGCCGACGCGGGGTCCTCGGATGCTGTGAATGGGTTTGCCACTCACAGTCAAGAAAACGGCAACGCAGATGTGTCACCGACAGTCATTCCAGACTTTGTGACGATGGGCATGTTTATTATCGGTGAGTGCATTGGCGTGAGATTGGACGGCTTCTTGGATGCATTATCAGACCAGCCTCACTTTTTCAAAGCGGCCTCATACTGACTACCTCAGATGAGATTGAGTACCTGCCACCAAAACCACCAGTGCGTGACATTCTCGGTGGCGGCGGCGCCTATGCTGCCCTCGGTGCACGACTTTTCTCGCCAGCTCCGGATTTGTCACGGACTGTCGGTTGGGTTGTCGACAAGGGCTCAGACTTTCCTGAGCCAATGGGTGATCTCATCGACAGTTGGAAGACGGCCGTCGTTATGAGATCCGACCCAGAACGACTGACAACGCGGGGCTGGAATGGTTACGATGCAGCTGAGCGCCGCGCGTTCAAATACATGACGCCAAAGAAACGACTCACAGCCGAAGATCTCCCGCCATCACTACTGACGGCCCGTGCATTCCACATTCTCAGTTCCGCCTCACGATGCCGTGACCTGGTGGCAGACATCAAGTCACGGCGCCGCAAGGCCATTGATGCCCTTGGTCCGGATGCTTGTACCACTTTGGGTATCATGGCCCGCCCCTACTTTATCTGGGAGCCCGTGCCCGACCGGTGCACACCCGACGAGCTTCTTGACTGCACCAACACACTCCCCGTTGTCGACGTCTGCAGTCCTAATCACACAGAACTGGCTAGCTACATGGGCGATCCTCATTCTGGCATGGACCCGGAGACGGGCAAGCTGTCCAAGGCCGCCGTCGAGCGCGCATGCGAACAGCTGCTCTCGGCTATGCCGCTCCAGTCGTATGCCCTGGTCGTCCGGGCAGCTGAGCACGGTTGCTATGTTGCCAAGAACGGCGGACGGCGGTATCTCCGCTCAGATAAGAACCCGGCGGATGCACCAAAGAAGGCAGCAAAGAAGAAGCCAGCACCCAAACAGGATCTCCACGGTGGCCTGCGGCCCGATATTGACATGTTCTCTCTGTTTGCTGGCCTGACACAGGATGAGGAAGGCTCGATCGCTCGTGACGAAATCACGATTGATGCCGGCGTCGAGGTCTGGATCCCGGCTGTATCCGGCGAGGCTGCCGAGACGGCGGAGGGCGGCACCCAAAACGGTAGTGGCAAAAAGCTTGAGGTGGTCGATCCGACCGGCGGCGGCAACTCGTTCCTGGGTGGCTTTACTGTGGCCATTGCACGCGGTAAGAGCCTTGACGAGGCTGCTGCTTGGGGCAACGTGGCAGCTAGTTTTGCCATTGAGCAGGTCGGCGTGCCTGTTCTGGGCCAGGACGACGAGGGCCGTGAGACATGGAATGGCGTGCGCGTCGACGATCGCTATGCGGCGTACGAGGCTCTCCTGCGGGAGAAGGGCATCCTAAAGGAGTAAATCCTCCTGTCATCGCCTCTCCACGACTACACATGTTCACTCTTCAGTGTACCCCAAGAGTACACAACCACTCATCTCATTACTTTTCTTTCATTGCGGGGCTGCCAGCGGGAAGGAGGATCTCTGATTTCGGGGGCCACTTTGATTTTTGTTTCTCTTTATTTTCATTTTCTTTTATTTGCAGCGTGGGGAAAAAAGCATGGGAAACGATTACAATGACACACGCATTTAGATTTATATAGACCGGCCTGATTTGAGAGCAACAATGAAGTTTATGGCTTTCTTTCTTTCTTCTTAATTTGGGCGGTTATATTTGATTAATTTTTCTTTTGATTTTCGGACTTTCAGTCCTATAAGTTAATCTCAACTACATTTCTCTTTCACATTAGCCCCCCGCGCGCATAAAACATGAAAACATGAAAAGCAAATCATACACATGTACATTGTGAGGCAAACAAGATGAAAGACATGACAAAAATAACAAAATATAGATGATAATAAGAAAAACAACATGCCCTTCTACCCAGAAACGCCATTTCTCATCGCAAAAACATCAACACCATCACTGAACAACAGACACAGACACTTAGATACGGTAGACAAGGTTGCCGCCCGTGTACATGATCTGGTTGTCCTCGTTCATCTTCTCGAGCGCCAGAATGGCGTCGGCGCGAGTGAACTTGCCGCCAGCGCTGGCCGGCACCTTGTCGTTGACCGACGAGATAATGTCGTCGACGTTGGCCACCTCGTCCTGGAACACATCGGTGCTCTGCAGCTGACCTAGCAGACGGCGGAACGTGTTCAGACGGGCCGGTGCCAGGGTAGCCGGTGCGGCAGAGGCAGCGGGCTCGATGCTGAGCGCAGCAGCGTCGTTAGCGAGCTCGTCAGCATCGGCGTCCTCCTCCTCATCCTCCTCATCGTCGTCCTCGTCTTCTGTCGCCTGGGTAGCCCGCCGTCTCTGGGACTGGGACTGCGACACCAGGCGCGACGAGGGCAGCGACGAGGCGAAGGATGTGCTGGATTGAGTACCGGCACCGCCCGACCGTGTAGTCCGTGATGGCGATGCTGTGTAAATGTCACCGTCAACCTCTTCCTCTTCCTCTTCCTCATCATCTGCAGCCGGCCGACGGCCGTTGGCTGCGGCGCCACCACGTGCCCGTGTCGAGGTACGGGTAGACCGAGATCCGTTTGGCGTAGAAGTCGCAGGGCCAGTGCGACGGAAAGTGCCGTCTGCTGCATCGCCGTTGTCATCGCTCGAGTCATCCTCATCGTCATCACTGCCCGACTCGACATTCTCGGTCTCGTCGACTGTCCGCGTCTTTCTCTTCTTGCGGCGCGACTCGTCCTCGACGACTTCCTTGAAGAGAGCGAAGCGCAGGATCGCCTCGGCGGCCAGGGCATCGCGCTCATCAATGCGGTTCGATAAGCGCGACTTGGCGTGTGCCGTTGCCAGACGAATAAGGGTTTCAAGCGTACGCACAGTCATGGGGCTTGTGCGGCGCTGGTTGCCTTCCATCTCGTCGTTACGCAAGGCCACATAAATGTCCGAGATACGGTCCGACGCTTCCTGGGTTAGGATGGGGCGGATACGCGTCTTGGCGTAGTGGATGTACTTCTTGAGGAAGGGGATACTGAGCAGCTCCTTCTTCTTGTTGGCAGGCGGGCGGCCACGACCGCCCGAGG
The DNA here is from genome assembly GCA_021396235.1 of Sporothrix pallida. NCBI lineage: Eukaryota > Fungi > Ascomycota > Sordariomycetes > Ophiostomatales > Ophiostomataceae > Sporothrix > Sporothrix pallida. Next base: position 696,966 of record WNYG01000004.1, on the reverse strand, counting down.
TGCCATTAACGCCGGCGTGCAGCATGTCGTTGTGCTTCTCAAAAACATCCGTGGGCCTCTGCGAGCCGCCGTTAGTCTGGCTCTGCATACCGACCGACAGCGCCTGCTGGCCCTGCTCGCGCACAGGGGCGCCCTCCTCAGTGCCGGGCTGGCGGTAGCGGTGCATGCGCAGGACATGCTCCGAGATGTGGCGATCGCGCGTGTCCTCGATATCGTCGGTGACGACAAAGAGCAAATCGAAACGCGACAGCAGCGAGTCGGGCAGCGCAATGTTCTTGTGGGGGTCCTTGTGCGGGTCGTACTGGCCAAACACAGGGTTGGCGGCAGCGACGACACTGCAACGGGCGTTGAGCGAGGTGTGAATGCCGGCCTTGGCAATGGTGACAGTCTGCTGCTCCATGACTTCGTGAATGGCCACACGATCAATGTCGGACATTTTGTCGAACTCATCAATACACACCACACCACGATCAGCCATGACCATGGCACCGGCCTCCAGGCGACGCTCGCCCGTCTCCTTGTCCGTCGTCACGGCGGCCGTCAGACCGACACCGGACGAACCGCGACCTGTCGTTGCAATAGCCAGAGGAGCGGTATTCAACACAAACCGCAGCAGCTGCGACTTGGCTGTGGAGGGGTCACCGACCATGAGAATGTTGATGTCACCACGCAAATGGGTGCCGTTCTCCAGGTTCTTCTCCATACCACCCAGGAGCATGAGCAGCACAGCCTTCTTGATGTGGTCGTGGCCGTAGATACTGGGCGCGAGCGACTGCGAGAGCAGCTCAAACAGGTTCTTCTTCTTGGCAATCTTGTTGATGTTGCGCAGATCAGTGTCGGTAATGTCGACAGTAGAAATGCCGCCGCCGGCCTTGGATGACAGCAGCACGACGTTGTTGGCCAGCAGCAGCGTCTTGAAGAGGGCGCTGCTGTGGTTTGTGTTGCGGTTACCAAGTGTGCGGAAGATACCAACGATCTGCACACGGTCACCGGGCTTGACGCGGTCGACCAGGTCATCGTCCAGCATGACATCAACGCCACGCGGCAGCTGACCAGCGGGGGCGCGTTCGGGCATCTCCTGGATGGAAATGGTCTGGTTGTCGCGGTACGTGGAGAAGCCGTACTCGGTAACAAGTGCATTGCCTTCGTCGTCTTGCTGAGGGTAGGCGCTGGTCGTGGTGGCACCGTTGGTCATGGTCTGGTCGCGGTATTCGCGGTAGTAGAAAGTGTCGTTGGCGGCGCTGTGGTGCACACTCTTGACGATCTTGGGGTGGATCAGCGAGCAGCGCGTGACAATACCCTCAATGGAAACCATCTGGTTGAGGTGCTGCGACGACAGCGTGCGCGGGTTGCACGAGTGCAAGCCAAAGCTACCAGCCCAGGCGCAGTAGTACGGCACATCGTCGTCTGTCTGGTCAGGGCGGGCATTTGGGATCGTCTTGACAATGTCCTTGAGCGCCTGGTTGAATGCAAATGTGTAGTCAAATGGCCGCATCAGCAGACCATCTGCCATTTCTGGCCGTGTGTCGCGAACATGATCAATGTTGACCACGAGGCGGCGCTCGTTCTTCTGCAACATCGTGATGATGTTGGGGCGGTAGGTGCGGACATTTTGGTCGTCTATAAGGAGAGGAGAGTTAGTCAACGTTTAGAGAAGAGAGAAAATGAGAACGAAGCAAAAGACGGAGTGTAAACATACTCGGATCGAGGAACTCTGTCGCCTGACGGACACGGTCGCGCGCCGCATCGTCGCGGAGCAAATTGCTGTCCATTGTGCCCGCAGTCGAGGTGTTAAGAGTTGTCGTGGTACGGGGCACTGAGGGCGAAAAGGGGAGGATGGAGTGTCGTCTTGCGAGAAGTTGGGATTGAAAAAAAAGGAGAGAAGAAAGGAATGAGGGGATAATGCAAGAAAGAAGAGGACGAATACAGAAACAACGATGCAGCAAGAAAACAGCAAGGCGGGAAGGAGTGAATTGCAAAATAGCAACGGGGATCTCTTTCCCAGGAGGGGAAAAAAGGTTTAATGAGGTGCAGGAGCGAACTGGTGCTAGAGGGGGCAGGAGCGACGCGTCGTGGACGCGTTTACGCGTTAAGTGGTTTTACTTCCGCCCTTTTCACGCCAGGTCCCAGCCAACCAATTTCGCGCGTTCCTGCCCTGGTCCGTGCGCTAGGTCCCGCCATTTATTAGATAAGCAGAGGCAGTTTATGCACAAGAATGTTAGCGCCGTTATATGCATTTTATGCAATGCATTATTTATCTTCCTGTCTCTCGTCATAAAGCTGGGATGACGACAATCACGCCCTCATACTCATCCGTTTGCAGAACCATTCAACCCCTGCGATGCATCACCCTCCTGGATGCAGTATGCACTGCTCCATCGCTCATCGACTTTGCGGATACGATGAGGCACTGTGTTTTTAGTGTCGTTTTTTATGCAGGGCAGTCACCTTGGGCACCAACCAGCGAGACACATTTGCTGACGAGAGTGCCAACGGCGTGGCCGTGTGACAGCTTGTGCATTTATTTGCATCGTTTACTTGCCAAGTATTCGTGCCCTCTCGAACTTTCCTTAGTCACATATTTCATGTTTTGTTCGTTTGCATCTCAATTGGCCCACGAGAAGAACAGTTCACGAATGTTGCTTGGTCTTTCATCTTTGAATTCGGGCAGCGGCCCATGCTTCCGCTTCTGCATTCGTCTTGTGAACGGCCCGAGTCTCGTGGACGTAACGATACATTTGTAAGGAAACTACGCCACAGTGAAGTACTTGAGATAAGAAGCGATAGAGTATGTTAGTATCGGGTAAAAGCATTGGAAACAATCCTGTAGGACTTGACACATTGGTGTAAGTTGGCCTCGTGCCCTGTGCATGCAGTATGATATGAGCCGCTGCAAGCCGATGTGACTGTTGCTTGTCCAAGCTGCTTGGCTCACCGCCAGAGCTCCAACCTGGTTTGAGAAAATCAAGTCATCAATGTGATTGTGGAAGGGCACAGACAAGGCGGAGTGAGAATGAACGGCACGGTATTCAACGACACAAGGCAGTGCCACTCCTACTTCAGAGGAGAGTCCACGTGCGTCTCGTATGCGGAAAAGGGAAGGAGAACAAAGGAAAGCCGCATCGGGATACCGAGAACGGAAGGGTATTGACGGACACGCCGTGCCACTTGGCCAACGAATGGTGGCTAATGTGAAATTGGTTGCATCCTGTATGGCAGTTGGTTGAATGACGACGAAAAACGAACCAGGGAAAAGAAAGAAAATCAAGTAAAAATGGAGTGGAGGGGCGGGAGAAGAAAGACACAAGGAGATGCCCAGAAACGAGATGTGATAAGAGTTGAAAAACGAAGAGAGAGACGAAGAAATGCCATGGAAGTGTGATGTGTTGTCGCAAGTGCGACGAACACGTCTTAACCTCCTAGCCTTTCTCGTCAAAAGAGTGGTTGCTTTAGACCACCGGTGGGTTGCAGCGTTCCCGTCCGTCGAACAAACGGACATATAACCGTGCAGCAGCCGACTTTCACGTGGTACAGCAGGACGCAGGCGCAACTGCCACCCTGCTCTTCTCTTTTTCTGCTGTTCAATGTTGATTCCATTTGGATCATGAACTTTTTTCTTTCTTGTGATTGTGTGATCTGTTTGCATGCACACTTTGTGCGACAAGGAATATAAATTCATCTTGCGTGGATAGCGCGGTTTTGTTTGACTCTCTCGCGTGGGGTGGTTGGTAAAACTGGTGACGTAGGACGCCAGGCGTGGGACGGACCCGGAGTGTGCAGGAGGTTGGACTCCAAATAACGAAGGGCAACGAACAGAACGGGTACGTGTACGTGTGTAAGTGGGCTTCGGAAAGCAGCATCCGCCGATACACTAAACGTGAGGCCGACAGTTCAAGAGGTATTTTTTCTGTTTGGTTGGTGATGCCGGCGACGGCGCCGACCTGTTTCCCGGGCGCATAGCCCCCCACGGCGGGTGTAAACAAATATCCATCATTGAGAGCTAATATCCCGTCGTGGTGCTGGCCGGGGACCATTGGTCTTGTTTATTGCTCAGATATCAACTTCCGACAGTATGCATATTGGTCTGGCTATTAAGCTGCAGGTTTTGTTGTCATGCGGGTTAGCGACCCCGACTTGACATATCAGAAGCCAAGAAATAAGGAATGTAAGAGAGGCATATTGTTGGAAGTCAAAGAAAACAAACGTGCTTCATAGTCCTAACCAGGAATAGATGAAAAGGAATGGGGTCATGAGTGTTGATGCTGTAGGATACTACCTTTGTAAGCAGCAAGGTGGAGCATGGAACAATGCAAACGGTTCTTCCTCCGCACCACTTTATGCATTGTGACAGGATGACCAGCAGAGAGTGGACTAAAGGGTCGAAGCAGACGAATCAGGCCGCTTCCCGATAAAGTCGGCATGGGCAGGATTTAGCGACCCGGGGTTTTATTGTCGTTGCCGAAGACCCAGTAGGGCGGACTTGTAATAAAGGCTACACGGTTGTAAGTCGTGTAATGTTATGCAGCAGGGTGTCGTCGAAAGGTTCCAAATGGAGATAATTGTATTGTCAAAAGGGAGGTGTCGAGAGTTGTCAAAAATGAGATATCGGGAAAAGGTAAAGCCTCAAGGAAAGGAAGTAGCAATGGCAGACGGATAAGGCAGGAACAAACGAGAGCTGCGTATGAGATTTGATATTTCAGATTTGAACAGGAAAGTGCAATTGGCAGAACCGGTCATGATGAGAACAAAAGCGGAAAGCGCGGATGAGGATTAAATCTTCAGGAAGGATCAGCGTGGAAGAAAGGCGGAAAGAGACAGGAATGGCCAGAAAAGGCAAGAAGATGTCGAGATTGGGTTGAGAAACGGGGTAAACGACAAAAAAAAGACAAAATATCGACGGCGACCAACAGACACTGCAAACATGATGATCAACAAATCAGCGTCACATCATATTGGCCCTGCGCCTACCCGTCCACACCGGTTGATTTCAACCACTGACCGGCTGGTGACATCAACACCATCAGCCCAGAATTGACGAGCAAAGTTGGCAGTCGCTTTCGGTTTTGACTTAGGTTTTACTTTTCTAGCACGACAGTTATTTTCTTTTCAATTTGTTGTGCCTTGCCATATGTTGGCTCTGCACCGACACTCACGCCTCGGTGTTCCAACTTCACACATATGTTACGAGCTCCCCTTCTCGACCGCCCAGACGGGGGTTCTGCCCGTCGCTTCACCCACCTATCACCATTTGTTTGTGATGACTTACAGCCGCAAAGGCAAGTCTCGAAAGTGGAAAAAGACAAAGAATAAAAGAGGAGAAGTCGTGTCGCCGTGACCGGCTTCCTGCTTGCATGCCGGCCCGTTTGTTGGGCAATCTGATGTGCGTTTGGTCATGGCGAGTGCATTCCCGACTTCCTCTAGAAGTTAGATCTATTCTTCCTCCTCTCTTTATTTTTGGAGTCAAGTGCTCCATACGGATACACAAGTCTGACATGGTTTATTCAACTTACATAGTTTCTAGCTCGCCCCCTCGATTTAGTCGGATCCCCCGCTTCGGAACTGGACCAGGTCGGCACCTCCCGTGACGCTACTTATATATCTACAAAGACGGCGACCTTTGTCCCCAAACCGGGTTTCTGTTCTTTCAATTTACTAAAATCGTATTCTTCTCCTCACCTAACTCCCCTGATTTACTTTCAGTCATATTTATCATTTGATTTTGCTACATTTCGAGCCACACATTTCACCATGCAACAATATACAAACCGGCTGGAGGCCGTTATCTCTCGGCCGACGCTAGCCGGCGATCTGGTGCCCATCTCCGCACCTGCTGCTCCTACCTCGGCCGTGTTACATCGCCAGATCCGCCACGACTTTCCGGCCATTGTCCGAGGCGAGGGTAGTTACCTCATTCTTGACGACGGCCGGCGCATTTTGGATGCCTCTGGAGGCGCCGCCGTCGCATGTATCGGCCACGGTGACAGCCGCGTGGCGGATGCTGCCATTGAACAGATGCGTTCCGTCGCCTACTGCGCCACCATTTTCTACACAAACACTGCTTGTGAACAGTTGTGTCGCTACCTTGTCGACTCGACAGCCGGCCACATGGCACGTGCTTACATTGTCTGTTCTGGCTCCGAGGCTATGGAGGCTGCCATGAAGCTGGCACGCCAGTATTATATGGAAAAGACACAACCAGAGCCACGCCGAACCCGGTTTATTTCTCGCAACCAGTCATACCATGGCATTACTTTGGGCGCATTGGCCGCGGGCGGTCACAAAGTTCGGCGTCAACTCTTTGAGCCTCTGATGTCGACCAATATCTCACGGGTATCACCATGCTTTGCTTACCGTGGTAAGGCGGCACAAGAGTCGGACGCTGCGTATGTGGCTCGATTGGCGGCGGAGCTGGATGCCGAGTTCCAGCGGGTTGGCCCGGACACAGTTTGTGCTTTTATCGCAGAACCAGTCGTTGGTGCTGTAAGTTCAAAATCCAGCCATCCTCGTGCCTTTTTATGTAAATACTGACTTCCTTTGTTCAGGCCCTCGGATCGGTACCATCAGTGCCCGGATATTTCAAGGCAATGCAGGCCGTATGCCGCAAATACGGTGCTCTGTTGATCCTCGACGAGGTGATGTGCGGCATGGGACGCACCGGGACTGTCCATGCCTGGCAACAGGAAGGCGTTGCACCCGACATTCAGACAATGGGCAAGTGTCTAGGTGGTGGCTATCAGCCCATTGCTGGTGTCTTGGCCAGCCACGGCGTAATCGATGTCCTCAGCAAAGGGACAGGGTGAGTACATACCTGCCCAACAGCTTGAAATTCACGACATAATATTGACCATATAGCGCTTTTGTGCATGGCCATACCTACCAAGGCCATCCTGTTGCATGCGCGGCAGCTCTTGCGGTGCAGCGTATCATCGCCGAAGAGAACTTGTTGGCCAATGTGCGTACCCTGGGCACTGTTTTGTCAAACCTGCTTGTCCAACGTCTGGGCGACCATCCCAATGTCGGCGACATCCGTGGCCGAGGCTTCTTCTGGGGCATCGAGTTCGTTCAGGACAAGGCAACGAAACGGCCGTTCCCTGCCGAAGACCACGTGGCCATGGAGATTGCGGAACTCGGCATTGCTGCTGCCGACTATGCCATTGCCGTCTACCCCGGATCGGGCACAGTCGACGGCATTTCAGGCGACCACATCATCCTCTCTCCACCGTACAATGCGACAAGGGCCGAAATCCACACAATTGTCGACCGTGTGGCGAGGCTGATCGAGGATTATTTTGCAGCGAAGAACACCAAAGGGCCAGTCGAGGCCAAGCTATAAAGTGAAGGAGGGAGGATCGCATTTTATGTCTTGACAAGAGACGGCACATGAAACAATTGCGGCGCACACAAACACACTGGCAAATAGTCCGGGACGATCGGGAAAAACACAGCAAGGTGAAAACAAGAACGTCAAATGAGCCGTAGACGGGCCAGTTTTAATAAGAAGTTAAGGGTACTTGGGAGGAGTCGTTTTCGGCAAATAGATGGCTATAATAAGATCGCAATATGGGTACGCGTGGTCTCTGAGCGTGGGTCTGTTTCTTCTGCGGGTTGTAGACGGAATAATCGCATCGCATCACGGTCGTCGTCTTTTGCATTTGATTTGTGTCGATTTCACCTTCTTCAATGTGTGTTTGATGTTGTGAAGCTGCCAGTCTTCGATCTTGTCACCAGGAATTTAACGCTAAAAGCACTGGACCCCCACTTCGAACCATCTGATTTGCGCCTCGGAGCGCTGTAATTCCGGGGAAAACGCAAATAAGCATGGCGACCTACAGTGGGTCGACGCCCTGGCGCCGGGATGCCAGCTATGGAAACAGCACATCACTTGCAGCCTCGCTCGCTCCTGCCACTCCAAGCTCTCCCACTGTTTCGTCAAAACGCTCCTTCTCCGGTTCGACCTTGACGACGGCCACCAACGCAACTGCCCAAACATCGCCATTGCCATCGCCCCGCTCTGCATCGACCAACTCAACAAGCCCCTTTTCATCATCCGAGAACCGATTCTCCAACTTTGCCTCCCTCACCGCCGCGTCGCGACGCAATTCCTACTACCGATCGACGTCGTCGCGCCTCCGCATGATGGCCGTCGGCCTGACGCCCAGCGGCACCAGCGCCAGTCTGGGCCAGCGGCACGCCGCCGAAGAAGAAGCCCGCGCCGAAGTCGACGTGCTGAGTTCGCGGCTCGAGAAGACGTCGCAGCTGACCAAGAAGATCGAGGCATGTCTCAACCGGCTCGATGCCACAGGCAAGAGCGTGCGCGAGGTGGCTGGGCCGCTGAGCGGCGAAACCAAGCGACTGCAGACGTTGGGGAACAGTGCGTCCCCCGACCCCCAGCGATATAATTTGATTGAGTATTGACCAGACAGACATCGAAAGTGTGATTGCGGCAATCGAGCGACTTCGTCAACCCGCCGAGAACAAGAACGAAGAAGAGATGATCATCCGGGCGGGCCCCGAAAAGGCCGGCCTGCCCAAGTACCTGTCGTCCGTCCAGCGTCTCGACCGCTCCCTCAACGAAATGAAGGCATCCAACCTCCGCTCGACACAACAAACGATCGGCGACCTGCAGCGCATCATCATGTCGGCCAACGCCCAGCTCGAGGGCTACTTTGACCAACTGCTGCGCGCCGAGACCCCGCGCGAGATCGAGCCCCTCCACTTTGTCACCAAGAACAAGCCCTTCCCTCTCCTTTCCCAAGATACGACGTCGCGACTAGGCCTCATAAATGCACACTTGACGGCCTCGTTACGAAACACAAACAGCAACAGCGGCGGCGCTGGCTCTGCCTCGGCGGGCGCCTCGATGCTGTCCGTCGGCTCCGGCAGCCAGGACTCACCCGTAGCCCGCATCTATGCCGACATCCGCGGACCCTACATTGCCAGCACCCTCAAGAACCTGGCGGCAGCCAGTGTCAACACCACAAAGAAGAAGACGGCCGACGCCATCTACCGCGCAGGCACCAGCGGCATCGGCATGTACGCCCAGTCCATGGAGGGCATGTTTGTCGCCGAGTACGAGAACATTTGCAGCATCTTTACGCGCGACGACTGGGCCCCTGTGTTCCAGGGTGCCTGCCAGAGCGCTCTCAACGAGCTCGCCCGCACCCTGCGTGAACTTAACAGCCACATCAAGGCCCACCCGCAGACCGACTGCTACCTGGCCTACGAGGTTGTCGAGATCGTCTCGGGCCTGTCGAACCAGCTCGAAACACGCACAGGCGAGCTCAAGTCGGCGCTGGCTGCCCTACTCAAACCCGTGCGTGACACGGCCAAGTCGTCGCTCGGCGAGCTGCTCGAGGATACCAAGCGCCGCGTGACGGCGTTGCCCACACTGCCGATGGATGGCGGACCTGTCCAGATTGTATCCGAAACTATGCAACGCCTGCAGACCATGGTGGATTTCCTGCGGCCCATTTCGAGCATCATGATCTCGCTGGGCGACAGTGGTTGGCGGGGCGGTGCTACTCCCCGCGGAGGCGGCGCGGCCGATGCCATCCCTAGCCTGGCGTCCTTTGATGTTGGTGCCGACGGCCGCGAGATTTTCGCGCACTACTGCACAGATACCATAGACGGTCTGTTGTCGGCGCTCGATGCTCGTGCCCGCGCCCAGCAGGGCCGCAAACCCGTTGTGGGCGTCTTCTTGGCCAACAGCATCGCCATTATCGAGCGCATGATCCGCGACTCGGACCTGGCCCCATTGCTCGAGTCCCGCCAGGCCAGTGTCCTCGAGCCCTGGCGCAAGAAGGCCACCACTCTCTATACAGAGACGTGCAAGGACGTGTCGATGCACCTGTTTGATGTCATCCACACGAACCGCGGTCCCGGTGGCGGAGGCGGCGGCGGCGGTGGCCGTCCTGCTTCGGGTCAGAACGGCGTCGACTCATCATCGATTGTGCGCGGCCTGTCATCCAAGGACAAGGAAAACATCAAGGGCAAGTTTACGGCCTTCAACATGTCCTTTGACGACATGGTGTCCAAGCACAAGTCGTTTAGCATGGAGCGCGAGGTGCGCCAGGCGTTTGCGCGCGACATCCAACAGATGCTGGAGCCGCTGTACAACCGGTTCTGGGACCGCTACCACGAGATTGACAAGGGCAAGGGCAAGTACGTCAAGTACGACAAGGCGAGCATCTCTGCCGTGTTTTTGAGTCTGTACTAGACCACGAAGGAAAGGTTTTGGCACGGGCTCCTTCTCCGTGGTGAACGCCTCACGATAGGAGAAGTGGTGTTGTCTGCCCGGTCCAGTTTTTTCTGTCTCTATCTCCCTTGCCCTACCTCCTGCCTCGTCTTGTCGCCTCCAAATGCATCATCTCACGATGCAGCCTCCAAATGCAGCCAGCCTCGTTTAGGCAACACACGCCTTCGTGCGAGAAAGGAAACAAAAAGGTCGAACAAAGGTGGAGGCGGGCAGGATCGACGTTGCAGGAAGCAAAAAAGGGACGTTGCTGCACTGCTGCGCTGCCTCTTTCTCGTACTCACCGTGCATCAGGGTTACTTGCAGCCTGCCAGAATCCCTCTGAGCGAAGAACAGCTGCAAACTGTGTCCTTTCATGGAGGGGCGTGTGCGTTTTCGTCTCCCGCCCTGATGTCCTCTCTCTCCGGTCAGCTTTCCTCTCCTCATTCTTCTCACACATCATTGTTTTTCGACTTCGCCTCGCTTCTCCAGCATCGCGCATGATGCATGCAGCCTGCTTAGTTCTTCAGTGTCCCACTCTTGAGGTGTACCGGGGTACACGCTGGTGGATGAGAAAAAAGGACGAAAGAAGGCACGAAAGTGCCGAGAGGCAGGGATGGACGATACCGCTCTGGTGGGAAGACAAGAGGGCTAAGTCCAGAGGGCGGCTATGGTCTCGCCTGTCTTTCAACTTCCCCCTTTGGTGCCCGTTCTTCTCTTTCTCGCAGCGCCATGGCCTACGGCCTTTTTCTTTCTTTGCATCTTCTCATGCGCTCAAATGTGCTCACGCCCGACGAAACGCGACAACAAGGCGACAACTCCTCACAGGGAAAAGAGACTTTTCAACCATACTTTATTTGTCACTTTTGCCCTCCTCTGTTTTGTGCAGACAGGATCGCCGCCGAGGAGAGGGGTGAGGGACTGTCTGCATGTGCATCTGCATTTGCAGGGCGGTAAGCCAAAAGGGGCAGAGGACAGGCCGGACAAGGGGTGGGGGACAATAGGAGGGCTGGCTGGTCCCAGGCACAGACACAAACACTTCCCCATTGAGAAGAAGAGATGCACCTGCAGTTCAGCTGCAGCTGCAGCACATCAGAGAGAGACGAGGCAAGGTGAGAGGGGGTGAGGCGGACAGACAGGACAAGGCAAGAAAGAAAGGCAGCCAGGTGGGCCAGACTAAAAGGATTTGCAGGGCGTCTGGAGGTCTGCCGTCTGTATGTTCGGGACCGAGAGGAGAAGGATCGCGTCTGTTTTCGTTGGTGCGAGAAATGCTTTGAAGGTGTGGCATTGTGTCCTTTGTTGGGGCTCTAGGGTCTTTGTGTTTTGTGGATTTTCGTATCTTATTTTTATCTTCTCGTTTTTCATACCCATTCATGTTTTTTATTTAGTCAGCCATTAATACACACACATTCCAATGACAGTTTATTTCACTCACAAATGCTACATCGTGATTGTATGAACCACGGGCAACACTGCCATATTATGACTACTCAGCTTGGCCGCACTCGACCGCACCTCGATAGGTCATAAATGGCATTAAAATCGTACAATCGCGTCTATCATCATTATGTTTCGCCTTAAACTTTCGTATGTCCGTGTTGTTTGCGATTGGCGTAACTCCATTGAGACGCTCGTATCATTGTTTTGATACTGGACTTTGGTTATCATGAATGTCGCCGTAGCCTCAGTCATGAAGTTGACAATTTTGTCTTTTCGTGGTGTCGCCCCAGTGCGAACCATGGCCGCCTGGGTTTGGATATCATATTTCAACGTGCAAAAATAACGACTAAGAATGGTCGACGGCCAACCGACAAGGCCGCAAATAGCAAAGTATTGTCTGTTGGGAGAAAATGACGAAAAGTAGTCGTGTTGAGGTGAGCGGCTCCGGAAGTGATCAACACAGCGTTTTCTGGTGTTGTTAATTTCTTTGCTGCATTTTGCGTTTTGCATCTGCATGCATCGCCAACAAGGCCTCCCAGGGTGGATTGTCTTTGTTGTCATCCTTCTGCTGCTGTCGCTGTCAGTCTCTCTGCAGGTCGAGGTGAACGAAGTGTGCGGCCTCCTGGCCTGACCTGACCTGGCTGCAACGACCGTGCAGAGCAGAACCTGACGACGTGCAGGACACAGGACACAGGTGCCTTCACGGAAGGGCAGGCAATGCACAAGGCCGTTTTGGGGCGAGAGTTTGAGGCAGAAAAAGTCGGACAGAAATGCAAGGCGACACTGTCGATGGCAGCCTGGTGCATGAAGGGACAAGTAAAAAGGAACAAAAATAACGAAAGTAACGGTCAACAACACAATGGCTGCAAGGTGTCGAATTGAAAAAGTGGCATATTGTGTCCTGTTCAAACACGGTGGGCGGTCGTATTCGGAAAGAAAAGGCACACAACAAAATATGATAGAATAAATGTCGACATATTGTACTCCATAAACTGCTACCCAACAATGAGATGTCCCAAAAATATGTGTGATCCTGGAGAAAGAGCCCAAGTACTCCTTGTTCACCGTTCACCGTTGCATGAAAGAGAAAAAAAGCCAATGAAAAACAGAAGCGAGTGTCCAATGTGCCCTTCATGATGCCCTAAGTATTCCAAAAATGTTTGCCCAAAAGGTATCCAAAAAAATTCATCGCGTTCCAAAACTCCCAGACACGGTGGTGTCCTCATGACAACCTTTCCATATGATTCGTAGGTGGAATAAAGCAAAATGCAAAGCGAATGTCGTAGTCTTCCATAGAGGACGGTAGAAATGCAAAAACGCCAAGGAGAAATACACCAGGGTAGATAATACATGAAATCGTTCTCTCGTGAGGCAAAACCAATGAGTAAGAAAGGGGGCTGCAAGAAAAAAAGTGAAAGTGAAAAAAGAAAAGAAAAAATGCAGCTCCAGGTGCATGCGTGTTATGCCGATGTGGATATGATTTTCATGTCGTGGCAGACCTGCTCCTGCATCGCAACTGCAGCCGCTCCAGTCTAGCCGGTCCTTTGGGGTCTGCTCCTCTGTCTTTGAGGGTCAAGAACTGGCATTGACATGCCTGGAGCTGGCCTGCTGCATGCGATGCACATCCGCCCCCAGGTTGCAGCGTTGCAGGGGACGCCCAAAGAAGCAATGTAGACGTGGACAAAGCGCTGCCGGGAGGGGAAGACGATCGACAAGGAAGAAGAAGAGAGGTGAAGAAAAGAAATAAAGAAAAAAAAAATAAAGAAGAGAGAAGAGAGAAGATAAAAAGCGAATTGAAATGCGCGGGAGGGGGTGTATCACAAGAGAAGAGCAAAAAGTAAAAGTGGACGACAACCGGCGGTCGGAGGCCTGGCGAGCGAAAGCGGCGAGACACGGCGTAACCGGACCAGTCGTCTCCTCTCGGTGAGAAAGATGCTGTATTGTTGTTCGTGTTTGTTTTTGGGCGGAAGCAGGTGGGTGAGTCACGGTGTAGTCCGCATGTTTAAGTATTTTTCGAGGTTTGATTGGCCCAGGAGAAGTGCAGCACCGAACGGGCTGAGGAGGGTGTCGACACGGTAAGGAGAGAGCAAATAAGAAATGGGAAGAATCAAAAGGGGGAATAAATAAAAAAGGAAAATAAGAAAGGAAGAGAAGAAACGAAGGCAGCCAGGCCGGGCCAAGCAAAGACGAGGCGCAGGACATGCATCAATTGGGAGGTGCAAGTTTGGGGAAGGCGTCTCCAAAGAAGAGATGTAAAAGAGGAGGAGGGGTCTCAACAGCGAGAGTCGCCTGGTGAGAGTGAGGTGGTGAGGTGGAAGGGATTGGTTCACCCCCCAAGCTGCAGCCACAACGATGCATGGGACGTGTGCCCGCCTGCTTTGAGACTGAGACTTGGGAAGGCGGCTGTGGTGGTGAGGTTGTGTAAGCTCCCGATTTGGACATGGCGACGAAATAAAACATGATAGAAAAGGTAATAAAAAATAACAGAAGGAAAAAGGGTCAGAAAGATGAAGCCGTGATTGCCCTCTTGACTGCCTCTAACTAGCTGCAAGCAGCCGCTCGAAGCAGGCCATCCTTGATGTTAGGATAGAGGCGGAATGAAAAGAGAAATCGATGTGATAGAGAGTGGGAATGGCGATGAGAGACACGGCGTTGCGAGTGACGTCGCTCTAGTCTGACGGGCACTGGTGGCAGTTCTTGCCGCCGCCGCAGTACTCGTGCGTGCCGTAGTCGCCGGAGCGGCAACAGTACGAGCAGCAGTGGTTGACGAGGGCAATGAGCTCCTTGCAGTCCATTGTGAAGGTTGATGATGAAGTTCTTCGAGAAGAGATGTGAGTATGAGGAAGTTGCGTGTAAGTAGCTTAGTGACTTGCGCCAAAGAAGCTACAAGGGTAGGGGAACCAAAAGGTTGAAAATATCAAGACAAGATGGCGAGAGCCAGAGAGTTGCTGAAGAATTGTGTTTGTGTTTTGAAGTTGCGAGATGATTGCTTTGAGCTGTTGAGGGCGGATGGGTGAGAAAGAGAAGAGAGACTAATCCGAGGAAGGAAGGGATAAGGGTTTATATAGGAAAGAGCCGACGAAGAGGCTGTGACGAAAATTCGACGTGCAAATCCCCCAGAGCAATGATGCGAGAAGTGAGCAGAAAAAACGTGGACGTGGCAGGGGGGGTGTGGAGGAAGGAGCGAGTGAGAGAAAGGAAAGAAGGGCAGGTACGACCGAGGGTCGAGAGTTGAGAGACGAGAAAGGAATATTACGATTATTATGATAATAGGGCGCAGAAGGGGCAGAAAAGGGCAGGAACAAGACCGGACGCGGACCAGGGCCAAGACCACGAGAAAAAGGCCAGCGTCACCGCCAAAAAGGGTAACTGTGAGCCATTGATGTTCTTTCCCTTGTATTTTGGGAATCATTTGTGTGTTGGTTGTTCCTTCCCACCAAGTACACACACACCGCGGACTCTTAGTGGCAGTTTTGGACTGTTAGTGCCGATCGTGAGCTTGGTGGCCGGCCTAACGACTGAGGGGAAAGTACAGGAACCAATAGAGAAAAGAGGGAATTATTTCGGAGACTGGATTCTGGTGAGGAAAGAGACCATGGATGGGGGTGTGTCACTCAGTAAGTCGCAGGTTTTGGGGCGTGGCTAGTGGGCCAAGAAAAAGAGGAATCAAACAACACAAAAGGCTTCTCAATAGGGAGGGATTTAAAGTATTATAAGACGACGATGCATGAGACGAAATAATAATATAAAAATGGCCAGTTGTGAGTAGATGGTAGCCCTCACCGACGCGTTTGAGCAGTAATGAGATAAATCACACAGCACACTCGGCGTAATAGTACATGTTAATGGAAATACATGGCCTCAAAATGCACCGCGTGCATCCAACGCGAAGACACGAAGAGGGGCGCGGAGAAAAAGCAGTGAGATAAAAACATAAAACAAGAGGCCAAGAGAAAAAAGGAAGATACAAAGAAGAAAAGAGAACAAAATTGGGGCGTTCGCTAGGCAGGCAGCATAACCCAAATCCAGGGCTGAGCAGGGGTTCTTCTTGTTTTATTCGTTTTTTGCATCTTTAACGAAGACGCCCCCTCTTTCCGTCGTTTTTTCCCATGTCCTCTCTTTCACTCACTCGCTCTCGCCCTCGTTCTCTCTTTCTCTCCTTCGTCGTAGCTGTCTTATTTGGCGGTGTGCTACGATAATGAAGTAAAAGGGGGGGTGTTGGAAGGGGTCACGAGGATGGGCTGATTGCTCTTTCTATTTGCCAAGCCGGTACGCCAGGAGAATAGGGATGAAACGGTGAAGTCGAGAGAGAAGAAGGAGCGTCACAAGTAACGACAAAGAGAAAGAGCGAAATGGCGAAAGAGCAGATAAAAACGAGCAAAGAAGAGGGGCCGATAGGGAAGAGGGGAAGGCGCGACGGGCGCGGCGCCATGTCGTCAGGTAAAGTGCTAGGAAGATAAATAAGAAATAAGGAAGGGAAAGTGCGGGTTTGGTGGGAGGAAAGAAGAGGGGAAGGGATTACCGAACACGGAAACAGCCTTCCTCCACG
This sequence comes from Sporothrix pallida, assembly GCA_021396235.1. Classification (NCBI taxonomy): domain Eukaryota; kingdom Fungi; phylum Ascomycota; class Sordariomycetes; order Ophiostomatales; family Ophiostomataceae; genus Sporothrix; species Sporothrix pallida. The sequence continues at coordinate 680,746 of WNYG01000004.1, read as the reverse complement.
TTGTTTCCTTTTTAGTCGTGTAAGTCGTGGGCCAAAGGAAGGCGCGCACATGGGATCCTGCAACAGAGAATGATGATGGGTTCTTGGCCCTACTTCATTTCGTATTGTGCAACATGACTTCGTTCTTTGCTTCTCTAACTGCTCTGCTGTCCTCTTTCCTTTTCTATTGCCGCAGGCCAAACAACGGCAAGACGCGCAAAGCACACGTCACAGAGGCCCCCCCTGCAAAACAAGAACATCGCCATTCTCGTCCGCCGGCCTCCGGCATTCTCTTCAACAGGCCTGTAATCCTTTGCTCACTGTGGCCTTTTCTTTTCCTTGGCATACAGGCATATTTGGCCTTACTAATACTTGGACAGACTCACACTTTCGATCGACACTCCGTCGGGCCTTCGACGCAGTGTCGTCAAGAAACATCTCTCTCTCGATTTGTCTCCCCTTCAACCCCTCTTTTGACTTTTTATTGACATTCACCTTGTCAAGTACCTTCTCCGCAAGCTATTTACAGATGCACCGCACACCATGTCCCTCGCAGCTCTCTGTAGCAGTGCGAGTAACATGCCTGATGCAATACAATGCATCTCAGAGCCCTGCAATCTGCACGCCCCCCTCCCGCTCCTTCCCTCCAGGTTCTTTCCTGATTTGGCAGCAAGAGTCACTGCCTGACTTGGGTGTGGACTCTTAGAAGCCTTAATACAGCAATTATGATATGTAAGGATGCTCCTAGTATTCATTCGCACATACATAGGACAGGAGCACTGCATGGAAACACGCTGGCGTGTATTATTTTTATCTCGTCTGGTCTGGTCGCAGTGGGAGCACCCGCCTGCCGGTATCTGCCATGCACCTCGCATCCGCAGTCGACCGCATGCCTGCATTTCGCGTCGCTGGCGTCCTTTGGGGTAAGTAAGCCAAGTTGTCTGCTCGTTGGTTTCGTCTTGAGTTCAAGCTCTGTGCTTTTTTTTATTGAGCATCTCTTTTTTAGTAGTTTGTTTCGTTTTTACCCGCCCTGCGCCTTGTTTTTTGGTGCCAACAAGGCCTATAATAGAGAGTTGATATGGAAAGAACAACGCGCGGGCGGCTCTTTCCAAAAATACGACATACAGCGTTCTTTCCTTTTCGGCCATCACGGCATGCCGCACGTGGGGAAGGAAGCAAAGAGCATCGCCTCACCATTGTTCCTTCCGCTCTTCCCACCATTTTCCACCTCTTCTTTTCCTTTTCCACTCTATCGCCCTCTTTCCCTCTCTTTCTACCTCACGTAACGCCCTTCCTTTTTTTTCTCCTCTGCGTATAAGACGGCTCCGCCGCAAGTCGTGTTACGATCACCCGCGCGCGTAGCCCTGCAAGCCGTCTTTTCCAGAAAAAAATCAAGCAACACGGCACAGAGCACAGGGCAGGAAAGGGGCGGGAAGAACGAACAAAACCAAGATCATGAATAAGACTGCGGCGCACATCACATCTCCACGGCTGTATTGATTCGCCAGGAACGTGCCTGTTGGTTATGCCAGCTCTGATTTGAGGGTCCGCCGATGTGCGATGACGCTTTTTCTTGCCTTTTTGCCTGCCCGTGGCTGGCTGCGCCTTTTGCCTTCCGCAAACCTCCGTCGCCGAGCTGTCCAATGCCATTTCATGATCCAAAGGTGTATGCATTGTACGACGTATTTTTACATGTATTTGTATTTGGTCTCTGCTTTCTTTTTTCTTGCTGCAAGGCGCAAAGAGGGGAAAGAGCGATGAAGGGCCTGAGGGGGTGTCCGACCCAGAGGGGCGGTGAGAGGGGTGCGCGGAAGGAGCGAACGAGAGAGCTTTCAACGGGCGGAGAAGGGAACCAATCGTGTTGCTTGTTGACGTGCCTTGGAGGCCACGAGATGCCCACGAGCTGTGAGGGAAAGAGTGAGTGTGTGATTGTGCGAATCGAAGGAAAGAACACCGCCATGGCCTTTGGTCGAAACCCGGCTGCTCTTGCTAGTCAGGGACATTTCAAGGCACACTGCCACATGAGACAACACGACAGCGAGACAATGGGGGGCAGTCAGGAAGGAGCATTCGAGTGCGGGATGGCCAGATAAGGAAGGGGCCATGGAGTGCCATCTCTTCACAATCGCTACACGAGGGTAATGTGACATGCCCGAGTGTCCAAAATAAAGAAGCAAGCCAGTCAGAAACGAGGGCAGGAGCGGCCTCGAGGACGAATGTGACTGCCACTTTTTTGTTTCCCACACTGCACTCTTTACATTGCTCCTTCTTTATCGCACGGCACCCATGAAAAAGGAGGCCCAAGTGATCACATCGTGAATGCACGAGGCGTGTTGGAGACAAGAAAAAGAATAAAGCAAACGATAAAGCACCGCCGCCAACGGCGAATCCGAGGCGGATCCGCACAACCACGGAAAGTGGAACACACTCTGGGCAGAAGAGACAGCCACTCCAGAGTTTCTGTTTCTCCTTTTCTTTTCCTTTCACTCTTTTTCAGTCTCCTTTTCTCATTTGTTGTCTTTCGTTCCTCGCTGCCAACTTCTCACGATGATGGCTCTTTTTCATCGGTCCTGGCCGTTCCCCTCTCCCACACCCATCGCACCTCCTCCCCCGTTTCATCTTGATTGACTTGATTGACACCCGCCTCGGGTGATTCCGTCAAAAAAAGCTTCGGTTCACAAAAGGAAACCCGGGCTAATTGCTCTGACTGGTCGAAGCTCATAACGACTCTATGACTTTTGCTCACGAGGACACAACCGGACAGCGTGTGTCTCTTTTCCCTTGATAACCGATACTGCCGGGGGGTGTGCTCATTCTTGCAAAAAGGAAAAGGACCTCATCACAGTTTCTGTGATGATTACATCTCCGCTTTGTCAGGACACTTGTTTTCTTCCCTTTCTCCTTCGCTTTCTCCATTTCATCCCTCCTGTCCATTTGTCATTACCTGCCTTGTTGAAGTCCTTGTCTTCCTTGTTTCTATTGTCTTGCGGTCATAGCTGATCTCGACATGATTGGATGGTATGAAGTCATACCTTCACCGGGCCTGAGTTGCCATCGCGATCTACACAACGGGGGCAAGACAAAGTCAATTCCCTCCTTCCATCTTGCAAAATTGCAAGAGGTTGACAAAACTGACAACACATAACCGTGTGCCCAACATCAAAGACCGAAGTGGGTATCCCGACTCGGAATGCCTTTCAGTTGCAGTCCAAGAGGTTTGTATCACCACGTTGTTCTTGTTCTTTCTCGTTCTTATTTTCCCGCCCCTTGCGCCTGTTCGAAAAGGCGAGGGGCGGACATATCACCGCGTTGCCACGACATGGATCCTGTCGGCGGTCCAGCAGTCCGACAAAGGTTGGGCGCGAGGGCCGACATCACATCTTGCATCCCACTCTTGTGGATGGAAAGACTCGTGCGAGCACAAACACAGGTGCATGGGCTTGGGGTTGGGCACAGAAGCAGGAGAAAACGGCGGGCGTTGGCACATATGTGACGAGAATGGCAACACAAGAAAACACGAGACACGAGTCAAATGCACAGGGTACAGACCGAGATGGAAACCCCGGGAGAATTCAACAAACTGAGTGGCTCATCTCGAGGAGGAAACTGCAACCACGGCTTCCGAAGGCGCACACCGATCCTGTGCTCCCCAGGGGTGGGTGGCCAAAGAAGGTTCTGTTTTGTTCGCGAGTTCGCGTGTTGGGTGTTGGGTGTTGAGACGTTGGGATATCGGGCTTCACGAAGGGGAATATCCTCAAAGGCCAGAAGAAGGATTGCCCCTGCTCGTTAACTTCACCGACTCTTCCATCTCATTCATCTGTTGGTCGTCTCGGTTTTGTTGCAAATTGCACGCTTCCGTCGTCTCTCAACCTTGCTGGCCCTTCTTCATCCTGCCTCTTTTCTCATTTCTTCACATTCTGATGTGACCTTGTGCTGTTGTGCAACCACCCTCTCTGCCACCAGATTGGAAGAAATCAAAGCGAGAGGGCCAGCACAGATGTCACATAGAGGGCGGGATGTTCAAAGATTAAGGGAGACCTGATTTATTTTTCGCAAAGCGCGCATTGCGCCAGGAGATGCGTTATTCTTTCGCTCGTCTTGTGTAACAACATCGATGAGAAAGTCAAGACAAGTGTCTTCTACAGTCCCTGTCAAGGTTCAGCCCCCGGCCTTCCATTCTTCTTCTTTTCGTTCTATGGTCGTGTTTTCCTGTCTCGTTGGGGTTACAGAGATGTGGCTTTGTGGCTTTGTGGCTTTGTGCAACTTTACCCCATGATGCACCCTCGGCTGATCGGTCCATGTCCAGATGATAATCAAAACAGAAATGAGCTGTTGTCTGTGGTTGTCATGTTTCTAATATCTCGCTTCATACTGCCACGTCAACTTATCGTCGGATGAGAGCTGAGAGGCAAGAACAGGCGACATCATGACTTGGGACGTATCCGACATAGCAATCATTTCTAGTTTTACGGGCTGCCGCTCTACCCGCTTCTACTTTCTAGGATTTATGGCTTGAGCGGTTCGCAACGTAAATCCATGAAAGTTCATGATGACTTCACTTTGTCCACATTTATGTATGGGTCGGCAGGGCATGGCATAGCGGCAAAGTCAACCGTCATGAACGGCTATAACTCGGAGAAAATATATGATATGAAAACTTGACAGCAGGGGATTCCATGTTGGATATTTTATTTTATTTTTTGAATTCATGGACATCTTTTAATTTTATTTTGTGTTACTATTCGACAGCTCAAATTGCCGGCTTTATTATCAATGTCTTAATGCAGAAATATGCATAAACCTTGACACGAGAAGAATAAATAGCATAAAAATCCAATTTGATATCTCATAGGTAGATTGATAACCTTATTAATGTTTTTAATTCATCATTTAGTTTGATCGAATAAAAAGTCTTGCTATAAGGCGATTAGGGTCATATGAGTTAACTCGGCGTATGAGATGAATGTCTCAAGATGAAAAAAGGTCCTTCGCAGAAAAGCGCCATTTTGATTTCCTTAATGAGACGATAGCCCACAGTATGATATAGCAAACCATTCTTTCATGATTATATATTGACCTTTTATGAGATACATTGGAATATACCTTATATGAATTTTTAAAAAAAAAAAAGCAAGATGAGATAACTTATGAGATGAGATTGTTAGGTGACATCATCAGATTTCATCACTTTGATCATTTGCCCTTCCAATTCAAACAATAATAAGTAAATGGTGTGGCAAGGGTTATGACAACCTATCAATGCATAAAATTAAAACATCTTCACGAGAAAGCTATGCCTATGTAACGACTCACTATACATTTTTTCAGCGTTATTATTATGGATGCTCGGTATTTGAAATATTTTTGATGAAAAAAAAACCTAAATAAAAACATAAAGTCAACATCACGTAAAAAAAAAAAAAAACACAATTCACCAACAACCAAGATAAACAAAAGTTGATACTTCTACCTGAGTTGCAAAGATCACAGCATCTGATATGCGCTCTTTTTCGGGGATCGAGACCGTCAGCTGCAGCAGGCGCATCCAAATCTCACCTTGGCAGCTCGCAAACCACAGTCTATTTTGTTCTCTAGTGGTTTTGTTACCGTTGTTTTGTATACTCTCAATCACACTGCAGTTTCTCACATGGCACGGCATAAATTGCTTGTTTGTTGGCGATATGCAAGATGGATTGGCGCCACGGCCGGGGAACGGTCCCGGCCATTGACACGGCTTTTTGCCCTGGATCACGGGCTCGGCGTAAGTCGAAGCGAGCGCGCGTCGGCGGGCGGAACTGCAGCACGCACGGGAAATCGTCGATCGCACGCGTCTAGACGAAAGCAGGGGATCCATTGCGGAACATGCCCGTGCCCGTTTCCTTCCCATTTTCCTTCTATGCCTGCTTCGTTTTTCCATTTACTTTATTTCCTTGTCGAGCGAGCCTTTTGGGCCTGTCTATTTTCTGCCTGCTGCCCCTGTCCTCGCATGAAATCATGTCACGCGCTGTGACGTTGTAAAAGCTTTTTGATCGTTCTGTGCCTTTTGGTAGAAGAAAAAGCTCGTGTCAGATGTCAGGTCGTTATTGACATGTGAAAGGGGTCCATATTTTGCCACCCAAGCTATCACCGAAAAAAAAAGGCACCAAGACCAAAAAGTGATATGCGCAGTTAGCTTTCCCGAATAGCGCACATCTCTCACAATGAATAGACTTTTTTATGGGGTTTTTAGATCTCCATTCCGTCTTGGCGACGGACTTGACGAGGTTCTTGTCAGCGGTACGCTCACCACTGTTAGGTAACAGGACGACCGTTCCGCAAAGAAGGACAAAGAGACGGTGGACGACAGATGGCGGACAACGGAGACACTTCCCCTTCAGTCGTGCAATGCCAAGGGCAAGGACCTGTCCACCTTTTGTGTAGTGAGGACCGCAGTTGCCACTTGCAACTCTCGTCGGCTCACTATTGATGTATCAACCGCCTGCTGGACGTGATTTGTCGTAACGGTGCGCTGCCGATTGGAGGGTGCCTGTCACGGGCAGCGAGCCGGTAGCGAATTCTTGGCCATAGGAGAACAGACTGTCTGCAGAGACGCAGGCCTGCTTTGTTCTGTCGTATTCGGAGTGTTTCCCACGCAAGATCAGACTGTATCGTGATTTGTGGCGTTTCTGGTCTGGAAGCGTCAGACGTCTGCTCAGTTTCTGTTCATCCAAAAAAAGCATGTGCTTCGAGACCCCTGCTTCTTGATCTGTGATGATAATTACCTGCAGAATAGGGTATCATACCGAACCCAAAGCCGGGTGGGTTCGACAAGGGTTCTGTTTAATGTAGGTGACTTTAATGTAAGTGTCCATCTCCGAGCGCAAGAAGAGTGGACTTGCACGGCTTGCGTCGTATTCCGAATCCAAAGAGGAAAAAAAGAGAAAGAGAAAAAAAAGCAAACAAAACAAAACGAGACAGCATCGCAAAGAATGCAATAAAGTCAGAGAGAAGAATAATAGAAACACAGACGAAATGTTGGTGAAGGGAGGAAAGACTGTCAATATCAGTTCACCGTGCCTGGCATGCTCGACGCAAACACCAACATGACCCCCACGAGTGTCAAAAGGGAGCTTGGCCTGATATATGAATAGCCTCCTTGAATATTTGTATACCAAAGGAAGCCAACGGATTGGTTCCTGGCCGATAAGAAAGTACTGGTAGACAGCTGCCAACGTCTGTTGGGTCTTTCGAGGGAGTTTGACACGGTTCCAATTCCAGGATCCAGGCACATGTCTCAGCCTGTCGTTCTTGTTGCTTCTTTGGCGGGCAGAGAACCAAAGGACTGGTTACACAACATTCTTCCTTTTTCTTCTGTCCCTCTCGCAAAGGGATACCGTATCATTTCGGTTAGAACTGCAAAGAGCGGCCGAGGGAGACAAGGCAAGGCGACGCGAGCACTGCAGATATTGCAATAAAAGCAATCCAGTGAAATCGGTAGGAAACGGAACACATGAAATGAACAAGACAAGCACACCACTTTGTATATTGGTTTGTGGATAGGGACAGAAAAGGCGTGATAAGGAGGCTGGGCAGGACAGGGTCGGATGGCCTAGACCGGTGTATCAGTTGTATTGCAGTAGTATGAACATGTTGCAGCATCGCGGTGTCAATGTATCGATGTACAGGCTGGCGATGTAGAGATAACGGATGTTGAAAGGTACAGGGTACGATTTGGTGATGTCATTTGGCATGTGGAACAGAGCAGGGGATTGGAAGAGGCAGGAACGGATCATGTCGGGGCCATGTTATCGCTGCGAATTCGCATACACAAACGTTGATAATGCATATGGAAGGAACGTAGGAAACGAGCCACAGCGCGCGCATGTACACGCAGTCAACAGAAGGAGTGCAAATCAACCGACTTCACAGGAAAGAACGTGATTGCGAGGTTGAAATGGCAAGACCGACCGACTGCCACGGCATGGCAAATTCCGTACCAGAGGCCGCCTGGATTGGTGCATATTGTTCCCATCAGTCTCATACTCTAATACTTGCTCTGGTTGTTGTCTTTTCGCATTATACTTTTCTCCCTAACCTTACCTCGTTTACCTTGAATGTTCGGTTGTTTGCGCATCCCCTTTGCCCCTCTGTTCGTCTCCCTTTGCTGTTTTGCGCCTGACGTGGTGGCGACACAGGGCCAGTCACAACCAAAATGCAATGAACAGGGGGGAGGGAACAGGGAGGGAAGGAGCCATCTGAAAGGCTGTCCCTAGCGCATTTCAACGGAGAATACTGCGAAGGCAAGAGCAATGCACAAGAAAAAACGCACGGGCCATTGGCTTTCACATGCCAGAACATGCCACAAAGCTGCGAATGCATCGAATGCCAAACTCTTCCATATTACGTGTTGTAGATGCCACAACGTCCAATCCACGCTCAGAAGCTTCACAAATGTTATCCAATAGCAGTTCGAGCTCCCATGAGACGCGCGCGCAAGCAATGTATCCTCGACACACTCGTTTCTCGGATCCAGAGGTGCAGGAGTGCACAGTGGTGTCTGACAGGCTTCTTTGTATGTAGAGATAAGGAAGCTGTTTTGCAGTGAAAACTGCTTCCTGCAAGCTAATGCACTAAATCAGGAGCTTGGGACGGTTTGGGACGGGGCTCGAAACGCTCAGAGGCCCAGGCCCGTCAGAACCGTTTTTTCTCTCTCTTTCCATGTTTCTCGTCTGTTGTTCCTCTCTTTTTTTAGGTCGATAGCGCCTGGGGGTGGGCGAGCTTTAGCGCATGAGCGACCGCCCAGCCCCGCTACCAGACAAGGCCGCTGGCAGGCATCCTCTTTAAAAGCTCTTTCTCAATCTGAATGGCAAAAGCACATGCCAAAAACTTGCAGAAACAGGAACGCGACCATAGGGCCAGGCGAAAACGTGAAATAGATGCACGAAGAAAAAGTCGAAAAGAAAATACGGACGCGCATCATCCCACACCTTGTCAGAGGCAATTCGGGCGAAGAAACGTAAGAAAAGACAAAACACAGAGAAAGGAGTACCAAAGTGAGACAGCAAGAAGTCAAGAAAAACTTGAGAAGTATCTTCTGTACTTAGTACCTTCCTTCTGAAAACCTCTGATTCTGTTGCCACACCTTTGCCAAGGTGGGTGGTGTTGTGCAAGAAAGGAAAGAAGCACGCAAAATGGCTTCCGTTACTCGCCGGACTTGTTGTAGACCATTCGTAATTCGTAGAAAACAAAAGCTTGCCACCTTGCGCTTTCCTCACCTGTGTTTTCTTTTCTTCTTTCCTTTCTTCTCTCTTCTTTCCTTCCTTCTTTCCATTTGCTCCTTCGCTCTTTCCTCTTTGCATCACCAACGAATACATCGACGCATCTCCTCATCGACAAAGACTGCCCATCTACATTGTAAGATAACCGCTCCTTCCCCAATCTGTACCTGGCACCATCTACCCACCAACACGCTGCTCTGGTAATCGCCCTGGCGCTTTCGCCCTGCCGTGCTCCTTCCTTCCTTTCTGCTTCCTTCACCTTGACACACCAATCTTGCGGTGCATTCTTTGTTCCCCTTTTGTGTCTCAGCCGTCTCACTCAGGAACCTTCTGTTTCTTTTTCTCTACGAATTTTCGTATTTTTCTGTCTGGACCTCTTTCTTACCACCCCCGCGCATCTAGGTCTCTTATTTCTGTTGCTCGCCCACCTCAAGCTCGAGCTTCTCTCTTCTTCGACTCTTTCCAATTCAAGTCGCACACGAACGAATCCTATCTACCGACCTTTTTTCAGTCAAAACCCTCCACACAATCACAATGGCCTCTCCCCAGGTTAACGGCGTCAGCCCCCAGTCGGCTTTCATTGAGGTATGTATTTCGTGTCCGCCTCTCCTATCGTGGGACTATCTCTAACACCAACAGCATCTGCTCCAGTACCCGCTCTTCTCCGACGGCGTCTCCACCGTCAAGGACAACAAGTACGGCCAGCAGACCATTGCCATCAGCTCCTCCGCCTACCAGACCCTGGCCAAGCCCGTCCTGCCCTACCTCACCAAGCCGTACGGCTACGTCTCGCCCTACGTCAAGAAGGCCGACTCGCTCGGTGACCGCACCCTCGACTCGCTCGACCAGCGCTTCCCCGTCGTCCGCAAGCCCACCGCCGAGGTCTACCAGGAGACCAAGGACTTTGTCCTGTTCCCCGTCCGCAAGGCTTCCGAGGGCCGTGACCACGTCTACGATGTCTACTCGGGCGAGCGCAAGCAGGTCGGCGGCGACGGCTACATCCCGGCCGGCAAGGCCCTGGCCCTGACAGCGATTACCGTTACGTCCGAGACGCTGGCCTGGGTGCGTGCATACCTGTCGACTGCCAAGAAGCAGGCAGAGGTCTCCATCAACGAGAAGACGCCCAACGGCGCCAATTAAAAACTGGAGTGCTATTCATGGCATTCTGGATTTTGTGGCCGGAACAGTCCTTTTCTGCGCCTCTGAACACCTCTGCGATAAGGACGAAACAGTAGCGGGCGTTAGGGGAGACCTTGCAGGAAGTGTGCACACCCTCTTTCTCAAGAACTCTCCCTGTTGTCCGCTTTTTTCTCTTGACGACTTTTTATTCAACACACCTCCTATACACCTTATTACCGTTTCTCACCATCGGGAACATCGCTCACACTATCCTTTCTCGTTTCTAACATCTCTCTGGATGTTCTTTGCGTCGTTTATGACGTCTTCCTTGTTTTACCTTACGATCCGTTTTTGACAACCGATAAAACAGAACGGCTTTTGTTTTGATTCCCACTCTTTATTTCATTCCGTTTTTGCTTTCCCTTTTTGACTCACTGTCTTTTTCTCTCTTGTCTTGTTTCTTATCGTTCGTTTACCACCTTGTTGTTTTCTTGTTTTCTTCGGCTAGACTAGGGACCTTTTTTTATATACATACGGATACCGGAACCAAAGTACCGCAAAAAAGAATTTGTTTTTCCATGATACGGAGCGACGTTCCTATCGCCGTGATATGATCGATCTATCGATGCGAAGATGTGACGGATGAAGAAAACGATGCAAGATATGACTCGATACGATACGACACGATACAAAGATATGATACACAAGGCGCTTCCCCGCGTCTTGGCCGTTATCATCGATAGAATATGACCTGATCTACGGATGTGCTCAGTAGGGCAGATAGTGCACAAAGAGCAAGACTTCTTCCCCTCCTCATCCCCTGTCTGTCTTGTCTCTCTTCGAGATAACGGTCACATCCGACACAACCGTTAAAAGATGAACAGGATGTGAGAAAGAGGGGAAACTGAAGAGGAACCAAACATCGATGAGCAATAGAGTGAACAGGGCGTCCAACGGTAACGCATGGCGTCGAACGCCATCTCACCTCCTGCATTTAACCCAAAGTACTGGATAACTGGCTCAATTTACAGGTCTGTTCTCGACCTGTGTGAGTGGGTGTGAGGATGTGAGCTTGCCCTGTCGAGCCTGTGCATTTGCACGTTTCTTATCAGTGCTCGCCTAATTGGCTGCATCCTCATTTTCTTGCTCTCTCGTTTTCCCTTTTTCCAGCGATTCGCAGCGACTTACACACCAAGTGGGGTGGATCGCCAGCGATGGTGTCATTGGCGGGATGTGCAGGGGTGGGTAGGAGAGAAACGAAAGAAAAAGGCGTGATGTATCACGTGAATTTCTAGAACCAGCCACAGATGACAAGCCACAGTCAGCTAATTGTCAGATTTCTCACTATCCCCGATCAGGCTAGACCATAGAACGTCGCCCCTGACAAACCGTTACATCAGCGAAATGCAGCCGTTACGCAAAAGCACTGAGAAAGCACTGGCACTTCCAAACCGTTCCCACCTTCTGGTCCACTGGGCTTTGTCATGGCTGACCTTGAAGGTCGCAAAGGCCGAAAAGGCCAAGAGCGGCCCACCCAAACACCTTTTTTGCACTTTATACGCGGGGTCTCTGTAAGCTGTAAGCAGCTCGAGACCATGACGAATCCTTAGGCGAGCAAGAGCTCCAGTGGATGCTGTAAAGCTCTCTAATACGAGCCCTGGCCACTGTGCTGTCCATTTATGGGCAATTACAGGGCTGGACTGGGCGAATCGGACGGCGAAGATTCGCGATCGTTCCCTTATTTCTACTAGCCCAGCACCCTGCCGGACATCGAGAAAGTCTTTTTTTGCGAACATGCAAGCCCAGCTTTCTCAGCTTCTCCCGTCTTCTCCTACCATTTGACTATTATTACACTATCTTACATAGCTCTTTCTTTCATCGACCCAAAAGCCTGCAAATCTGCAAGTTTCCCCTCAATTGAACTACTGCATCTCTCAGCTATAAAAGACATCGATCCGATCCACCTTGGCCCGATGAAGTCTCTTTCGATTATTCTCTCCATCCTCATTGGCATCAGCTCGATCCTACTCATTCGAAGCAACTTTCCAGAGACTTTCCAAAGTATCAGCAGTACCATTAACAACTTGGTTCAACTAAACACTCTCAACAAAAACAACACCAACACCACAAACAACATTTCTTCTTTCTACAACACCGTCAACACCCCCGTCTCTTCCACAATGACTTTCCCGCGTCACATCCGCAAGGTTTTCCTCGCTCTCGAGCAGAGTGAAGGCGCCGGTGCTCGCGTCCGCCGCTCAATCGGCACGCCCGCGCTCCGCAACTTTTCCCCTTTCCTGATGCTCGATCACTTTTCGATCAAGCCAGGCGCCGGTTTCCCCGACCACCCCCACCGGGGCCAGGAGACCATTACCTACCTGCTGCAGGGCGGCGTCGACCACGAAGACTTCGCCGGCAACAGCGGCACCATCAACTCGGGCGACCTGCAGTTCATGACGGCCGGCAAGGGCATCATGCATGCCGAGATGCCGCGCCAGAACCCTGACGGTTCGGCGAATGTCGGCCTGCAACTCTGGGTCGACCTCCCCAAGGACTTGAAGAACTGCGAGCCCCGCTACCGCGACCTGCGCGCCGCCGAGATCCCGACGGTGGACGTCGACGATAACAAGGTGCACATCAAGGTGATTTCGGGCCAGAGCCACGGCATCGACAGCGTCAAGGACCTAGCGTACACGCCCGTGTGGATTCTGGACTTTGAGATCAAGCCCGGCGGCAAGGTGGCCCAGCCGCTGCCTGCCAACTGGAACGCTTTCGCCTACATCCTGGAGGGCAACGTCAACTTCTCCAACGGCGAGGAAGAGCCGAAAAAGGTTGAGCAGTACAACAATGTTGTCTTTGGCCCCGAGGGGGACGGCATCACGGCGAGCGTGGACGCTTCCGCGACAGAGCCCGCCCGCTTTGTCCTGGTGGCCGGCACTCCTTTGGACCAGCCCATTGTCCAGTACGGCCCCTTCGTGGTCAACTCCAAGGAGGAGGTCTACAAGGCGCTCATGGACTACCAGACACACTCCAACGGCTTTGAGCGGGCCGAGGGGTGGCAGAGCGAGATTGGCAAGTTCATGGTGCACTGAAGCGAGCGGTACCTGAGATATCTCAGACTGCCGGCCTCGCCAGTGATCGCGGCTGTCGTCTTGACCTTGGTCACCTACGCCGCTCTCCACATTTTGTTTTCCTTGTCATCACGTCCTTTCTTTTGAGTCTGAACGACTACCAAAATCTTCATGTACAGCATTTCATGTTCTCACGATCTTTATGTTGAATTTCTTTTTCCATGTATATTACCAAAAACTGGCGCAACGGTTTCCGGGACTTCCTTTACATATTCTTGGATATTCCCGTTTCTCTTGTATTTTTTCTTGCATTTTATTTGCATTTCTTTTGTATTTAGATGTCAACACAATGCAAACTACACCACAACCATTTTTCTCTCCAAACTCGAAACACAATCGTAACGTGCAAATGTGTCCTGTCGTCAAGACGGCCAATAATACCAATATCCGTACGACGTAGATAATATGTATACTTTCCGTAGACGAATAAATCAGGCTGTAGCCAAACTGCCGTCCCTTCACATTGGCATTCCCCACAACTTTAACTTTTGACTTACATTTTGGCGTGCCTGACGTAAAAAGCGAGATACGGGCAGTCCCACCGAACGCGAGTGAACCCGAGCTGCCGAGTCGATGCGAGATTCAGACGAGCGATGCGCGGGTGGCAGGGGAAGCTGGTGAAGGTGACAGCGAGAGCGAGAGCGAATATTTAGTGCAGTCCCTAAACTGGAGCCTGCTTGGTGTCTGTAGTTTGAAGCTTTCAGCGCCTCTTTTTATTCTGGTGCCTAGTGAGGTACCTTTTCACGCTAATTTTGTGTACAGGTACATGTCTCCCTTTGTCAACTGCCAACCCTGCCCAAACACAGCCCCTGAAGACAGCGAGAAAAGCGCGGCATTGACACGGCACTAGTGGTGTAAGTGAAGATGGGCAAGCAAAATAGCAAAAAAGGTAAGATGATGAAAGGCTCGGCCACAACATGCGGCCGTGGACGCGTTGACCATGCAAGGCACCGGGATTTCAGAAATAAATTTGTAGCTTTTAAAGAGAACAGACGAACAATCGAGAAAGATAAATAAGAAGTTGGCTCCATGTTCTCGAATTAATTTAGAAACCATCACCAACCAACCTCAGCATCACAGCACTTGACACAACATCCACACTCGACACTCATCTCACATTTTCAGACACATCATCACCTCCCACATCTCTCAAAATGACCAAAGCCGAAATCACTGGCGAGCCTGCCGACCCCGAGTCGTTTTACACTCAGGGTCAGACTCAAAACACAGCTCCTTATTATGCACCCCAAGTCAACGACAATGGCAACGAGTTTGACGAGAAGAGCGAGAAGAACGAAAAGAAGAACAACTGCAACAAGAAGAACAGCATGCCGACAGCCAACGGCGCGTACTACCGCTCGACGCTGAGCAGCCGGCTGTCGGCCCTCGGGGCACGTGCCGCTTCGCCCATCAACATGCTCGCCAACCGCATGGGCTCCGAGGGGTTCCTGCCAGAGACCATGTACAAGGAGTGCGAGAAGGCGGCGCGGGTCCTGCGCGGGTTTGCCGAGCAGCAGCCGCAGGCCATCCAGCGGACAACGTCGTCGATGTCGTCGTCGTCATCATCCTCTCAGGGCAAGGGGAAGACTCCCGAGACGCGCCGCGCTCTGATCCACATCCCCGCCAGCGTCGTCCAAAAGGCTGTCGGTCTCGCTATTTTCACAACTGGCCGCGTTGGTATCCATGTCTCGGGCGCTACCGGCTCGGGCGTGCTGATTGCCCGCCGTGCCGACGGCTCCTGGTCTCCCCCCTCGGGCATTCAGGTCCACACGGTCGGTGCCGGTTTCATTTTGGGCGCCGACATTTACGACTGCGTGCTGGTGCTCAACACCCAGGAGGCGCTCGAAGCATTCTGCAGCAACACCCGCCTGTCCCTGGGCTCGAGCCTGGGCGTCACCGCTGGTCCCTACGGCGTGGGCGGCGGTTTTGGTGTGGCCACGCACAACACGGCCATGGACCAGAAAGTGCCGGCCAACGGGCGCAGCGCGTTCAAGCAGACGATGGACCGCGCCGTGTACTCGTACATCAAGTCGCGGGGCATATACGCGGGCATCAAGGTCGACGGCACCGTCGTCACGTCGCGGCAGTCGGCCAACACGGCGTTTTACGGCGCGCCCGTTTCCGTCGCCCAAATCTTGCGCGGCGAAGTGCCCGCGGGTCAGTGGCAGACGTCGGCCCAAGTCCTGCTGGACGCCGTGCACGCCGCCGAAGCCGAGGCCCGGTGGCAATACCCGCCGGCGATGCCTCCGCGGCCGGCACAGTACGAGCAGTACGCCCAGCAGCAGTACCAGCAGTACCATCAATATCCCCAGCAGTATGCCCAGCAGCCCGGTGAAGCGTATCCTCAGCAATGGTATGCGCCGGCACCGTCGCCAGCTCCTGCGCAGACACATACACCCACTCCGACTGCATCCACTCCGCAAGAAGTCAAGCGCGAGATGGACGGCACGCCGATCGTCAGCCCGGTGGCCAGCTCGGCCGTGACGGCAACGCCTCTTATGACGTCGGCTATGGCCGTTTCTCCTGTGACGCCCTCTCCAGCACCGGCAACACCTGCTGCGCGCAGCAAGGAGCAGGAGGCAGCCGAGGAGGCGGCAGCGAACAACACGCTGCCTCCGCCGACCTACTCACAGCTTGAGACGCCCACTGCGAGAGGGTTTGCTTCGCCCACGAATGGCAACGAAGAACTCCCGCCGTACGTCGACGACAACCAGGTCCACCCGGGTGCTGGTGACACGAAGGCTGAGCTGCAGTAGGGTGTTCGGGTGAGGGCTGTGTTGCATACTGTTTGGCGTTGGGCTGTACTTTTATTAGACTTTGCATTTCATAGACTGTGCATTTGAGCTTTGCTTTATACCAGAATGAATTCATTTATATCCATAATTACTAGAAAGTGCAATTTTGTTGTTGCCTGCTGGTCGTGCCTTCCGTAGATGGTATGTGTACGGAGTACCCACTGGCCACTTACACGGTCATGGTCGCTCCTTCCTTTTGAACGCTCTAGAGACAGAATTCGGCAGGAAAAACCCCTGAATTCTGTCTCCCCTTTATTTTGTAATTTGCAAAACAATAATAATAGTCGAAGCATCACCGGATTCCATCTTGTCAACAACGACGTCCACCAACACGGCCTCGAATAAACTCCGGGTCTCCAGCCCTGTGGGAAGACAAAGCTTAAAGAGTGGGTCCATCTCCAACACCAACAGCATGGGCGTCGGTCGGACATACCGGCGGAATTTACTAACTCTCAAAGAAGCAACTTCAAGCTTCAATTCATTTACCCATTTACCACTGTCGGTTTGTGGTGTGTTGCTGCTTATGACGCAACTTGATCCTTATCTTCCATTTATACGATTTGCAGCATGTGCTGACGGGCCGCAACTTACACCACTTATACCACTTACACGATGAACTGCAGCTTACCTTGACGACTTACACCGACAGCACATGCCGCCACGGACAGAACGGCGATCAAGGGCGGAGGTCGAGGGAGATGGGGGAGCAACACATACGGCGGACATGACAAAGGCCACCAAACGAACGAGGGGCCAGAAGGCCACCAAGAAAACGGGCCAAAAGACGGATTTATTGGATGCAGCTCGGCCATCTCCTGGAGCTACAACACCCTTGACCGAAAGAGCAGCAAAGTCCACACTGACCGCGACAACAGCCACGCCAATAACCACGACTACAATCCCCCTTCCAGACGACAGCTCATCGTCCGACACACCAGCAGCGGTTGCACCCGTCAAGCGTCGCAAGCTGCGAAAAGGCACCTTTAGCTGCATCGAGTGCAAGCGGCGAAAAGTGAGGTGCCGGTTTGCAGAGGGAGAGCGGCCAACTGAAGATGCTGGGCCGCCTGCATCGGGCGCGGCCTGCCTCTCTTGCCAGCGACACGGCACATCCTGTGTCGGGCAAGAGTATGCTGCGCCGTCGCCGTCGCCGCGTCGTTCACCGGATCCGATGCAACAGATGCAGTACAACGATGTTGGGAGACGCATTGCCCAAGTGGAGGCTTTAGTTGGGGAGCTGGTCCGGCGACGGACCGGCGAAGGCTTCCCGGAGAGAGACAAGATTGTGCCGGCCAAAGCGAGTGCCGCCTCGTCACCATGCTCGGTGGCCGACCATTTCGACCGCGAGCTCGAGTCTATTTTGCAGCAGGACGCCCTCAGCTTCTCGCACTGGATGCACGACCGCTTCCTGTCGGCCGGCTCGCCAAAGCGGTTGCTGTCATCACGGTCGCCGTCGCCGTCAACATCGCCGTCGCCTGCACCCGTGGTGATGGCAAGAGCTATAGGCAGTCATGACACCACCGACTATCTCGACGACCCACCTTCCATGCACATGCGCCTCCAGCTGGAACAGCTCGAGCAGGAACTGATTGCCAACCGGCTGCTGTTCCCCGCCCGGCCGTCGTTGGGCACCGGCCCGCTCGAGCACCAGACACTCAGCAAGCAGCTGCAGTCGGTCCTGCCGACGATCGACCACGCCCTGCGGATCATGAACCGCGGTGCACTCTTTACGCTGAGACGATATCGCTCCTTTCTGGCCGCCGACGCGCAGACGACGCCCTCGGGAGGACACACCCACGCCCTCTCCCCTCTCCTCCAGAAGCGAGACTCGGGCCACCCTGTCCTGCTTGCCCGCGAACTCATCCAGCTCGCCGTCTGTCTGCAGATGATGCACAAGGACAGCGACTTGCGCGAACTAGGCCTGCCGGGTGTCGGGCCCTGGGAGACGGCCGACCGCTACTTTGAAGTCGCCGCCAATCTCGTGACGTGCCAGGACAGCATGGTCTCGTCGCAAGAAGGCCTCGAGAGTCTGTTGCTGCAGGCGTTCTTCATGGTCAACAAGGGCGATTTGCGTGGTGGCTGGATGACCCTGCGCCGCGCCCTCGGGATTGCGCAACTCATAGGTCTTCCGCCGCCCTCATGGCACAACCAGCCGCTGTCCCTACACTTTGTCTGGACGCGCCTGCTGTTCAGCGAGCGGTTCCTGTCCCTCATGTTGGGCCTGCCGTCGTCCATTGTCGGCGACCACTACCACTCGTCGCTCGCGCCGCATCAATTTACACAAAGGGTGAGGGCCAACTACTCTGGTGCTATTGCTGGCGGCGGCGGCGCCAGCGGCAGCAACGGTGACGACTTTTCCCACGTGGAGCACCTTGCCCAGGATCTCGAAAGACTGCACGCCCTCATCATCCCGCGCATCGCCGCCCGCAACGACCGACTCAACCAGCTGGCCCACGAGGCGGCCGAGAGCGACGCCCACGCCCAGACGCTGGTCGACGACTACCGCGACACCCGCGACATTGACTATGCTTTTAGGCAGGCCGCCCAGACGCTGCCGACCAAGTGGTGGGCCGTCCCCAACCTGATCGGCAGCAAGATGCAGTGGGCCGAGCAGATTGAAGAGACCGCCCGGCTGATGGCCCAGGCCAAGCACTACCATCTATTGGTGCTCCTCCATCTACCCTACCTCACAGAACGCCGGCCAGGCCGCCGGTCGCCGTCGCCGTCGCCTCCACTGCCCGGCAAAGAGTCGCCCAGCTTCCTAGACGATGGGACGGCCTTTGCCGGCGGACAGGGCACATCCGACAAGGACAGGAATATGGGCAGTGGTGTCAACTTTCGCGAGTTTGGCAAGGCGGCCGAGAGCGAGGCGGAACCCTTGCCCGTCGCAGACGACATTGCCTTTGCCTTTGGGATCGACTCGGTTGTCGCCAGAGCCGCAAGGGGACACGTCGGGGCGTCCACAATGATGGCGACAATGTCGTCGATGGCAGACACGGGCGCGCACACAGATACACGACAACAACCATCCGAGTCCTCCTCCCCACCGTCCAACGCATCTTCCACCCTTGCCGCCTCGCCGACAGACCCAGCAACGAATACAGACACAAGTCTGACGACGTCAACGTCAAAGTCGACGACCGCCCCCGACACGACGTTTAGCCGTCTCGGCGCACTCGGCGCGGCCCGCGAGGTCTTGGCTCGCTTCATGGTCTTTCGCTACTGCACCAGCATCATTGCCCGCTGCCACGCGTTCGACTTTGAGGCCTTTGTCGCCGCCATGGCCATTCTGCTGACACACATGGACGCCCACACCCGCGGCCGCGACAATGTCATCCACTACCAGCGGCCGTCCGATCTCGGCGCCGTCGACAAGGCCGTCGTCCTGATGCACGAGCTGGCCGACATTACCAAGGAGCCCGTCAACAAAACACGGTCAGCCATCCTGGAGAGACTCATTGAGATTGAGGGCGACGCGGCAGCCGGTGCGCAGTACCAAGTCTGGACAGAAGGGGGGACGCTCGGCCGCGGCGACGGACGGCTGACCGTCGACACGGACAGCCAGGTCCAGACCATGTCCGTGCCCTACTTTGGCACCATCCACATCAAGAAACTAGCGGAGGCGTGAGGAAAGAAGAGTCTAGTAAGTGGCGGGTGTACGATATTTTGACATATTTTGGACATTACATTGGACTGGGACACTTTGGGTTTGGATTTCTTCGTATTGGTGCATATGATCATGGATTGGTCGGTGTTTGAATTTGATGGAAATACTTTTGGAACATACTTTTGAATATATATCTTTTAAACATATTTTGGAAACTCTTTGAAATTGATATCGTCTCCTCGGGGTATCATCATACAACTTGCTAACAAACAAAAGAAAGGAGGCAGACGAAAGGAACAAAAATAATAAATCAGACACACTTCGTCGAGGCTATCGCCACTCCTTTTCGGCTCACGCCTTACGCCTCAAATGCGGCATTGCTCTTCCGCCCGCCGCCGCGCAGCAGCAGCGCATACTCGGACCGCTTGCGGATGATAAACGCCAGGCTTAGCATAAAGTCTGTGTGGTACCTGCCACCGTCGAGCTGCATCAGCGGACGAAGGACACGGCCCGCCAGTCGCTCGGCCGTCATGTCGTTGCGGTCTGCGGCATCGGCAATGTCGCCCCAGAGGTTAAGGAGTAGCTTTAGCAAAGAACGGGCGGGGCCGCGTACACCACCCAGGGCCTCCTCCCAAAAGTCGATGCACTGGTCCAGCCGCTTCGCATACGACCCGGGCACCGTCGCCTGCCGCGACAGAGTCATCCAGCGCCGGGCCACGGCCTCCGAGACTAGTGGCTTGGGTAGGGCTTCCAAGTACTGCAGGATCAGCGCCGCCGCGTCGTGCCGGCTGTACTGCTCGGCCATGGTGGCGTCGTCCAAATCGACGCCGTACAGGGGGGCGGCTGAGAACCTTTCCTTGAGCATCTTCACACGATCAAAACTCACAACACTAAACGAGTCGACGTCCACGCCCGGGATGCCGCCGCCAAAGATGTCGGGCGTGTCCAGTCCGTTGTCCGACCGGATAAACGTGTAGCACCGGAAGATGCACAGCGGGAACTCCCGCCGCGACGCGCCGTGGCTGCCGGAATGGTGCGTCCGCGCCGATGCGCCTGCCATGTGGATGCTCTTGCGCAGCGACACGCCGAAAACCACGTCGGGTTCGTCGTCAATCTTCTTCTTTCCCTTCTTGATGGGTGCGGCACCCTGGTTGTCACCGCCCTCGATCATCGTCGTCACGGCCCAGGGCGTGCGGAACGATGCAGAGAAGCGCCGACTCGTCCTGCGTTCAAGACCGCCACTCCCACTACCACTCTGCCCGCTGCTGCTGTTGCTGTTGCTCGCAATGTTGGACAGCGGCGTGGGGGCGATGGACAGTGCCGATAGACCTGTCAGCTCGTTCGGTCCGGGTCCTGCACCCGTGGCTGTAGCCGGCCGTCGGTTGAGCTCGGCTGTTGTGGTGGCTGATGCGCTGCGGATGTGCCGAAGGAAACGCCCGAATCGGTTGTTGCTCGTCGAGGGCGGGTAGGCCGTGTTGTGGGAAGAGGCGGACGCAGTCGCAAAATTGCCGTTGCTAACGCTGTGGTTGAGGGGTGTCAGATAACGGCCGTGGTTGTCATTCACGCCCAGCAGCTCGTTGGCCGGCCGGAACCCGAGAGCGCTGCTGCCTCTGGCCACGGCCTTGGGAGGCGGTGTCGGCGGGCGGCTCGGCAGCTCGTCCCGCAGCTCGTCCATCAGGTTGTCGATCTCGCTGGGCGGCAACAGGTCGGAACGGCGGGCACGGTCGCGTGGTGGAGGCGGCGGTGGCGGCGGCATCGAGTCTCTGTGCAGCTGAGGCTGAATCTGGACTTCAACTTCGACTGGGTTTCGGGCCGGCGACTGGGCGGGCGATCGGGCGGGCGAGGGCTGTCGAGAACTGTACACGGACGATCCTGCAGTCGGTGCGTCCACACCAAGTCGGTTGCCTCGGGGCACGGACGGAGCTGGCGCTGCGTCTGCGTCTCCTTCACCCTCATCGTCGAGCATCTCCACGGCGCTGTCGGGCGCCTTCCCAATCGGCGAGGCAGCTGCTTCTTCATCCCGGAAAACGTGTGGCGGCCGGTCTAGGTTGAGGTCCAAGCTGTCGCGCGGGACCGTCGATTCGGGGTCGATCTCTACCTCCATATTGCGTTCGAGTTCTGCCTGCGTCGGTTCCGGCTCCGGCTTCTTCTCGGCTTCGGCCACTGCTGCGTGTGCATGTCTCTGCAGGACGTTCAGGTAGTTTTGCAGAATAAAGGCCGCATCGCCGTCGTCGCCCAGGTCGCCGCGCACGCGCGTGCGCAAGTGGCCCATCTCGGCCAGCATCCGTGCCATGTCCTTGGCCTTGGCGTTGGCGATGGGGGTCGAGGAGGTGGTGTCGTCGGTCGGCGTGTCGTCGGTTGGTGATTGGGTTCTGCAAAGGTTAGTTGAGTGGATGGCAATTTATCTGCCTGCTTTGCGGGTGACTTACAACGCAACCAAATCCAGGGCCAGCCCCAGCGTCAGACGGTACACCTCCAGCACCGCCCGCGACTCCTCAATGTGTGCGCGCAGGGCCAGCCAGCGGGTGCGTTTTTCGGCGGGGGTTACTGCGACGGCGGGCGGCGCAGTCACGTCTTCACTGTCGCTGCCCGTGGTGCCGTCACTGAAAATGGCGTCGAGGTCGGCCACAACAGATCCGCTGCCGGCAACAACGGCTGGTGTCTGGAGGGCAAGGTCGGGCGGGAACGATGCCGATGCTGCGTCGTCTTTTAGAAGGTCGAGAACTCCATCGAGAGCGTGGAGCTCGGCCGACAGAGGCGCCAGTTCGGCGCGGGATTCGCGGACGTCGCGCACGAAGCGGTTGAGGTCGAGGGCCGTTTTGGCGACGGCATTGCTGACGGCGAAGCAGCCGGTGGTGGTGGATCTAGCGAGGGGCGTTAGGGACGAGTGGAACGAACGAGCGCAGCGAGTGAGGACAGAAAGACAAAACGCGAGCGAAGCGAGGAATGGAGAAACTTACATCCAGTCCATGATGGCGGTTGCTGTGCTGTCGCAGTGTAGGTCAACTTCGAAAGATGTTGCCAGTTCTGGCAGGGTTGTCACAAGTGACAATGACAGAAGAGCAAAGAGCGAGGGCTGTGATATTTGTTCTTTTGTTTCTCTGCGTCCTTGCCGAGTTTGGAGAACCCTCCTACTCCCTCTCGCTAATTTGTTCAACGGTTCACTGGACACTGAACACTGGACCACGGCCCGGCTGGCTGCACCATGCTCTTGTGTCCTTGTGGTCTTTCACTTTTCATGAACCAGGGGACGTTGTTCTCCTTTCCCTGTCTGTCGTTCACTTTCTTCTTTGAGTTGGGAGCACTGTGGGCAGAGTGGCCTATGCTCAATGCACATGCATGCAAGGGCCCTTGTTTTTGTTGTGGTGGTGGTCGTTGGTTTTGGCTGTAGTTCCTGACTGGGGTCGCAAGTCCTTTTGTCCTTTTGACTTTTTGTTGTTGGATTCGCTGTGTTCGTTTTACTGCCGTCCTTTTGACAGCCCTGTCGATTTCAAAGTGCAAAGGGGGAGCTGGCGCAGTTCAGTTCAGTTGGGAAAGGAAGAGAGACTTGGCTTCCCGTTGTTGTTGTCGTTAGGGTCGTCGGTTTCCACCTCTGCTGCAACATCAACAGGCCCAAGGACAGAGACTGGGGGCAGAATGAAAGCAAAAAAGCAGAAAAGGGAAAGGGGATGGAGCGAGGGAAGCGCTGGAGGTGACGATGGCAGGGGGAGTTGAATTTAAGAAGAAGGAAGGAAAAGGAAAGAAAAGAAAACGGAGAATGGAGTCCCAAGAAAAGAAATCTCCTCAAAAGAAGGCTGGTCAAAGTCAAAGAAGGACGGCGTTCGAGGTGAGCTTCCCTTTTTCATTTATTCCTCTTTTTCTTTTATTTTTAACAGACAAGTGCGGAGACGACCAGGGTCTTTGAAGTTGCGTTCAAGTTCGCTCAGGACCAAAGTTCCAAAAGTCCAAAAAGGTGGGAAACGGGCGCAAGCGACTGCGATGCGACTGGTTCAACATAGAAGAGGGGAAGTGGACTTGGAGTGTGGAGGAGGCGACTTGAAGACAAGAAAAAGCAACAAATGGCAAAAGAAAACACTTCGACCTGCGACAATGACGAATGCGACTGAACTTAACGAAGCCGAGGAGGCAAATACAAAGAAAGGTTTCATCGAGACTTTTACACAGTATTGCACGCAGCCCTTTCTTTCTACGACGTACCACGGCTCGTTTTTCAATTTCGTCGCCTTGTGAACAGGGCCAGCTTCCCGTTTTCTTCCCCGTTTTTCTCCTCACTCCAGTCCGTCCTGCATGTCCTGCAACCACTAGGGGACCTACCCCTGCAAAAGAAGCAGGGCAAAAAAGGGCAAAGGGAAGAGACGCAAAGAGAGAGAAACCACACAAGAACGACAATGATCACCGGCAGCTTGTGGGAGGGTCGATCCTCGGCATTCCCTGCTTTCTTTCTTTGTGGGCGAAAAAAAAGACAAAACGTATCGTGCGTCTCTACGGCCTGTGAGTCGTGAGCCTGGACCTGCACGACCATGAAAAGAGTGCAGACTCTGCCAATATATTGGCTCGCAGTATTGCGCTATCGCGCTATTGATACGCACTTCAGCTCTTGTCTTGTGCGACGACGAGCAAGCGTGAATCAGGAGAGTGGCGATTCGCGCAGGATGTCCAGACTCCAGAGACAAAAAAGACTTGTTCGAATCGAAATCGAGACTTGTCAATGATCACTGACAGAATCCTTCGGCTTTGACTTGTGACAGCCTGCCTTATGATACGCTCGGACTGTCTTTTTGCGAAAGAGGATGCGGAAAACGGACATGACCAACGGACAAGGTGCTTCACGGAGCAGAGGAGGTGGCTATGTGCCGGAGCTTATGTTCAGGATGCTGAGAGTTCAAAAGTCTACCGTCGCATTGTCACCTTTTTCAGAGTGTTTTGGGTTGGGGATGACAACCGACCCTGGACGCAAAAAGAAAAGAAGGTGACCCAAGAAAGTCGACGACAAAAGGACGACCGACGACAAAACGTGGACAATGACTGGCCAGCTTGACGAGATCCAAGCTCATCAAAGAGGCCTGAGCAACAACAGTGCTTCGTCAGAGCACCTTTTGGGACCATTCTTTCGACTCTTTCGTGCTTTTTGCGAGGGCGGGCCATCACGTCAAGGCTCACAACCAAAGTCTAAAATCCAAAATCCAAAATCCACCGTCCGTGGCATTTTGACTGCGACCTTCCCCCTCTTTTCTCTTTCCGCCCACGTTGTCGACGCAAGGGACAGACATTCGATGCTGCTCGATGCCATGCTTGAAGATCCTGCCATGAACTCTTCAGCTCTTCAGCTCCTCGTCAGCTCCGTCACTCTTTCATTGTCTTCCCTTCCTCCCCAAACAGCCAAGATGGTGGCGCATTCTGGCCCGCCTTTTGCCCTGGAACAAACTGGAACATCAAGTTGCGTTACTTTTGATTTTCCACAAAATGCCACATTGTCACCAACACTCGCAAACTCTCCTTTTTCCCCTTCTCTCCGCATGGAACCTGGAGACACTATCGTCATGGCGCCGCATGGCGTCCCTAGCGGCCCATGGTGTCCCTTAACGTCCCTTAAACCCGCGTTAACGTCCAGTAACGTCTGTCAATTGTCTCCATAGGGCACCTCTGGAGAGTAAAGATCGCCATTCAATCGTCAAAGAGTGGTTCGTCAAGTTGATTCTGAGTGGCCTTTGACGCAAGCTCCTCTGTGCTGATTCCCCGCTGTGGATGGCTTAGAGTTCACTGAAAATAAACTGCCAATTTACAACTGAACACCGCTCATCCTGCTCGTTTCAGAGAATCAAAAACAGACAAGATCTGTCAGACGGACGAGAAGGAGCAGAAAACCGACAACAACGAGAAACGGACAAGAAGGAATACACGACGGGCCAGACGGGTAAGGCAGTCTAGAATCCGTCGGCAGACTTTGACATTCAGGTCACTGACAAGAGGACTCTTGGAAGACAAGGGATGTTGTTTGGGACAAAAAGTTTATTTTGTTTACCGACACTCTTCGAATTGCCCGTTTTTAGCCATTTCGTTCTAACCAAAAGCTGCGTGTGAAACATTTGGTAAGATTGCAGGTGAGGGCACCAGGTGAGAGGTTGGCTGCAGGGGGCCGATTACTTTTATTTGGTTCTCTTCGTCGAGGTGCAGGTACGGCGCAGACAAAGACAAAGAGACAACGGACAACGCCGAGCAATACGAACAGCAGGTGAGATTTGCTGTGGCAAAGGTCAGCATAACGGAACACTGCATGGAAGCCAACGGTCGCCACTGCCACTGTGTGTTTTTCATCGGAATGGGAGACAGGATCTAATTAGACACAGACGACGATACACAAGGCACAGCATGTGTGCGACCTCGCCAACGCCGGCCTGCCTATTACAGGCCCAGGTACGGAGTACGGTGGCGGCGGCAAGCTTGTTGTAGTCGTTCCTTCCTTGCCTGCCACTTCATCACCGGCCCGCTTGTTCGGCACTACCCGTCTTCCGGACCCGCTCTAATAAAACCGGCCGGGACAACCCTTCATTTCACCACACGGTGCACAGGGAAGTAACCAGATGAATGCATTTCTCAAAAGTCTAACAATATCTACAGGCCTCTGTCTCTCATAGCTCATCGTGTGATGCGCCGCCAGCACTCGGCTTCCACGGTGGAATCGCTCCCTGGATAATGTCCAGCAAATACTGCTCAACGACCGATGCAGACGGCGGTCCATCGCCGCTGTGCCGCGCCGCCGGAAAGGGAAACACGTCGCCGTTGTTCGGGTTCTGTACGGCCAGAAGGGGGCCTTGTCCTTTGCTGGTCTTCCTGAGAGCGGCCTCTCCCAAACCCAGCGCCTCCGCAATGTCTTGGTACTCGCGGACGTCGACGACGGTAAAGGCCAGGTACTCGCCGTACTTTTGGGCCAACGGCTGAACTTCACGGGTGTACGCCCGTCGCTCGGCCGGCGACCGGTACAAAAAGTGCACGAGACTCTTGCCGGTGCTCATGTAGCGCATCTCGTTGCGGCGGGTGAGGTCGACCACGAGTGGGGCGGTGCACACCTCCAGGAAAGCGTCGAGGGCTGTCGTGGAGACGGCCAGATCGGCGGCTGTGCGGACAAGCTGTCCTTGGCCGTGGGGACGGTGGCAAGTTATCGAAGATGATGCCGACGTCGAAGTCGATGTCGACACGGCAAAGGTGTACCTGTCGGAGTACGTTTGGGAGAGGCCTGCAAACCGCTCGGGGAGGGTGTCGCCTTTGCTCCCGCCTTTGGCGTAACTCGCCACGAAGACGACTTCATTGTCAGTCAAGAGATCGGTCACGTTGTTGTCGTTGACAGTCGAGAGAACCGGTCGGGATGTGCGCCGGAGAAAGGCGAGCAGGTCCGGAGCTTCGCGCACGCCGCGGTATCGTTGAACTATATTGCTGTCTCGATGGTACAGTCGGATGGCCGGATAGGATGCCACGTCGAGCTCGTCGCAAAGCTTCCGTTCTTTTGCACAGTCGATACTGACAATGGTGGCGCCGTGCGTTGATGGGGCGCCAGTGACAGCTGTCCACTCGGCGTCGAGTTGTTTGCAGGATTCTCTGAGAACGGAGAAGAATCAGTCATAGTCGACGAGCGTCAATGTGGCGGATCACTTACAATGATGGCTACACTGTTAGTGCTGGGTGAGCTGCGATGTCATTTTTGCTGGATTGGAACATACCTCGACGACTGTGGCGGAGAGCAATGTTAGCTGTGTGCTGTCCAAGGATTAATATCTGCACCACGGCGACTAAACTTACATGCGACAAGTGTGCGCTCATTTTCTTTGAGAAAAAGTCGAAAGTTGTCTTCGGATGTGTGTTTCCATGCTGCCGCTGGCGATGCCGCGAGGACGAAAAGTGCGCTGTTAGTGAGTTTCATTTTGTCGTGGTCGTGATGTTGCGATGTTGAAGACGAGATGCGACAAAGAAAGACGAGGATAAAAAAAAGCCAAAAGAAATACTCACTCATCCCACCTCTGGCGTCTGCCACACGGGATGCGACAGCTCTGACAGCTCTACCGCGTGTGTACGGAGGATTACCAGTTGTTGTCAGATCCGCGGCACGGATGCCCCCTGGGTGAGGGCGATCTGTGCGCGGCAGCACTCGAGACACACAGGTTCTCGACCCATGGGCGTTTCATACCATACGTCAGAACAAGACAGCCAGAGAGAGATGGAATAAAAAGAATAAATGAAGAATCTTGGAGCTTGACAGATGATAGAAAAGTTTGACTGAATCCAATTACGCCGTATGCCCAATTGCGGCTTCTTTCCCGGACAGCACAATATCACATCGAAATGCATCAACAAACAACTGGCCTCTGTGCCGCTCTTCTTTCGCTCCTCGCTTCGAGTCGAGCAGACCAGACCGTACTCTCCGACTCGTCGTCTTCGTCTTTTATATGTCAACACCCTCCATACAAGGTCCACCTCGTCTCCTCCTCGCCGCTCGTCGTCTACCTCTCGGGGTTTGTCACGCCCGAAGAGTGCGCGCACTTGACTGACGCCACCCGCGACACATTTGCCAAGTCGGCCGTTGCCTCGCAGGGCGATGCGGACGGCAAGACTATCCACGGTGTCCGCACATCGCAGTCGACCAATGTGCCGCGGGATGATGTCGTCAGGTGCATCGAGGAGAGGGCGCTGTCCTTCCAGGGGCTGTTCAAAGGAGGTAGCGCCGACGCCTCGCGCCGCCTCGAACCCCTGCAACTCGTCAAGTACGGCCGCGGCGAGCACTACCACTACCACACGGACTGGTTCACCGACCCCGTGCACGCGACGGCCGACCTCGGCGGCAACCGGCATTCGAGCTTCTTTGCATATGTGCACGTGTCCAATGCGACATCGGAAGCAGGGGCCCTTCGCGGCGGCGGCACAAACTTTCCCCTCCTCACAGCACCACCGCCCACACCCAAATGGTGCGCCTTCATTGACTGCGACGAGCCGTGGGAGCGCGGCGTGACGTTCCGGCCGGTGCTGGGGAATGCTGTCTACTGGGACAATTTGTTACCCAGAGCCGAAGGGCAGGGGCAGGACACGAGGACGGGCGACCCGCGGACCCTGCATGCAGGCCTGCCCGTCGTGTCGGGCGAGAAGATTGGCATGAACATTTGGACAAGAGAGGGAGCGGTCCCTAAACATATACGGGGCGAGTGACCTCGGGAGAAATAGTGTACTAATTTGAACTTTATATTCGTCTATTTGCTTTGATATATATGCTGTGCAATGCCAATGATTGCTTTTGCTGGTATTACGTTTTGTTCGTAGGGTCATAACATATTTGTACAGGGCCGACAGGCTGGTCGACGTGGAAGAGAAAGAGCCATCGTGGAGAGCATCCTCTCACAAAAGGGCCGCGCCGACGACAGCAGCGACGGCCAGGTTCTTGACCACCTGCACCGCCCGGGATGCTGCATTATTTGAGCTCGCCGGTGTCGACGCTGTTGTGGTTGTTGATGACGAGACAGACCCGCCCTTGGCGCCGTTGCCCGTGTTGCTGTCGGCGGCCTCTGAAGACGTGGCCGCAGCCTTTGTCGACGTCTTTGTCTGTGTCGCTTTTGTCGTCGTCGTCGTCTTGGAGGATGTCGTCTCGGGAAGAGGAGACGGCTTCGCGCCACCGGCCTTTTGGTACGGCGCCAGCACGCACTGGCTAAACAGCTGGTTGTCCTTGTAGCTGCCGTCCGACTGCAGCGTCGGCGTCAGACTCAGAACATACGTCTCGTCGAACGCACCCGCCGCCCACGACACGTAGCCAATGTACACGTCCGCGTTGGCGTTGATAAATGTGTTTTGCGTGCAGAAATCCGTCATGCACGTAGACTCGCTCGATGCGCCCGTCTCACTAATTAATCCCTGGCGCTTCTTGTCGCGCAGGTACTCGGCCAGCATCGTGAAGTTGCCCACATTGTCCGTCGTACACTCGCCGTTCTGGCCAGAGTTGTTGTTGTCCAGGTACTTGTGGATGTCGAGATACAGGCCGTCAATCGATCCGTCGGGGTTCTTGATGTCGAGCAAGGCGTCGGCGCTGCCTGTCGAGATGAGCGTGGCTGCACTGTCAAAGTTGGTGCCCGGCAGCAGAATCATTTGCGTCTTGGCGCCCGCTCCCCGGATGCCGTTGACCACCTTTTGGCACGTCGCCGTCCACAGCTTCAGGTCGAGGTCGTGCGGCTCGTTGGTGATCTCAAAAACAACCTTGGGCTCATCCGCATACTTCTTTGCTAGCTGCGACCAGATCGAAACAAACATGTCGTCCGACGGGCCGCCCTGGCCGACAATGCCGCCGTTGAACCGCGCAAAGTTGTGCACGTCAATCATGCAGTAGGCGCCCGTCCCCAGGCACGCCTGCACAAACTGATCGTACCGGCCCAGGTTCGTCGAGTCCAACTTGTCGCTCGCCGTCTTGTCGTTGTTGATCAAGAACTGCCATGATGTTGCTGTGCGCCAAATATGGTTAGTCAACATTCCACACTTTCCACACAAACTCTGTCTCAAGTCACCCTCGGGAAGGACTCACGTAGGCGGAACATGTTGACGCCGTCATCCTCCACAAAATGCTTCATCTGCCCGCCACCGTCGGCATGGCCAAGCTCCGTCAACGGCAGCGACGCCGTCGAGAGCGGACATGAGCCCTGTAGGTCGCATGCAGTCAGTAAATTTGATCTCGTATTCAAATGGTTCGCCCGCCTCTTTCAGGGTCTCGTATATTCGTATTAGTGCGAATGGGGGAATTGGTGGTGTGGGTGGGCGGGGCGGCCCAGCTTTTGGCAGCAAATTGCTACAAGAAAGAACCGTAGAAACCGAAAAAAGCAAATGACGTGGCTTGGCTTACATCGATATCACACCCAAAATCACCACCAGCCATGGCAACGCCCTGAAGGAAGAAAAAGTCAGCAGGATGTCACTGTGAGGCGCGTTGAAAACGCGGTCGTCGAAAAAAAAAAAAGGGTCTGAACTCACCAGATATTGGACAGCTGCTTGCGAAGAGGCAGCGAGGCCCAGCAGGGCCAGGAATGAAGAAACAGACGGCATTGTGAATGTGTCGTTGAAAAGAGAAAAGGCTGAAAAGTGAAATGAAGAAAACCGTGGAATGCAAATCGCCAGAAATGCAAATAAAAATGTAACAGAAGGAAATGCGGAGGACGGCTAAGATGAGACAAAATAAACGAAATGTCGAAAAAAAAAGGAAACAATAATAAAAATATAAAGTCAAAATATATCCAGCCTCAAGAGAGGAACGACCGTGACGAAGAGAAGAGAGAAGAGAGAAGATGGCGAGAAAGATGAGGTCGAAAGAAGCGACGAGGATGTCGATGTTGAAGTTGCTGAACGACTGTAAAGGCGACAATATGAAGCGGAACGACCGGCTATGCTGAGGCTGAAAAGAGGCAGCAGGCAAAAAACGAGTGATGCGGTCGGTGCTGCGTGACGACAATGAGGTATCGACACGTCGAAAAGGAAAACAAAGAAAATGGAAGCAAAACGCAAACAGAAGCAGAAGCGCAACCAGAGACGTCGAAGATGGCGAGCAACAAGAATAAAAAGAAAAGGAAAATTCAAAGAGGGCAAAAATAGAAAACAGAAGTGAGCGAGAGGCAGAGAAAGGCTCAAAATAAAAGCGGAAACTAGACTGGCAGAGGACCACAAAAATGGCAGACTGGTCCATACGCCATGATGCCTTTTAAGATTTTAGCGGGCTGTGGGAACAAATACGAGCCTCAAAAACAGTGAGAAACTCAAGAAGGAGCAGTAAAAATAAGAATAGAGTGAGAAAATAAAATAAGAAAATAAAAAAGGAAATCCTCCGTAGCGACCCAAAAATACGGGTCGCCCAAGCCCGAAACCCAGGAAAACCCAGCATCAAAGCACACGACAACACGCCAACAAAACCTAAAAGCAACAGTCGCAGACACGAGAGTCAACTTGTCAAGTCACGGCCGACTGAGCCAAGACTAAACGGCCCCCGGAAGGAACGGCGCACGGTTTAGGGGTTTAGGGGGGGCGAAAGGTCACGAAATGAGGGCGTTTGGAGAGGCGTCAAAACACGAGGCTCAAAATAGTGTGCGAGATTTGTAGATTTGGTCTCGAATCGAATCCGAGTATGAGCGGTTTTGGGCTTTTCTGGCGTTTCTAGCGCAGAGGCGTTGGTTGGCGCCGGGCGTTGGAAAGGCAGAAAGGTTTAAAAATCGACAGGTTGACAGTGACAGGAGGCAAAACGCTCTCGGCTTTGCACTTGCAGAAACGGCCAGCAATGCGAGATGGAGGTTCGAACCCGCTTTTTCAGGTACGAGCACCAAAAAGTACAAATTCAGGATCTAGGATCGCAGGAAGTTGGACGCAGGAAGCAAATAAGCAGGATGTGAAGCAGGATCGAGTTGGAGGGTGAGAAATAAAATACGAGCCCCAAATCGAAAACCGAAAATGAGAATCGCAAATCGCTGCAAGAGGAGAACACGACCAACACGACAACATGAAAAACACGAGACAATGAGACAACAGGAAAGTGACAAAGTGACAATGGCAAAAGCATACAACACGAAAGTCAACACGAAGTCGCCATAGCGTGTCGTAGCCTGCCATTGCCCACACGGACAAGGTCTGAGACGGGCCGCTGGGCTGAGCCCCATCCAAGCGACCCCTATTCTGTCTCCTTTTCCTTGCTGTCGATCACTGAGTCGGGGCAGTGGGCGAGTGGGCGAGCCTTGGCGGGTCTTCCAACAACCAGGAAAATAAGCAGTGGACACACTGTCTCGAATGTCTTTACTGTGAACGTTTCTTCTCTTTGTAAATGCAACAATATGCAACAATAAAATGCAAGCGCGGCGATCCAACGACAAAGGTTTCAGCCGCATCTGAAGGAGACAAGAACTCTCAGCCTCCCCCTATCCCGACTTTACTCGAAGCTCGACTACTCATCCCGGAAAATGCGAACCTGTTCGTGGCCGTCGTCGTCGATCCACGCCCGGAACATGCCGCCGCAGTTGTAGTCCTGGATCACGGCGGTGCGCACATGCCGTACGACGCCGCCACGCTCCGTGTCCTCGGTCGCAACGGAACACTCGAGTCCGATGAAGCCACCTTCGCCTTCACCGGCAAGGCCCCAACGGCTGCCTGCACTGCATTGCAGAGTGCCGCCAGGACCAGCCACGGCACTGAGTGCAGCTGCCGATGACTGCGGCTTGTACTGTGCCATGGAGGCGACGGTGTGGGCAGCACTGACGCGCAAGAAAGCGTCACCGTTGCCAGTGCCGGACAGACCAATGGAGCGGATCGTTGTTATTTTGGGAGAAGATGCTGCGACCGTAGGAACCGGCTCGTAGAACATGGGCATCGGCGACGGAACGGGGATACAGTCAGCCAGCAAATTGTAGAGAGCACGCGACAGCTCAACCACGGGGCGTGTCGATGGTGTTCTTCTGCTATTATCGGCCGCCGCCGCAACAATGGCCGTCGGATCGTCATCTTCCGCCCAAGTGCCTGCCCACGATCCTGCGCCCAGCACCGGTGTATCCCCCACACGGCCCGTCACCTTGTTTGTGAGACCGCCTGTGCTCGTTGCACAGCATACAACGCCATTGGCGTCCAGCGCCACGGCACCGCACGTGCCTTGGGGCAGGTATTCGCTCTCCGACCACGTGCTCGTAGCGGCCCGGCCTTCTCGTTCGGCCTCGAGTGCCCGCACGTGCTCGTCCCACCGCTGCTGTGTGAAGAAGTAAGACGGGTCGACGAGTGGTAGGCCGTAGCTCTCGGCAAGCTTCTCGGCGGCCGCACCGTAGATCTGCGTATGGCCTTGAGCGCCGGCGTCAATGTTTGGTGTTGTGCCCTCACTGTCATGGCTATGGCTGTCCTCGCTTCGCTCGGAGCGTTTCGCGCCCAGATCGGCATCTCCATGCTCCAGCATGCGGCGTGCTAGGCGGATTGGGTTGCGCACTCTCCGCAGGCCCATCACGCCCACACCCCGCTTGGCCTTGCCCCACGAGACCATAATGGCAGCCTCAAGCTCGTTGATGCCGTCACGTGTGAACACGGCGCCGTGGCCGCTATTGAAGAGCGGGCAGTCCTCGAGCAGGACAACGGCAAACGAGGCGGTCTCGAGCGCGGAGGGTGCCGGCGCAGTCCCATCTTTTGACGACTCTGTGCTCGTCATGTACTCATTCGCGCGGGTGATCTAGACGTCAGTATCGCAATAGCTGTCGACGTATCCATAGACGTAGACGGACTTACAATCTCTTTGAGGGCTGCCCGATAAGCTCTGCGCCGCTCGGGCGTCAGCGTTGCCCGTGAAATGTTGCCGGCGCCGCCATGGATGATAAGCCGCGGCTGTATCTTGGTGCTATCCGCCGGTACGCTAGCCCGACAACCAGACTTGTTGACGTTGGCCATGTTGTTATCGTATTGTCGGTTGGTTTGTTATTTCTTGGGGAACCTGGAGGATTGCAATTGGATTGGAAAGACTGGATTGCCCCTTTTTCGGGTCCTTCCCGAATTGCTCGTTTTGCACGATCGCGGCTTCCGTTTTTCTTCCGACGAACGGGTCTCGCGGGCCAAAAGTCGTGTGTTATGTCCTTCCGTTCTCGCACGTTTGCATCCCAAACTAGGCAGAATAGGAAGGCGCGATTGTGGATGTTTGAGGGGTGACGTTGAAAAACTTGGGGAAGCCGCGACCGTTGTTCCACAGCATCGAGATAGCCGTAAAATTTAGAGGGGCATTGGCTTGTCCATGTCAAAAGATCCATATCAGTTGATGATTGGCGCCGGCAGTGGCAGTTTGCCACACCTCACCCAACCCATACACGAAAACAAGATTGAAGACCAAACATGACAAAACATCACTGCCCATTGCGTGACTTATCGATGCAAATCGATATCGACAGCAGGCTGCAGCCATATCTGAAATTTTGTATCAAACCCCATAACACATTGATTGAACGACTTTGCAAAAAAGCTTGATGGTGAGTTGATACGACATCTTTGTTCTGTCTCCCTATGTTTACTATTCAATGTGTGATATTGTCTCTCATTACTTACTGGCGGTTTTTGTATTCTATGACTGCGACTTCGTCGTGAATAACCAATCAAGTAGTAAAAATGGCCTTTGAAATTCCATTCGTGATTTCACATCACCGTGTTCACTTCTCGCGTGCCTCGAGCACATATCTAACCCAATACCAGCTTGAGTGTCTCTGACAAGTTGGAGCAGGCACCCTCACTTGTCAAAACCGTTAATGTATCCGAAAGACGCAGTTGCCTGATCTGTGATGGACCACGGCAAAGGGTCATCTCGGCGTTGCTTCGCCGATTTGAACAATATACGGACTAGTTTGGAAGCTTGTCATTCAAGAGAAGCAGGCGGTTCAAACCAAAGATAGAGATAGGGCTCTATTCGGTTGGACGGTAGCTTTACCGAATCTGTCAGCCGAGCCTACACTCTATGGCATATGGCGATAGACAGCTACTTAGA
Organism: Sporothrix pallida; assembly: GCA_021396235.1. Taxonomy (NCBI): domain Eukaryota; kingdom Fungi; phylum Ascomycota; class Sordariomycetes; order Ophiostomatales; family Ophiostomataceae; genus Sporothrix; species Sporothrix pallida. Next base: position 645,368 of record WNYG01000004.1, on the reverse strand, counting down.
TGTCTTTTTGCATCGCGATACTCCGGTCCATCCTCCATGTTTGGAGACAATATGGACTAGGACAACTGTGCCCGTCGCATTGCCGTTATTGACTCCTTGTATCGGCCATAAAGTATGCATTGTTTCCATGGTCTTCTTTATTCTCTCCGGATCATGTGCTGCGCAATCTTCGGTGTTGTGATGGCAAGCCTGGAAGTACCGTCCTCGTCGTTGCTCACACTTGTGCACAGCCGGCTACAAGTCTGCGATGACTAACTCAAGTTATTATGTGAATGCGGGAGGCATCCTTCAGCGTCCCGATATAGACACAACTCGACGTATGTCGTTCTAAAGCTGGACACTTGTCTGCTAGACACTTTCTGGTGAAGATGGGTTGGGTATATTCAGCTTGCATCTTGTTGTTTTCTTGGACCTGCAGCGATGTCAGCGACGGCGTAGTTTTGACTTTTGATACTTTCTTCACTCCACGGATGAGGCTCTTGTCATCCAAGCCAACCGTTTATCATGGCGCCCTTGGCACTTGGCGTTCCTGGGGAGGCAAGCAAAAACCAAGCATGCCATGGCCTGCCATGCCACTCGAGGCTTTTGATCGCGGGACGGAGCCGTGGCACGCGCCTCAAAGCTTCTTAAACATTGGTATCTGAGGAACCGAGATATAACTCAAGTTGCGCCCATGATACTCCTACTTCAGACCGTTGAGCTAAGACTTTGTCGACAGCTGTATGCCTGCGGTTAATGGATTCGGTTGTAAGTGGTTCCGGCGTGTTGTTGGCGGCTTGCAGGTGATTTTGCCCTCTTTTCCTGCCTGGCGGTCATCCTCTCGACTGTATTCAGTCTCTCCTTCCACTTGAAGCAGGTTTCTCGAGTGTTCATATATTTGAGGAAGCGGCGATGAGTAGCAGAAACAACTTCCTATTCGGGACATTGCAAGGCCGCACTTACAGCGAGACTCGTTCCTTCCATCGTTGCTCCACAGAGAAACCACGTTTTTGCAAAATTCTCAAAGATGATCTTGCAAGTCGTAAAGTCGCGCGGGAATACGGTTGTCTGTATCTTTAATTTTATTTTCGACCCCATTCGAGAGACGAATGTTGAAAACACAAGAGCACGCGTCGACGTAGGACACGACGATGCTGGGTTGTGGGTTGTGTACTTGCACTTGCAGGGCCCCGGTCGGTGGCCCGAAGTGGACCCACATAAACTGGGATGGACCAATACGGCAACCGCACCAGCACCACGTGTAAGTGAGATTCGCGGAAAGCGTATCAAAAGGGCACAAATGCAAACACCAACGACGTGAACGAACAGAGAGCGACAATCCAAAATAAGAAGGCACGAGGGATCGGCAGCGACCAGGGACCAGGAACAAGAGGAAGAAAGACAGAAAGGACGAGTAAAAGAGGCATAACTCCAAAGTACGTCAAGTATTTCTGATGAATTCGTCTACAATTAATGGCTGTCTCGCCCTCAAGATACATCGCTTACGGCCTTCCGAGGCTTCCAGGACCCGCTTACCAGGTTTCTCGATGTTTTCTGTGTCGTGCCTCTCGTCTGTCTTGCCGATTCATTGCTTTTCCCTCCCCTTCCCATCTTCCTTTCTCTCTTCCCACATTGGGAGACCGACGTCCATCATGTTTAGCTGGATTTCAACCCCCACCCTGCCCACCATGCATATTCCGCTTGATGATGAATGTTGAACATGTGGGCGACTAAAGATGAAGAGAAGGGACGCAAAAGAAACGAGAAACGAGATTGAAGAAAGAAGACTGGGGTGACAAGGGACCGAAGATGTCGAACGAATAACATTTCCAGGATTGCAAAGCCCATCGTTGTCCACGCCCGCCACGCCCGCACGTTCACAATGCCCAAGCCATCCAAGCCATCCAAGAACTTCCAAGACGCTTGTACCTACATCCGTCCGCTCCTGTCTATGCTCTTTTTAGATTCAAGCTCATGGCCACACCTTAATTCTTCTTGGGACATCTTGGCTGCGACGTTCTACGATTCTTGTCAGTGATCAACATGGACAAACTGTGATTCGATTTGAAAAGTAAAGACATATGTAAACATTATTTGTTTCAGCATTGGCTCAACAGGAATATCTTGGGCAACCTTCAAAATCATAGACTGACTAATGTTAATGATGGACGTCGTGTGGAGACACCATCAACTTTGATGTTTGTTTCTTCACCTAAACCAGAATAACCGTTTCGTTTAACTTTAAAGGGAAAAAAAGAAAGAAAAGAGATTGAGCAGAGTAAAGTATACGCGGATTTCTGTACGACGGTCCCTACCAAAAGTCCTGTCTCACCGCCTTCGAGGCGCTAGTCCCAATTAGGTAATACCACAACAAAACAAAAAGAAAACAAAAAAGTAAAATTATCACGAACGTGGCCTGCCTTCTATATATTCGTTGCCTCTCTCCAAAGCGATGATTTGTTGAATATGGTGAGGAATCCTCTCTATCCACCTTTGAATCCGTTCTTGCGGTAAATTGGCCTATGCCTGCCTCCAAGCCTGCTTAGCTTTATTCTTTGATTGTGGTGCGTCGGCCTTTGTAGTTTGCCTTTTTAGGTGAAATTAACAAGGCTTAATTATATTTAAATCCGGTGAATTTAAACACTAAATTAACCGTTAAACATTAACTTAATTATATAATTAGGCTTAATAAAGATACGTATATATTAAAACTTTATCTTTTTACATTAAAACGTTTAGGCCGTATTCCCGAGCGAAAAGAATTAATAACGGTAAAACGATATATTTTTAATAACGATACCAGTTAATATTAAAATTGTTCCCCTTAGTTAATTTACTTATAACCTTAATAAATCGCCACTACGGTGGCTTTTTAGGTTTATTACGTAAACTTAAACGGTGTACTTTTACTTCGAGCTTCCACTGTTTTTTTATTATAAATTTTAACGTTTAGTTTATTAATTTTAACTTTTTGTTTACTTTTTTCCTCTCTCTTACTATCTTTAACCGCCAAATATAAAATAAACCCTTTTTATTATAAGAAAAACTCCTCCAAAATATAAATTTTAAATATTCTTTTTACTTTTTTCGTATCACCGACTTTATAACACGTTTTTTCGAAGTCTTTTACACTTTATAACTTTTACGGCGATATAATAAGACGACGGAGGTCTCGTCGGTTTAAATTACCCTCTTTTAATCGTTTATAGTTTAATCTTTATACTATAAACACTACACTAAACGCTCTTTACGTATAAACGTTATAAGGCCGGGTTTTTAAGTAAGTTTCGTCTTTTTTATATTAATATTACACAATATACGTTAAACTATTATAATAAATACTCCTTTTATCTCGTTAACGATATAAACGTATAATTTTTCTCTTTTACGGCGATTAACACGAATATATTCTATAATCTCGTCTTTAACGTCTTCTTATTTACAAGGACGGCCCGGTCTAACGCCGTCGGCGACGTATAAATCTAAAATAACAGGCTTAAAAGCATTCGGATTATAACCTCTCTCTATAACTTTATCGAGAAGTCGATTAACATAACGCGTTATTATACCTATTAAAGCTTCGATTCAATAATTTATAACGCCGGCCTATTTAAAAGCAAAAGCTTACGCGCGAGTGGCAATATCGTAATAAGTCATTGTCTAAAAAAAAAATAATTAACTAAAATAAAAAAGGAAAAAAAGAAAAATCTAACGATACTTTTCGATTAATCGTAAGATTTTTATCCGTAGTGAAAAAGAAGACGAAAGAAGAGGGTGTGAGGCACCGTTGGGCACCAAAATAAACATTTGTATTGTTTGTTTTGATTTGCGGGGTTTTTGAATTCTGCCGCTTTTTTCTGCCAAGGCGGTGAGACAGGACTTTTGGTAGGCACCTCCGTAGTCCAAATGTTAAAGAGACAAAGGGTTGAAAAGACATCGACCAATGAGCCGCCTGCTTATTCCACATGCACCGTCTAACATCCAAAAAGGGTACACAAGCTCCAGCAAGCTCCATAGAATCGAGAGAACTCCAGGAAACTGGCCAGGATCAAAGGCACCGGCCATGCACAGGAAGCACAAACGATACACAGAAAAAGTCTTGGCAACGTGCCGGGAAGCCACTTTCAAGGCGACAGACGCACGACAGATGCGTGGACGTCAAAGCCCACTTTTTTGTTTTCCCTTCTTCTCTTCTTGCCATTTTGCCTTCTTTCCCTTCTTTCTCTCGGTCAGTGTCACTTTGGAGAAACGAGACACCCCATAATATTCACTTGCATCCACATACATCCACAGACATCCACAAACCCAGGACGGCGGACTGATGAACCGACATGCGCGTGGATGGAACCGGGGACATCCTTGCGACTTTTTGGAAAGTAACCTCTTTTTTGAGTGGGACGAGGATCCAGTTGCAAACCCAACGTGCGCCATAGGAGAGACAGTTCGACTTAGGAAGTGAGATATTCGACAAGGGGACCTGCCTCCATACGACACTCGCACGTCGAGATCGACATCCCCAGTATATAGTCCGTGCCTGTCCGCTGCTCTTGTCTATCCGTTGAAAAAAGATCGGCACGCTCTTTCTTCTTTTTCTTTCCTCACCACCCACCCTCACCTTCGTTTTTCTTTCTTTTCCCTCCTTTGGTTCATCAAACCTCCAACAAAATGATGTACACTTCTGCCGTTCTCCTGGCGGCGGCGTCGTCGGTCTCTGCCGCCGCCGTGTCGGCCTCGGTCATGTACACGGCCACGGGCACCAGCGCCGTCTACGCCGCCCAGGCCACTGCCAAGTCGAGCAGCCCTACCAGCCATGTCAAGGGCAAGGCCTTTGACCGCCTGGCCATCATCTGGCTCGAGAACACCGACTACACCCTTGCTGCCGGTGATCGTACGTACTCCTCCCCAAGATGCCCATTTGAATAACTGCTCACCACGTCTTAGCCAACCTCGATTTCCTTGCCAAAAAGGGTATCAAGCTGACCAACAACTACGGCGTCACGCACCCGTCCGAGCCCAACTACGCGGCGGCCATTGGCGGCGACTACTTTGGCATGGACAATGACAACCTGAACTTCATCAACTCGAATGTCAGCACCGTCATTGACCTGCTCGAGGGCGCCGGCATCAGCTGGGCCGAGTACCAGGAGGACATGCCCTATGCCGGCTTCGAGGGTATGGGCTGGGTCAACCAGCAGACCAAGGCCAACGACTACGTGCGCAAGCACAACCCGGCCGTGCTGTACGACAAGAACACCGTCTCGGAGCAGCGTCTCTCGCAGATGAAGAACCTGACGGCGTTCTACGAGGACCTGGCCGCCGGCACGCTGCCCCAGTGGATGTTCATCACGCCCAACATGACCTCGGACGGCCACGACACGTCCGTCACCGTCGCTGGCACCTGGACCCGCAACTTTGTCGAGCCCCTGCTCGACGACGACCGCTTCATGAACAACACGCTGGTCCTGATTACCTTTGATGAGAACTCGAGCTACAGCATCCAGAACCAGATCCTCGGCATTCTTCTTGGTGACGCCGTCCCCGCTGAGCTTGTCGGCACCACCGACGACAACTTCTACAACCACTACAGCGAGATCTCGACCGTCGAGGCCAACTGGGGCCTGCCCACTCTGGGTCGCTGGGACGTTGGCGCCAACGTCTACCAGGTCGTCGCCGACAAGACGGGCGACTCGCTGCGCACCTTTGACGCCGCCAGCAAGGCCAAGCACTACTACAACGTCTCGTACGACGGCGTCTTCAACTCCGCTCCCAGCTTCGCCGTCTACCCCAAGCCCAACCTGTGCCTCGAGCACAACGGCCGCAAGGTTGCCCAGAGCGTCCAGCAGAAGTGGTACGGCAACAAGAACCCCTCGTACTACAAGGACACCGTCGAGGTCAACGACGGCCTCAACCCCCCTGCCCTGTACGGCTTCGGCAAGTAAGCGTGTGTGGGTAAAACAGTGGAAAAACGATGGAGTTAGTAGGGTGTGGAGGAAAGGTGACGAAAATGGAGATATGAAGGAGAGACAGACAGAGAATAACAGTACTCGTTATACTTCTTTGTACACAAATTCTTAATATATAATTCAGTCGACGTTCTCACGTCCTTTTTTAAACTGATCCAATCCCTACCTGCCCTAAAAGAACGTCCCCTTAAAGGCATCGGCCACGGCCTGGGCCACGAGCTTGTGGATGGCCTGGCCGGGATGGTACGAGTTGTACCACAGGCACGACTTGCCGTTGGCATTCACGCACGTCGCGTCGGTCGCCCCGTACGTCTTGGGGTCCGCGATCGCCTTTTGCCACGGCGCCTGCGTGTCCACCAGCGTAATGTTGGCGCCGGTGTTGGCCGCCACGAACGCCGCCGCCCGCGTCGCCAGCTGTCCGTTCCAGTCGGTAATGGCCGTCACCAGTCCCGGCACACCCGACTGGCCCTTCATAAACGGCGTGTTCTGTGTGGGTGGGATGTTGAGCAAGGCAAACTGCCGGGCTCCTCCCTTGTAGAGAATCGCCAGCTGGGCAAAGTACTGGTCCAGATCCTTGTTGACAAGCGCCGTCTCGGCCGCCGCCGCTTTGGTGTACGAGTTGCCCACGTCGTTGACGCCGATCCACACGGCAAACAGCGAATTGTCGGCCGTCCAGGGTGCATAGCTCGGCGGCGGTGACACGCCCAGGTTCTTGGTCCACGTTCCAACCTGCTCGACGACGCTGGGTACAGAGTTACTGTACGCTGCAACAATGCTATTGTCGACCGTCGCGCCGGCTACGGCAAAATCGTAGGCAAGTGTCAGCGACGTGTTGTGCTCTGTCGCCAAGTGGCCGACCCAGGTCATGCCGCCGGCCATGGTGTTGCCGGGAAGGGCTGGATTGCCGAGCGGGTTAGAGGCCGAAGGCTTAGCACCGCTGATGCTGAAGCCAGTCGACGTGTACGAATCGCCGCTGGGAGATGATGGTCAGCTATTGAAGAAAAGTGTTTGGGAAAGGGCGCCAACATACAAAACAAACAGGTATTTGGTACCCGTTATAGCAGCCAGTGGAGCAGCTGCCACACTGCTGGCAAGCAGCAACATTGCGAATCGAGAAGCCATGTCGAAAGTGGGCTATGGAGACACTGTAGTGGGTGAGGGCAGAAAATAAGAAGAATCCACGAGATTGACAAACAATTGCACTTCACTCACACTTGATGCAGGAACCGGTGAATACTTATTCACAATTCATCCCATAAAAATCGTTTACTTTCTCTTCGCGGATATCCGGATGCGTGGGCCATCTTGCCTCCAATATCGACGAGCATCCCGCCTAAAACGAACGCTCGGCTGGGCGACCCATATTGCACGTCTTCAATTGCGCCCACAACCAAGGACGGCACGAACTGGTCTGATGAGGTTCCCAACATTGTCAATTCAGTCCTTTGAGTATTGTAAGAAGGATCTCTTGGATTCGTCAATTGCGTCAATTTCGACCCCACGCTCGCATCGTCGTAAATATCAGGCCATCCGTTTGGCCGTGATAGTGCGGGTTGAGCTAGGGTATGGCGGGGTGTTTTCGTCCCATTTATGAGTGTAATTGAATTGAACGGATCCCAACCGAGATATGCGGTAGATAAATGAAAAAAGAGAAAGTAAGAAATGCAATCATGTTCAATTGAAAGAGGAGAAGTTGACGAGTTCGTCATCGAGGCAAGAACGACGGATGCCGTGCGTGATGTTTCACGTGATCATGCACGGACCAGCGACGTCCACCGCAACCACTCAACGCGTGCCTGCCCGCCTTGGACGCGTCGCGATTTTGCACTTTAGCTCCTGTCGAGCTGACAACTGACGTTCACAGAACAGCTTCATCCCACAACCTCACCACCGACATCTCCAATTCAACCCAATTCAATCACGACCGCCCATCCACCTTCACCACGATCTCAATCGACATTCCTTCCTACTCTATTTCCTCTTCCAGCTACGCACCCGCCCATCATGTCCGACGTCGAGGAGATGGACGTGGACCCGCCACGCAACGACATCAAGTTTTCCGCAGAGAGCGGCAAGGGCAAGCGTTCCACCGCCGTGAACCTGCCCGTTGAGGCCGAGGATACGCTACCGTGGGTCGAAAAGTACCGTCCCGTGTCGCTGGCCGACGTCTCGGGCCACCAGGACATCCTGGCCACCATCAACAAGTTTGTCGACTCGAACCGCCTGCCCCATCTTTTGCTGTACGGCCCACCCGGTACGGGCAAGACGTCGACCATCCTGGCCCTGGCGCGGCGGATCTACGGCGCGGCCAATGTTCGGCAGATGGTGCTGGAGCTGAATGCCTCGGACGACCGTGGTATCGACGTTGTGCGCGAGCAGATCAAGACGTTTGCGTCGACCAAGCAGATCTTTGCACGGGCGCCAACAGCAGCAGCAACGGGCGACGGTCCTCGCGAGAGCAGCCTCGCCACCTTCAAGCTGATCATCCTCGACGAGGCAGACGCCATGACCAACACAGCACAGATGGCCCTGCGCCGCATCATGGAAAAGTACACGGCCAACACGCGGTTCTGCATCATTGCCAACTACGCCCACAAACTGTCGCCCGCGCTGCTGTCGCGTTGCACGCGCTTCCGCTTCAGCCCCCTGAAGGAGGACGACATTCGCGTGCTCGTCAACCGCGTCATCGACGAGGAGTCGGTCCAGATCATGCCCGAGGCGGCCGACGCGCTCGTCACGCTGAGCCGCGGCGATATGCGTCGGGCGCTGAATGTGTTGCAGGCGTGCCATGCGTCGAGTACACCCCTGCGAGCCAAGGGCGAGGAGGTCAAAAAGGACGAGCCGGTCGTCCGCGAGATGATTACGACCGAGACCATTTACAACTGCATTGCGGCACCGCCGCCGGACGCGATCCGCGAGATCCTGCAGACTCTTTTGACAACGACAGACGTCACGTCGTGCCTCAACACAATCAACGCGCTCAAGGTGGCCCGCGGTCTGGCGCTGGCAGACATTATCACGGCACTCTCGGAAGAGATCGTCAAGGTGGAGGCGAGCCCCAAGGTGATGGTTACTTGGCTCAGCGGGCTGGCGGACATTGAGCACCGGGTGGCCAGCGGCGCCGGTGAGACGGTCCAGACGGGCGCGCTGGTCGGCGTGATTCGGAGCGGCTGCGAGATGATGAGCTCATAAGAGCCTAAAGACTCCAAGGGAATGGACACGGCGATAAAGGATTACGAAAAGGGGATAGCAAGTACAGCATGACGCATATACCAGCGAAATTCATTTTACGTTATTATGAGCAGCCAGGCCAGAGGGACTGTGACAATGCCGTGTGATCGAGACCGTAAAGCCTGAAACGTGAAGAAAGCCAAGACGTGATAAGCTTTCACAGCCCGGTTCAGGATGAAAAGACCTTAATATTAAGGCTCTGGCCAGGGACCGGCCGAAATCAAACCCGAGAATTCTCCTTGTCGACTTTACCCGGCATTTCTCTCCCACAGCAAACCCCAGAAGTCTCCCCACAACCATACACACTTTATCCGTGACAGATAATGCCTCGAAGTTCTGCATTGACGTGCCTCTTTTTCGTATTCCGAACACTCACATTTTCCCGGTCCATCACAATCTTACCAGTTTCAGCGCTTTGGGGGCCTGCAACTCCCACTAGGTAAGACTACGAGGAAGGGGCCCAGAATGCATTGCAAGATGGGAATACGAGTGAATTGCCTACATGTCCGCCAGATGGTATAGAAAAATAGTAGATACAGTGTTGGTAAAGAAGAACCAGTGCTCCAGAACGCCAAAGAAAATAGTGAAATGAATACAACAGGCCGTGAAACAAACGATGATGCACTCTAGTACATGTACTTCTCAGTGGGTAATTCTGAGACAGGCATAGGGCTAGCCAGCTCAGCAGTGTTGGTGACGTTTCCATGCCTGTGGCCACTTCCATGTGTATTGTCTCTTCCATGAGCGCTGTCGTTGTTGTGCCCATTTCCATTTCCAGACGAGTTCATGTTGCTGTCGATGCTGTTGTGCCGGAAGGTTCCTCCATGTGTCCAGGATGGCGTCTGGGGTTGCTGATTGAAGCTGAAGCCGTTGATTTGCTGCTGGGCATACGGTTGGTTTTGGTTCTGATACTGCTGTGGCTGCTGCGAGAATGGAGGCGGTGGTTGATGGAAGCTAGATGAGGATGAGCCTCGTCTGACACCGCCTGCACTATACTGTTGTTGTTGCTGCTGTTGTTGGTGTTGGAGATGTTGCAACTGCTCATATGAAATGGGAGAGACGGCGTCGTCTTTGGCAGCACTGAGACGAGTGGCACCGACTTGCCCACCAGCCAGCCCTTGTGTGTTGATGCGAAGAGAGCGAACTCGTGGAGACAGCGGAGAGGGAACTGCCGAGGATGGTGGCAGTGATGAACGCACCACAAGTGCCTCTTTCTCTTGCTCTTGGAGATGGTCCACCAACCGGCGAAGATGCCTCGCTCTGCTATACGAGAAACAGAGAGCGACAAGCGATGCCAGCAGCAGAGCACCCAGAACACCGGCCACAATGGCCGTCACCAGTCTCTGGTTGCGGTCCCATCGGCGGCCATCTCCATTTCCATCACCAAACCAGGAGCCAGGCCCAGACGAAGGTGACGGACTTGAAGAACTGCTGTTGGACATTGTTGGCGACGCTGTAAACTGTCTCACGACAGAACCCAACCCACGTGCCAGTGTAAAGTTCTTTTGGGTGCAGCAGTCCGTCTTGTTGCACGACTTGCCAAAACTGTCAAAACAGCAGCACCAGGCATTGCCGCCGCACGAAAGAACAGTGTAAGTCGTCTGGATGGGCTGGCCAGCCACGAACGGACTCGCCGCCCCGCAATACTGTGGACAGGCCGGATCCAGTCCCGTCGGATCGGTGCAGCCCTCGGCCCAAAAGGTGTTGTTGTCGGACCGCTGGGTGGCGAAGCAGACGCCCGTTGCCAGACAAGCTTCTTGTTTGCTTTCGTCACAGCAGGATGTATGAGACCCGGTCTGGCCCGTGGCGGCGGCATTGCATGGCGTTCCAGAACTCTTTTGGCCGTTGATGGCGTAGCATTGGGCGTCGGCGAGGACAAGTGGGAGGAAATATGTCAGCAGGAGGGTGATCATTGCCCATAGGGCCCGGTTGTGTTGATACATCGTGATGTAATGTTGTGAATTGTCTAGTTGATAGATTGTCGTCTCCGTTTCCTCCACTGCTCCAGTCTTAATTGATGTGGAGAAGAAGGAGAATAAAATCAAGAAAATCAAAGAGATCTGGAACCATGAACAAGATATATCTGGGTCCCAGGAATGGGGGAATACCTGTCTGTTGGTTTTCCCCTTCTCACATTCCCTTTCCCTCCTCCATTTTCTCATCGTACTCTCCATCGTATTCTCATTGCCGTCCCTTGGCGTGTCTGGGTCTGGCATGAACTCCTGTTTTCTCCCCGGGTCATCATAAAAGTCGGAGATTTGTTAGAGATGCGGTCGTGCGTTTTTTTTTGTGCGTTCAGATTCGAGTGTAAACCAAGATGGCTTTGACTTAAACTTTGACGATCGACCGGTGCATAAACAGGGGCCGTCTATTTACCCAGGCCGATCGATGGAGGATTATCTGAAGCGATACGGGCTGAAGGGGGGAGGAAGCTGGAACATGAAAGACAGTCAAAGTACAAAATGCTTATCTTGGATTCTTTTGCCGTCACAATTGACCGTGCAGAATGAAACAAGGCTGTGCTTGGCTGTATTCTTTATCTCCGTTCAAATTTGTATGGACAACATCGTGATGCCGGGTTTTGATCATACCCGCATTTACTGTACTGACCCACACATGTTTTTTATCAAAAGTTTTTCCTTTCATATCCTCAGTAGAGTCACATTATAATTTATGTGATAGTCAGGCACATATTCATCTCCAACTCTTGGCTTTCTTCTCTGCCAGGCCTTCGTATTTCGTATCGATGCGAGACGTCCAGATGTTGCCCGATTAGGAAATTCCCACTTACACGCTGTAGGCAGCCAAGACAGCGCGATGCTGCCCTAGCGCCGGGCCCTGTAGGGCAGTTAAGCGCTGTAAGCTGGTAACCATAGGGCAAACAGTGGGAAAGCCAAGAATTGCAATACAACATAGCGTCGACATTATTCACATGCTTTATTATATTCAAGACTTCATCTTTGCTTGTTTATAAGCATCGTTCTCTTCCAGTTTATTTGTAACCATTTCTTCACCTCCGCCTTTTGGTCGTCGCCTTGTTGCAAACAAGCTCACACTAAAGCGCCCTAATGCGCCAGGGCTACAGCGTCTTTTTGCAAGCCCTACAGCACCTGCCGAAGCGCCAAGATTTCGCCCAATAACGGTCATCAGCCAACTCCACGTGTAAATGCCGTCGTCCCAATTCAACTCACCGAAGACGGAGGATGCGACCGTTGACCTTTTTATTCTTCTTTATATTTATTCTACAAGTTAAGTACGACATAAACGGCATACGTACTCACAAAAGTGTAGTTACGACGTCAGACGGCCGTAGAACGGGATTTTGTTGTGATTGACAGCAATTGACAGCCCTCGGCGCTGAATCTCATCAATGTTCATCCGAGGCATCCCGGCCGAGTGTAGCATTTCGATAAGAGTGATAGACACGAAGTGGCATAAAGACGAAGACCATCCATGTTCACGGCGAATTCCGATTTTGCCCATACGAACGAGAAAACGAGGCATTTGTGCAATTGCTGCATCGAAAGTACAGTACTTTCCCGATTGGTCCTAACAACCAACCTACTCCTGCCTTTTCGCATCCAACACCCACATCTCCGTCTTTCCTCTTTCGATGCGCATTGCCTTCTGCATCGCACCTTCCCTCCTCTATCGTTATCCTGCATACCTCTTTTCTCTAAAAGTCCAAACACGTGGGGCCAAGAACTGGGTAGTAAAAGCTTGTCTTGCCTTGTATAGAGGGGAAGCTGCGGGTTGCATGTTGAGAGAAACAAAGAACCAGTCAACAGTCAACATGCAAGACAATCAATCTACGCACGCCAGGCACGCCGGTCGCGGGACTATCCAAAGGTACCTCATATGCCTCATTTACCTCACAGGGCAGATTTTCGGCCCAGTACGGTGGTGATCGACAGGACACATGCTGAGGGAATATAAATAAGCTCCATCCACATCTCTTTGTCAATCTTTTATCTCTCGCGATCGGCGGCGCGATTTTTCTCTGCATCCTCTTTCTGCCTTCTTCCTTCTCCCATCGCCAAATCCCCTCTCTCTCTTCATCATCACCTCTCGTCGCCATGAAGTGCCAGGCCTGCTTTCTGGCTCTGGCTGGAAGTGCCCTTGGCAGCTCTCTGGCTACGGACCTCAATGTCATCTCCAAGTACTGGGGTCAGCTGTCGCCGTACTTTGACAACGAGGAGAGCTACTTTGGCGTCAACGATGTTGGCGTTCCGTCTACCTGTTCCCTCGAGCAAGCCCATCTTCTTCAACGCCATGCCCAGCGTTTCGGCACGGGCGAATTCGACGATGCGCCCAACGATGCCGCTTTTGCCACCAAGGTGGCTGCAAACAAGAACGGCAGCTTCACCGGGCCCCTCGCCTTCCTCAACGATTACAGCTACCTCATGACCGAGTCCTATCTCACAGGCATCGGCGCAACTACAGAATTCAGCAACGGTGTGGCCTTTTGGAACCGCTACGGCCGTCTGCTGTACAATGCCACGGCCGGCCAGGTCTCGTACAATGCCAGCAGCCCGGCTGCCCTAGACCAGGCAAGCCAGCCGGTTCTGCGCACCACGAGCCAGAGCCGTATCTGGAACTCGCAGATCTCATGGGCCTTGGGCTTCTTTGGCCCTTCGTTCCAGCCCGTGACTGCCCCGGACCCGACTCTCTCCAACTGGACGGCGCCGTTCCGTGTCGTCGTCATTCCCGAGGGCGGCACCGAGAACAACACGCTCGCCGCGTACGACAGCTGCCACAACGACGGCCAGGAACCCATTATCGATCTAGGCGACGTCGAAATGTGGCCATACGTCGATAAGTATCTGCAAGCCGCCACAAAGCGTCTCCAGAAGTATGTTCCGGCTGGCTTCAACCTCACGACGAACGACACCTATGCCATGCAGAGCCTTTGCGCCTACGAGACCGCCGCGCTCGGCGACAGCGGATTCTGCAGCCTCTTCACTCTCGACGAGTGGGCCGGTTTTGAAGTCACGCTCGACGCCGAGTACTATTACGACTACTCATATGGCAACCCGACCGGCCGTGCCCAGGGTATCGGCTACCTCCAAGAGCTGGTTGCCCGCCTCACGAACCAGTACATTTCCGTCAGCAACTCGAGCGTCAACTCGACCATTACCGACAATGCCCAGGATTTCCCGCTCGGTGCCAAGTTTTATGCCGACTTTTCCCACGACGACATTATTATTTCCGTCCTGACAGCCATGTCGCTCGATTATTTGCGTGATGCCCCGCCCCTCAAGCAATGGCCCCCCAACCCCAACCGCAACTTTATTTTGTCACACCTCACACCTTTTGGCGGCCATCTTGTCGCCGAAGTCTACGGCTGCTCCAGCGCCGACCCGGAGGCTGTCACTGAACACACGACCGTCTACAAGAACCCCAGCCTTGCCAACGCCACCAACAAATTTATCCGCTTCCGCCTCAACAATGGCATCCTGCCCCTCAATACCATCCGCGGCGGCGCCTGTGCTGGCCGCACTGACGGCTTCTGTGCTCTCGAGGATTTCTTGGCCAGCCAGGCGAATGCCACCGCGCTGGCCAACTATGCGTATGCCTGCACCGGCAATTATACCCTAAGCGACCCGTACGATGGCAAGGACTATGACGGTACGATTTTTGAGTAAACCGCGAGCGTAACGAAGAAAAAGGATAATCAGGGGAGCGTAGCGTGCGAGGATTAAAGACGCAATGCGACAGCAAACATTAGATAATAAATACCCCGAAAGGGAACGATAAAATGGAATCATGACTGATGATACACTTTGCCCTGATCACCTGCCCATCTTTTGCATATCTCTTGCTCGTTTTGCTATCTCTTATCCTTCTTCTACCCCTCGCTCGTGCCTCGGATGCATCCGCCAAAGTTTAGACTACACGTCGGAGACCGGAGCAAGTCGTACGGAGAAATTGGGTTGCGTGTACAACACTGGTGCAAGAACACTAGCGATACTAGCTAACAAGCATGTTTACGCATATTTACACATTTACACGAGCAAGTGAGACCGGTCACGGTTGTACTGCAGCATCTCGACTGTTGTCGTCGTACATACGCCGTACTTGTTGACTTGAAGGTACATACGTCGTACACTTGGTTGAAAGCACCTTCCGTAACAGGAAGATGACGCTGCCCATCGCTGCGGAGAAGGTCGCAATCTAGCCATCTCGTCGCATCGTAGGCGGGAAACAAACGATCCACTCTTCTGGGCGATCTCTTGGTCTGCCTTGTCAACCAGACTTGAACTTGGAGTACGACGACTCCTACAGCCAAACATCAGATTAGCCGGGCCAATGCCAACACCAGGTCAACATCAGGCTTGTCCAATTGATGCGTGACCACAATCAACGGCAGACCAACAGAATGCCGCGAAATAGATGGCCTGGTAAACGACGTTCCGCGACGATATACTTACCAGACGCGCGAACTTTACCTATGTTTGTAAAGTCCCTCCTGCTCCTTCACTCTCGGTGGATCTTGCAGCGGCACGATACCTCCGCAGAAAAAGCCGCCAGGGTGCCGCCAGGAATTGAGATACCAGGAGCAGATGCCGTGTGCAAATACGTTCAACCCATCGCCCTTTCCTTAATCGGCCTTGTTTAACTTTGTGGTCCGCCTTTTGTCGTCTTTCTGGTGTCCATCACGCCTACCTTACACTTTAACGTTGCACATCTCCTTCCTATTTCCTTGATCCTCTTGCCCCTCCTTTTTCTTGTCTTGTTGGGTCCCTCCTTCCTTTACTCCCTCCCCCTCTCTCATGTGAGCTTCCTTTCGCGGCCATTGAAAGACCACTGGGAGGCAACTGGGGGTCCATTGCCACAAGCGACACGGCACAGCGCCAAACTAACAGACGAACGAGCGACACGATGGTCCAGTAGCAGCTCGCAAAGTAGAGGCGGCCATGATTAATTGCACACACTCCCGGCCGACACGCCGTCTGATGGACTTGCACGAGACAAGCTCGAGTAGGGCAGGTGCAATCCACTCCTGCAGTCCATTAACTTGTATACCCCGGTATACCCCAGACTCGAAAATCAAAGTGGAAAGAGATACAAACTGCCCTCACCCCGCGGGGTCTATATATGTAGCCGTAAATACCCACGCGGGAAGGAGCGATGGGACAATTTTTGAAAACAAGAAGAGGCCCATCACAAGTCACAAGCAAATAAACCAAAGGGAAAGAGCGACCCGTGGCACTCCACTTTCCTTGTGCTTCTGTATTACACAAGGAAGCTTCCATCGTCAATGTCTTGCCGCTTCCTTCTCCCTCTCATCTCCTGAAGATAATCCCCTTTTTCCTCTCTCATTCCTCTTCCCTCCTCTCCCATCATCGCCATCATGGCTAACTCGGCGAGAGAAGTGCCGTCCCCCGGCGATGGCCCAACACCCCTTTCACCCCCCGAGTACTCTGGTGGCCCAGAGATCACTGCCGTCGGTGATGAAGAAAAACAGCCACCTCGCATTGCCTCTCACGAGCAGTTTGGTGACCAGATCCCGCCTGAACTGCTTGCCGAGCTGGCTCCCAATGGTGAAGGCGAGTACATCCGCCGCCTCGTCAGCGAGATGACCGAGGAAGAGGCCTATGCCATTGTCCAAGAGGGCCTTCGCTTCCACAACGATGACTGGAATTTTCCCTCGGAAATGCGTGCCCGCATGGAGCGCCTTGTCACGGAAGGCCCCAAGCAGTACGGCGCCTTTTACGACCGCGATTTGAGAATTGACGCCGTCCTGCTGCACTACTCCTCACCTTACCCCGGCGTCCGTGCCGTAGCCGATCCTCAGGACGACAGCAAAGTTCATGTCGAGACCATCCGTGCCTATTTCCTGGGCGTCAGCTGGGCCGTCATCGGCACATTTGTCTCGACCTTTTTCAACAGTCGTTTCCCGTCCATCAGTCTCAGCGGCTCTGTCATCCAGATCCTGCTGTACCCCTGTGCCAAGTTCCTCGAGTTTATACTGCCCGACTGGGGCGTTACCATTGCTGGCACGCGCCACTCGCTCAACCCGGGCCCCTGGACGTTCAAGGAGCAAATGTTTGCAACCATTACCTACAATGTCGCCATCTACACGACCAATGCATACACAATGATCTTGGTGCAGCGGTCTCCTGTCTACTACGGCGAGACATTCATCACCATTGGCTACCAGCTTATGCTCACTTTCTTCGTGCAGCTCATGGGCATGGGTTTCGCCGGCTATCTGCGTCGCTTTAGTGTGTACCCAGTCAAGGCTCTGTGGCCGACTGTCCTGCCCATCATCGCCATGAACCGGGCTCTCACACGGCCCAATAAGCGCGAGGAGTCGGCTAATGGCTGGACGATCTCGCGGTACCGCTTCTTCTGCTACTGCTTCATCGGCATGTTCTTCTACTACTGGCTGCCAGGCTACCTATTTACGGCCCTCTCCACGTTCAACTGGATGACGTGGATCTCGCCTGGCAATATCACTCTCGCCATTCTGACGGGATCATCGCTCGGCCTCGGTCTCTTCAATCCCATCACGACGTTTGACTGGAACGTGGCCACGTCGTCGTACGCTGCGCTTGCGCAGCCCTTTTTCAGTACGGCCACCATGTACTGTGGTAGTCTGCTGGGTGGCGCGATCATCCTGGGTATTTACTACAGCAACATGTACAACACGGCTTACCTGCCCATCAACTCGTCGTCTGCCTTTGCCAACAATGCCACCACCTTCACGGTCCAGAACGTCATTGTCAACAACACCTTTGTCGAGGAGTTGTACCAGCAATACTCGCCACCGTTCTACACGGCCGGCTACATCTTGACTGTCGGCGCCAACTTTGCCTTCTACCCAGTGTACTTCTTGTACATCATGGTCAACCAGTGGAAGACTGTGTCCGAGGCCTATGTCAACTTCTACAAGGGCCTGCGCTACGGCCGCGGCAACTACGAGGGCGCCAACGATGTCCACAGCCGTATGATGGCTCGCTACAAAGAGGTGCCCGACTGGTGGTTCTTGCTCATTCTCGTGGCTGCCGTCGTCGTCTCCATCGTCTTTCTGCACATCTACCCGCTCAACACACCCATCTGGCTCATCTTCCTCGTTCTGGGCATCAACTTGGTCTTTGCCGTTCCTTTGTCCTTCTTGTCAGCCACCACAGGCACCAATCTAGGCCTCGGCTCGCTCATCCAGGTCGTGACAGGCTACTTGCTGCCCGGCAACCCCAACGCTTTCTTATTCTCCCAGACACTGGGCTCCTGGGCCCTGGCTGGCTACGGCGACAATTACGTGCAGGACAACAAGATGGCCCACTACGTCAAGATCGCGCCCCGTGCCGTCTTCCGCTGCCAGATTGGCACCATCATTATTACCTGCTTCGTCGCTGTCGCCACCCAAAATTTCATTCTGGAACATGTCAAGGGCCTCTGCACGCCCGACCAGCCCAGCCGATTTACCTGTGCCGGCGACGGCAACCCTCTCTACGCCAGCTCACTCATGTGGGGTCTGCTAGGCTCTAACCGCATGTTTGGCTCGCTCTATCCGCTCTTCAAGTGGTGCTTCCTGATCGGCTTCCTGATTGCCCTCGTCTTCCTCATCGGTCAGGGCTACGGGCCCATCTACCTGCCCCGCGTCCGCGTCTGGCTGCGTGACCGTGTCCTGTCGGCCCGTGTGTTCGGCGTGCTGGACGCCACGCTCTTCCCCGTCGTCGGCTCGCTGCTCTGGCTCAACCCTGTCTTGATCATCCAGGGCATCCAGCACTGGGCGCCGTCCAACATGTCGTACAAGACGCCCGGCATGATTTTGAGCTTCATTTTCATGTACTGGCTGCCGCGTCACCGTCTGGCCTGGTGGGAACGGTACAACTACACGCTGTCGGCAGCCCTGACGGCCGGTGTCGCCGTCAGTGCCCTCATCATGTTCTTTGCCATTGGGTACAACCCGGTCAGCCTCAAGTGGTGGGGCAACACGGTGAGCGGAGCCGGTGTGGATGGTAAGGGTGCTGCGATCCTGCCGCTCCCTGCGCGCGGCTACTTTGGCCCCGAGAAGGGGACGTTCCCTTAAGTGAAGAAAACGTTGTATGGAAGAGGTAACAGTGATAATGAACAAGGAGTTTGATTTCGTTGGATTAATGACGTTATATGAAGGTAATTCTTGGAAGCTGGGCCTATGATGAGCTATGTTATGACATGAATATATGACCATTTGTTTGCATTCTTTCTCTCTTTGATTTCACTTCTTCTCCTTTGGTGGCGCCTCCTTCAAGAACACACGCATCTCCGGCGTGTCCCAGATGACATAGGCATTCTGGTCCAGCCAGTCGAGTGAATCTGGCTTTTCTGGCTCGGCCAACGTCAAGTCAAAGTTGTACAGGACCTGAGCCAGCACAAGTCTTGCTTCAGCGTACGCCAGATTCCGCCCGATACAGTTCCGTGGACCGACCGAAAACGGTTGCAGTGCCTCCATCCGGTCTTTAGAGTTCTTCGACTCTTCCAAGAACCGTTCCGGCAGGAACTCGTACGGCGCGTCCCAGTATGCATCGTTGTGATTCATGGCCAGCTGCCAGACTGCCACCGCTGTGTTTTCCGGTACAAACACTCCAGCAATCATGGCGCCACCTTTGGGTGTCAGCCGTGGCAAGCCAACACCGGCCGGAGGGTACCGTCGCAGTGACTCGTTGAGGCAGGCCAAAACATAAGGGATGGTCGTCGACGTGGCCGACATCAGAGTGATCTCCTCGGCCGACGAAAATGCATTGCGCACTTCGGCCGTCGCGCGCGCCAGGGCCTTGGGGTTTTTGAGCAGGAAATACGTCGTGGCTGTCATCAGCTTCGTCGTCGTCTCGGCACCGGCAATCACGACAATGCCCGCCGTGCCGGCAATCTGCTGGATTGTCAAGGTCGAGTCCCAGTCCTGGTCGTTCTTGTCGACTAGGCCCTGGATCAGGTCCGGTCGGCGTTCAGGCAGGGCCATCCTTCTCTTGATCTTGTCAATGCCGCCCTGGTTATGTGCGGCCATGGCTGGGAACAGGCGGGCCAACAGGGGGAAGACATAGCCCGTGATGCTCACGAGCTTGCAAAACACCACCGCGGGGCCCGTGTATACAGCCGTCAAGGCATCGATCCAGGGCTGCTTGCCGTCATTGTCACCCGAAGCCAGATATCCAAACGGCTCTCCAAAAGCGAGGTCGCCGATAATGTCAAATGTGGTCCAGCTGTACCAGCACAGCATGTCGGCACTCTTTTGGGCCGGCGCAGTCGCAATTTCTCTGAGGCGCTTGACGAGTAGCGTCACATACTTTTCAATCATGGGCGCCTGCTCCCGCATGGCTCGGTCGCTGAAGCCGGGCAGCAGCTGGCGGCGCAGCATGGCATGGTTGGCGCGGTTTTCGGACAGGATGGACTCGTCGACGCCGTCAATGTGGTAGAAGCGAGGGTCTTTAGCAAGCTCGTCGACGCCGCCGTGGCCATGCACGCCCTTGAGGTCATCACCAACGACCGACCCGCCCTTTAGCAGGTCGTTCCGCCGGCCATAGATATCTTTCCAGGCAGCGAGGTCCAAGAAAGCCAGCTGGTCAGGAGCAATACGCACGACGGGCCCATAGCGATCATGCATGGGAAGAATGGCAAAGGGCAACTTGCCACGCATGGTGCGGTAGAGATATGTGAGACGAGTGGCCCTATGCAAGATGGGGCCGGGGAATTTTCGAAGAGGATGGAAGAACAGGTTGTAGACGACCGTGTAGACAAAGTAGAAACAAAGCTGTTTAACAGTCTGTTAGTATGAGGCTTCGTGTAATGTAAATTAAAGAAAGACAGAAGACATACCAGGAGAAGACTCGTGCTGGCCAGGCCAGTGGCACTAAGCGTGAAGAAAGCCATATCTGTGCGAGATAATGCAATGTAAACAAATGAACCTTTGTACTTAGGGAGACGAATTAAAAGTTCAAAAATAAAGGCCCAGGACTTCTTACATAGCCTTTAGGACTACATGGCTTTATATATACCAGAGACAGGGACTTTCCACGGTGGTACCCCGTGGAGACATGACAAGAGATAACAGGTCCAAGCCGGAAGGCCAGGAACCACACCTGGCCAACATGATGGCGCAGTCCACGCCGATGCATCAGAGTATCAGGAATACTTTAGTCAAGCAGGTACCGCCAGTCCAACAAAGTCATAGAGCTGCTTTTTCGCAGCCGACCCACCATCCACAGGACCAGCAGTCGCATTTTGAGCTGGATGATATGATATGTGCCCAGAGCAAGAACAAGAGCCATGAGCGCACAAGAACATATACAAGCACGGTCGTTAGTCAACCAAATTAAATAGAGGGAGATACAGTCTACAGGAGAGCATCTCGATTTACAATCAACAAGTGTCCGTCGGCAGATGTTCATGCCCGGTCAAAGTGGCCCACAGCCACTCCACGATCAAAAAGATTCCAAAGACGCCCTTGACCTTGCAGGGCAGACGGCAGTCTGGCCAGTGTGGGGATCTGGGGTCAATACGACGTCACTTGTAAGACCAGGCTTGACAAGCCGTCAAACAGGCCGTCAAAAGATTCACAGCTCGTTGTAAACAACTGGGGAAGCCGGCTCGTGTGGCTAGTCTGGGCTGACATTTTCTGACATGCGTTTGCCGGGCGCGGGATGTGATGGTGCGATATGGGCTCCCGGAACATCCACCGACAATTCAAATTTTAGGCAACGCCAGAAGCCAAAACTTACAGGGCGAGAGGTAGGCAGCTGTGTACTTAGCCTTATTATCCGCTGTATTCGTTGTAAGTGCTGTAAGTAAGTGTTGTAAGTGTTGTAAGTGTTGTAAGTGTTGTAAGTGTTGTAAGTGCTGTAAGTGCTGTAAGTGCTGTAAGTGCTGTAAGTGCTGTAAGTGCTGTAAGTGCTGTAAGTGCTGTAAATGCTGTAAGCTGTGAATAAACGCACATAGCGCTTTTGAGAGTTGCCGGCTCGATGGTTGAATTGTCGGTGGATGTACCGGGAGCCTGCGATATGGGATAAAAACAAACCAAAAGGCTTAAAAAGGGTGCTTAGAGGGTGGAGATCTACTAGCCATACGACGGTGATGGAGATGCAGAAGCACTTTAAATAGTCGACCATGACAGATCGATGCAGAAGAAAGCGACGAAGAAAGTTACGAGTCAACCGAAGTGGATAGGATGATTAGATATTCAAAGAATGCCGCGGCATCCTCAAAAAAGTCTCCGTTAAAAGAGAAACAGGTAAATACTGAGTAATATTTTTATTGCCATTATTTTCGGCTTTTTTAAAATGGGTTTTTACTCTTGCGTAATTCTTTTGAATAAATGTTGAGAAAAAAAAAATGCTGAAAAGAAAGAAAAAAAAAAATCAACGCCAACATCCATACAAAAATGTCCAGGCCAATACTGAGCTTAAACATTGCTGAAAATCAAATACGTTTTACAAATAACATGATAACTACCACCAGCATTTACTTAATCTTCAAACAATCCTCAATGAAAATCTAATGGGATACAGAGCCAAACGAAAAGACAAAAAGAAATGCCCCAGTAGGCATAAATCAATCCTGCGTGCACGGCCATTCCCCACTGTTGCATTCTCCTATTATCTTATCCTCTCTACAAGAAGAAGAAACTGTTCTTCGCATTATTTTATTTTGTCTGTTTCGTTTGTTGATTATCACAGCTTTCTCTTGGTGAGACAATTCACATATCCACGTGACAGGCTCAGCTAATGCGCCGCGACAATGGCGCGCCTTTCCCCTAAAAAAGCAATTAATATCGCGGGCGATCCAGCCAACCAGAAGCGCGTAAAGTGACGTGTGCGCCCACTAATATGTCCGCTGGAGCTTATTCCATTGCACTTTCCGATTTTAGCATTGCGCACCCTGACGGCAAGAACGGCAATCGATCTCGACTCGACATCGACATCGACATCTACCCCAACGCTCGGCCTTTCGAGGTTCCTTAATCCTTCCGGCGAACTTGCTCGACAAACCTTCTCCCCAACCTCCACAGCTATCGATATGGCCGGCAACAAGGGCGCTGGCTACGAGCCAGTCGCAGGGACCGATGCAGTCGACGAAATGGAGCTCGAGCAGAGAGATGGAGGCGGCCGCGATAACAGCGACAACGACAACAATAGTCGGTCATATCGCAACGACTCGAAGGAGGACGATGTAGTTGACGACGACGCCGACGAGACACGGGGTTTCCTGGCGTCTGGATCGAATGCGACGGGCGCTGCATCGCCATCAGGGTTGACCTTTGTCCCTGCAAATCTCCACCACCGAGCCGGCGAAGACGCGCCGCCACGATGGCTGTCAAAACGCACCGCCCGCGTGGTAGCCATTTCGTTTGTGACGTGCCTGGCCGTGTGCATTGGCTTCAAGTTCGTCGCTGACAACACGGGCTTCGTTTTGTCGCTGGCCCACGGCGATGGATCAAAGGACTCGTCAGAAAACGGTGATGGGAGCAAAGACAAGGATGGAGCCTGCCGAATCACGACTGTTACTGTCCCACAATACTTCCAGACGACGCCGCAGCTGTTTGCCGGTCCTACTGCGACGGGCCGGCCGGCATTTTTGGCACAGACCGTGACAATTGACCCGACAGCGACCTATGTGGCCAACCAGCCGCTTCAAACCAACATTTTGGTCGACGGTGTCCCCTCGGACGGTACTGGCCACAATATCTTCCACCACATGGGCTACCTGTCGCCCTACCAGCCCGCGCCCGGCTTCGGCGTGCAAGAGTATGCACTGCCACCCGGCGCCGAGGTTGTCCAGCTGCAAATGCTGTCGCGACACGGCTCGCGGTATCCGACGCTGGGCGCCAATGTCATGTCGCTTGGCGACAAGCTGGCCAAGTTCAAGGGCAAGTTCAAGGCGTCGGGCGCGCTGTCTTTCCTGCAAGATTGGGAGTTCCGGCTGGGCCACGAGATCCTCGTGCCAAAGGGCCGCCAGGAGCTGTTTGACTCGGGTGTGCTGCACTCGTACATGTACGGCAACCTGTACAACCCCAACAGCAAGATTATTGTCCGCACGACGACCCAGGACCGCATGCTCAAGTCGGCCGAGAATTTCATGGCGGGCTTCTTTGGCCTGGAGTGGACCAACAATGCGACCATCGAGGTCATTATCGAGGAGAACGGCTTCAACAACTCGCTGGCCGGCTACCTCAACTGCCCCAACTCGCAGCAGGACCGCGGCGGCAACGAAGCCAACACCATCTGGGTCGAAAACTACCTGCGCAATGCCACGGCCCGCTTCCAGAACATGATTTCCGGCACCAGCGACTTTACCTGGACCATCCAGGACACCTATGCTGCCCAGACCATGTGCCCCTACGAGACGGTCGCCTACGGCTTCAGCCGGTTCTGTGATCTGTTCACGTATGACGAGTGGGTCCACTTTGGCTACTCGACCGATCTCGTGTTTGCCGGCGGCAGCGGCTTCCAGTCGGCCACGGGCCGTGCTGTCGGTCTCGGCTACCAGCAGGAAATTATGGCCCGCCTGCGGAACCACACGCTGGGCTACTCGGGCTCCCAGATCAACGTGACGCTCGACAACAACACCGACACCTTCCCGCTCAACCAGAGCCTGTACCTCGACTTTTCGCACGACTCCAACATTGTCAGCGTCTTGACCGCTCTGGGCTTCACGCAGTTTGCCGAGTTCCTGCCGCCCTCGTCTTACCCGGGCCCGCACAACTTTACTCTCGCCCACGTCGTGCCCTTTGGCGCGCGTCTCGACATCGAGGTCATCCGCGCGCCTAAGCCCGTCAAGGCCGACCGCAGCGGCTATTCAAAGGATGTGACGGCGGGCGAGACAAAGTACATTCACTTTTTGCTCAACCAGCGGACCATCCCGCTCGGCTGGAGCTTCCCCGAGTGCGACGCGTCGCGCGTCGACGGCTGGTGCGAGCTCGAGACGTTTTTGCGCGTCCAGGACGAGATGCCGGGCCGCGCCAAGTTTGACGAGGCCTGTTTCGGCGAGTTTACAGCGAGACCATACGGCAGCATCACCGACGGCGCGCCAATGTAATGTGGGGGTGTAAGATAAATCTTTTCATGTACCTTTTTTGTTACCTCTTTTAATGGTGGAAGCTTCTTACGGCTGGCGTTCGGATATTTTGAGTCATAATCGTTTCTTTATTTTTCTGTCTACCTAGCCCTGTACGGATATGCGTACCGCTCTTTTAATGTCCTATTGCCTCCTTTTGATGGTCATTGTCATTACCTTACCGTTTTGGTTAAACGCCCTATTAGAGAGGCGCCTTACTCTCTCTCCTTGACGACCAGGCCCCATGGGTGGTCCTCCTGGCCGTACATGATGTTGCTGATCCACGACTTGACCTGCTTCGTGTACTTGCCGCCCGTCTCCGACGCCATCGGGATCGGGATGTCCTGGCCGCGGTGGTGCACCAGCGACACGGGCGCCACAAAGTACGCCGTGCCCGCCGCAAACGACTCGATCAGCCGGCCCTCCTGGTGCGCCTCCTGCAGCTCCGCAATCGTGTACCGCCGCTCCACCACCTCGACCTCACCCGCCAGCCGCTCGCGTGCCAGCTGCACAATGCTGCGGCGCGTCACGCCGTCCAGGATCAGGCGGTCGTCCAGCGGCGCCGTGATCATCTCCGTCTTGCCGGTCTCCTTGTTTTTCAGGACCACGAAAAAGTTGCTGGCGCCGGCCTCGGTGCAGTAGCCCTCGGGGCCGTACAGCCACAGGACCTGGTGGAATCCGCGCTTGCGCGCTTCTAGCGTGGCCTGCAGGCTGGGGCCGTAGTTGGCGCCCACCTTGGCGTAGCCGAAACCGCCGACCCAGGCGCGCACCATGTCCTCGGGGCTCGTGTGCAGCTTCAGGCCGCCCTGGACGGCGTTGAGCCGCGGCAGGTAGCAGGCCACAATGTAGAGAAGGGCCGAGTTGGGGGCCTGGACACCGAGCTGGGGCTGGGTGCCAATCATGGTCGGTCTCAGGTACAGATACTCGTCGGAGCCGGAGCCGCGGGGCAGCCACTTGGGGCCGTCGACGGCCATCAGGGCAATGATCAGCTTCTCGAGCTCGGCGGGCTCAAAAGCAGGCAGAGAAATGCGGACGGCCGAGGTCAGCATGCGCTTGGCGTTGCAGTCGGGGCGGAACAGGCGCAGCTTGTCGTCGACGCCGCGGTAGACCTTGAGGCCCTCGAAGCACTCGGTGGCGTAGTGCAGCACCGAGGCCGTGGGCATGAGGGACAGGGCGCCGTAAGGACGCAGCTGCGGTGTTGCCCAGCCCGTCTTGGCGTCCCAAGCAACAGTCACCATGTGGTCGGTGCAGATGGTCTCGCTGCCGGCACAGGCGGCCTCGATGCTGGCAGGGACAGGCCGGGGGCTCGTGGTGAATTCGTAGGTGAGCTTGGAGGCGTCGAGCTCCTGGACCTGAGGAGCCGTTGCTGACTTTGTCTTGGCAATCTCGTCCATCTTGTGCTCGAGGGACTGGCCCGTCAGGTCAGTGTCCTGCTCGTTCTTGTGCCGGGCAGCCTCCTCCTTGGAGGCTGGTGTCTGGTAGGTCGTCGCAGAGGGAGCCATTGTGATGTGTGTAAAGGAGATGTTGAAGGAAGAGAAGATGTCGATGATTTTTATGGGGAATCAATGTGTTGGTGACAGGATGTCAAGAGCTGTCTGAGAGATTGGTCTAGTTGGATATTTTGTGGCCGTTCGAGGAAGGAGCTCTTATATACCGAATTGGGAAAGAGCAAGCTTGTGACTCAGAATCAAGTAAACAGCTTGAGCAACTCAATGGATTGTTTTGAAAGTTGGAGAAAGTTGGGGAAGGATTGTCGAGAATGAATGAGCAAAGGAGATAGAAACAAGGTCCGAATAACGGAGGTCGAAATATGCCAGGGGATGAAAATAAGAAAAGAAAACCAAGAACCAGAGAGTGAAAGAGCTGCACGAAGAAGGAGGGGGTGGTGACTCTTTTTTTATTGATCCCAAGTAAATAAGGGCGGACAGGGGTCAGTCCACTTGTACAAGTAATTACCAAAAGAGGGAGGGCAGGAACAAAGGTTGTTGGGGTATCGGTGAAGGAGCGAACAACGCGAACGCCCTAGAGAGAATGAAGAAGGCAAAAATGGAAGGTACAGAAGGACCAGAGCGACTAGAAGGAGTGGAGATGAAAAAAGAAGGAACGATTCGAGCGATTGTCAAAAAAGGATCTACGCAAGCAGGGAAGGCACGGGGGGCAAAAGAAAAAAAATCGAAACAGAAAAAAGTCAAGCAAAAAGGCAAGAACTAACACGGTCGCGACCCAGTGATGCTCCTTCCCTCCATTGACTAGACACCGGAGGCGTGCATCAAAAGCCAAAAGCCCCCACTGGTCCCGCGGCCGACTAACACCAAAAGCCATATCAAAGTTGCACCATAGAAACGCCAAAGAAGCACCAGGGCACCAAGAGATGCAAGCTTGACGCAAGCCCGAGGGACAGTTGACGATGGACAGGTCAGAAAGCCGCGACATATCTCCGGAATCTGCCATTTTCGTTCCTTCTCCGCAGGCCTTGTCTTGAACCGAATTGGTCAATGGCTGACATCACCTCAACAGCCAAGCTCTTCAACACTTTAGAAAATGTAAAAGAAAAGATATGATCCTTGCTCGTCCGCAGATGCCCCCTCCCCCATGCATCATTCTATCTGCAGGTCGAAATGTCTCCGTCAACCAGCTGGATATCAAGCCGGGCTAGCTTCCTACCCAGGCTCTTTTGTCTGGCTCAGGACTTGTCAATTGAAGGGCGTCTTGAAGTTTGCCGAAACAAGTGCGGAGTAAACAGCAAAAATAAAATCAGAAATAAATAAGCGAGCGGGCTATTTCGGACAGCGAGATATGGGGCATGGATACGATACCAAGAGTCTGATATGATACCATCTTTCATCCTTCCATGCATCTGCAAACTTTCGTGGTGGTGGGTAGAGTCGAGATAAGCCCTGCATTGCATTTCGTCTTTTTTCTCCTCTCCCGTCTTACGAGAGCAGAAACCCGCGCGGGGTGTTTCTCTTTTTGTCTTTTGTCCTTTTGTCTTGACAGTAGACAATGGGCCTTTTAATGTGAATCAGGGATCGGCGCGCAGCTAGGGTTGTATTGGCCGTTGCCTGACTGATGTTTGTGACGTTTTGTTTCCGTTTCTGAGGTCATGCAGATTACGAGTGCGTCGTATTGTTATCTCACGAGATATAGCTTTATCCTTACCCATTTCATTACTTTTATTTACGTTTCTTGACCTCATCTTTACTTCATTGTCTTCCCCTCACTCAATGTCTTGTCATTCGCTTTCTATGTGCTATATATTACTTCATTAGGACAGCCATACTAGTCTCAGCTTGGAAGGACGTTGTGAACCGAAACTAAGAAAAAAAATAGAGGTGCCCCGCAGGTAAAAGCCCGAAAGCCCCAAGGCTGCAGATAGCTTGGATCAGGGTAGATGTGGAGGGGATCCATACGTTCGAGTTTTCTTTTTCTGTTATTTTTGTTTGTTCTGGTTTTCTACAAAATGGTCACCTGGATATCTTACGTTAATGCAGCGGTGTGTTAGTCTTCAGCCTTTCGGTGGCCTTTTTAAGCCGCTTCTCTCCTTGTCAACAGTCACACTTCCTCTCTTCCATTTCTCTTATTAATATTGATCATTGCTTCCTCCATTGGTTTTATGCTGTCATAATTCCGTTTATTTTACCCCTTCTTTAACTTGAATCTGCCCCTCTTGTCCCTGGCCCGATTTTGACCGTTGGATGCCAATACCACTGTTACTGTCACTGATATCGACAAATGCTGATCCTTCCGGCAAGTGGACGCCGTCAGTTCAGAATTTGTCAAATACAATCCAATTGGCTTCTCCTCATCTTCACGTTTATTTCATCATTCAGAAGACCTCCGACATCGTCGACAAATCCTTGAAAACGCGAACAGACCGAGCCGCACTTGCCTGACGTTGCAACTTGCATGCAAATGCAAACTGCAAATGCAAATGCAATGCATACCAAACACAAGCACCTTGTTTGAAAGCAGTCACTCTCATTTTTCGAGTTCGGTGTACTTGACAGAGTGTAATTAACAATGAACGAGGCAAACGGCTCTATCGCCGGTAGGTGTGTACCGAAAATAAAGGAGAGAATAAAAACGATAAAGAAACTGAAGAAACGGCTTTAGAGTTTCTTGGTTTCGTCCGCCGTAGCAGGCCGAGAAAATAGTCGGCCAATTCCCGTTGCTAGCCGCAACTAGACGAGATAAGAGCAACGCACGCCCCCGCGACAGGATCTCTGGCACAAGATCACTTTTTTCGTTTCGTTTCTTTTACGCGTACGTCGTAATTGTTCTTTGCACTGAATTGTCCAAGTGACGAATTGGCCTGACAGGCCAATTGAATTGTCCCAACGAATATAAAGGTCACCTGCACCAAATTTCCCGTAAAACTCTTGGAAATGGCAGATCTTCAAGGTGAACTCTAAATCTTCAAACAAACAATGCTGAGTGAGAAGCACACCATCATCTGGCCCGCGTTTCCCTCCCTTGATATATCGTCACACTGCAGGCGCTTAGGCAAGGGACAGACATATTCTAAGAGTCTCGTGCGCATGAGCATCCAAACACCACACCCGGATTTTGGGGGAGCAAGGTGTGCCAATGCTGTCATAGATCGTCACTTGGCCACGTGCTTTGATGGCAAGTGGCAACAAACGCCAAAGCATAATGGACTGCTGTACTGATGATGTACGTAAAAATGCAATATTGAAATTCTCTGGTAGGTCTGTTGAAGACCCAAGTGTGGTATTATCCCTTCCTCATGTTTTTAGACGCCAGATATCGAGGAAGAGCAATCCCATGCAAGAAAGAAAATGCAGAAAAACAGATGCAAATGAAACAAATAACCAAAAAGCATGAATTTTTGAGGCAGATCGCCCACACGGCGCCTACCTGCTCGCCTCCTTCTGCCGCTGCTCCTCCTCCATCTGCTCACGCCGCTTGTGCGCCGCCTCCACGTCCGCCTTGGCACCCTTGGCGCGCTGCCGCGCCTCGTAGCGGTCGCGGCTCGCCAGGATGCGGTCGACAATCGTGCCGGCATTGACGTCGGCAAACTCGTGCGGGCCCACGGGCTCGTAGATGCCCATGGCCTTGGGCTCGGTGTAGGGGTCGTAGGTCAGCGGGATAAAGGCCGTGGGACCGTGGTAGACAGCGTCGGGGATGCCGTAGGGCAGCGACGACAGGTACTTCCGCGTTGGTGAAAAGGGCGCGCCAAACACAACAGCATTAATATACTTGCACTGCAGCACGCACAGGCCGCGCTCGTAAATGTTCATGATCGGGTAGTTGACGCCCTTCCACTCGTTGATGACCTCGTCGTCGTGCACGCCGGCCACGACAAACGCGGGCGGGTAGTCGCCGGCCGCCTTGCCCTGGCGCTCGGCCACAGCCTCAGGCTCGTACCAGCCGTCGGCACGGGCGCGGGCCTCTTCGGCCTCGAGCACGCGCTGCAAAAAGGCAATGTGGCCGCTCGAGAACAGATCGAAACCGCCGTCGACGTAGACCACGCGCTGGCCAATCTGCGGGCCGCGGCCCTTCACGAGCTCCGAGAGTGTGCCCTTGTCTTCAGTGGTAGGTGGCTCCTTCCAGAACCACACATCGACGCCCGGGTTCTTGGCAGTCTCATCCGTCGCGTACAGCTTCATCCGCTCCGTCATAGCTTGGCCCGTCGCTTTTTGCTCGGCGTCGGTTCCGGGGCCCTCGCGGCCTGCCAGCGTTTCCTCCAGAGACCGAATAAAGTGTGTCTTGGTGCACAGCAGCATGCGGCCCACAAGGTCCGTCGTCGAGATGCTCGGTGTGCGCTTAACGACCTTGAACCGGTTGGCCGCCTTGACAAAGCGGTAGCAGTCCTCGCCCGATCCGTCCGACGTAATGTCGTCGCCGTGCACCACGTAGCGGCAGCCAAAGTGTGTGACCCAGTCGAGCGACGTCACGTAGGGCGCGTTGGGCACGGACTGTGTGACCCAGCGGCAGGCCTCGACGGCAAACAGACGCTCGCGCAGGTTCATGACGGTGGGGCCCTTGTTT
Organism: Sporothrix pallida; assembly: GCA_021396235.1. Taxonomy (NCBI): domain Eukaryota; kingdom Fungi; phylum Ascomycota; class Sordariomycetes; order Ophiostomatales; family Ophiostomataceae; genus Sporothrix; species Sporothrix pallida. The sequence continues at coordinate 614,148 of WNYG01000004.1, read as the reverse complement.
TCGAGAATGGCCTCGTCCGAGTGGACGCCAATGTAGAGCTCGTCGCCGAGCTGGCGGGCCTGGACAATAGCGCCGGCGTGGCCTATACCCTCCGTGTGTTAAAAAATATTACATGAAATGGCCGTCATTAGCGGGTGCAACTTGCCGTGGTGGAAAAAGTCAAAGCAGCCGTCGACCCAGAGGCGGCCGTCGAGCAGCTCCGGGGCCGGCTCGCCAGGCGGGGCGCCGTCGGAAGACATTGTCGGTGTGCGGTGGAGGTTGGAGGTTGTCGGCGGAGTAGTGGAAGTTGGGACTGTCGAGCTGTGTGTTTCTTTGGCGGAAGAGGAGTCAATTGGCAAAAGTGAGGAAAGCTTTCTTGTCGGTCAAGGAGGTTGTGAGGTCCAAGTTCACATGGCAGTCGCCCCCTTCCCGTTTGGCACTAATAAATTCACCCGCTGTTGAGGTGGGATAGCTCCTTCCCTGATGTGGGATGGTGGGACAATTCAGAATTGTGCGGCCAAGACAATCAGACAAGTCAAAATCAGCGGCAATCTGTTACCGTCTTTTTAAGTAGATAAGACATACAGAGTAGGTGAATGTGGGTTTGAAAATTGACTTTTACCCGTTGGCATCGTAACCTGCAGGGCTCGGTGCATTGGTCCCGATTGTGCAGCTGTGAGCTTGAGCTCTAATAGAGCTCCAATAGCGCTGCCCCTCCAGGCCTCGCTCCTGCCCAATACAGGCCCCACGTTGGCAGTTAACGGTGAACGAAAAGATACTTCAATAAACGAAGGGCTTCTTATTGCTTGCAGCTCGTGTATTCAATGTCACTTCTTGGCTGTGGGATAGTAGTCCGTTCATAAGACGGAGCTGTAGCACGGCTGACTTGTAAGCTCACAATTGGATGAGAAAAGCTGGGGGAGCTTCATTGGGTGATATTTGTAACTATCTACTTGTGTGTTGCTTTACGTCAGATATGAATATTCACTTGACAGTCACATTGAACAGAGATTAACGGACAAGACAAATAAGTCCAACGATAATCTGATTAAAACTACAAAACATGAAAGAACGCTGCCTGGATCTCCCTTAAAACATACAAGTGTAACCTGCGTATCCCTATCAAAAACAAAAATAGAACAGACGGGGAAAATAAAGAGAGGGAATATAAAGAGAAAATGGAAACCAATGCAAAACAACCATAATATCCCTCCTCGCGCCACATGCAGTGGCCATGCTCTTTTTTCACATCCCTTCCTTGGCTTATTTTGTGCGGACCTACCGCTTCTTCACGCTGGGCCGCGGCTTGCATTCGTCTGGCAGTACGGGGTGCAGCATGATCTTGGTGGGATACTGTGCGTTGTTGCCCTGGTAGCCCTTGGACCAGTCGTACGATACCGCGTACACAAACACCTTGCCGTCGCGGTTGAACTTGGCCGTCGTGATGCTGCCGCCGACCGACGGGTAGCCCTTGAGCCGGTGCTTGGCGTCCTTGTCCCAGAAGTGGAACGTGCCGTCGGAGCCGGCCGTCGAGAAGGTGCCGTGGGCCGGGTTGAAGGAGATGTCGTTGACGGCGTACACCTGCGTGGTGTTGCCCTGTGCCTGGTCGCGGTGGCAGCGGAACGAGAAGTTGGAGCTTGAGTCCTTGTCCTCGACGTACTGGATGGCGCAGCGACCCTCGATACTGCCAATAGCAAAGCCGGCTGAGTCGTTGAAGCAGCTGACAACACGCGTCTGCCACTTGAGCGGGCTCTGCAGCGTCTTGTACAGCTTGGTGGGCTCCTTGAGGTTGATCACGTTGATGTAGCGGTCGGCCGTGCCCACGACCAGCAGGTTGTCCTTGACGTCCATCGTATAGACGCGCTCCTGGCACTGCACCGTGGCCACGGGCTGCTGCGCCCGCAGGTCCCAGTACTTGACCGTCTTGTCCCACGAGCCCGTGACGACCATCTGCTGGCCGCCGTCAACCTCGAAGAACTTGACGGACCGGATCGGCTGGTCGTGCTGCGCGACAATCTCGTTCTTGCCAGACTCCAGGTCACAGAGACGCGCCTGGTTGTCAGCGCCCGCCGAAACGACGCGCTTGCCGTCCTTTGCAAAGTGACAGCTGAAGACGGGTGCGTTGTGCTCGTACATCAGGCGGCCCTCGGACGCGCCCGTGCTCGTGTTGACCTCGTAGATGCGGACCTTCTTGTCCCAGCTGGCCACACTCATAAAGTCCTTCTGGTCGGCCGTGTTGGGGTTGAAGGACAGGTCCGAGATGCTGTCCTCGGGCGGGTTGGGCACGGCAACATCGCCCTTGAGGTCGCCGACCGTGTTGTTGGGCTGCGCGGTCGCAGCGCTTCCGAAGAGAGACATGATGGAGGAGTGTGTGTTTGTCGAGTAAAGATGTTGAGAATATCGGTGCTATCGATTTTATTGGGATGTTGTAGAAGGGAAGGTCGGCCGAGTCCCTCGTCACCGAGTTCGAGGATGATGTCCTGTGCTTCTCGGAGGCGAACAAGGGGTCGAAGACGAGAAGTCGGTAGACCGGACGGAGGCTAAACAGTTAGACACCGATGCTTTGTTCCGAAGATAGTCGTCAAATCGTCGGGGTCAATCTCCGTATAGATTGAGGCGGTCGATGGAAAGCTCGACGTTGGTGGGAGGAGGCGAAAGAGGCAAACGACTATTGAGAATGGAAATGGCGAGCCCTGGGAGGTGCCTTCTCTGTGTGTCTCTCGCCGTCTTTTGGCACCTTCTTTTTGGTGACCTTTGCCCACCTAAATTTTTTTAGCGCGTCAAGGCTGCGTGCACTGGCGGTGGCTGGGCGTAAAGTGCAGGAGCTCCCAGCTTGTCTGGGAAGGAACCTTTTGTAATGCCTCTTGAATGCACTCGCAAAACTTCACAATGACAAACACAATATGCAAAGCTTCGTGTTAGGCAAACATTGTACTTCAAAATAGCTCGAATTAACCAATACGAGAGTCGGAAAAACAGAGCTTTATTCTGCCTAACTGCCTAACTCTGCTGCCTTTTGGTGCCTGGAGACTTCAAGCTACCTAACCTGTGAGATTACATAATACGCAACAATGAAGCACAGTAAATAGTTCCTGACCGCCTTTCGGCAGAATCAAGGTCCACTTTAATTTTTGCTATGAAAACAAATTTTCGAACCTATTTTTCGTCCTGCTTCTTTTCCTCTTCTCTTCTTCTTCCTCAGGTCCCCTCGTCCGACAAAATCGCCGTCGAAGCATCAAACGGAGACGTTTACTCGTCTCGACATCTTCATCGTCATTTTAGCTTTGGGAGAAAGTCCCCGGACAGTCTTTTTTTCTTCCTTTTGGGGGGAATCAAAGCGCAGCGGAAACGCGCCGCCGTAACGACACCTGCGGTTTATCTCTGCCCATCATGGGGCGCCATCCTCTTTTGCTCTTTTGTTTTCTTTCCTGAGACTCACTTTTTTCCCATTCCAAGCCCTTTTTGTTTATGAGTCTGCTCGTGCACGTTTTTTCGGGGAGCCTACTTATCCTATTTCAAACTCTTCTACCCTTTTCTCTTTTTCTTTTCCTCATCACCCCGTTACGGCCTCTGCTTTTGCTTGAGCTGTTCCTTTGCCCTCTTCTCACCTGTTTTCTTATTCCAAACTCGTTCTCTTTCATTGTTTGCTTTCGTTTTTCTTTCCGTTTCCCGTTGAAGTCTCTTATGGCGCGGTCGTGTTTTTTTCTCGCACTCTTTGCCCAGATCACCGAGGGAGTCTTCTTGCCGAACACTGTTTTCGTTTCTCGTTTTGCTTTCTTTCTACTTGCAGCTTCTGCCCTCTCTTTATCTTCTACTTGGCCGCATGAAGGGGGACCAGCGATGGCATCTGATCAAGGTATTTGCTGCGGGAATTTGGGTTCGACTGCTGTCGTTGCCGTGTTTTGGTTTCTCATCTCGGCTGTGCAGTGGATGGCACCACCTATGGACGAAGATACGAGTCCGCTGTCATTCCACTGTATATGTCGACTGAGATTATCGAGGCAGGGTGAAGGCGTGGTTGTTCCTTGCTCGTTTTGCGATGCTGGCGTCTTTGCCGGAGATCCGCTGGATTGGTCTTGTTGGGAGTTGGGAGGTACCAGTTGTGTGAGGGTAAGGGAGTGGGCGGGCGATGGGCTCAGCTATTAAGCTTGGAGGCATTATTATCTCGGCACTTTCTGGCAGAGTGTTGGGGCATACACGGTTTAGCGTTGTTGAGATGGGTTTCTGGACAGGACGAAATGTCACGCAACGAAGAGAGCGGGGAGATCTCAGAAGAAGAGGCGAGGGCGGTTCTACATGGTAAGAACAGATGGCTGGGGAGGCGAGGCGGCTGAAGAGAGCGTGGAAGGGGGAGAGGCCGGGCAAGGATCCGGCGGCCGAGCAGGAGACGAACGAGAAGGGTGGGATTAAGGGGACGAGGATGGAAGGCGGAAAGTGGAAGAGTGGCGTCTCGGGCGGGGAGTGTTTCGTCCGAATTCAATAGGCATGCGATTGCTCGCCAGATGCAGAAATGCCACTCTGGCGAGTTACTCGATGGGGCTTATTATTGGAGCGGAGGGGCTTCACACCTTTTCGTCTCTTTGTTGTTGTCGGTCTATGTCCTCTCCTTGAAATACAGGAGAAGGTAGTGGTCAACAGCAATCGAGGAGATGCCGCCGTCGACATCCGAGACTACCTGGGATCGAGGAAGCGGGACGCCAGACACTCTAAATGGTGATGGCTCTTTAGCCTTTCTCTTTGAGAAGCAAGAGGGTCTTCACCGACTAGTCTTTTGCTCTCTCGGTCCTTGGTGTCGTGGACGTCTTCGTGCTTTGAAGACTTCGGTCTTTCGGTTCCATTCCGGGGGCTCTGCTTTTCCATTTTTTTTCCTGTTCTATCTGGGGGATTCTGCCACTAATGGATGTTCCACATGATGATTTCATACAATAGAGTCAAGCCCTGATCTGGATTAAATCCAGCATGACGACTAACTTGTACATGCGTTATGGTTTCTGAACGAACTTTCCAGGCAGCGTCTTTTGTCAAGTGGCAAGGCGTATCATCTAATAACTGTTTTTTTTTTCTTTTTCTTTTTTCAAGATACCCTATTCAATATAAGATCTTTCAAACTGAACAACATATCCCCAGTGTTTGATGCCTTTATGTGATATATGTATATGATATATGTCAACGTGTTCTTAAAGTTCCGTAAAAAACGCCATGTCCCACTCGCTATATAACCATCCAAGCCTAACTGCGGCCAAAATGCCTCCATCTATGGGTATTATTGCTACTACATTTCATCCTCCGCATCCTCCTACACCAGTTACATGAGTCCACCAAGGACAACCTTGCCCACGTTAGCCACCTCCATCTTGACGCCGCCTCGGCTGTGGTCCTCAAACTCCTTGACCACACCCTGCACAAGCAGCTTCCGCACGCGAGCGTCGACCTTACCGAACAGCTCCACGACGAGCGGCGTGCAATCTCTTGGGCTCGGCATCAGACTCAGAACACGCTGGTAGCTGTCGATCAGGACATCGCACAGCGTCGCAAACGTCTCGAAAAAGTCTGGGTCAAACGGCAGGCTGGGCGTCAACAAGAATGTGTACTCCTCACCGGGCAGTAGGTCCGTGTTGTTGTCGTAGTATGTGGCAAACGCAGTCGAGGCGACGGTTCCACCCATAGCTGATGTTGCCAAGCCGGCCAGGCCTCCGTTGAGACCGCCGTGCCCTCCACTGGCCAGCCCGGCCGCACCGCTTGGCAATGGCGGCACACCACTGTTGCTAAAACTGCCGCCGCCATTCACGCTGCCAGCGCTTTCGCTGTTGACAAGTGTCAAGGCACTGCCGCCCATACTCTCAATGCCTGAGCTACTTAGGCCGCCTGATGATGACGGAGGCACCATGCTACCGACACCTCCAGACGAGCCCGCCATGCTGCCATTGGCACCGCCCGACTGCATACCGCCGTCAAAACTGCTGCCAAAATCGTTGGAGCCTGAGGCGGCACTGCTGCTTGTGCGTCGCACTTTTGAACCGGGTGTGGCACGCCGGAACATGTTGGGCAGTCGTGCCGCGCGAGAGAGTGAGCTGGCGGCACTGCTGCCGGATCCTGTCTCGGAATGAAGTTGCTGGAACGACTCGAACTCGGCCAGAAGAGCGGCTAAACTGCGCAACAGCTCAATAACATTGGCCGAGTTGAGGTCGACCACGGCTGGGAGGGAGAGACCCAGCAGTAGATAATTTGTGGCGCGGCGGGCGAGACGGCGAGTGTCAAAATAGGACATGCGGTTCAGGTCAGGGCGATCGAAACGGAGCGTGTTGAACCAGTAGACGCGGCCCTCGTGGCTGAGAAGTTAGCGGTTGAGCAAATAAATTGTGTATACTTGGTAGGGTACTTACGCCTTCCTCAGATAGTCCATGGTGGATATGCGCTTGTTGACCATTTCTTGGATGTGGATGAGCAGCGGCATACCCTCAGAGACCTGAGTGTTTGTGATGGTCGAGTTCATGTTGGAGCCCGGCGGCATCGGCAGGCCGAGGCCCGTTGTGGACGGTGTTGCTAATACAGCGCCGAGCATTTTGTTATTGTAGTTGGAGGAAGATGTAGAAGGATGAGAAAAGTTGGGAGTGAAGGAACTGGCTGTTGGTGTCGACGGTACAATCGTAGTCGCCGTTGTCGACGAAGACGATGTTGAAGTCGATGTTGCCCCTGATGTAAATGTCGACCAAGTTTTCACCGGCGACGTATTGTGGTTGTTGTTGACCGTCGGACTTCTTGGCGGCGGAACAACCTGTATATTCGGCGAAACCGAGATGCGCTGTGCAGCCGATGCAGTGGCCGTAGCCCAGTCAGACGGCAGAGGCGGTGGCCGAGTGTCTGTAGCACTATTGCTGCCGCTGTCTAGAGTCGAGCCCTTCTTTGGACTGCCAGTGATATTGTTGCTGCCGCTGCTGCTAAAGGCAATGCTGCTGGCACTCTTGTGGCGCTGGTGGTGAAAAAGAGATCCAACGCCGGAGCCTCCAGAACCGTTGGTTGTAGAGTTGGCGTTTGAATTCGAGGACGTCGATGTTGAGCCGCGACTGCGAGAGAAAGACGGCTTCTTGCTCAACGATGGCCGGCGTTCTTTGGTCAAGACGTTGGGCTTGTGTCGTTCGCCGTTGGTGCCAGGAGGTATGGGAGGGATTGCAGGCACAGGAAGTGGTGGTGGGGGTATGGACGGCGGTTCCCGGTGAAGCAGAAGCGAGGTAGAGGAAGCGGAAGAGTATGACGAGAAGGAGGACTGGGGTCGGGCGGCGGAACTCCGAGAGCCTTCGCCGGCACTGGTTGCTGGCCGTGGTCGGGACTGTGTGGACGATGTGGTGGCTGCAGGCGGTGGTGGCGGTGTGTTGGACGGTACGCTGTACGGATTGGGATGATGCAACGCGTTGGTTGTCGAGGTCGAGCCCGCGGTTGAGGTCGTAGTCGTGTTGAAGACTGTCGAGAAAGGGGGACCCGCATTCTGGTTCTGGCTGACCGGGGTCGTGCCTGCCGCCCTGCTACTGGCTGGTGTGGGCCCCATTGCTGGGCTGGACCCCTTTTTTTGGGTTGACTTTTTTGCTGTGTCTTGCCTTTTCTGTGTGTTTTAGCTCCTTCCCTTCTTAGCGACCCCTCTGACACCCCTGGCCTAGAGCCTTTCCTCTCTCTCTTTTGATTTTGGGCCTCGTCGTGTTGCTGATTTTTTGGTTCTGTTTGTATTTTCTGATGCCTTTTTTTTCTAGGGTATTCCCTGGTTGTTTTTGTGTTTATTTTTGGGCAAGCTATTCGGTAAGGTCGGGATTGGATTTCTGCTGTTTTTGCTGAGCTCCTGTGACGCGACAAAGTCACCGCAAATGGTATGCACACTTACGACCACAGCGCATCTTGTTGTGGCAGGCGCGATCGTGACAGATCACGACGTTCGCGATGTGCGAGGAAGCCGCGACTGGCGAGTAAAGATCACCAAAAGCGGCACGTAATGGGTGCTCAATGGCTAATGGGCGTTCGTTTGGAAAGCGTCTGGCGTGTGAGAAAGGTATCGTTTGGGTCGTTGCCGATCGTATTCGAGGCTGCGTGAAGGTTGCAGAAGACGGCAAAAACGTGAACAGTATGGGCGCGAGAGATAGAGACCGAAGGAAAAGTGAGAGGAAGAAGGAGAGATTCGCGACGGCGGCTCAAAATGATGAATGGATAAAAAGAATTCGAAAGAGAGAGTAACGGGAAGAGTGGCGGCCAAAACACAAAGGAGGTAGATCAGAGGGAAGGGAATAAGAGCACAATAAAGGAAGCGTCGTAGAGAGGACAGGAATCACTATATAAGCCGGACTCGTGTTTGCTCACCCGAAGCGAGGAAGCGAAGCAACAGTTCCTTGGCGTCGTCTATTGAGTTGACGAAGAATAAAGGCAGGAGAAAAGAATGGCACGAAAAGAAACAGAACGAAACGGAACCGTCAATGGCACAGTCAGATTCTTAGATACGGAAAGCGTATATACAAGGACGGTTGTAATAAGGAATAAGGGTACTTTCTGTGCACAAAGACAGAAACCACAGCCCGAGTTGGACGTAACCAAAGAGCCAGAGGGTTGGACCAAACGTTGGACTACGGTTCTGTATCTTTTGGTATTCAGCCGGGAGTGTTGTGAACACCAAAATTATTTAGGAAGAAGGAAGGGAAAATACGATGATCTATTGGGAAGGTGACTTTTATGTCCATCCTTCAACGTGCTCATCAATAAAAATCAAGTTTGTGCCTCTGTAAACAAAATAAGATCATCGTGATGGTGCAAGAATTTAGTATAGCCCTGAGGACAATCAAAAGCTCACGAATATCGACGGAGAGGGTAACTCGAATATTTCCTAGGGCAAATACAGTGAGATCCAACAGCAATCCCACGGCTAGGAATAAGGACTCCCGGTATCACACCGGCGCACGCGCACCGTTGCAACAAAAGCTTGACGGGGGGCGTCACAGTTTGCCGTCGATCATTCTGTCGCGAAAGTTGAGAAGCGCAACTGCAGTTGACAGAAACACAAGGGACCATACATGGCCAGGACGAAAACGTCAAAAAGGACGGGGTGCTTCTGTGCCAATGCTTCAATCACCTCGCGCTAGGCTCGCCGTTGTAACCCTGTGTTTCTTCTGCACACACTTTGCACACAACCCCTTGCCCCTCGAGTGTTGCGTTTCTTTTTGTTTCTTGCAGTCGTCTTGCAGTTGTCTTGCAGTTGATGTCAGGTCATAGCGACGAGAGGCCCGAGAAACGTTAAGTTGCAGAGACCTTTTCTCGAAAATCCCAAGACGGAAAGAGGGGGCAGATAGGGTAGTGGAGATAGGGAGTTTGATGCGTCTCATCATGTCTCAATCGCAGCAACCACTCGTATCTTTGTTGTGACAAAGGGAATTTTAAAGAGGTGAGGCGTTTGTGTGTTCACGTAGGAAGCATACGTAGAGAAAATCAAAAGTCCAAACGGAAATGTGACCAGCGCCACAGTCAGAAAAGTTGATTACAAGAATTGTAAGATACAATGGTGGGAGAGGGATGAGACAAAAATAGAAAAGCCATTCCATTTTTTGTTTGTCTTCCCTGCTCGCGCTCGCCATTTTGGAAACCGTCCCGAAACGAAACAAATAAAATCAGGTCATAAGAGGAACAAGAAAAAAAGAACAGAAGAATGAATAATCGGCACGCTCGCCGAGATAGGGGGTGCGAATGGAAGAAAAATCAAATCCAAAATGAAGGATGAAAAAGAAAACAAAGTCATAAACCGTATCATAAAGACAGCAAGGCAGCCTTATTAAGCCGTCTTGGGGACAGCGGGGCCGGCGAGGTCGTCCATCAAGCCCTTCCACAGATCCCGTATCATGCCGGGCTCCGAGTCGCTGTCGGATTTGCTGCTCGAGCTGCCACTGGTCTCGGCTCCGAGGTGTGCAAACTTGAGCTCCACGCCGTCAACGCCCATGCCCTCAATCTCCGTCAGGGCCGAGGCGGCCACAATGTTCTCGGGATGTGCAGCAACAACAACAATCTGGGGGCTGGCCAGCGGGCCGTCGGCAACCTCGGGAGCATGGCCATCCAGGTTCTGGCGGTCGGGCGAGAAGTTGTCGGGCAAAAGGGGGACACGCAGAGCCATGCGGCTGGCGGCAGCCGCAGCCTCACGTTCGGCCTCGCCAGTAAAGGACGGCATGACGGCGTAGTCGATTGTGCTCACATCGAGGCGGGCGTCACGGGGCGTGGACGTGCGGAAGTTGAAGGTCTGCATAAGGGGAACCACGCGGTTGCGGGAAGGCACAGGGCTGGGAGTCGGACGGTGGGTCATTGTGAAGCGACGGCTGTTCTGTAGCAGGAGAGTGGATACAACCATCGTGTTAGTCAAATGCAGGTGCAGCAAGACGAAAAAAGTAGCCGAAATGTCGGGAAAATGAGGATTGAAGCTCTTTTCCTTGTCTTCTTTTTATTTTTCTTTATTATTGATCAACGTACATCCTCTCGTTCACCGAGCTCAGTCCGAGCAACGCCGGGGCTGGCATTGGTCTGGTGGCTGGCGCTGCCAGCAATGTATGCCGGTCTGGCCACGGACGGGTGGGAGCCCAGATTCCGGGTGAGTTTGCTCATTGGTGCCGTGACACGAGTCATTGTGAATGTGTAGTCGAAGGTGGGATGAAATAGGAGGAGAGATGAAAGATTCGATCGACAGGGACGGAATTTGGAGATTCGAAAAGAGTAATACGCTTTTAGGAGTCGAAGACGGAGAGACGAGGATTAAAAGGGACGAAAGGTCGAGTGTAGCGTGGGAGGCGTATCACGAAGCCGGAAGTCCGTAGGTGAGAAACACGAGGAGATGCAAAAGCGAAAATGAGACGAGAGGATGGGCAGATCTTTAAATCGTGCAAAAGGTTCGAGAATGGCAGAAATGTCGGAAAATAAGACCACGAGGACAATGTTTGGGAAAGAGGGGGAGGACAAACAGCACACTTTATCTTTATGGGCTGTCTGTGTGTGTCGGGAGCTACAGTAAGACGACCGAGGAAGGCGCAGGTACTGGCAGAACCACAGGAATGGGGGAATGACCTCTGGGCATGGCGATGTTTAGCTCGGATCTGGGTGGGAAAGAGCTATGGGATGAGCATTGCAATTGCGGAGAACAGCACCTTCCCGACAGCCATTTTCCTCTTTCTATTTCCCAACCAATAGCCGGCCCCACCAGCCGCTCTTTCAACATCACAGGGGTTGGGAAGATTTGGGAAGATTGGGAAGCCACGAACGAGTCCTACGGGAGTTGCTGTCGGCCGGTACGGAAGGTACCTGTCTTGCCAATCTTCTTTGTGTGTGACTTGCTGTCGCTCTTTCTTTTTTCTTTTGTCTCTTTCAGGCATTCTTTCTCCTTCTCGATTGCTCACTGAGACTACCAAGAAACTACATTTCGACAAAGAGTCAGACCACTCACTATCAAGAGTTGATATGCATCTTTCTTTCACTCCATCCCTTTTTATCCCACATTGCTCACTACGACACCTCGTGCACATAGCTGCATGCTAGTCAAGAAAGCCAGATACGTGTCGCTGCATCTGCCCCTCTTCCCATCTGCTGTGCTTTCTTTGTTTTTTTTTTTTATGCTTTACTTTGTGTTTGCCTGTTGTTTTATCCATGGAATCTCGAAAATGGCGGTGTAACAGCTGTCGCAGCCCGAAAATGCGCGAGACGCGTACGAAATAAGATAGTAAGGTACAAGTACAGCCAGCTAACAGAAGACAGGCAGCCAACGTCCAACAGCCAACCACACATTCCACATGGTGTCCCCTGGTCTTATATTTCCCCTTTTGCAAGTTGCTTCTGCAATGTATATTGTATCTCTTTCTGTTTGTGTCCTTCTGTGTCCCTCTCCTCTCAACAATCCTCGACCAAAACAGCGCTCACCGCTCCACCTTGTCCAGCCCACCTTCTGACTCTCTTTTGTTTCTTTTTTCTGGGATCCAAATCCACAAATTTTGGGCAATGATGCGCACCCCTGGGACCTGGCCCGCTTGGTGCTGAAAGAGGCCCAAGCTTTTTCAAGGTGTCCACCCTTCCATCTTGAGATCCAGAACCACAGCGAAACCAGCGAAACGGCCGTCCATCGCCTCCCCAACAGAAACAGCAATATTAGAAAAGCGGCACGATCGACTGGCGCTCACCTTGGCTGGGCACGTTTCTAATCTGGAATGTGCGTCTGCAATCCGCAATCAGCAATCTAAGTCTACTATCTTCAAGCCACAATCAGATACGACTCTTTTGACTCCAGTTTCGCTTCGTAGGGCACAGCACGCCAGCGACACCGGCCTCACATCCCCGGGATCTTGTCTCCTAGTTCGGCGGGAGTGGAAAATCACAGACTCGCTGCACACTACTCCGAGTAAAGTACTTTTGTTGATTGTCTGATACAATGTTGCTGCAGATAAGACAGCAGGGCACCCATCTATTTTGAGATGCCAGATATAACGGCATGGTCCGTGACCGGGAGCGGTATCAACGACGATCTGGCACTCGGCGGTCAGTGCCCGACATTTCTTGCCCCAAAGTCTCTTGTAGTAATTTCAAAGTGGTCAATGCCATAGGCTTCCGCATCCTTCATCGTAGATGCGTCTAAACAGCATACCCCTCCATCGGATACTTCGGTGGTGCTCTTCACCGTATGGGGAACACGAGTAGGTGTGTGTGTGCTATAGTAATCGGGGTTGCAATGGATATTACATTGTTCTACACTGTATCTCCTGACACTGGTCAATGGCGACCCAACACAGAGTATCCCCATTTGTCAATCCGGAGATGGACTGCCAACATGCACTTTTGAGTTCCCTAGACCTAATGTGCTGGCCGTGCAGCACGGTTTTTATTTAGCGAATGGGGTAACAAGTATTTGAAAGTCGTCTGCACACAAGAGAGGTTTCGGTCATCGGCAATGTCAGATCAGATATTCAGGTGTCACAGCATCGCGCGTAATATCACTGTAGAGAGACAGTGCTACATCTCTTGTCTTGGCCAATTCAAAGTGACTGGGAGATTCAAGTTTTGTCAGAAAAAGTGAAGATGGTATTCTTGTGACCTCTATAAAGTTTCTGTGTTTGTCTAATATCCCAAGTCTATTGAAACGCTTCGCTCGATTCTCGCTAGAAACTCGAGAAGAGGAAAATAGTCATAACGAAAGTGAAGATAGGGAAAACACCACGATCTGCTGTCTCTCTTCTGTCTTGTCTGTAAACTTTCTTGTTTGTATTCATCCCAGATCGGTTGATGTGAGGGGGGTGGGTATAATGAGACCCGATGAGAGGATGGAATATGAAGAAAAGGAACAGTAAAGAGAAGCCATGGAAGGCTGACATGATGTAAATGAAAACGTATAAAACAAATGTATGCCGAAGGCGCCATATACTCCGGCCCAAAACAATAAATAGCAAACCCATTTTCCCCGCCTGTAAAAGAAAAAAAGAGAGAGAAGAGAGAACTTTTGTGGAAAAACCCCCCTTTGCCCTTTTGTATCCCATATTTTAATTGCTCCAAAAAATGCCAAGTAAAGAAGATAATGACGAATAGCAAACGCTGATGAAAAAGGTAGAAAATAAGAAAATAAATGCTGCACGAGGAAATGTAGAGGAGAAAGCTGTCGCTGAATGATGTCGGGTTTGGTTCGTGAGTCGTGGATGATGACAAAGGAAATAGAGGAGCGGATGGAAGACGGCTTATTGGGCCATCTTCATGGCCTCGCCGTTGCCGACAGTGAAGGGGTTGCCAGCGGCGGCAACAGCAGCGGCAGTGGCAGACGACATCAGCCGCTCACGCTCCTTCTCCTCGGCAAACACCCGCCGGCTCATGGCCAGAACGGCCTCGAAGCCCTCACGGCCCTTGACGGCGTTGTCGTGGAACCGCGTCACCAGGCTGTCCTCAATAGCGTTGCGGATGCGCTGCCAGCCGCCGCACAGGGCAGTGATCTTGGCGTCCTGCACAAACTTGGTCTTGTTGGGCGACGACTCGGAGGGCTGGTAGACGACCGTCTCCTGGACGCTCAGCAGGTTGGACCAGGTCAGGTTCTGGCTGACCATGATGACAGAGCGGGCGTTGGGGTCGACATAGGACGTCTCAAAGACCTGGCTCTCGCCATTGTTGCATATGGCGCTGCCAAAGACGGTTTTGAGCCAGTCCGGCACGCTCTGCTTGCATGTGATCAGGCGTTCTGTGCGGAGGATGCCCGTGGCCGGGTCGACAGAGCGGGAGAGCGTGTCGACGGCAATGACGTGCGTCGACTTCTCGTTCCATGGGCAGTACTTGCGCCAGTTGGCGGTCGAGACTTCCTCCCAGGAGTAGTCAAAAGTGACCGTGTTCGAGAAGACCTTCATTGTGGTGGATGTGAGAAGTTGGCGATATTGGGGTGAAAAGGGTGAAGTTGGAGAGGCGGAACTCGCAGACGCTTGAGTGAACACTCAAATGAGGTGGTCTGCGAGAGGAGGAGAGGAGGAGGGGTGGTGGAATGGTTTCGTGAAGGCGGTCAGTCAGAGAAGTCGGTGCTGTGAATATCTGACTCGATTTCAAAATTTTCGTCCTTTTTTTCGGAGTAGCAGTCGCGGTGGTCCGGTCGACTGGTATTGGAACTTGGTAGATGGGAAGCGAATGTGAATGAAGAAGAGATGCGTCTTCTTGTCGTCGTGTCGTAGGATGCAAGAGTTTTATAAAAGATCAAGGAGTGCAGAATCAAAGAAACATTGAGATCCAAATCGTAAAGAAGCTTATGCTTGAAACGACGTTCGGGTGGAAAAGGGTGTGCGCGACTTTTATTCGAAGCGGGCAGGAGCAAGAGAGATCGAGACTGTGACTGCAAAATGGGGGCGAGCACCACAAATTTTTCGGCCTGACGCCCACTAAAATTTTCAACCTCCCTCTTTTTCTGCTTTTTCTGCGTTTTCTGCCCTTTTTCTGGTGACCCGCCCGCCGTTTTGCCCTCGTCGAAGGCACGCGAAATCTTATCGGAAAGAGCATTGGACGTGGCGAGAAAAGCACGGCCCTCATTGGCTGGGCGGTGTCCCGATCTGGACTAGTGCCTAGACACATGAAAAAACTTCGGAGCAGCGCGGGGGCCAGCGCAAGGAGGGAAACAGCCAAAACAGTCTGGGCGGTCTGGGGGATGTCTTAGCGTGACTAGGCGCTGGCAATCGCTGGCCATAGGCGGAGAGCCCGGTCGAAGCTCCTTCCACAACCCCGAATTGCCGACTGACAGAGGCAGCGTCTGCGAGGAAAGAGTGACTGACATCAGTGACGAACACAGAGGGAGCCTTCCAGCCTGTAATAATCCGGACCCAGGCCCAAAATAGTGGCAGTTGACGGTTTTACCCCTCGCCTCGCTTGCCCACCGGATACGGAGTCTCAATTCCAGGCCTCGCATGCCAATCAAGTTACAGCGCTGAGCGCCCACAACTAAAACCGGCGAGCCCTACACTTCACCTCGGGTCCCCTGAAAAACTAGGCCCCAGCTTCCCGCTTCTAGAACCTCTCTGCCTGAAAGCCACTGGACTCCAGGCCGCGGCGCGCGCGAAGCTCGGCAATGTTCGCGTCAACCATCTGGCATTTTGTGGCATTTTACGGATTTCGAGGAACCTGTGATTTCACCATCGCCGAGCCTGGACACTTTTGTGCAGATCATCTGCTCGTTTTCTGGGGCTGGTTCTCGATCTTTGCCTCTCCGATGGAACTTCCCAGAACTGAGCTCCATACAAACATAGTGATGACATAATTTGTCGATATCTTTGATATCACACAGTGCATCCAAACATTTCACGAAATCTGGGCTCCGATTTACATCCTCATTTTCTTGTATTTTCTTGTGTTTTCTTGACTCAAAAAGTCTGATGTCGTCTGACAAATATATGCGCAATAGCGAGCAAAATAAAACAGCAAATAAGTCTGCTGGTGTTCCCATTTTCAGGTGAAACCAGCAGAGGACAGCTGGACCAAAGCTATGCTTGATCAAGATGCCATTGGAAGGTAATATAATCAACTAAACGAAACGCAAGGCTTTCCTGGTTTCCCTCGCAATTCAGGCTGTTTTCGCAGCTTGCGGGGCTGTTCCTCTGTTTAGTAGTCGTCGCCGCGGCTGATGACCTCCTTCACATTATGACGGAGAAGAATGGTCTGGAGATAGGGGTTAGAAACTGTCCGATATAAAAATGCCCGGTATAAAGATACAAAATCAGCATCATGTGATGGTCACTTACATGCTCGAACTGGGCAGTGTACGAGCCCTTCTTATCAACCAGGGGCGGGTAGGCCTCGACCATACCGTTGCTGACGAGGTTGTTTAACTGGGAATGTCAGTACTTGTCTGTAACGAAAAATAATCAAAGCAACATCACTCGCGCGGCACTTACACCCAGGAGGTACTTGTCGTGACCGAGACGGTCAATGTACCGGCGACAGAACGGCAGGGTGCCAAAGTTCTTGTTGATGACGTTGAGCACCGTCTTGGCCGACTGGATGCGGAGCGGCACATTGGGCGCATCGGGGCGCTTGGCATAGTGCGAGCACTCGCCCTCGTCGCGCACGTAGCCGTTGCCCGTGCTGCCAAATGTTTCAATGGCATACACCTCGCCCTCCTCCATCTTGGTGGTGTCGTTGGTCTTGACAATGGGCACGCTCTTGGTGCCGTGGATGCTGTAGTGCTCAATTGTGTGGCCGTTGAGGTTGCGGATCGACTTGATCGGGTACGTGGTGCCGTTGAGCTCAATCTCGTACGACTCCATCGTCTCCTGGATCGCCTCACCAATCTCGCCGAGGCGCACGTCGATGCCGGCCTCGCGGACGCCCGTGTTGGTCGCCTCGCGCACGGCCTCGAGCAGGTTGTCGTACTTGGGGTCAAAGGCGATCGTGAAGGCGCTGTCCACAATGTAGCCGTTGACGTGCACGCCAATGTCGACCTTCATGACGTTGTCCTGCTGCAGGATCGTCTTGTTGCCCGCGTTGGGCGAGTAGTGCGCCGCAATGTGGTCCAGGTTGAGCCCCGTCGGGAATCCCATGCCGGCCTTCATGGCGTCGCCCTCCTCCAGGCCTTGGTGGCCCACCAGAGCGCGCACGCTGTCCTCGATGCCGTTGGCGATCTCGGTCAGCGACTGGCCCGGCTTGATGTTCTTCTGCGCCCACTGGCGCACCTGACGATGCGTTTCGGCCGCATGGCGGTAGTCCGTCAGATAGTCCGAGCGCAGGCTGTCCAGATGACGCTTCTCCTCGTCAGTGGTGCGGTACGCATTGTCATTGACGTACGGCACCTCCTCGCCCTTGGGGTACGAGCCGTTGGGGAAGAGGTTGGACATGAGCACCCGCGGCGGGTCCGACTGCTTGGTCGGCTTGGCCGACTTCTTCTTCTTCTTCTTGTTCTTCTTCTTCTTCTTGGCGGCTCCAGCAGCGCCCTCCCCGCCGGCTCCCTCGCCGGCACCCCCGTTCACACCGTTCGCTTCGTCGGCCTCATCCTCGGATCCCTCGCTGTCATCGGCCGCGTCGCCGTTGGCGGATTTACCTATCGCCGCGGTGGCTTTGCCGGAACTACCTTCCGCTGGGAGAGTTAGTACACTGGGCGTAGACGTAGTTTCCCGTCCTGCAAGGGTTGTCGCCTACCTGCCGGTTCGCCGGTGGGCGGGGCTTGAGCAGCCATTTTGATATTGGGTGTTTGTTTTTTAGTGTTTTTGTGTCGTTTCAGAAAAAAAGATGTGCTCGCTGCGCAGCAAAAAGTATTTGGAAATAAACCACCGGAGGTGTCGGTGATTTCTGGTTCGTATGAATATGTCGTGCCCGTCAAGGGGTTGCCTGCAACTTATACGCAGTGCCGGCCTGGGAAGTGTCGTCGTCGAGTCGATCGTTTACACGGTCAAACGTAGAGCAAAAAAAAAGTTTTAGGCTTGTAGCAGAATAGTAGCACAATGGACGGCATGCGCCTTGTCAAAAGTAAGGCGTGGGGCTTCCTAAATAGGAAATAGACCCAGTTTGCAGGGCGCGGGGCACGAGAGCACTGGGAGAGTTCTTCATTGAAGGAAGGAGCTCTCGGTTTGCAGCGGGGAAAGGCGTGGGAGGTTGAAGAGCCTAAATTACAGGGCGCCACAGCACCCAGCCACACTATGTCATAGATGCGTCTTCAGGGACTGGTCGTCTTAACCTTTTCCCGTTCTCAGTGTGATTATGACATCTTTGTTAGCGCTGATTTTTGAGCGCTGTTGTCCGCTGGCAGATGCTAGCAAAATGAGGCCGATGCCGCCCCCAAATTTGTCGTCTTACGCCGTCGGCTTCTGTTGCAAACTGCCAATTGCCCCCCAAACAACAGCGACATCAACGCCTGTAATTACTGCATACGACAAGGCGGGTTCCTGAATTGCCCGCTCGACAAAAACAACTTCAGACGGGTTGTATTGTCTTACAAGAATCTGTCGCCGCATATGTACGCCGCATCACGATCCCAGTCATAACCTTATCTTGCCGTCATTCTCTCGTATCCTTCTTTCTGCAGAACACACGGGACAAACAGAACAACAACAACAACCATACACGACTACACGCGACACACCAATTGCCATTGAGGAATGAACCCTCGCTCGATGCCATCATGTCTTCCCTCCGCCGCGGTTCGATCCCCGGCCCGTCTGTACGCACAAAGTCTTGCGGCTTATAGCGGCCGGTCAGCATGCCAATGCCCCTCCAAGATATTCCGGCCGCAGCCCGCCTCCCGGGCGTTTCACAGCAGCCGACACCTCCTCCAAGATCTGGCCGCCCAGAACCACTATGAGACTCTAAACGTGCCCTTTGGCGCACACGTCACCGATATCAAGAAGTAGGCCCCTTCGGACCCCGTGTCTCCATCTCTCGATTCCTTCGGCAATGCTAACTGTCCAGATCCTTCTACAAGCTCTCCAAAGTCCACCATCCCGACCACAACCCACAAGACCCTCACGCGCCTCGCCGGTTCATGCGCATATCCGAAGCCTACGCCGTCCTCAGCCATACCGACAAGCGCGCCGCCTACGACCGCGAGTTCATGCGCCACCACGGCGGCGGCCATCACCACCTACGAGGCCAGCACCGACCAAGCGGCTCCTACTCCTCTACAGGCCCTGCCGGTGGCCGTCCAGCATCGGGTCTGAGCCGACGACGAAGCGCCTTCCGAGGGCCACCGCCGAGCTTTTACCGCAATACGGGAAGCGGCCACAGCAAGGCGCACGCTGGGAACACGGCGCACACAGATGGTGGAAACGCACAACAGTCCTCTTCACGAACAGGAGGATCGACCGCCAATGCAGGCCAAGACTACGGACCATGGACCCGAGGACCGGGCAACGTCAATGCCGACGATACCGGCACACGGAGCAGCCCAAATACACCCAATTTCGACTGGAACAAGAAAGAGCAGACACACCGCAAACTGAGTGAGCGTATACTCGAGAGACGAGCAATGGAAGCGGATACAAAGGCGTTTAGGGAAGAGACGTCGACAATGTTTGAAGTGGTGTTTTTGTCCATGGCAATTGTCGTTGCATTTGTGGTGCCGGCAATACTGTGGAGCACCTGGACTCAAGACAGCCGTGAACGAAAAGCACGGCCAAAGACAGCTCAAAAAGAGGCCAAGAATGATGCATAAAATGGCCTGTGAGATTATATTGATGGAATTTGACGTTTAGAAAGCATAGCACAGCAAAAGGCAATATCCTTTGAAAAGTTTCAGTTATCTATTTGAGATATACCTTGTTCAAGACATGAGACATGACCATGAGCATATATACGCATTTAATAACCGAAATCATATCTTCCGAATATGTACATATAGTGGGGATGATAAAAGCTGGGTGGGTGTGAGAGAATAAAAAATATGAAGGAATATCAGCAAGACCATGGCTTACCCCTGGGGAATATAGACAAAGGCAAAATACACAAATCACATTCAGGTCCACCTTCTAGGGTGACCAACATTTTAAGGATTTCAAAATCGAGAGAAAAAAATGCAAAAGAAGAAAAGAAAATACGGAGATAGAAAAGAGGTTTTATTGAATTTGAAAAAAGTGCTTTTTGGTCCTCATCAACAGTGTGAAGAAAGACGCTTCCTTGCGGGCTCGCTTTTTTTGGATTCTTGGAAAATTGCTTGCTTCTTCTAGAGGGACACTTAAGCCTCGAAGGTGAAGCTGGTGCCGACCTTGTGGGTGGCCTGGTCGAGCTTCTGGGTGTCGAACGAAGCGCCAATGCCGAAGGTGACGCCCTCGCGGAGCAGGACGTTGTAGGCAACAGCAGCGACACCGCGGTCGTTGATCTTGGCCTTGACAAACGACAGGGGGTCCAGGCGGTACTTGGTGGCGACCTCAAGGCCGACGGCGTTGCCGGTCTTGGAGTTCCAGGTGGCCTTGGCGGCGGCCTCAACCTGGGAGTTGACCTTGTGGTGGTAGCTGGCAGCGAAGATGCTCAGGTTGTCGCTGGCAGTGACGGCAGCGGAGTAGGTGGGGGCCTGGTAGCCGACAGCGGCGCTGTAGCTGGTCACGGCGGCTTTGTTGACGTCGTAGCCGGCGCTGGCACCAGCCAGGAAGCCGTCGTGGCCGATGACAGCATCGACATTGGCGGTGGGGCCCTTCAGCAGGTCGAAGAAAGCACGGCCGTGGAAGCTGCTCTGCTTGAAGTGCAGGTTGAACTTGGCACCGCGAGCCTGGGTGGCGGGCAGGAAGGAGAAGACACCCTCAGCCTTGAGGCCCTTGGCCAGAGAGTCAGCAAGCTCGAGCTTGGACTCAAGGGCGTTGGCAGTGTTCCAGGTCTGGGTGACGGTCAGGCCTGCGCGACGGTAAAATATTAGCAATGCCGAAACGTTTGGTGAGAGCACAATAGCCGCTTCGGCCGGCAGGCCACGTTTGGACCCGCCGCCAATGCGAGACAACACAACATTAAGAGATTGGGTAGGTTTGGGAGGTCTAGAAGAGGAGGAGTGGGTATGGCGGTGGCGGTGAGAAGAAGAGGGAGGAGCAGGAGAAGAAGAAGGAGAATTTTTGTAGGGAGAGGTAGAAGAGGAGGAGTTAGGAGAAGGAGAGAGAGAAGAGGAGGAAGTGGTTTGAGAAGGAGAAGGAGAAGAGGTGTCGGAAGCAGGGAACAGCGGCAGCGACTTGGCTGTCCGAGTCCGGCCGGAATCCGGCTTGCTTCCGGGGGTGGAGTGAGATGCTGGTGAATTAGGGTCCGGCGCTCCACGAGACGCATGTTCGTGGTGGTCGCCGCCCACTGGTGTATTGGTGGGGTTGGAATCTTGCTTGTGGCTGTGGTGTTGTTGTCTTGCTGACTTGTGATGCTTGTTTTTGCTGGGAGATGGTGATGCCGTACCAAGAGACTTGTCCGTGTATTTGCCCTCGATCTGCAATGATGATGTGGTTAGCGTCATGCAAGCCTGTTGGCATTTTTAGGGGACTGAGACAATAGACCCTAGGACGGGACGGGCGCGGTCGGATGAGGATCAGGGGCGGCAGTCGGAGATGAGCAAAGGGAGAGGTCCTTTGTGCGTATTGCATTGCCGGCGATGGAGGGGCATTATGGCAAAGACATAGCCGGCGCCAGCCAAGTAGCCATTCAGGCCGCCTGACTTCGCGAAACGCGGTGTATGCCCAATGCCTCGCCTCTCGTCATCCGACGATGTTTTCGCGAAAAGGCTTCCCCCAGAGTCAGAAGTGGTCACCACACCCTGGCCCATGCTCAATGCCCATCCTTACCCCTCCCCCTCTCCCTTTTCCCCCTCGCCCCACCCCGGGTCTTGTCCTCAGTAGCGTCATGGGATTGTTGTTTTGTTGGGCTTGGGCGGTTATTTGTTTTGTCGTGTTGTTTATTGTGTAAAACTTACGGTGCCGTTGGTGGTCTTCTCGTGGCTGTTCTTGCCGTTGACCTTGAAGGCGACGTTGTTGGGGGTGTTGCTCTTGACCTCGAGAGTGCCGGCGGACAGGTGGTAGAAGTCCTTGTTCAGCAGCTATAAAAACCAGAAGAAAAAAATGTCAGCCAATCTGTCGCAAAATAAACAATTGTCGTCTGCAGGATGAAGCTCGTTGCCCTTCAAAAAAGCCCGCCCAAATCCAGTCCAAAAAGGCGGTGTTTGGGTGGTTTTTTTGTCGGCAATTGGGCGCTTCACTCTGCCCTCTCTTTTTTTTGTGCTCCGAAAGAGAGGGAGGCGGTCGGAGAGGCAGAGGACGAGGACTCACGTCGTTGGCCGGCTTGGCAATGTCAGAGAAGTTGGGGACCGACATCGTGACTGTTGGTTTGAGAAGATGTTGTTAAAAGTTGAGGTAGGAAAAGAAAATAGAGAAGAAAACAAAACAGAAGTTGCGCTTGCTGGGTAGGAAAGAGTAGAAAAGGGAAGGAGAGGAGGGGGGAGCGGTTTGCGACAATAAAGAGCAAGAGCACCCCATTAAAACGAATTAAAATAAACGCAAATAAAATGGCATAAATAAAAATGCCCACCAACCCATTGCACCTGCCACCTACCCATGCCGGAAAAAGAAAAAAGGTGGTGAGAGACAGAACTTTGTTGGGGCCCTACGTATACCATCCCATACGTGCGGCTATGCGTCCGTGTGTGTGGCTGGCCCTTGGCCGCTGCGACATGCCGCGTTACGGAGGCCATGTCTGCAGTGACTACGTGCAGATTTCATGCCCTGATACCCTGAGGCCCTGTGAGGCCTAATTTCCCGTTGTTATTGCCCGTTACCTTGTCACTTTCCTCGATTGAGTTTCCCCTCCATTGCACCTTCCGTCCGTGAACATTTTGACGTTGCTGCCTTTTCGAGAGCCTTTCCGCCATTCTTCGTCGTGCCTTCTCGAAATTTTGGTTGAACTTTTAGTGGACCTGGGCTACAGGGTCCTCGGCTCAAACCGGGCGTTGTTGCCAGGGCGCTCTGCCGCCTGGTTGGTTGGCTGCAGCAGCTCGTTGTTCGGGCGTGAACAGAAAATAAAACGGTAAAGAAAATGCAGAGTGTGACCACAAGACCAAAGACCAACAATGGCAGCCGCCATGACAGGGGAAATTTTATTTTAACTCACAAAAAAACTGTCGGATTGGAAGCACTAGAAGCACCCACGTGGGGCAGGGCTACGGTGATTGGCTCGAATTGGCCACGGCACAACGGGATATCATCACGTGACTATGTCTAACAGGAAAAAAGCCGCTTGAGCGGTTCACCTCATCGACGGCGGTCAAGACGGCGTGCAACAGCGTCAGGAAGTGTCAAGACGGCGGAGGCAAAAGTCTGTGGTTTGATACATATATCTAGTATTTTCATTGGATTTTTGATGGACTGATCTAGTTTTCTCTTATTTTTTCCTGATATTTTAAGCTAGAACCAAAAAAAAAGACATTTTTTTTATATCTCGGCAAAATCTATCGCAACCGTTCTGTCTACCTCTTGAAATAAAAAAGACAACCGAGATAAGAATACTCCTTACTCGAAATGATTCAAGATCCAAAGCATAAACGACATTTTTTAAAAGATGCAAACAAATGGGACGAGCATGAAATGAGATACTCATAAAGAAGACACTTATTCGGTGCCCTCGTACTTGGCGTTGTGAGTGGCAATGGCACTGTTCTTGTTAGTTGATGGATCAAACAAAACACATATAACGGTGATAGAAAAGAGGATCGCTTACCGGCCACTGGGGTCGGTCTGCTTCGACCAGGTGGGGGTCCACCGCATAACGGTGGAGGCGCAAGACTGGGGGAAGTGCTCGTCGAACATGAGGCGGTACCAGTAGGCCTCCTTGGTGTCCGGGATATCGTCGCCCCACTCGGGCTTGGGGTTCTTCATCATCTCGTCGGTGACCTGCAGCTCGGCGTTGTCCTTGAGGGCGTCAATCCACCCGTAGCCGACACCGTCCGAGAACTGCTCCTTCTGGCGCCAGAGGATGTTGTCAGGCAGGTACGGCTTGGCGCTCGGGTCGTCCGAGGTGTCGAAAGCCTTGCGCAGGATGTACTTCTCGATGCGCTCCTTGGTGATCATCTTCTCGGTGGGCTCAATATTCATGGTAGCCTCGAGGAACTGCTTGTCCAGGAACGGAACACGGGCCTCCAGACCCCAAGCCGACGTCGACTTGTTGGCGCGCAGGCAGTCTGCCAGGTGCAGGTTCTTGACACGGCGGACCGTCTCATCGTGGAAGGCCTCGCGGTTGGGGGCGGCGTGGAAGTACAGGTAGCCGCCGAAGATCTCGTCACTGCCCTCGCCGGACAGGACCATCTTGATGCCCATGGCCTTGATCTTGCGCGAAAGCAGGTACATGGGGGTCGAGGCGCGGATGGTGGTGACGTCGTACGTCTCGAGGTGGTAGATGACGTCGGACAGAGCGTTAAGACCGTCCTCGATAGTGAAGGTCATGACGTGGTGCTTGGTGCCGAGGAACTTGGCGACCTCGAGGGCAGCCTTGTTGTCGGGCGAGCCGGGCAGACCAATGGAGAAGGAGTTGAGCTGGGGCAGGTACGTGACCGTGGACAGCTTGTTCTCGTCGTCAATGCCGACAAGGCCCTCGCCGCGGTCCATGTTGTCGTGGTTGTCGGCGGAGGGGGCGCCAAACGAGGCGGGCTCGGTGTTGCCGTTGGCCGCAGCGAGCTCTCTCATACGGAGCGACTCACGCTGGGCAATGGAGGCGACCAGAGACGAGTCGAGGCCACCCGACAGCAGGACACCGTAGGGAACCTCGGCCATGAGCCGTTTCCGGACGGAGCGCTCGAGGGTCTCGCGGATCAGGGTCAGATCCAGGGGTGTGCTGGGGACGCGCTTGGGGTCCCACCAGGTAGGCTGGAAGTAGCGGGTGCGCTCGTCGGTCTGGCTGTCGTAGACGTGGCCGGGTGGGAAGGATTCAATCTTGTCGCAGACGGGGTGCAGGCACTTCAGCTCGGAGCCAAAGTACGTGGTGCCGGGCTCCTTCGACGACCAACCCTGGTAGAAGGTGGTGATGCCGATGGGGTCGCGTGCGGCTATTGTGCGGTCCAGCTTCTTGTCGTACAGGACGAACGAGAACATGCCGTCGAGGTACTTGGGAGCGTCGATACCATGCTCCAGGTACAGAGGGATGATGACCTCGCAGTCGGAGGTGGTCTTGAAGTGGTAGGGCGTCTTCAGGTTCTTGCGCAGAAGACGGTGGTTGTAGATCTCGCCGTTAACGGCAAGGATGATGCTCTCGTCGGCGTTGGTGAGAGGCTGGGCGCCGGACTCTAATCTGTAGTTAGTATGTGCTGTCGGCGGCCAAAGATGGCATGCGACGAGGATGTGACCTACCGACGCCGACAATGCTGAGACGCTCATGGCACAGAACTGGGAAGAGTTAGCAACTGATCAAGGCAGAGGCCCGCATCACGGAGCACAAAATTGGGAGGGAGTCATACTCGTCTGGTTGGAGATAACGCTGCCGCCTGTTGTTGAGTATTCGTCAGTACATGATCTCGTGTCTTCCACTCCAGGGAACGCAGTTCCGGGGCGCAAATTTGGGCAGTATGGACATACTCCAATCGGGGCCACGGTGGCGGATGCTGTCAAGAGAAAGATGTTAGTAAACAGACCATGTAGCCAGTTAAGACGGGAGGAAAGGTAAAGGTACATACGCCTTGGACAGCCGGAGGGCCGTCGGCTTAAATTTCTGGACGTCGGGGTGACTGTAGCTGGTCAGTAACCGGTCGAGGAAGCTCAATTGGGAAATATCGTCTCTTGTAAAGGCATGGCAGTGTCGCCGAGGCTTTGCTGAGCATATTGAGGGTCATGGGGGCTGCCAAAACGACCCCGCGCAAAGTGTGACTCAACTGCGCCTATGCCCCCCAAAATGGCCAAAAAATGAAGCCAAAACCGCACACAGCGGCGATGCGCAACGTACCGGTGACAAGCGAAGATGCCACACATTTTGGCGGTAGTTCTCTTGCTTTGTTTCTCGAGAGGATCTCTGTGTTGTTTGAGGGTCTAGGACTGGAGTCTGTGTTGTCGAGATAATTTGTTAGCCAAGGGCGGGTTCCTCTTTCTATATAGTTGGCCGAAAGAGAGCCGAGAAAGTGGCAAGAGCAGACGGATAAGAAATCAGAGAGTACAGGACAAAGGGGAGAGCGCCGTACATGAGAGATAAAAGGTGCGTGGGATTAGATTGTCGGCCACCCACGTCGAAAAATGAAAACGAGGCGAGGGTTGGGATGGGAGGTCGCGTGTGCAACGTGCGGTTTTCTGGTGATGTGTCGAGGACAAGAGAAAACAAGAAGATGCAGAGCGAGCCAGCAGAGCAAAAGAAAAGAGGCAAAGAGGTGTGTGTCATAAATGCGAGACGAGCAAAAATTGCCTGCAACGCTGTTTTCTAGGGCCCTTTTTTTACAGCACTATTATTTTTCGTCTTTTTTCTTTCTTTGGGACCTGGTACTAACGATGGGAATGCGCTTGCCTCGTTGTTTGCTCTTTCCCTTCAGTCCAGCCGTCGATAAAAACTGCGACTATTGTGACTAGTGTAGCCTGCCGCACACATGCTCTTTCCCATTATATCGGCTATCATATCGTTGTGGACTCTTTCCCCCTCTGACTCTGACTCTGTTTTTTCTTCTCCAGCTGCGCGATACGGAGGGAATGTGAGTGTTAGACGGCGTCGCGCCTCCGCCCCTCCTTTTTTTTGCGCTCGGTTGCCCCTCCCTCTTTTGTTTTCTGCCGCGTCGGTCCTTCTACAAGCTACTGTTAAATCATACAGTTGCCCTGGATCGCTCTCGCCTTCCACTTCTGCTTGGAAGGGGGGCTAGATTGCTTGGAACCTGTCAATCAATGGCTGTTCCTTTTTGTCGGTTCTGTGGTTCTCAATTGGAGAAATCGGGGCAAAAAAAAAAAAGTTTGATAGAGGCTCGGGGGAAGGAGACAAAGCTAGTGACGGATTTCAATCTGTCGCGCTCCTATTTGCTGCCGGTATCGGCTGAGACGCTAATTGGCCCGCTTCAGGCGCAATTCCTTCTTATTACTCACGTTTTACAACATTGGAGTTGACGACAAAACTGGAAGGCGCGGGTGGGCTCCAGCCTGCCAAGAGAGCTCGTGAGATAGCATTTTGCAGCTGGAACGGCAGGAGGGCATGCATTGGTACATCGCGTGGGCAGAAGCAGGTGTCAATGCCACTGGGGAAGGTTCAGATGCCGTTCGAAAGGCGCAACAAAACCTACGTCGTTTCGTAGTGACCTACAGACACCGAGAGTGTGACTCGTCGCCGTTCACCGTCCTTTTCCACTTACACACCCACTTACACCAAGATAAGGCTTTGCAGGACCATTGGATTATGCACGACCGCCAGCAGTGCAGCATTGCAAGGCACACGCGCATATTGACGGAGCTGGAGTACACAAATCCAAAGCAAGATAAATAAATCCGCCACTTGACCCCATAGGAGGATAAGACGGTGATGCAACCACCCCTGTCCATATCGATAAACCTCATCGATAGACATGAAATCACAGGAAACGGGATCATACAAAAAAATCCGTATTCCTTCACGCGGGACGAGCTGAACTGGTGGGAGAGTCGGATCGCATAAGGCGGCACGGGGGCATGGCCAAAACGTGGGGAAGTGCAACGTGAAAGTGGTGTTTTCACGCACACACAATGCTTATTCTGGTCCACGTGAGAGGCATTTCTGAGGTTCTCCTCATTTTGGTGAATCGAAAACAGCATCATGATCGTCAAGATGAGAGCGTTTGAAAACCCCTCGTGGGGTAATGCTTATATCACGTTGGCAATTCATCAAAATGCCTATCATTGCAAAGAGGCTGGCTAGATTGGGACCATGACTACATTTCAAGGGTCAGCATAATCGCAGCATGTCTACGTGGGAGCTCTCGTTATGGTCAAATATGTATTTGGTATCTATCCCATCTTCCACTGTTATATGTCTGGTCCATCCCCACAGACGCTTTTATGTCCTCCGTGTCGGTCCATTCCATCCTCCATATGTCCCAAAGAACTCCCACATCGCCATGTGCCCAGGTGCTGTGCGGCTGGAAAGGACAAAAAATATAGCAGAAATACATATGCAGTGCAACTCCACGCAAACAACGAAAGAGCTTTGACAAAAATATCAAAGAATATAGCAGAAAAAAATCAAACAGAAGTCAGATGGAGGGTAGATGGGACGGAACACGGCCACAAACGACGAAGGATCTTCACAAGACAACACCAGCTCAAGGAGCCGGGTGGTCCTGCACCACACGGCGGATTCGCCGCTCGTACTCGACCTTGTCCTTCTTGTAGAGGTTATAGGCGTCGGCCTGGGCGGGGGAATCCGGGTTCGGGTCGTCGAGCAGGTCCTGGATGCCCAGGGCAATCTGCTTGATGGTGATGGCAGGCTTCCAGGCCTCGTCTTCGTTGAGAATGGAGAGGCAGATGGTGCCGGACGGGTAGACGTTGGGATGGAACAGAGGCGGGACGAACTTGCACTTTGGTGGCTTGGTCGGGTATTCTG
Organism: Sporothrix pallida; assembly: GCA_021396235.1. Lineage (NCBI taxonomy): Eukaryota > Fungi > Ascomycota > Sordariomycetes > Ophiostomatales > Ophiostomataceae > Sporothrix > Sporothrix pallida. Next base: position 585,705 of record WNYG01000004.1, on the reverse strand, counting down.
GACGAGCTATTAGCAACTGGAGCAACAAGAGGTCATTGCTGGTTGTGAGATATAAACTCACCGTCAGGGAATGTCATTGTGAGCTTGAACATGCCGCCCTCCCAGATTGTCTTCTCCTTGCCGGGAATACCGCACTCCCAGACCTTGAGGTCAAGAACACCCTGTGCGTTGCGTACTGGCTTTGCGTAGAAGCCGAAGGGGTGGTCCTTGCGCCACAGTTTCCTGTCGAGAGCACGTCAGTATGTGTAGTCTTGGGAAGCCTCCGATGTTGACTGAATGGCCTGGGGTCTTGACATACCGCTCCTCCTGGAGCCGGTTCTGGCAAAGAGACATGGCTGGCTAAGGCTGTCGAAAGACGGGCGCTTGTGCGTGTAACGGGTATTAGGCAGAGGCAAGAAGAACCGTGAAGGCGTCTTCAGGCGTCGTCAAGCCGTGGTATGTCGTCGGGAGGTAGGTCTCTTGTCGAAAATTAGAAACCAACAATCGAAAAGTGAGGTGCAAACCGCCGGGTTTGGAGGGGCGCTTTGCAAGAATGCCGCACTATAGTAGGCAACTAAATAACTGTGTCGGTCGAGAGAAAGGTTAGCAACAGCTCGGGCTCTATGCGCAGAGGAGTCACTGCCTGTTGAGGTTGGCGCGTGACAAAGTGCAGGGCAAAAGGGCAAAAAAGAGGACGATGGCAAGAGGGATGGCAGCTGGAGGGTAAAGAGGGATGGAGCTCGTCAGAGAAGAAGGGCGTTTGGCATACCGGAAAATGCAAACGGGTGCAATGTTGCGTTGCTGGCGCTATGCGGTGAGGTCAAAAAAAGACAGAGAAAAACTGACGATCAGAAATAAAGAATTTGGGGGTGTACGGTCTGTACGCCTCTTTTCGCGATTTGCGATTCACGCCGCACAGTGGTCGTTCCTTCCTCAAAGCCAGGGCCTTGCGCTAGGCGGGGCGAGCCCGGCACACACGCAGAGAGAGGCAGGGGCAAGAGGCGAAAAGCAAAAATGCCATGCGACGAAAATGACTAATCATGCTTATGTCATTCAGGTGGTCGAAATCTGGACAGTGGATGGACAGAACACTGTTGGCGCCTGGCATGGGCGCTGAAAGTCGTACAGTCCACAGCGGGGTAAAATCCAAAAACAGGAGATGGTGCACTGGGGGAGGAGCAGCGAGAGTGGAGTGGTAGCGGGCGCTCCTTCCCGAATACAGCAGAGACAGGACTCAGTGGCTTGTGAAAGGGCCGAGGAACAAAAAAATAGGGAAAGACCTGAGATGGGACCTGGCCACTATTGAAATTAAAATAAACAAGAGTTGACCGACAGACATATCGTCGCAGTCTTTTTTGCATTTTCACAGAGTATCCTTACCTTGCCTAAAAGACGTATTCTCGTCTGTCGTCCTACCATATCGCACTTCCCGCTCCTCGACCGCTGCCGACTTACACCTTCTCTGCCGAAAGCGCATTACGCAAAAGGAGCATTGTCGGCCATTCACGGCTGACTCGATCGAGCCGAAGTGAGCAACCGAACAGCTCTTGCTCGCCACTTTTACGATCGATACTATTCCTACTCCCATATTCGAAATCTAGATCACCATGGAGGAAACGAAGAAAGAGGAGGTTGCCGTAGCGGCACCTGCAACTACTAAGGAAGAGGTGAAGGCGGAGACCAAGCCAGAGGCCCAGCCGGAGGTTGCAAAGACAGAGGAAGTCAAGGCGGAAGAGCCAAGAACAGAGGAGGTGGAGGCCGAGGAGCCTGCAGCGGCAAAGGCAGAAGAGACGGCAGCACCAGCTGCAACTGCTGTTGAAGCTCCCGCAACTTCTGTTGATGCCGAGATGGAAGATGTGCCCGACCCAGACGAGGACGACCTCGACGATCTTGATGGTGAGTGAGCATATATGCGAGCGGTTTATGCTTGACCAGAGAGCTGACATTACAGACCTCCTCGACGACTTCTCTGCGGCCAAGATCGAGACCAAGGCACCTGCCGCACCCGCACCCGCACCCAACCCCCCGTCCGTTCCTGCACCGACACTCCCTCCCGGCCTTGAGGACGAGAACCTAGAAGAGCTGCTGAACGACGACGAGTTTGCAAAGCAGCTGCAGGCCGGCATGGCCGACCTGATTGGCGAGATTGAGAAATCGGTACGTTGCGATCACCACATCACGAATCATACAGTCACAAAACTAACAATACTCTGATTCTAGCCCGATGTTCAAGCACAATTCGAGGACCTGTTCAAGCAGTTTGGCATCCCACAGCCGACTGATGCTTCAGGCGAAAAGATCGACCTGGCCGCTGCGGCCGCTGCGGCAACGGGTGCTGCTGCTGCCAAGCACGTTAACTCTCAACCGAAATCGACTGCCTCGAAGGCTGGCCCATCAAAACCGGCTGCCACCGCCGCCGCAGGATCTTCCTCCGCCTCTACTTCTGCCGCCGACGCTTCGTTTCAGGAGACCATCCGCCGCACAATGGAGCGCATGCAGGCATCTGGCGACCAGGCCACTGCAGCAGCTGCAGCCGATTCTGAAAGCACGGACGACATGCTGTCCGAGTTCATGAAGCAGATGCAGTCCGGCGGTCTCGGCGGCCCTGGCGGCGAGGAGGACCTGACTAAGATGCTGGTCGGCATGATGGAGGAGCTGACCAACAAGGAGATTCTGTACGAGCCTATGAAAGAGCTCAACGACAAGTTCCCTGCATGGATGGAAGCCAACCGCGCCACGACCAACGCCGAGGATCTGAAGCGGTACGAGGAGCAGCAGGTGATTGTCAAGGAGATTGTCGACCGTTTCGAGCAGCCGTCGTACACGGACACGAACCCCGAGGATCGCGAGTACATTGTCGACCGCATGCAGAAGATGCAGGCAGCAGGCTCTCCGCCACCGGACCTGGTGGGTGACATGCCAAGTGCGCAGGAGGCCCTGTCTGTACCTGACGATTCGTGCAACCAGCAATAAGGGGACAGTGAGAGAAGTGATAGTACATTATAGAGCACATATATTCATTCTTTTGGAATTGCATACCCGTATTTTGGAGACGTCCGGCACAGACTGAGGCACAGACACAAATGTATATTTCTTGGATGAAAACGACGGTCAAGATGATTCCTATACATGCCCAGCCATGTCCCAAGACCATAAGAATAGAAGAAGAAAAAGAGGCAGTAATAAAAGACATAAGATATATAACAAAAGTCGCAAACGCCAAAATTGCAAAATGCCGTAGACCCATAACTCCATAATAAATGATCTGGTGATCTTCTCCTTTCACCAATGCTGTCCCTCTTACAAATCCATCTCCATATCATCATCGGCAGCGCCCGACAAAAGCTCGCTGAAGATGGCGTCGTAGTCCTCATCGTCCGAATATGCTATTGAGGCTGGCCGTTCTGGCGGTGTCATCTGGTTCATCTGACCAGCAGCCTTGTCGGCCTCCATTGATGCAATCAACGCTTCCATCTCGGCCTCCTCTTCCATGGCCAACAGATCTGCCATGCGCTCGTCCATAGCCTCCTTGTCCTCCTGTTCGGTAGCGAGGTCGTAGTACATGCCGCCACCGCTGTGCCGCCGCGAATAGTCTGTGGCGTCGGTAGCAAAGCTGTTGTCGGCCGCCTCGTGTTCATCGTCAAAGAAAGAGGGCAAGGCCGATGCAACAGTCGATGCCGGCGATGCGGGTGATGGTGCCATCCAGTCGGCGGCGTCCTCAATGTCCTGCTCCGTAAGCATGCTTGTGACGTCCGACTCACGCGCCTCTCTCAACTCGCGCTCCAGCGACCACCACTCGAGCTTCTGTAGCTCCTGTTCAAAGTTGCGGCGGTCCCAGTTGCGGTCGTCGGCGCGCTGGCGGACGTTCTTGAGGAAGAGAGTGCGGCGGGTCTGCTGGGCGGCGTCGCGGGTCTGCTGGCCACGCGGGACGGGTTTTGTTGGCCGCGAGGCGAAGCGGAATGTGGGAGCTTTTGTGGTCGCCGTGGGTTGGCCGCCGAAGTTGAATATTGATGGCTGCTGCTGCTGCTGATGCGGCTGTGATGACTGGATGGGAGAAGACTGGGTCTCGCGCTGGGACGACGAGGGAGGAGATGATGCCCGAATAGGGGACGATGAGAGAGGAGAAGGACGCGAAGGCCGGAATGGCGACGACGCAAAGGCGGGTATCATGGGCAGACGGTCGGGCGATCCGCTGCCAATGCCAAACACGGGCGGTGACATTACGGCGGTAAACATCTTGTCTGCTGGAAGCTGGGCAGGCTGCTGGGGAGTCTTTGAGTCGTGCTCTGCCCCGATATCGTTTTGTATCTTCGTGTTTTCGTCCAGTGTGGCGAGTTGACGAATAGTGTTAAGGTAGATTGTATGATTGAAGAAAAGATGTCGTGTCGATGAACGTTATCGAGTAATCGTGTGAAGCTGGTAAAATGCAATGCTAGTGGAAGACGTATGGAATGCAAATGCAAAGTGGCGGATGTCGAAATGTTGAAATGAAGAGCGATAAACGGGAGGCGTGTTAAAGTGCTTTGTTAATGAGAGCTGTTGATGGAAGGGAGAAAGTCGCGCGCGAATGGTGCGCGCTGTGTCTCACTGGGTTAATTGAACAGACAGGTGTGGGCCAGTGGACGCGGTCACCCTGGACGCGTCAAATTCGAGAAGCGCAATCACGTGCATATTTTTGTGTACCTTTTTGGGAAGGGGCGGCCCTGGCTCGACCTGGCAGAAAAGTGGCAAGCAACCCCGCTGTGGGCTCCGATCCTGCCCGGTGCGACAGACCAGACACAAGCAAGGAAACGAAAGCGAGCGAGGCAAGTGACAAAAAAAAAAAAAAAAAGTTCAGTTGAAAACATCTGAACGGGAAGGAACGACCAGGACGCAGAGCGCTAGCACGTTCTACGGGTGGCGGTTCCCCAACATTCAGCGGACAGGACCCCCAAGTCAATAAATGGATCGTGGTCCTCCGCGCAAAAAAATAATAAGCCGACAACGACGTCAGTTGTTTTATGCCGCGGTCTCCTCTTACTTTTCCACAAAACCACCGATAATTACTCAACTTTTTCGACTGAAACGATGAGGGTGATCTAGAGAAATCTCTTTTCCTTCTCTTCCTTCTCTTCTCTCCTCTTCCTCATAAGCTCTGGAATATTTTCTTTCGTCGTTTCTCTCTCGCCACTCTCTGGAAATCTCTCCTCCTCGCCATGAGGACCCCATTTGTGCGGCCGTCGGCCGTGTCGTCCATTGTGGACGCCCTCGGCCGGCAGACCGTCAGCACAAGACCAACATCTCAAGGCTGGGCCTGCGCAAAGTGCCGTCGGGGCCAATTGAACGGCCAGCGCACCACAAACTTTCGTTTCTCGTCGACCTCTTCAACAAGCACCAAGACAGGGGGCCGGACTGTCCCTCCTCCCCCGCCACCACCACGGTCTTCTCGAAGCCGCCGGACCATGCTGTTTGCAGCCAGCGGCGGTGCAGCAACAGCAACGATCCTTGCCTTTACCGACGATATCAAGCAAAGCTACGAGACTGTCGAGCGGACAGGCCGAGTCGCCACAGCACTTGTCGTGTGTATCAACGAGTAAGTTAGCAAGGAATTCTTGAATATTTGTGTTCCGGGTATACTTGATCACTGTACTAACTGCCCAGTTACCGCAAAACTCTCAGCAAGAAAGACACGATCGAAGATGAGGCCGAACAATCAGCTCTCGTCAAAGCTTGCCACAAACGTTGTGCTCTACGGACACTGCATGTCCTTGAGAAGAACGGTGGCATCTTTATCAAGCTGGGCCAGCATTTGGTAAGTCTCACACAGGGAGAATTCCATATGAAAACAACCTTCTAACGACAACAGAGCGCCATGAACTATCTTCTTCCCTCCGAGTGGACGACGACATTCATTCCTCTGCAAGACAAGTGCCCCGTCTCGTCCTTTTCCTCGATCCAGCAAATGTACCGCGACGACACCGGAACCGACCTGTGGGACTACTTTTCCGAGTTCTCAGAGGAGCCAGTGGGTGCTGCTTCTCTTGCCCAGGTTCACCTCGCCACAATCCGCGAAACCGGCCAAAAGGTTGCCGTCAAGGTGCAGCATCCCAGTTTGGCGCAATGGGCGCCGCTCGACATGGCCCTGACGACGTTTACATTTAAAACGCTTAAGCGCTTCTTCCCCGAGTACGACCTCGACTGGCTGTCGTCTGAAATGTCTGTTTCATTGCCGCAAGAGCTCGACTTCGCCCTTGAAGGCAAGAACGCCGAGCGCACAAAGGCACACTTTGCCGCCATCCCTCAGCTGCCGCTCGTCGTGCCAGACGTCATCTGGGGCAAGGAGCGTATTCTGGTCATGGCCCATGAGGTTGGCCACCGCCTGGACGACCTCGAGTACCTCGACAAGAACGGCATCGACCGCGACGAAGTTTCCACGGCTCTCGCACATATTTTCAACGAGATGATTTTTGGTGACGGTGCGCCGCTGCACTGCGACCCGCACGGCGGCAACCTGGCCGTCCGTGTCCGCGAGCCTCCCTCCACCAACTTTTTGATGCGCTGGCTTCGTCATCTGCCATTTGTCAACCACAAAAACTTTGACATCATCCTGTACGACCACGGCCTCTACCGTGATATCCCCTTGAGTCTGCGCCGCTCCTACGCGAAAATGTGGCTAGCCGTGCTCGACGGCGACATGAAGGAGATGCAGCACTACGCCCACGAGGTCGCAGGCGTCGACGAGTCCTCATTCCCGCTGTTTGCGTCGGCCATTACCGGCCGCGACTATCGCGTGCTCTCGTCAGGCTCCATCATCCAACCGCGCACCTCGGACGAAAAGGACCACATCAGCGGCCAGCTGCAGGACGGCCTGCTTGCCGACCTTGTACAGCTGCTCGGCAAAGTGCCACGCATTATCCTGCTGATCCTCAAGACCAACGACCTGACACGTAGTCTTGACGACGCCCTACAGACAAAGCAGGGCCCCATCCGCTCGTTCTTGGTCATGGCACAGTACTGCCTGCGCACCGTCTTTTACGAGCAGGTCGACAACATTCGCGCGCAGCACGGCTCGCTGCTGTGGCCGACAAACCTGGTGCGCCTGCTGGGCGCGTGCCTCGGCTACGTCAAGGGCAGCGCCAAGCTCGAGGGCATTGACCTGTGGCTGCGGGCGCGGCGTCTTGCCGGCATGAAGAACTTGACGGTTGGGCCGCCGACAGCGACATCGGCGTCGTAATGGAGGAAGAGGGCTGAAAAGAAAACTGCGAGCGTGATGAGCATGTTTTTTGTACGATTTTATGATAATCCTAATACCGCTCCCGACGTACATATATAAACGATAGAATTGCATGTAGATTGCGTCTTTTAAGATCATGTCCATTTTCACCCAATTTATCTGAAACAACTTTTCGCACCTTTGCGATATAATTGCAGCTTAATTCGCCAAATATGTAACGTAATATTGAATTGTACAAAAGAACACTGGCTTTTTGCAAAATAATACGAAAAAATATGAAATCATAATGAAAGGACGCCAAACTCCGTTTTGTGCTTCTTCAACCCGCCCAAATATTCAATATCAAACCCCAGCCCACCCAAGTATTCTCTACTCTGCCGACTTCTTGCCCAGGACACCATCTGCGGCCGAGCCGCTGCGCCGCCGTCTCCGCTGCAGGACCTCCTTCACCCAGTCAGACAGCGTGAAACCCCAGTGGCCGGCCACCAGGGCGCCGCTCAGGACGTTGACAATCTTGAGCAGGAACAGCAGCATGCCGTCGCGCGACTCGACAATGTTGAGCAGGATGGGCTCAATGTCGTACTTGAAGAAGATGCCGGGGATGTTGCGCTCGTCGATCTCGGCGCTCTGCTCGGTGACGGCGTACTGGTTCGTAAAGATGGCACGGGCGCCGCGGTGACCGGGGCGGCCCACCGAGTAGACCGTGGGGACGACAGACATAAAATACTGGAAGCGGTGGAAGTGGGCCGAGGCGCCGTTGACGGTCTGGTCGAGCGGGTTGACGAGGGAAGGGTAAAAGGGGCCAAAGGATAGCTCGTTGACAATGTGGGAAAAGTTGAAGGCCTCGTGGTTCAGGTGGTCGCCCATTCCCATGTAGCCGTGGCCGCGCGCCGTGATGTGGAAGTCGCCCTGCACCTTGTTGAGGTCGAGGCTGCCGTAGATGCGGCACGTGTCGCCCTGGCCGTTGGCGCTCGACGGCAGCTTGGGCGTCTTGCCCCAGCGCGCCTTGCGGCGACCGAGGGCCACAATGTCGTGCACGTGCTCCTCGCCGAAGCCCTCCTCGTGCGGCAGCGTCGTCCAGCCCTCGCCCGTCACCAGGCGGCCCTGTGTATCGCGGCCCAGGCGATGGTTGCCGCGGTGGTCGACCCACTGCTGCCAGGTCGTGGTGTCGCGCTGCAGCAGGGACGCAGCCAAGATGCGGTCGCCGGCAGCGTCCTGAACATTAATGTGGAGGTCCTCGCAGTGCATCTTGACGAGAATATCGAGGTTGATCTGCATCGTGCGGCCGACGCCCTTTTCGACGGCAAACGTGTGCTCCTCGGCGCCCGTCCACCAGCGCGCCAGCTCCGACCAGAACAGAATAAACGACACAATGATCATGGCAACGGTCCACTTGCCGCCGCCCGATGTCCGCTGCACATACTGTGGTTTTGATTTGGCTAGATGGTTAGCAGTGTCTCCTTCAAAAGCTTCGCAGGCTTCCGGGACGTACGAAAAGCATCAAAGGCGCTGACGATGCTGCTGCCCGACTTGGGCCCAAAGGCGTCCTCGTCTACGTGCTGCTTCTGGTCGTAGCCATTGTTGTTGTTGATGCCATAGCCACCGCCGTTGTAGCCCTGCTTCTCGTTGTATCCGCCGTTGTAGCTCTCGTAGCCGTTCATCATTGCGGCGGTTCAATGGATCGGCCGCTGGCCTTCCTCGTCTGGGGATATAATATAGATTTCGCAGGAGTCGATTTCCTCGTGGGGATGATGGGTGTTTGTTGATTCGTCTACCGCATGTCTCGATGCAGGTTGCGTGTCGTGGAGGACAAGTCGGATCGTCGATCGATAAGTTCAATCGCTGACAGCAAAGTCAGGGGTCGTCGATTCGTCGTCAATTCGGCCACTCGTTCACTCGCTCGTACAATAAAGGATCGTCGAAAAGTTGGATTTCGATGCGATTGTCGTAAAATGGCGTGTGGGCGTGTGTTGTGTTTGCCGGCCGCGGCTTGTTTGCTCAGTTCGTGAGGATCAGAATTGAAAGGACAGCTCAGCCGAAAAGGATGCATTCAATATGTGGTCTCAATGGCGGCTCACTGGCTCTTTCCCGCTTTGAGCGACGCGGTTGGCGTCGTCTCCTCCCCTGACTGGCTGGACTGGGCCAATTGGACAGCGCCCAGGCCGCCTTTGCTAGGCTGCGCTAGCGCATAAAAGACCCCTGACAGGATGCGGCTAATTTTGGGGGACTGCGACCGGTCTTGAATCTTCAGGGCAATATCGCATCCGCTCCTCACTAATACAACTCCGCACGCAAAAATACACTCGTGGGGAACACGCACGTGTTTGCCGATGTATGAATTGAAGAAGACCAAGTTATTGAGACAACACAATTATGTCTGAGATCAGATGCTATTTCTTGATTTATTTTTATTCGTACGTAGTCATCTGCTCTTGTTTTTGAAAAAGTATTTTTTTTTTAGAATTAAATAGCGGCTCTTCGCCGTTTTATTTCGGAGTCTGCCATCCGAAAACAACATAAATATTGTGGTTCTCGAAAATCAAAAGAGTAAAACGTAAGAAAAAGAACGCCGGCGGTCGATTACTTTTGTCTGCTCCGCACATGTCATTCCCGTTTTATTTGCTGTGAATTCTCATAGTCCGTATACCAGCTATCGCATTATAAACATATCCTTTCTACCTCCCAGTTTCTTTCCCCTCAGTATCTCTCTTTATCTCTCAATATCTCTCAATGACCCATTCACGCCGTTGCGAATCAGTCATGTTCGAGAAGTACTGCTCCGCCTCGGCCTTCTTGACTTTAATATAGCGGTCGACCACGTCGTTGCCGATCAGTGCACACAGCTCTTCATCCTTCTGCAACGACGTCAGCGCAAAGCCCAGATCGGCCGGCAGCAAGTCCTTGATGCCCAGTTCCTTTTTCTGGACAGCTGTCAGGATGGCCGGGTCGACGGGGCAGTCGCCCCAGACAAGCTCCTTCTTGTTGTCAATGCCCGACAGGCCCGCCAGAAGCACGGCCGACAGCGCCAGATACGGATTGGCCAAGCCGTCCATGCACTTGAGCTCCCAGTGGCTGCCCACGATCTTGCGCAGCGGCGTCTCGCGGTTCTGCGTGCCCCACGTCACCCATCGTCCGCCGGCCCAGGCGCTGTCGACAACGCGCTCGTAGCTCGACGGGTGGCTGTACGTGAAGGCAGCAATGGCCCGCATGTGCCCGAGGACGCCGGCATAAAATGATTCGTACAGGCTCTGGTCGTTGGCGCCGGTGCCGTCTGCTGTGTTTAGTGACAAGTGGACGTGTGATGCCGTGCCACACGAGCCTGGGAACGGCTTGGGATGCAGTGTAAACTTGTATCCGGCCTCGGTGGCGCGCTGGGCGATTGTCTCCCGCGTATGCAACAGTGCGTCGACGGCCTCGAGTGGTGCCTTGGCGGGCAAGACCAGCTCAAACTGGCCTGGGGCGCTCTCGTTGTGGACCTGTTCTACCTCGATGCCCGCGTTATCGAGGTCCCTGACAATATCCCGGAGAAGCTTTGGGATGGCCGGGTCGCTGTTGTAACGGCTGGTGGACCACGCATGGCCATCATTGGAAGGTCTCTCGAAACGGCTGCCTGTCGACGAGTCGCCCTCGCTCCTTCTGCGCAACAGGACAAACTCAATCTCGAAACCGACCAGATATGAGATGCCCTTCTCGGCCGCGAGCTTCGAAGCACGGATCAGCTGTGTACGAGGGCAAAGTGCCACCGCAGATCCGTCCTCTTCACGGAAAGTACCATATATATTGGCATGGCCCTCAACGGGGCCGGCCTTTAGCGACGAAAAGTCGGGATGGAAGCGGTATTCGCCTGTTGGTGGCACGCCTGATACGAGATGGTCGTTCTGGAGCACTCCGAGGCACACCTTGGCGATACCAGTATCAAGTGGGCTGTTGGAGCGCACCAGACGGTCGAACCGCCGGAAAGGGACCATGCGCATGCGCGGTGTGGCCGTGTAGTCGAGCCATGAGAGTCGCACAAAGTCGGGTGCAGGGTGGCTCCGTGTGAAGGCGTCCCATACCGCGAGGGCGGATTGCTTAGCTGGAACAACTGGCGTGCTCTTCACGTGGGATATGGTCTCACTGTCTTCATCATCGGCACTGGGTAAGCTGAGTCCAAGCTGGTAAACCTTGTTGGCATTCTCAAAGAGAATGTCCTGCACCAGCTGTTTGGCTGCCCGCCAGCCGACATGGCCCTTTCGAACAAAGTCGCAGACAACCTAGATGTCCGTGTTAGACCATGCTCTATATCCTTTGAATAGCAAATATTTATGACTCACAGTCTCAAGCACCTCCCGGACCTGGAGCTTGGCAAGAAGGTACGTTTCTGGGAACCAATGCCCGTCCGTGCTCCACATCACCTTGGACCACGGGCACAGCTCAAATATCTCACGGACAATTGCCTCTTGTCCATGGCGGCCGACAATCGGAAACACCTCGCCAATGTCGGCATACACATTGCTGTAGACTGTCGCAAGGTAGCCGGTGTCGCGCACGTACGGATAGCCCGAGTGCAGCAGAATGATTGGGACTGTAGAGTAGGTTCGAATAAAGTCTTGAAGATGGGCTGGCGAGGACTTTGTCAACGTGATGTCGTTGTCGCCAAGACCCGTATGGAACTGGATTGGCTTATTGAAACGGCCTGGACTGAAACGGATGTGGATTGCCGTCCGATGGACAAAAAGGTCGTTGAGGCCGGCGTGCTGCAGCCGGCGGAACCGCTTGCCGGATGCCGAATGCGTGGTGAGAATGTCTGAGAACGACTTGCGGGCGCCGGCGATATCTACAACACGGGGCACATCCAGGCCTGTCCGGTAGCAAATGACAGACTTGAAGCCGACGACGTCAGGATCTGCGATAGCCTGCTTGATTTGTGTGTCAAACTCCTCGAGCATGTTGTCAAAGATCTTGTCAAATGGCTGCAATTTGTCGAGGGTTTCGCAGTGCCGGTTGATAATGTCTGCCGCCACCGCCTCGATGCGCACAATCCGGCGACACGCGGAACGTGTGAACTTGCTGTGCCAAGAGAACTCGAACACGTCATCTTCATTGTCCAGGCCGTCGTCGAGCAAGATTGATTCCAGGCCATCGAGGCAATATGCAACCCATTTGTCGTAATCGTCGCTGCGGTGGTTCTCGATGGCCGTCACCACTGAGTCCCATGTCGGACTGCATCCTAGGACGGTCGAAAGTTGTTGGACTGCGCGGTGATGCGACAATGCTGTGACCGAGGCGCGGATAGCATCGCCGTGAGCCTCGCTAACAATAGAAAGAAGGGAGTGCTGGCCGATGACGTCGGGCTTCAGAAGAGGATGCGCATGGTTGTCGACGATGGGCGTCTTCTTGATGGCCTGAACAACGCGCTGAATCTCGTCCTCCGTGGCGACCGGGCCTTGGGGCCCGACTTGGCCACTTGGCACGGTTGCCGCCATTATCGAGGAGATGTATATATTAGAGGTATGGCGTGCTTGGCGAGATATTGTGACGGCGTCTGGTCCTTTGTTGTTTGTTTCGGTCTTGTTTTGACTTGTAAATTAAGAACTATTAACGACACTGCTGTTTTTCGTGCAAGTCAAGGGATGAAGACGACAAGACGAATTCTGGACTTGCAAAAAGCAGGCGGACCAATTGACAAGAAAACAATGGCGGTCAAGTTGCCGGGCGGGACTCCCGTTCAAGTAATTGCATCAAGGCGCACAATCCTGTGTAAGAATTGCAGTCATACTCTGTACTTGCAGGGTGCCAGCGCACGAATTGCGCCCGGTGTGGGTTGAAAAGCCAGGGAAACTGTGCAGAAGCGGGAGGAGGGGTGAAGATCGTGTGCTTTGTGGCGCTTGCTGCATGTGTTTCCGGACCGTAAAGTGTAAGAGACACCACTAAAACGAGAGCTTTTTGAAACGACAATGTCTATCTTGCCTTGCACAACAGCTGTGCAAGTATCTTGAAAAAAGGTAGAGATCCAGCACCGAGTGGGGGTCGCAAATTAAGGTATCCGTCGAATGACGAACAGAGCGCCAAAAAGCAAGCGTTTGAGTATCCAGCAGAGGGTAGAAGTATGACGATCGTATTTTGGTGTGCGAAACGAGAAAACTGGAGACAAGCTAGACTTCCATTGAAGGGCAGGCCCTTGCTGTCGATCGACGGCTGCCTCCTCGTGAGCAGCGTTGGCTCTCGTAAAAATCTAACTCAACAGTGCTGAGCTTTGCTGACCCTTGCTGACAATTGGGATTCTGGCAGGTGCAATTCTGACACCCAATAGCTAATGCCTGATCTTTGAGATATCTGATAGTCAAGATGTCGGACACTGAAGAGCTTGAGATTTGCGTCAATGGAGAGGCTGACACCTAGCTATAGCTCGAAAACTACGCCGAACCGGAGCACTGCCCACCGTGAACTTGGAGTGAGCACCCAGATGTGCTAGTTGTGGTCGGACTTATTTGTCACTGTCAGGCACAGCAACAATTAAACGGTCTGGGGATAGGCGGACTGTGCCGCTAGCCGGTTCCTGTTCTTTGACGCTGTATCGTGACTGGATGGAGGTACGAGGCCTGGCGCAAATATAACGGCAATATTGCGCCAGTCTCTTGAATGTTAACTCTGTAGTATCGTGCCTTTGGAAATAAAGTCTTGCAACAAGGACTGGACTGGCGGGATTGCGGTTCTGTGAGTCAGTTTTGATTAGCTATCTATCGTGACTCTTCAACCTTCAATAGGGCTCGAAACATAGTGAGATAAATGCAGTGGAGATAGTCTGTTCCAGGGTCCAACTCGTCGAAGGTGGTCTAGACCGTGCGTTTCAGATGTAAAGGAGGGTCGAAACAGCATCAGATCTTACCTGAGATGACCCCACAGCAGCAATCCCGGGCGAGTTAGGGCATCAGAATTTAGACTGTTCGTTTAGTATTCAAACACGACCTGCCAAATCCCAACTCTGAGTCTCACTCACTTTGTTTTCGAATCCGTTTTCGTTATTCTCGAGCCTCTGTCACTTTGCTCAGTCGCCTTGTTTTCGGAAAAGACGCGGTGTCGGTGTTGTTGATTATTGTTGGGCTGGCCTGCTCTTGCTTCCATCTGATGCTGATATAATCCGACAGGGTGTTAAAAGGCTTGTGCATGGGACCAAAGAGGGATGCTGATGGAGATGCAATGATTATGAGGCTGGAAGTGAGAAGATGATGGACGCAAAAAGGGGGCAAAGCAAGTGCCAGATTAAGACGGAAAGTTTACGTAGTACGGGGCGGTCATGATCAGTTTAGGAAGCTGTTATGTGTGGCATGCATCGTTCCTTCCTTGACTGCTTAACATGCTGAGAGGGCAGTTGCGTTGCACCTTCCATCGGCACAGACTCGACAGACCTGCCAGTCTTTCTTTACTTGCATGGAGACGGAGCCCGTCGCGACTGCCCTACAGGATGAGATAGAAATTTGGACGGCGGCAGGAACACTCTGTCTGAGTATGGACTTGCGTGTCACAACACAACTTGCACCATCCTTACTCACGATACCTAATTTGGCAGGGACGCGAAATCAAGTCCATCGTTGCCCATTGGCAGAACCGCCCTCCGAGCGTTCCTATTTACCTTTCCCAACACCCCACTGACGATTCCACAAATATCGTAACCCGATCCTTTTTGACACGCAAGACATTGACGCAACCACATTCACACTGCACCGCGCACGAGCGACGCGACAGCATCACATGGCGGCCATAGGGCCCGATATGCTATTACAATTGGACAGACGCTGTGATTCTTTTGATTCAAATGCTGGTCACACTCCCTCCATCAGAAGACACATTTTTCTGCAACATCAATGGCCGACAACCTCAAAACAGAAGACGGTCACGAGTGCACGATAGGACCCTCGTTCCATGCACCGCTCAGCGAACCATGCTGCCGGACTCCCGGGCTTCTTCGGACCCGGTAGGTGGGATGTGGTCGATTGATCCCCGGCCCGCATCCTTCCGGCAGGTCATTTCGGGAGAATCAGAACATGGGCCTACGACGTATTTTACTATCGTGAGTTTCCTCCACATCGCTCCCCGCTTCTGTCTCGGCATTGGCAGGGCACTTTCTTGTGCCCTTCATTTGTTGATCGCACTGTCCTCGTGCTCCTGGAAGTTCTTTTCTTCCACCTTTCTCACCTTTACCTGCAAACGTCGACAAAAAAACCTGTGGAAAGGGGTTGTTTCTTGGGTTCTTACCGTTCTTACCCCTGCCAAGCAGAGGACGCGTGGATGCACTTTGAGAGCACTTTCAAGTGATGAGGCCCATTGATGCCCTCTTGGCTGTTGCCCGCCAAGGCTGAGGAGTTTTGGAGATCCAGAGGAGATGCAAGTGCCAGACTCCAGCAGGCATGAGCATGCGAGAAAAAGGGCCTGGACAGGGAAACTATTGGGTGCCAGCGATACCCAGCAACGCATCCCAGCTGCAGAACGCCCAGCCTTTTCTTTTTTCGCTGGCCCAGATCGCCAGTCAAGGACGTCATTCCAAACAGTGGTGCTTTCCCTGTGCGATTCCTGTGCATCGTGCGCCGTGCGTCGTATGCATTCTATCTATTTTCGAACCATTGGCGCCGAGATGGAGCCCAGATAGCGCCCAGATGGGCGCCCAGAACACCCCATAACAGCGCCCAGACTGCCAGTCAACAAAGTGCAGTCGCTGCCCAGCAAATGCCCAGAGCGCCTGTTGTCTTGGCGGCGCGGCGCGAGGGTACAGCCACGCCCTTGGCAGTGTCGCCACCCGAATGGCGAGAAAAAGAACGAAAAGAACAAAAAAACATACTCAAAGAGCACATGAACGAAAACAAAAGGGAGCAGCAAAGAACAAAGCAACACTCACAGCATGTGGATAATGGCGTGGTACGAATACGGAATCCAAATGCATTTGCCCCTATGCGTTGGTTGTTCGCGCTTTCTTCTGACAGTTTATTTTTGTCTTTGCTCTTATTCGGTGGTCAGTGATCATTTGCGACCAAAGCCAAAGCTGCACACCTGATGGCAAGTTCCATGGGAACGGGGCCGGGAACTCTCTCTTCCCTCTCACCCCACGTCTCCATTTTCTCTTGTCCCGGCGAATCCGACACGGAGGTCACCTAAAGTTGGGTGTTGTTTTTGGGAGCTGCTGAGGTATCTGACCTCATCTGTGCCAGCCTTTCTTTTGCTTTTTGCATTTCTTTTTGTCGTTTTCTGTGTGTCTTCTCTCGTCTCAGCCCTCCCTCTTTCTGACATCTGGGCGCCACTAGCGAAACCCCGTATTGGCATTTGCATTGGCAGCCCTTTCCAAGAGAATCTCAGGAGAGGCCAAGTGAAAAAGTGCTGAAAGTAAGGAAAACGAATAAAAGAAGAAAGGGCGCAACTCTCGGCACTGGACGAAAAGAGAGAGAAAACGAGAGGATCTTACACATGCCCTTGCGTGCCAAAAATAACAAGAGCAGCAAATATTAACAGGCAACACAAGAAAGCCCCAGACCAAGCAACGACCAGGCAAGAACCAGGCAAAGACCAAGCAAAACCAAGACAGGAGCAACAGGCGAACCCAGTGACGAGACAATTAGGAGGGACAAGAGAAATAGACAAAGCGGGACAAAAGCAGAAAAAGGCAACAAAAGGCAGCCGAATAGCGATAGTTTCCAAAGGGCTCCGGAGCCAGAGGGCCACAAGACGACAACGTAAGGCTTGGCCTATTCTCTTGGCATACCAGCGGTGAAGCGCTGTGTTGCCCAAACAATGGCCACTGGGGTGACTTTTCTGGTCGCTTTGGTCGTTTGAGATCCTTTGGAGGCGGGAGTGAAGGAAAAAAGAGACAAGAGGTTTTGGTTTCTGGTTATGGAAACCGGATACCTGCTGCAAGTGCCCTGCTTTGTTAAATATGTTTTGCCAGCCACTTTTTCCCGTTTGTCGTCATTCCGTGATGTTTTGTTCTTGATGTTTCCTTTTCTCTTTTTCTTCCTCCTGTCTATTTTTCATTATTATTATTGACAGTTCTCTCTTTCTCTCGTTTTTGTCACGGCCGATATCTTTCACGCTCGCTACCGATTTGACGCTTTTCACGGCAGACGCTCGCTTATCTTGATCTTTGGTAGCAGGCTCCCAACCAGAGTTAAGCCGTGCTTCCGTGCTGCATCCCGGTTCCTCAATCCCACGATACCCGATCCGATTTACGACTGTACTCTCAGGATTATTTTCACTCGCTTTGATTATCATCTTTTCCCACTCGTCACACATTCACATACCACGATGTGGTCACCAAGAACACGAGCGGCCGTTGCCGGCTTGTTAGCAACATCTGGTGTCGTTCACGCCGCCTCACCATACAGCATCGACTCTGTTGGTATGCTTTCTCCAAAATCCCTCACCCCCCCTCCCCCTCTCATTAGTTTTGCTCCCTAACCCAGTTCACCTCAGACGCTATTAAAAAATCGGCCAGCACACTCGCATACGATCTCGTCAAATATTATCACGGCAATGAAAGCGGTCAGACACCGGGCATTCTGCCGGGTCCGCCACCGGCCGGCGACTACTACTGGTGGGAGGGAGGCGCAATGTGGGGAACGCTGATCGACTACTGGCATCTGACGGGCGACGACACATACAACGACCTGGTGATGGAGGCGATGCTATGGCAGACAGGGCCCAACGAAGACTACATGCCGCCCAACGTAACAGCATCTCTGGGCAACGACGATCAAGGATTCTGGGGCATGTCAGCGATGCTGGCGGCCGAACTGAATTTCCCCAACCCGCCCGAGGACAAGCCGCAGTGGCTGGCGCTGGCACAGGCGGTGTTCAATACGCAGGCAGAGCCGGGCCGGCACGACGAGACGTGCAACGGTGGCCTGCGGTGGCAGATTCCTGTGCTGAACAACGGTTACAACTACAAGAACAGTATTGCCAACGGCTGTTTCTTCAACATCGGTGCCCGGCTTGCACGGTACACCTCGAATGCGACATACCTCGAATGGGCCGAGAGCACGTGGGACTGGATCACGGGCGTCGGCTACATGGACGCCGATTACAACATTTACGACGGTGCTCACGTCGAGCACAACTGTACCGACATTAACAAGGCGCAGTTCTCGTACAACAGCGCTGTCTGGCTGCTCGGTGCGGCATACATGTGGAACCATACGGAGGAGGCTAAATGGCAAACGCGTGTTGAGGGTCTGCTGAACCGCACCATCAGCTTCTTCTTCCCCGACGGCATTGCTTACGAAGTCGCCTGCGAGTCGCACATGTCGTGCACGACGGACATGTTGAGCTTCAAGGGCTACCTGCACCGCTGGATGGCGACAACGGCACAGATTGCACCCTACACCCACGACACGATCATGGAGACCCTCAAGACATCGACCCAGGCGGCCATCGACCAGTGCACGGGCGGCGACGACGGCCGGACGTGTGGATTCCAGTGGAGCTCGGGCGCCTTTGGCGGCAGTGTCGGCGCCGGCCAGACGATGAACGTGCTGGGCGCGGTGTCGTCGCTGCTGATTGACGAAGTGAGTGGCCCGGTCACGAACTCGACGGGCGGCACGAGCGTGGGCAACCCGAACGCGGGCAGCGGGAGTACGGACAACCCGACGGTGTACAAGCCGATCACGACGGGCGACCGTGCAGGTGCGGCCATTCTGACGGTGCTCGTGCTGACGGGCATTTCTGGCCTGTTTGCCTTTATGAGCTTTGGAGAATAAGCTCGCGACGTGCACCCATTTTTGATTTGATTTGTTTTTATTATATCTTGTATCTTGTATCGAGACCTCTGTACATAGGATCTTTGGGCATCTTTGGGAGACGGACAGGCATGTCTTTGGCGTTTTCATTCTTTTGATACTTTCTTCGTCATCTTTTTTGCTACTTTCCATTTTGGCCAGTTTTATTACCCTAATCTATTTACACGCATTGCGTTCTTTCACAAGAAATATACAAGTATCTTGGTTTTATTTCATTTCGCATCAAATTTTGACGCCTTATCACTTTTGTTTACAGCTGACATGTCCCCGCAGAAAAGGGGGGTTCGTTGTGGTGGCCGTGCGTTTCAGAATTCCGAGTCTGAGCAGCGAAGCTCCAAAGTGTCGATTGGCTGTCTCCTCACTTTCCGACGACATGTGTGCATGGCACTAGACATCCAGAGCAACATCGACGATCCTGCAGACAGACGCATATAAGGCTTTCCTCTCATATCTCTCATTTTACTTTTCTTCTCTCCCTTCACAATGATCCCAGATCTCACCGACCGTGGCTACTTTCCTCCGTTTCTGGAGCTGCCGGAGGACGATGGCCGCCCGGCACCAACCACCACTCCCGGGTCAGGCTCGGAGGCCATCCTTCTCGCCCAGGTCAAGGACAACATGACGATTACCAAACCGACGCTCGTCTTGACAGACCGCGAAGGCACGGGCTTTGCGCTCGTGTTTGACGGCCTCGAGCGCGACGGCCTGGACCTGGGCAAGATGGGACTCAAAAAGGGTGCGACGGCAATCATTCGCAATGCGCGACGGACGGTGCCTGTCGACAACAACGGCGGCGACTCACTCACAGCCAAGGCGGCCCGCCGGCCGTTTATGAGGGTCGCACCGGGCCAGGCGCACACGGTGCTGGCCGTGCCGACCGGTGTTGAACAGACGGTCGCGATCGCCGGCAAGCTGCGGGCGCAGCAGCACATGGCCGAGACGGAAGGCCACGAGCGGTGCGGAGCGTGCAATGCGGCAGGGTCCGTCAACACGGCGACGACCGGGACAACGCCGCAGACGGCGCCGGACAAGAAGCTGCTCAAGTGCACGGGCTGCGGCCAGGCATGGTATTGCGATCGGGTAGGTCCTCTTCGTGTTCACTTTTTGATTTTTTATCTCCCACTAACAGGACAGGCCTGCCAGACAAAAGGCTGGAGCGACGGCCACAAGGGCGAGTGCAAAGCCCTGAAAGCGCTGACTGCCATCTGGAGCGAGTAGGGGACGACATACGACAAAGATATTCACCTGTAAGAAGCGGAAAATGCCAAATAAAAACACATTTCACGTCTTGCTCTTCTTTATATACTTCTCACCTTGTTGATCATCACAGCCTTGGCCAAACAGCACGGCTTTTGTGTGTAAGTTGTGAGTTGACTCTGAATGTCGTTGGCGATACTGGCGCAGTTGGCAATGCGGGTTTCCTTTTCCGGCAGGTCCCCCCACTGACAAGCGCTGAAGCTCCAGGGCCCGTCTTCCAGAAGCTGCACTATGCGCCCTACAAGCGACCCCAGAGTACGGTTAAAGAACACAGGGATCAACATTACGACATTCTTTCACTGGATTCTTTGAAAGTTCTTTTGGGTGGTTTGTTTTTCACAGGCTTCTGTTCTGCCTCTTTCATCTCCCAAGCTGCCCCTCTTCGTGGTTGTCTTGGAGTTTCTTTAGGGAAGACGTTGTCAGTCTTTCCCCGGGCAAGCATTATCCGGCGACGAATCAGTGCAATGACCTCACCCCGCTAAGAGCACTAACACAGCGTTCTGTACCCAAACGGCACTAATGAATAACTCCAAGGGGAACCACACCACTCTGGGGAAAACGAAAAGAGAGGGGAAAGGACAGGAACAGAGGAGCATGAGGAAGAGGATAGGAAGATCATGAGGAGGAGGAAATACAAATAAAGGTGGAGGTGTCGAGCTGGAAGTTGCCGTTTTATCTTCTCTGTTTCACTGATCGTTCAATCTTTACTTTTTGTTTCGCCGTTCACATAACCAGCTTGTTTCCAGCCGCACCTTCTTATTACAGCGATCGTCACTGTAACGACTTACACCGAATTCGGACATCCACCTCCTCACCTCACCCCAAGTCAACACCCACCACTCTCCCCCACGATGAAGCTCAAGGCTACCCCCGAATACGTCCCCACGGACCCAAACAGCAAGGGCGGCCCCCGCAACGGCCACTATGCCGCGCTCGACCCCCATTTCGCCGCCGCCAAGGACGGCGCGCAGGCCATCATGGACACGCTGTGGAACGCCGACGACTGGGAGACGTTCCGCAACAACTGGAAGGGCGAGGCGCCGCTGCCCGAGGGCACACCCAAGCCGGGCGAGGACGTGGCCGAGTCGTACCTCAAGATTCCGACGCGCGACGGCGCCGAGATCGAGCTCAAGGTGATGCAGTCGGCCAAGCACACCAAGAGCGCGGCGACGGCCGACGACACGATTGTCGTTCTGCGCATGCACGGCGGCGGCTGGGCGATTGGCTGGCACGGCACCGAGGCGATTGAGAACCTGCACGCGGCGAGCCACCCCAACGCCGTGCTCGTCAGCATCGACTACCGCATGGCGCCTGAGCACCCGTACCCGACGCCGCTCAACGACTGCGTCGACGCCTTCAAGTGGGTCAAGGCCAACGCCCGCGAGAAGCTCAACGCCAACCCGGACAAGATTGTCCTGCTGGGCGGCAGTGCCGGCTCGGGCCTATCGCTGGGCGTGGCGCTGCAGGCGCGCGAGGAGAAGATTGGCGGCATTATCGCCCTGGCCCTCGACTGGCCCACCGGCGCCCACCCCAAGTTCTTCCCCGAGCTGCGCGAAAAGTTCGGCTACGAGCTCGAGAGCTACGTCCAGGTCCCCGACGGCGTCGTGACCGGTGCGCGGGTCATGGAGTTCTTCCTGGACGCCTACCTCCCCGACGTCAAGCCCGAGATCGGCCACTCGCCTCTGCTGGCCGACACCTTTGCCGACCTGCCCCCGGCCTTCCTCCAGATTGCCGGCTACGACCCGCTTCGCGACGAGGGTCTGGCCGTCGCCGAGAAGCTGCAGCGTGGCGGTGTCCCCACCGAGGTCCACGTCTACCCCGGCCTGCCGCACTGCTTCTCCATGCTCTTCACCAACCTGCCCCAGGCCAAGGACTACCAGGCCCGCCAGAACGCCTTCTTTGCCAAGACCATCGCCCTGGCCAACGCAAAATAGAAAGTCAAAAGCCAAAAAACAAAGTCAAAAGGGATGACGGCAGTGGATGAACGAAATGACCATATGTTATGTATATACTAAAAATGAATCCATGTGACAAACACACAGCAAGCTCACAATGCTATCCATGATGCAGGCCGCGAGCTAAACCAATCGTCGTGATCGATGCGATCATTGTGATCATTGTAAACACTCTCTTCTCTCTTTCCTCTCCAACGCTCGGCTGCCCAAAAATAAACATGCTCGCCATAAGAATAAGAACAAATGAAAATGCCACAAAAAAGAAGAAAAGAGGAGGAGGAGAAGAAGAAGAAGGAGGAGGACAAGAAACAAAAGGAAAGAAAAACGCAAATAGCATAAAAATAATCGTTAGGACTTCGTCAAACGTCATGTGTCGTCTTCGTACCAACCATCGTACCAACCATCGTCTCCGTACCACTCGTCGTCTGCGTTTGGGTATGCATCCGAGTATGCATCCGCACCATCACTCGCATACTCGTGTCGGTCTACTGCCAAGGGCCACTACTCCGGCAGCGCCAGCAGCGCAAAGAATCCGCCAACGACCGGACGGTTGATAAAAGTCGGGCCGCCCGTTGGGAACTCGCCCGTCGTCGCATCGTACAGATCCGACAGCGGCCGGCCGGTGGGGGTGCCCTCAACATAGCGGATCAGACGGTCGTGGATCAGGCTGCGCGTCTCCGGTGAGGCCACGGCTGCCGCAAACGTCTGCCAGTCCGCCTTGGCCCACGTGTGCCGCGTGTCCAGGGGCACGCCATAGTTGTCGATGATCGTGCCGTAGAAATCGCTCTGCATCGAGTACACCCACTCCGGCACGAAATCGAGACCCAGCAGCTTGTCTGCGTAGATGTTGTACAAGAGGCCGTGCGAGTCCGGGTTGTTATACGCGAGCGTCGTGTGGCGCGGGCTTGAGTCGTTGTTGACACCGAGACCGGCCCACGTGTTCACATACTCCTTCGATGTGTTGAGATACGTCTCGCTGATCTCGTTGGCATTGACGATACCGCTGAGGCCCGCAATTTCGGCCATTGCGCGGACACCGATGATGCCCTTGAGGGCCAGGTTGGTCTGGTTTGCAAGTGCGCCGGCAAAATCGTCAGTCGACAACTGGTAGTCGGGAATCAGCGAGTCGTTGACCAGGAACTGAGCCCACTGGTCCAGCAGGGGCCAGTGCTGTACCAGGTAGTCCGAGTTCTTCGCCCGAAGCGCATATGCCAGTGTCATAATGATCATGTTACCGCACTCTTCGACTGGCATGGCCTCGTCGTTGCCGTTGGGGAATCCGACAGCGTTGGGGAAGAAACCTAGATCGTGGATCGACCACGGGTTCGGGTAGTGCCCGCTCTCCTGGTTCTCAAACAGAGGGTCCAGCAGCAGCTTCAGCAGTTCCGGGTTGAGGTACAGGAAGATGGGGTGCGCCGGGAATATGACGTCCACGGTCTGGATGTCACCATCGGAGCTGATCTCCTTGAGGAAGAGGTAGTCCTGGCGCGAGCCGTGGGCAACCTGGAGAGAGCCAAACGCCTGGCGTACGGCAAGCGTGGTCAGCGTGGCGTAGTCCTGGCCGCCTGCATCGAAGGCATCGTTGTGGATCTTGGAGTCGAGGATCTGGGCATCGTGGCTGTTGACCTCCCAGTTGGAGTAGAATGCAGACAGAACGGCGTCATCATTGTCGTACGCGGTGGTCCACAGAGCAGCAAGGGCCTCGGGGCTGCTGCTGTTGCCCTGGAAATTAATGACCTGGTCCTGGGCAAGACCAACGGCGAAGAGAACGTCTTGGCTGGTGAGGACGGAGCCAAAGTCGCGAGCAAAGGCGAACACCGGCCTAGAAAGGAAACAGCGGTTAGAATTATGTCCAGAAGGTACAAGGAAGCTTTCTAGCTAACGAGAAAAGAGCTCTCGTTGACTAACACGGCACTAGGATCGTAGTGCCCGCAGGATGTGCATCGTACCAATTATCGCCAATGGATCTAAAAGTAGTATCGATCAAGTTATCGAGGCGGCCATTGTTGATAAACATTTCTCTGGTGTCAGTGTCCGGAGCACCGGTACGATACGTCACCTTGCGGAATTAATGGTCAGTAACAGGTTTCGGGCGCCAAAGACATCATTTCGCAAGATTTTTGGTCATGTTGCCATCAACAGAGTCACACAATAAAATGCGGAGAAGCCACTTACACCAGTATCTGCAGATGTGCCGTAGTACCAGTTGCCCCAGAGTGCTTGGTCTGAAGCCTCGGCAAAGACAGTGTTCTGGGTTAAGGTGAACTTGTGGAAGGCAACGCCGTCGTTGATGCCATTGGACCAGTTGATTGCCCGTTGGGTGTCGGCAGCAGCCCATTCTAGGAAAAGAGAAGAAGAAAAGAAGTGTAAATTAGCCCAACAGTCCGGTGCAGTCCTACGACATCCGCCCCAAAACGCCATGGCCACGGATTATTCAGGTCAGGCCAACACCACGCCGGTTTGGATAACAAATACAAAAAAATGAAAAGAATGAAAAAAAAAAAACAGTGATAAAAGGAAAGGGGAGGGCTGGCTCACCACCGGAAATGTCCGAGTAGACTTGCACCTCGTGATGGTCGCCATCAACGGATTCGACGGAAGCTTGGAGGTAGGAGAATTGAAAAGATTGTTGAAGGAGGTCGGTCGGGTGAACAGGCGAGAGGAAGGTAGCAGTCAGGGTGACCTTGCCGGCCACGTCAAAGGTAAAGGTGCTCTTGGTCGAGGTGTATTCAAAGGAGGTCTGGTTCGCCGCGCTGGCGCCAGGGGCACCGCCCATCCAGTTGTACGTGACATTGTCGACACGGATGAAGCCCTGCCATCCTGTAGTCTGGTCACTGTGAAAGATTAGCTGTGTTTATTGGAATGATATATCTGAAGACAGGAAACATACGCCCAGAACCTCGGCCAGGAGCCGGGGAGGATTCCGCCGGAATCGCCGTTCAGCCAGGTGCTGACATAGGGAGATCGAACAGCAAGCGGAATTGCAGGAGGTCGTAGAGGAGAGAATGTTGAGGCCGATGCAACTGGTGCAATGGCAACCAGGACAGATAGGAGAGAGTGTATCAAGGTTGAGACCGCCATGGTGTAGATCTATTTCAGCGGCTATGCATACCAAAGGGAACGAAGAGAGGAAGAGATCCAATTGACACAAGGGACGGGAGAATAAATAAAAATAAACGTGCACAAACTGAAAAAGCCGTCAAGAAGGGGAAGGGGCAAGTTAAGAGGGTCGGCGCTGGCCTGGCCGGTGACCTGGATATACAGAAGGGGCAAGTCGGCAAGAGCGAACGAGCAAGTGTCACAGCCGGAGGGCGGAAGGAGCGATGTAGAACCAAAACAGAAGACAAAACGAAGGGCAAAAAGAACAAAGCAACAGTCAGAGGCAGGAGGCAGGAGAGACTGGTTATATATGGTCAACAACGTCGGTCGAAGCTACCCCGGACAGCTTTGTGTTCGCTCCTTCCTAATGCCTCTCATTGACCAGATCGAGTACATCGAGCTCTCCTTCCCCGGACACAACATCTCAAGTTGGAAGGAGGCAACGACCGCAGCTAGCCAAGCGCCGAGACGGAAAGCCCATTGCTGCCATTGTGGCAGCTACGAGCGGCCACCTGCCTGGCCCGGTGATGCACCAAACAAGCGGTGATGTTGGGCCACACGTGCTTGATGCGCTTGTAACCTGCCACAACGGAGACCAAGCCTGGGGCAGGACCACACACAGGACGAAATGTACAAAGTCAGGAACATGGATGACAAAAGGCAAGAGGCAAGACTGAGAAAAAAAAAGAGACCACAAAAAAAGTAAAATAAAAACGCGGAGAAACCATGGACAAGGAGTCACCTTCCACAACCGGCCTGTCGTACGTCGAGCACAAAATGCAATGCAAAAAACATGCGGCCGATCCATCTCTCCGCCGCTCATGTGAGCCATCTCAGAAAAATAACAAAAATCAGGAACAATCTTTTGCCAAGAGCCAGAGTCAGACGGCCGATGACAGTCAAGGGGAAAGTCAAAGTCAAAGCCAGCAAGTCTAAGAGGATGTGTCCTAGAGAGACAGAATGCGCGCATCGCGTGCGGCCGAGGCCCAACCTCGTGAGAAAATCACGCGGCGAGAGGGACACGCGCTTCCTCAACACTTTGTGCACATCTTGGCTGAGACGGGTCTAATGGTGTAAGTGGTGTCCCATCGTGGGGTGAGAAAGGAAAGTGACAAGAGTCAAAGGAGCCGAAAGAGCCAGAAAGACGCGGGGACCCTGGAACATGTCCACACACATCTGGAGAACAAGCAATCCTTCTCCGCACCGTAACGATGCAGATCTAGATCGGTGTGTTGCCTCTAAATTAGAGTTGGCGACAATCCGGAGCAACGTGTCCCATAATGGCGCCGAATCTGGCCTCTTAAGGAGATTCTCGACCGTGCACAACGCGCGAAATCCAACCATATATCGGCCCGGGGCCGGGGTCCTTCCAGGGCTGGATCTGCGCGCGCCGAAACCGCCCAGTGCGGAGAAGCGGGCTTGTTGAAGTTGCAAAAGGTTATTTGAGTGACTTGCTGTGTAGGTATTTTCAATTTGTTTGGTGCTTTGCATCTCATAGGTCGATGCTATTTTCCTTCATCTCCTGTGGCCAGGATGTCGTCACTGTTCTTTGGTTGGTGATTTCGGTAGACAACCAGGATCTCCAAATGGTACCCTCCGGAGATGGGACGATGCAACAATGAGACAAAAATGCACAACACACACACGCTCTGAGTAAAAAAAGCATGTGTGCCGCCGTGTCGCAGAAACAGCTTCCTTTTTCTGCGTTTCTCTGCAACCTCTTTCGTCGTTTGGTCTGCTGGACTGGCCCTGTGGCTTGTTCATCCTGCCAGTCGGCTGGCCTGCTGCCCTTTTTGACATGACCAACCATTACTGTGCCTCGTGCATGGTTGCGAGTGCCGGTGCAACCCTCTTTTCTGTACTGAGTACTTGCAATGTAGATGCGGAGATTTCCTCTCACACACGGCATCGATAGATGCATCAGACATGCTCCCGTCTTTTTTTCTTTAAACTTTCAGCCTTTTAGCTTTAGTCTTTCTCCTTTTTCTTCTCGGCCAAATAGTGACCCCTGCATCCATGCATCGTGTGCCTTGTTTCTTCTTTTTCTATTTCCTCATCTTGTCCTCATTTTTTGTGTGAATCCTCCAGCCCAAGCCTTACCGGTCATTTTTGCGCTTCCCGTGGACTCTGTGCCGCACGGGAATACTGGGCAGAGGCACAAAATAGGAGAGAGGGCGAAAAAGGGTTGGGACGTCTGTGCCGCACGATGCGTCGATCCCCGTTCATCTGAACGTGTCGATCTCTCCGACAGAGCCGTCTGGGAAAGGGAAAAAGGGCAAGAAATGAGGCATCGTCGGGGAATGTCGCTGAATTTTGTCACTTACCATTTGAAATGCATGTCAACGTTGACTTGCCTTTTGCCTTGTCTTGTTCTGCTTAGCTTTGTCTTGCGCGCTTTTACTTTGCCCGGCTTCCGTCATCTTTCTTGGCCACCGCATCTCGGCATCCCGCATCCCGTAAATGTTGCGACAGGATTTCATGCGACCACTTACGTTTGTGGAAGGTCGCCTTGGAGGGGCTCGAGGGACCTGTGGGACACGCCCGGCTTCCGCTGGTCGCAAAGGAAGTATGACGGATGCCATGAACTGAAGCCAAGCAAAAGGCAGGACAGATGACCCTATTTTTGCAATAAGAATATGGCACAGTTTTTCTTGTCGTTCTTGTCGCCCTCGGTGAGCTTGTCGCGTACTCCGTGTAGAACAGCATTGTGAAGATATCTGACCATACCGTGATCAGACATGTATGACGGATAGACTTGGCGAGTTGATGTTTAAATTACTTTTAGAGGTCGCAAAGTTCCTGACTCCAAGAACAATCTGTAGGGAGTTTCTATTTCAGGAGCACCATTTTGTGCCAGTCGTACCTGCCGTGATAGGGAGCCGTTGTAACCTGACAAAAGAAGAAAGAGGGTTGTAATGGCCAACATCGCGACTTCCCGATTGAGAGCCAAAGCACCGAATTCGTACCTTCCTTTCGCATCTGTCCAAGGAAAGGGGGCAAATTCTATTTGCATGCCGCAACTCGAGAAAAGCACAGCTCGGTGATCCCATCCTTTTCTGTGTGAAGAATACACAACACATGCAGAACATGCATCACAACGGTGTTGCACTCACACGACCATTGCATCACACAGCATGCCGTTTGCCCGGTACACATGGTTGCGACCTCGTGGGTTATGTGACATAGGAGGCCGGCACAGGTTTGTGAGAAAGAAACCGGGGCATCAGGACAGAAAATACTGCACCTATTACATACAAGACAGGGTGAGAAATCGTCTTAGAGACATGCCATCGAGTGCCGAAAACAATTTACTAATACCAGACCTACCAGATGCCAACATCTCAAGTTCATGACCATGATGCCAGCCATTATTGGCACTTCTGTCGCGTTTTTCTTACAGAAGATTCGGTCTTATGACCACGGTCAGCATCAAATATGGCCACAGAAGTGGCAAGATATGGCCCAATTACGGCCATGAAGATGTCCTGACGGCCAGCCGTCTCGGGGACCATCCCGTCAGTCTTATCTCTGCCGTCAGAATATCATCATCCGTCGAGTACCCTCTACCTTATGGTCCAACTGGAAGACACAAAATATGGACGGCCGGCCATCGCCGAGATGTCTTGATGGTGTGTGTCTGCAAATTTTACGTAAGTACGGTATCACTACAGCTTTTGACGGACGTCTCTAACCTTCAGTTGTAGGTCCTCGAATAAAATCCAAAGATATGTCGGTTGGCCTGAGACGCCACGGCCCCTTCAGCAGGCTGCTTGCTACCTCTTCATGATTCCGGCCGGGTCGTCGCCAAGACCGTCGTCCGAGTGCCAAGAAAAAACGATCCGGTATGAACATAGGTGGCCATGATGCCACGCCATAGAGCAATGAGCAAACTTCCTCTCAGTGACGACCTAGCAAGCTTTATTATTTCCCAGGTGGCAACGACGGATGGGTTTGTTCAAAGTCTTGTGAGGACATTCGTTTATGGCCCATGGATGTTGAATATGGTTTGGGCACCCAGACTCACACCGGCAGAAATTTGGCCGCTCGTCTATCCAGGTTGAAGCTCTTTAGCAGACGAGGCCATCCATGTCGTGGAATGAGTCTGGCGTTGCAGGGCAATGCCCTGGATTCATGCCTCACTACTTATTCATCTCATGAGTATGGTAAACTAACAGCAAAAGAGAGCATATGTACATTCAATAATCACCAGGCACGCGGGTCCCTTGCATCTCAATAGCTCATGACGACGCAACATGAAGTAGAGAAATTTCCGAGTTTTCGGGTGCACTATTTGAAGGAAAAAGAAAGCACCGGTCATACGAGAAACGACAGATGGAGTCCAGAGTTGGTCAAGAAGATTTATCACCGAGATATCCCTTCGACAGCTGTTCATCGAGCCAGTTTAGATTCCATATGAAGGTGAGCATCGCAAACAAAAATCTGACAGGCCCAAGCTTGTGGTTCCATTTATTTGAACTTTTTTGTTCCTCTACCACCATTCTCCTTGAGAGGTTGCATCCAACTGCTGACATGTTTCGTCGGATATTAGATTGCTTTAGAATTCTCATTGCATGTTGGATTCAGACTATCGAAAGGATCAAGCGCAGTCACCCAAGGAGCCAAAGGAGCCCATAGCCGCAAGTTTCAGAGCATCAGGATCTCAAAGTTGCAGCATCCTTCGAAAGGCATTTCACGTCCTTGGTTCATTTCGCGGGGAGCAGCTGTTTTTCTAAGATTGCGAAGCTGACCGCAAACTGAGATCGATCTCGCAGGAGCCTGTGCTTCCTGTTCGGTTGTGACAAACATCACCATTCCAGACAGCAGCCACCCGTCTTACGCCTCGCAGGAGCAAAGGTGTGCTGGATCTGTGCTAGATCTGGAACACGCATCTGGCGCTACTCCCTCAGGGACTTTCCGAGCAAGCCACCAAAACGCCCTCTGCATTCCAGACGACACAATACCACATCCAGAGAACGGACAGTTCGGATGCTCATTTCAGACCACCTCACAATTTTCGGTATCGATCACGGCAGGTGGGCTTTGCCCGTATGCTGTGCCCGTGTTGCTCTCTAATATTTACCTGGATAGTTGACTGTCCTATTCAGGGCTGCAACCCGCGTGCTGCAATGATACGGAGGCAATCCTACCGCTTTCTTCCTCTTTTGCTGCATTTCACCAACGCTGCAGCGCGTGGAATTGTCTAGCTATGCAAAACTCCGTACAAACAGGAAGAAAGCATAATTCGCCAACAGCAAGTTCTAGATTATTGCAGGATATGCAATCGAAGTGTTCGACACAAACCCGGCATCAAGGGAGGAGGCTGTGAGGTTACGGGATGCCGCTCCCCTTTGCATCGGCTGTCGCGGGGCGCGTGTCTTGGATTCAGCAGCAAAATCCAATAAAGCAAACACCGGTGTTCTACGAATTACCCTCGGCCTCCTTAAACCATGCCATATCGCATTCCAAAGTACCCCTTTAGAAAAAGTATGAATGGCTTTGTGTGCAACTATAGTTTGCAATATGAAGAGGCCAAATTACCACCTGCCCGGTTGACTACCGAGAACCCTGGAGATCTGTCCAGGCTCACCAGCACAATTGCCAGGGCATATTGCAGGCCTGCCCGGCCCTCAAGCCCGTCACCAGGTCCCGCCCCGGACTTCCGCATCCAACGACTGCCGATCTTTCCTCAGAGAAAAAGGGCGTGACGTTCAAAATCGCAGACGTTGTGCTGGAGTGACTCTCTGATCTGTGCTTCAGGCGCTTCCCTCGCAAAGATTGCGCCACCTATTTCGGTTCAGCATGCTGGCGTTCACTAAACAGATCCTTGTTGTGCGGGTCCTATCTTTTGGCGCGGCGGCTTGGCGCTTGGTCGTCATGTTGTGCCGGGAAAAGGGGGCCCCCGTTTTTGGCGGGTTGGGTCTTGAGCCTTGACCCTTTTCGACAAAAGTTCCAGGGGTGTCACTGCCGTTTGCCAATCCCGTCATAGCTTGGGTTTTGTGGCTTAAAAACGGTCGACGGACGACATTCGAGATGAAAGAGCAGAAGAGGTAAGAAACGGCCTTTGAGAGGAAAGTATGACTGTGAAGAAATGGCAGAGCTGATATTCAATTTGTCCAAACAGAAAGTTGCCGTGAGAAGGTCACAAATCAAAGCGAACCTGACAAGATTATGAAGCCATGCGGCGCTTCATTGTCAGATCTGAGCTTCACTAAAGATAATGCAGTGAGATCTCGTGATGGAATCTACAGCGTGAAGGGCCACACAACGCACGCTGTCAAGCATCTTAGCGCTCACAAGTTGATTCCATTTTAAGGATGTCCCCAGCATGTGTGCTTGGTGAAGCAACTCTATTTTTGCTTCTCCTTTGGCCTGCCAAGCTGCCAGTGTGTTTTTGCCTTCCAAATCTGAGAGCATTCGCATCCGATCGCAGTGGCTACTATGGCTGCAGTGACGTCGTCACGGCCCCAATACGGGAGCATCAGATCTTGTGCGTTCCTGAGCGGGTCCTGCGATCCTTGGGTAAGGTGTTGAGCGTTTCTGACAAACGGTTTTCTCTTTATCTCCCACTGCAGCCTTGCTGTTGATTGTTTTGTGCTAATAATAAAAGGAATACGAGGTTTTTCGTCTTGGGTTTTGCCATTTGGAGAGCGGCTGGGTTAGGTTACGGAGCGAGAAAGTAAGCACTGGAAGCCGGCCAATGGGCGAGAATCAAACGCAATCAACGCGCAATCGAACGGAACAGAAACCCGGCCACTGGGACATCAGCAGGATCCTCTGTATTTTATATTGCTTTGCCGTGCGGGAACACCTCGCTTGCCTGTGCCGCTCGACGACAGATGCAACAAACAAGTTCAGACGTTTGTGCCGCAGGACTTCCGTCTGACAACTTGACCGAGCACACTCCCGATACTCATGCCACCCTCTGCCTATTTTGGACTGCGCCAATAGTTCTTCCACTCGTCAAGAGGCTTGCAGACGCCACATCGACTCCGGCACGCCACCGTCATTTAACAAGAGGAAGAAGAAAAATTATCGTGAATCGCCATTTTATTCTCCTTGCGGGGAGGGAACGGTTTACAAAGATCTCAACGACGTCTTACTTTCTGTGTGGGTGGGCAGTGCGCGTGAGCATACGCTGCGACCTGATACGAGAGGCAACGTCTTGGCAACTAATGCGCCGCACCCAAACCCAAAGCTCAGTGCACCTTCTTTACTGGCTGGAATGCACAAATGTTCTGGCTATTGGGAAAGTTCCTTGATTTCCTGCCGTGAGAGTGGCCACAATTGCATGCGACCAATGTGGATTGAAAGGGCCATTACGAGCGACCAGCATTGTCCTGTGACGTTGTTTTGCAAAACATACTCAGCCTTCTCCTCCCCAGCACTTTTTTGCGAGGCCCGGGGTTACGATGGATAGCTATCTTGCATTCTACATTTCAAGGGTCAAAGAGATGCGGCGCGATTTATGCGTTAATCATCGTAACCCCCGGATGGACATCTCCGGCCATTCAATACGCGGGGTATTCTGCGAACGAGGCAACATTTCGTATCTGCAAGCGAAGACTAAAGACAAGGCGGTTCTGTGGGAGTTGGTATTGACGAGTTTCCGATTGATACGAGTGTGCCGAATCGCGCAGCCGTCTGGAGTCGTTTCTCAGAATTCCGATATGTGTAAGTCGTCACCGTTTTTGCCCGCCTCGCCGTTTACTTCTCTGACGCTGACAGCCTGCCATCCCATGCCGTCGCCCACATAGTAAGATACACTAAATATTGCCTAGCCATCTATTGCCCCTGGGTTCTGCTGGCAAGAAGCCCCTATTTCTTTTGCCACGAGGCTCTCCGGAATCTCGATGCAGTTAGTCAGGCATCCGACAACGAAAAGAAAGTTCAGAAAAATACAACCCTGAGCCAAAAAGTCGGCGCCTCGAAGAAGCCGACTACGACTGGTGCAAAACGATTCGAGCCCGTCGATTTCCTAATAAATTTGGCTTTGTCCAATAACGGACCAGTAGGAAGACAAGTTTCACAATACTTTGGGCCTTTGACCAGGGGGGACCCTGAAAATCGCACAGATGAGAGCAAAGGTACTTTTATTTTCTTGTCTCTTTCTACCAAACAAAAGTACTTTCTTTGTCCGTCTTACCAAGTACGCGCGGTACGTCCCCAACCTTATGTGCTTCCCCCCCTCTCCTAGCCTCCTAGCCTCTTAGCCTCTTTTTTTCTCATCTAACTTTTCTAACAAAACCCACGTTGTGGCACCGCGGGACACGCGTCCCTGGCGGAGTAGGAAAATAAAACGGTGAGATGTCGGTCGCGACCACGGCCAACTAAATTGTGCAGACGGTTCGCGGTTTGCAGAATGCCGTTGTGCCAGTATGTATTTTACGGAGTACGCAGTACCTGAATGATGCTGTGCAGACATTGGGCAGACATCGGGTGAACGCAACGTCACTCGGCGTGGGATGTGCATGTTCATTATTACGATTCGTCAAAAGTGGACAGTGAGAGGTTTCGAGAGAATGCAAGAGTGCCTTGACTTTGCTCTTAGTTCTCAGCTCTCAACTTTCAAGGCTCAAGGCTCTGCATCGGCAGTGCTGGAATCTTTGACTCGCAAAATCCTGGCAGACGGTAATCCCTGGTGCACATCCCCCCAAAGTGTGCAGTTGCAAAGCAAAAAACCTGCTGGATGCTCCATCCCTTGGCACCCAGATCCATCCCGCCGTGGAGCCACAGAGGCACAGAGCCCCAGAATCCATATTGATACTGGATTGATTAATTGATTTGCCATGCCCACAGAACCATCACGATGGGTCCAGTGTTCACCGTGGGTTCAGTGTGTGCTCACTTTTGACACAAAACAAAATAGACGGGGTGCTGTTTCTGACTTTTACGAAGCCTCTTGTCTTATGTCAGACGGTTCAGCGCTTGAGTTGTTCGGCGAGTTTTGTTTCTCTCGCCTGACAAGGCCCACTTGGCACGACTCTGCTTTTCTTCTTCCTTTCATTTAATCTACAAAATTGCAGCCACGATCTCATCGTCATTTCTCTGCATCTCGATTTTTCTGCTTCACTCAAGCAGCCCCTTTCGACGAAGAAGCATTTTCGACCGTTTTGCCTGGTCAGTTGGACACAAAGGCAGAAAAGCAAGGACACTAATAACGCGTTTGCTGGATGAGCGTATGAGGAGTGGCAAGCGCCAAGAAATTGCAGGACGAAAACGCAGTGCGCCCCCCTACTTCGTTCGTCTTGGCATGCGTGCGAGCCGCACTTACTTGAATTGCCAGACAAGAAAAGAGAAAACGAAGAGCGAAAGTTAATAAAAACAGGGCAGCCGGCAAACAAAAAGACAAGGTTCTCAAGGACGGCCCAGCACCAACAACCGAAAATAAGAACAATGCGAAAAATAGCAACGAAATAGCGACTGCTGCAGTCCAGCACCGTCTTTCATTTCTTCATTTCTTCATTTCGCTGGCAATCCGCAGACCAACGATGCCAAGACCAACCGTCTTTCTCTATCCCCTTTCCCTGCCCCCCGACACCACGGTAGCACGGTACCACGGCACGCTCCCAAGTCCAAGCACTTGAGGCAGGTTGTTGCGCCTTGGCGGTTCTGTGCTGTGACATAACGCTTGGCCTTGAGTTCCTTTCCTGGGGGATTCTTGAGGATTCGCGATATATCGAGGTCTAGGCCCATCCTGCACCCATTGCGAAATGCACCAAATACTATGTAAAGTACAAGGCCTGGCCGCAGAAGACGTCAGAAAGATCTGGCCCTTGCCCTGTCTGAAGAAAACGGGGCCCAAAGAGGGGTGGGGCGGGTTCCCGATGGACCGTATCGGCAAGAAGTCTTTGCCAGACACAAAATGGGCTGCCAGTCGTGCGGTAATAGCGTCTGGCAGCGGAGAAAAAGAAGCATGAAAAGCCATGAGCAAAAAAAGACGAAAAAGTCTTTGGGTGCAGTGGGAAAGCCCGTCAAAACTGCCAGAAGAAGGAAAGAGAAAAAAGGAACGTCGAAAGATGGCCGACAAGAAGAGGAAAAAGGACCAACTGGCGGACTTCGAACCCGAAGATCGCGACGGATCACTGATAGTGGATGAAAGACACGCTGTTTTGCACAGAAACGCACACAAAGTGACAAAAGCACGCTTTCAAGCAAAAACACCATATGACAATATGACAGGCCAAAATGGCACCGCGCAAGAACCGTCCAACAGACCAATGGTCTTTCCAAACGGCCTTTGAGAAGCACCAAAAAACGGCATAACAAAAATCTAACAGAAAAAAAGACAGAAAAGACAGAAAGGGACCCGAACGGACCCAGGCGCCAGGCACACAAACTCCTGTTAGGACCGCTCGCGAAAACGGCCAAAAAAGCTGGACGTTAGCGGCTGGGCATTGAGCTTGAGAGGCAGAAAGGGTACCTTGACGGCGCTCATTAGTCCAACGGAACCCACCAAAAACCACGCCCCCCTTTCCCCCATGACACGCTAATTGCGACGTTGACTTGTCGAGCGCAACCCTCATGGGGCTTGATGGCCGAGATCAGTGATTTGAACGGAGGACCACATTATGCAGTAAAAAAGAAGCAAGGTTTGGCCAGGCCCTCGAGCCGTCTCTCCTGTTGTGTCCCCTATTTCTTCTGTCTGGGCGGACAGTGAATATTCGATTCTATGTGGTAGAGTCTTGAGAGGTGAAATGCAGCAACGTTTGTGAAGACAGAAAGAAAAGAAAAAAAAGAGAGAAAAAAAAACATCACAAACTGGACATAGCCGGGGAATGAGCACGAGAGGCAAACCCCAGATACGGTCCCTTATTCCGTATTGAAAATCTTCACTAGGATCGCACTTGCGCGGCAAGAACAACGGGCCTCTTTGCTCTCTGCTCTTGCCTCTTTTCGCTTTTCTATTACTTAACTTTACTGTGTCCTGCCTCTTTCCCCTTCTCCTTCCCTTGAACAACCCCCCTGGCTGCCCTACCAATCAATCTATTTACTTGGACTGCCCTGGTTCCTTCCCTCTTTTTTCTTTCTGTTCTGTCCCACCTTCTAGCTGCAGTGTTCCATCCACACACATACGTAAGGTCGACCCGCAACGTATTCCGTACTCGTGGTCCCTTGCTCTTTCCTCTTTTAACGCCTTCCACGCTTTTATTCTTCATCACTTATCTATCGCCGCCGTCCACATCCAGTCGCTCCTGCCTTCTTCTGTTCCTTCCTTCTTTCTTCTTTCCCCTTCCTTCCTCAACCTGCCTCGTGCTTTCCTCTTCTATTTCCCCTCTTCTCTCCTTCCCCCACTACCTCCTTCTTTCTCCCAGTCACTCGTTTTCTTGTGTGTGTTTGTTATTCTCTTCTTCCATAATTTGTTTCTTTTTTTCTCTCTTCTTTTCTTCGTCATACCCGGTTTACTTTTCTTGGAAACGACACGCTCGCTCATTTACGTCCGCTCTCAATATATTCTCTCGCTCTCGCCGTTATCCGACATTCCGACATCGTCTATTTGACTCGACTCTTCTCTCTCGCAAAAAGGGCCGTTTTTTCTTGTTTTCCACCTCGATCTTCTGCATATCCTCAACCCACAGCATACGACGAAATCTGAGACTGCATTATTGCTCCGAGCTGTCAACTTGTTTTCGCTGCATCTTCCACGCGTTACACCGTTGATTCTACAAGTTCCCACGCTCTCTCCGGATCCTATTCGAAACCGTTACCCATTTATTTGGACATACGGGAAGGATTCGATTGAATGCATCATACGAAAAATAATATACGATAAACGACGCCCACCGAGATCTCTCATCCTCTTCCTCCGGCGATCATAAAGGATTCTCACTCCTACCCACGGACAGAACCAGCAAACCCCATTAAACTCTCACGACCCGGACTCCGAAATACGAATTGTTTTTCACAAACTACCCCTTCGAATATAGCCCAACATGCCTATCGGTAAGGAGGGCAACGTAAAATGGGTGGATGTGAGTATTTTCTCCCAGCACGAAAGATGGCGGAACTGCAAGAAATCCGGCAACTAACAAAAAACAGGGCTTCCGTGGCCTCGCCTCGTCTCTGGTCGTGCTCACGCACTTGAGCCGTTCTTTCGATCTGCTGCTGTTCGATATTACCGACAACGATAAGGCCGCTCCTCGACTCGTTCAGTATCCCTTCATCCGCGTGCTCTTCCAGGGCCGTATTGGTGTCGCCGTTTTCGCCATGGTTACTGGCTATGTCTGCGCCCTCAAGCCCATCAAACTTTCCCACCAGGGCCAGCAGGCCGCCGCCTTCAAGTCCATGGGCAAGTCTGCCCTTCGCCGTGTTCCCCGTCTCATTCTGCCCGCCGCCTTCGCCACTTTCCTGACCTGGCTCGCCTGTGAGCTCGGTGCCTATCATACGGCTGCTCACTGCGACAGCTGGTGGATTCGCGAGACGGGTCCTAAGCCGATCCCTAACTTCTGGCGTGCCCTCAAGAGTCTACTTAACAACGTTCTTAGTACCTGGACGCAGGGAGGAAACCAGTACGACGCCAACCAGTGGACTCTTCTGCCGCTTCTGCTCGGCAGTTTCTGGGTTTACGTTTTTATGCTTGCGACCGGCTATGTTCGCCCGCGCTACCGGATGATGATGGCGATGGCCATGTGGCTGTATTTTGTCCTGGCCAACGATCCGACTTTCGGCATGCAGTTCTTCTTCGGTGTTTTCCTGTCTGACGTTCAGGGCCACCCCAACGGCAACAAGTTCGTCAACGACCACCCGCGTATTTCACGCATCCTCTGCCCCTTCTTCTTGATTCTCGGTACCTTTGTCGCTTCGTATCCAGAGGCCCACCCCGACCGTGTCGCCTGGTCTCGCTCCCTGCACCACTTCCTGCAGGCTGTTCTTCCCCGGGGCTCTGAATATAGTAGATTCGCATCAGGCCTTGGTGTCCAGCTGATTGCCATTGGCCTGCACTTTTCGCCCAAGATGCGTGACGTCCTGTCGAACCGTGCCTTCCTCTGGCTCGGCAAGCAGTCGTTTGCCGTCTACCTGCTGCACGGTCCTCTCCTGCGCAGCGTCCTCGCCTGGATGCTGTACGGTTTCAAGACGCTTCCCGACGCCATGGACGAGGAGGGCAAGCCCGTCCACCACTACACCCCCTTCCCGGGCATGATGCACCTTTACGTTGTGCTTGTTATGTGGATCCCGCTCAACTACTTTGTCGCTCACCTGTGGACGACGTACGTCGACCCCTACTGTGGCCAGCTCACAGAGAAATACGTCAAGTACGTGCTGGACGAGCAGACCGAGAAGCCGCAACCGCTGCTGCCGGCTTAGTCGCCTAGCAGATCTGAAAATCCGCAGCAGGGGCCCAGTCGCGGCCCAGAAGAGGGTGCCGCAGAAGGGGAGAGCATGGAGATGGTACCTCTCAATAGAAGAGACCGAGAGCATCAGTCGTGAGACTGCTGCCTGCCGCCATCCCATATACAACAAATTACAAAACAAAAAACCACGAGTGAGCATCGACCATCATCGATCGACATCAACTCTGCCAAAAAACCTCGAAAGCATTTATTGGTTCGTTCGCTAGGGGGCGACAAAGCATATGGCGTTCCGGGCTGTATTTTTTTCTCATTGGGTCTTTAAACTTTTTCTTCTTTCGCTTTTTTATCTTTTGTATTCCTTTTTTCTTCTTTTGTTTCATCTTCTTCTTTTTCATTTGTCTCATTTTT
Source organism: Sporothrix pallida (assembly GCA_021396235.1). Taxonomy (NCBI): domain Eukaryota; kingdom Fungi; phylum Ascomycota; class Sordariomycetes; order Ophiostomatales; family Ophiostomataceae; genus Sporothrix; species Sporothrix pallida. The sequence goes on along the minus strand of WNYG01000004.1, from coordinate 546,746 downwards.
TTTCTGGTTGATCGAAACGTACAGTCGTACAGCGTTCTTCCTTTTTTCTCGTTGGCCTTTTCTTGTTTCTTCTTTTTCTTCTTCTTTTTTTTCTCTTCTTTTTGTTTCCTTTTTCCTTTGTATCATTTTCATGTTCAAGGTACATATTCGCCTTTACACCTTTTAACGCTGGACGCATGTCATACTATTCCCATGCAAAAAATTACATACCCACCCTTCAATATTTATTGTCTATTTCAAGAAACCGGTATCTGAAGTGCTACAGTGCCACAGTGTATTGCAAAGTACAGACAGAATATGTAGCACATGGCAGTCACACAAGTGCCATGTTTCCGTTTCCGTTTCTGATTCCTTTTGTTTTTGTTTCTGTACCCGAATACAGGGCAAACCTTGATTTGCTGACCGGCTCGCTCGTGCTTGAGTCAAAAGATCAATAATGTGTGGGTATGCCAATCTGGGAAAGGGGAGAAACGAAAGTCAAGACCGCAATCATATTTATTGGCTGGAAATAGCGAAAGCGACCCGATCGAATGAATACTGTGTTAAATGGAGAAATCGAATTCGGTGTCACGATAGCCAATTGCCCCTTGTCTTTTAATGTTTTATGGACAGTCCCAGTGGGAAAGTAAAATTGTGCAAATGTTGATTTCTGTGGTTAGGTTTAAGCTGGAGCCCAGATGACGCGGCTTTTCTAACGAGTTTTATTGAGTTCTCTCCAAAATCACAGCGAAAAGTCAAAAACCAGGAAAGACGCGGTGTCGAATCCATAGTTTTTATGTCTTGGCGTTCCCCAGTTCTTCTTTCGCTTCTCAAGGCCTGCAGTTTACAGGGGTGGGCATCGTGACACTCTTTCCCTCTTTCCTTCTTTCTCCCCTCTTTTCCCCTATTGCACCCTGGTATTTTATGCGTGTATCGCTCTTTCCAACGGACGTCTTTACTGAGGAGTAAAAAGCTCACGCACGGCCTTCCAGCTGCTGCCGCATCCCTTCACAGCAAATATTAGATGTTTCCTATTTGGGGTGTGATGAATCCGCGTCCAGCCAATCAGAATACATGCTTTTTTGTAACCTTACCCTTTTTCGTTGGACTGGACTCAGGTCACTTTTCTTCATCCAAGACCTGCATTAAATTTGCAGCAACAAAATTCAATACTTTTTAGTTAGCAACAATGATCCAACAAGCAATACTCCGTACTAACAATGCGTTCTATCATCTTGGCTTCGGCGGCTGAGCTTTCTTTCTTTTTTTGACAGATCTTGGCCCGAGGCCATTCATACAGTTCAGAGTTAGGCTTTTAGAGTAGGCATACTCCTCAGTAAAGTATCATCAGCAGAAGGGCGGAGTTCTGCGACGTTGTGGTAGCATTTTACAGGAATCATTTGGCGGGGGAAAAGGATGAGAAAAGAAGGTGATATGCCAGGGTTCTTTCTCGAAAAAAAGAAGACGAAAGACCTAGAACCACAGCAATTGAACCCTGAAAAATAGGCGTTTAGGCGCTAGCGATTCTGCCTGTCAGAAGGACAAAGAAAACCAAAAATGTAGAAGATCTGCAGTTTCGGCGTTCCTGACTAACAAAACGGAAGAAGAAACAAGCAGAAAAAGAGAAAAAAAGAGGGCTGCAGGCCGGCAAGGCGTTACAGGTACTTTTAGCGTGGAAGATCAAAAGAAAGCGATATTCAGGGGAGATTTGATGTCGAGAAAAACACTGGAGACTTTCTGATAAATTTATGGGGACGACAACACTCCTCCGACGTCTTCATGTCCGAGGTCCGATGTCGATGACATGACATGACCGTCTCGACTATCAAGATAGCCGCCAAGACGTCGGCAGTGCCGCTCAATTGATCGTAGATGCCAGGAGAGAGATATGCGGTGAGAACGCATCCTTCTTGAGCGAGAAAAATGTTCAAATGAGAATTCAAAACGTGACGTCGAAAATAGCTAGCCTTTTACGATGCAATCCACGATCTGGACGTTTCAAGCCCCCCACTATATCCCGAGAGAATATGGAAGAACAAAAGCCAAATTGAACGAAAGTTGAGAAACTCCAGTGCCCTAGAGATAGGAGGGCTGCGCTGACCGGTTTCACTAAATAACCATAATTGAACGATATTCCACAAAATGTAGTAATTGTGGCGCGTTGCAGTTGAACGTGCAGTACAAACGTACTCCGTACGCAAATAGCGACAGGGCCTCCTTCTGCTTTCAGAAGGTGTGTGGGTGGTGTTGCTGCGCATCTGATAATGCATGTGAAAAGGAGGCGCTGTTTATGTCATGTGGGGGTTGGCAACGACATAGATAAAAAGTGGGAGATAACGTCGAAGAAAACAGCACTCAAATATTCATACATAATAATGTTATGTGCCAAAGAATCTACCTTGTCCTTGTTTTGATTGTGTTGCTTATTTTCTTTTTGGAGGGTTAGAAGGAAACTATCACAGAATCTCCAGGACCGTGGAACAGGCTGAGAGTTGTGTGTTCTGCATACAGAATAAAGAGTGATTGTAAATTCTAAGAAAACACCAACATCCAAGATGAAATAAGAAACAATAAGTGTAAATGGAATTCAACAGAAATAGAGCAGACGTAAAACATACATCCATAAGCCTTGATAAAATAAATCATGAAATAAAGCCCAAACATTGGCATCAATTGGTATAAAACCACATGCAGAAGAGAAGGCAAAAGCAGGCAAGGGCCAAGAGTACAAATAAATGGCAACCAGCACTCGAGGATCCAAGAACGTCTAAAATGCGAATCCTGGCAGCAATTACCACGCAAACTGCTCGCAATGCAGCTCGACACTTGGTCCGTCGCTAGTGATGCACTTAGCCGTTGCGCTGCGCACTGTCTTCATCAACGCCGGTGGGCCACATGCTGCCACAAGAACACGCTGTGACCGTGCTGTCGACGAGACAGCGTTGCGGATCACGGTCTCTGCGTCGGGGCGGCCCGGCGAGAACGAGTGCCGCAACGGTTGTGATTCAGACCCGTTAGCTTCCCGGATGGCGGCGTCGGCCGCCTCGTCGGCAGCAGCGGTGGCCTTTTCCAAGTCAGCCGCCACGTTGGCAGCCGCGCTGGCACTGCCAATATCAAGCTCCGTGCTATCCCGTCCTGTGCCATGCTCCTTCTCCACTGCGTGTTCCTTCTCCTCGACAATCTCCTTATCGCTATCATGGTGAAGGTCGGAAGCTGTAGTCTCTCTCGTGAGTGTTGTCGGTCCCGAAGCTGCCGTGGCGCCTCCTGCATTCGTCCGGGTAGGTGGTCTCCCGATCCGGTTGCCTGTCGTGTTTGCAATCTCCTCATCAGACGACGACGATCCGGGGACCCGCGTAACGTACAACGAAACATGGACTTTCGGTGCGTTCGGATGTGAGCGGAGCGTATCAAGGTGTCTCGCGAACCAGGTTAGGTTTTCTGTTTGAATTTGTCAGCATACCTATTGCATAATAGCATAATATACCCAGGATGGGAAAATTTGACATGCAATACATGCGAACTCACCCTGTGTTTTTGCCGTCCAGATAAACACAATGTTCTTGGCCGACTGGGCGTCCATGCGTTCGAGCATATTGCCAACCAGGCCGAACGTGTAGCTGGCACCGCTTCCACCAGCAATGAGAATAATCTTGTCGTATTCCATGGGATCGGGGAACGTGCCATAAGGACCCTCGGCGGCAGCCCACAGCTTTGCACCGGGATTTGCCGTTGCATAGGCATGGAGCTTGCGCGTGAATCCGTTGTACGACTTGGCGACAAATTCCGTTGTGCCATTGGCCGCTTCGGTATCGATGATCGTGAAAGGATGCGTCTCAAACGTGCGGATGCGAGGAATCCACATCAGGACATGCTTTCCAGGGACGGCGCGGTGAGGCTTCTTGGCCAGAAGGATGCGGGTTCCTCCGTTCGGCAGAGGATAGACAGTCGCTTCGTTGTTCGTGCTGTTGAAAATAAGACGGCTGACGCGGATGAGACGGTCGGTGAGGAACAAGGCTGCGGTGAGAGACAAGACAATGGGGATGCGCGTATGGATATCCGGACGGTGGAACCCGATGCAAATGATGGCCACGACAAAGGCTGTAATGTGCATCACGTAAAAGGCTTCGTAGGCATAGCGACGCAGCAAAAGGGCGGCAGTAACCATAACGAGGAACATGAACCCCGCAATCATTCCTGCAATCTGCGCATTTTCGCGCAGGACTTCCGGCTTCTTGATCTGGAAGAAAAAGGCTGTGTAGGAGGACGCGTGGATGACCATGAGCAGAAATGTTGTGCAACCTGCAATTTGGTGCAGGCAGTTGAGCCGCTCGTAGGAGTACGATGTCAGATAGGCCAACGGGGTGTTTTTCAGGGCGAGAAACACAACAAAGCACAGATTTGTAACAAGGATCCTGGCAGCTGTCAGAATAAAGTGCAAATGCAGGGGAAAGGGCCTCCATGTGGAAAGATGGAGGTTAACTAAAAACAAAAGAGACGAGAAATTGACTCACCAGCCAAACCGTGACGCCTCAGGGCTGAGGCTTGTCTTATCGACGTTGGTGAGCATGAGAGTAAGATTGATGGCGACGTAGACGGCCACAAGAATACCATGGCCAGACGAGTTCAGGCCCGGTGCCGGTCGCACAAGGAGATTTCGTAGGCGTCGCGAAATGATGACGAAAGGACGAGCCACAGCAGTCGGGAAGGCGTCAGATCGGCTCACGAGCCGTCTTGTCCAGTGCAAGAATGTGAATATGGCGATGAGGCCGCAGATGGCAGCCGCAAAATATGTAGCTGTCTTCTCGTTGTATTTCTGTCGGATAGCAAACATCGCCACTTGAGCCGGGCTGAAGCCGCCTCCGTGACCACCGCCGCCGCCCCCATGGCCTCCCATCGGCTTGTGGGTACCGTTGTGAAAGCTACCATTGCTTGGCGGGCCGTCAGGAGGTCCACCAGCAGACGTTCCGTTGTTTTCCATCTTGTGCAAGGCTGCGAATGTTGTTCTCGAGGTTGTGAAGAAGGGTTATCGTGCAGCAAAGTACCAAAACAAACAATTTGAGGTGATAGATCACGGCTCGATGTAGTTCGCCGTTACAATGAACAATAATGGAAACAAATAACGGCCACGTCCTCCTCTATAAGAGCCCCGACAAAGAAAATGAAGAAGAGCGAGAAGGGAGGAGGTAAAGACAGAGGAGGGAGGAAAATGTGTGTGAGTGGGTGAAAGGGGATGACTTGTATAAGTAAGGATCGGAGCAGAGTCACAAAGTGAGAGAAATGTGAGGACACTGTGAGGATAATGTGAAGGTTGTGAAAGTAACAAAAATAGCAAACGCTTCTTAAGACTGAAAGACCAACCGGTTTCTGCCATTTGAATTGGCTCAAGAGGTTTACAATAGAGGATTATATACGATCTGCCTCGTTCACCATCCCGCACTTGGCTATGGGCGGGCCACTTTGCAAGGCAATATAACGAGACTTCTCGTTTACAGCCGACTTATTCTGTGAGTTCCATACATCTTCGATGCGGGCAGAGTGTGTGCAAGGATAAAACATGACTCCAGGCAAGGTTGAGGGTGTGAGAGAAAAACTCGGAGAGGGAATGGAGGGGGTGTATCACTTGAGGTTCTAGATCTGAAAGTCGAGAGTCAACCTTATTTAGTCAATCCGTTGAAAGCTCACATCAAAAGCCTGGTGACGAGGTACAGGACGCATGTGGAATATACGACGCCGGATTATCAACGATATGAGTCCATAATGAGATCACAGGATAGGAAAGGGAGCCGTGATGAGATGGATGATGAGCGAGGGATCGAAAAACCATTATCGCCAGGATTTTCAGAAAACTGTGCCATATATCTTTGTCTTGGTCATCGATATGTCAAACTCGACGTGTGAAAAGCATGGCTAATGGTCGATGCCAAAAGCGGCGGGTAGTGGAATCAAAAGGGCACTTGCTAAATGAAACAGACAGGGGGTAGCAGAATAAAACAAATAACGGCAACTGCAAGTTTGTCTGGGGAATAGTTCAGATTCTCGGCAGCCTTTGAATTGGCCTTGTATGACGGAGGACGGTAGCAAAGCCTTATTTCCCTTGACTGTAACGCAAGGAAGGCTCTGCGGGCGAGCACAGGCAGGGCTGGCAATTCGGTGCCGTTCCCGTATGCATGCTTGAACAGTCCTTTTTCTCTTACACCAAATGTTCCCCATGTTGGTGATCAATGCCATGAGACGAAGCTTTGTATTCAGCTTTTGCTATGAGACCACGAGGGTTCCATGGGACTTGGAGCAGATCCAGGCAGCGGTGTCCTCGATTGTTTTCTTTGGTTTGGTCGCCTCGTGTTTGTGTCCTATAGGATCTGCTACTGATGTTAGCATAACAATCGTCTCTTCTTTTCCACGCCTCTTCACACCCTCGTGCACATAATGACCTCCTTGTCACGCTCCCTCGCGATATTGAGTTTGCTTTTAGGCGGCATGAGAAATTCTCCGCGCCCAGATGCTGTTCCCATGCTCGTCCGCATTCGCTCTCTTCGAAATGTGGCGGCCCTCCCGGAATGGCAGCTTCCCTGCTTGAGTGTGCACCAAATTCGGCCGAGTCAACAGAAAGGAAAGGATGGGTTGGTCGGACAAGCTCTAAAGCTGTAATGGTCGTATATGTTGGACTGGAGGGGCTGGGTTGCGGTGGGCAAGGTCAGAAACACTGGATATTGAAGGTCGAAGAGACTAAGAGGCAGAGACGATCAATTAATCAAACAAGACGGGCGTCAATATGAGGTTGAGAGAGAAAAGCGACACGAGGTAGGGCAGGCAATAAAAGCAATACCGTGGGCCTTGGCCAAGGGTTGCTAGTGTCAGCGATGACAACAACGGCAAGATATAAAGGGAAATATATGGAAATGGAAAAAGAAGAAGTCAAAACTAGAAAAGGGGGTGCAAAGGACAGAAAGTTTGCTTGTTGCATATTTGTTGACAAGTTCAGGAAGTCGCAATAATAAGAAATCCTAAAGGCAGTCATTGGTCAGGATCGCACTTGCCATTGGTGTGGTGATTGGCTGGGTAAGGGGGAGGAGTGATGGGGGGAAGACTGTTTGGATGGATGCAATATGGATAAAATCCTCAAATAGGAGATTGCCACCACGAGTAGAGGAAGGAACAACGGACAGGAACGAACAAGGAAACACATTCGTGTAGTGTTTAATATTCCTACTAGCAGAAGAGGAAACAAGTCAAGTGTGTGAAGGAAAGTACGACAAAGTATTAGAGGCTCGAGAGTTGCAGGCCTTCGCACCTTCCGCGCGCATACATCTGGCACAGTGACATGGCCACATGATCTGGGGAAGTAGGCGAGGTCGAGCCTGCAGTATACGGTAAACCGATAAAAAAAAGAAAGAGAGAGAGAGAGATCACAAGTCAGATTTAAGATGCATACTCAAAATGGAAGGAGCGTAGTTAACGAGGTCTTTCCTTTTGGGTGAATTATTAGGGTTGGATACAGGCGGCCGCTCTTTCCGCGTTTTCATGTCTTGCAGGAAGGCACGCCTAGTCCTTCGTACCAGGTACATTCCCTTCGGTTGGCCCTCCTTCCTTTATCAGATCTGTTATTCTCTCGAGTCCGTATGGTTTGTCATCCATCCCGCTTCCGTCTCTCTTTCCTAATATCTCATCGCCCAAGTCTTTCATTTTCACCTCGCCGATCACAACCAATCTCTCGCCTCTTTCGCTCCTTTTCCGTGATAATATATCAGCAACCTGATAGGCGCCCTACGTTTTGCGTAGATAGCCTGACTCTCATCACCCACTCTACACGCTTTTATCAGTCGAGGATTACAGTGATCTTACATGGTTGTTTACTCTTCTTCCCCTCCAATCACATTCATCACACATCTACCGGCACTTACATTTCTGGTCATATTTCTGTCCTTTACTGGTCCAAGAACGCCATGCTTTGTCTACACAATACAATATCACAAGTATGTCTATTACCACATTCTCGCCACTGCTCTCTCTGGTTATGAAAATTGTCAACACGATCCAGTGTGTGCCGCAAATAGCCCTGCCCGCGACTAAATTGATATGCCCCCCGCAAAACGGGTAGATTAACAAATATAGAGAAATTGACACAAAAACACAAATCAATTACTCCTTCTGTTTGGCCAAGAGCGGCATATGCAGCAACAGAAAGGGCAAGAGGGCAAGGGCAGGGCCGGCATCGAAATTGAGGCGTGCGGGCTGGGAAAGGCAAGACAACCTCGCTTGGGGGAAGGCCCGCCGTCAAAATGGCAGCGCGTCGAAACGAGAAGGATAAAAAAGGAAGGGAAAAAAAGCGAGCCAGCAGAATAACGATTATACTACAAAGCGAGAAACAGGAACATATCCCAACAAGCGAACGGCGCACATGACGACACAAAAAAAGCCACATCCAGCAGACCCGCAAATCGGGCACAGCAAAGAGATATTGAAGGGGAATGTCGCTGAAAATCAAAAGATGAGAAAAGCCAAATGCTACACAACCATCTACGAGACTTGAAGTGCCGCGAAATATTCCAGGAAACCAGGCAATATCAACGCCAGGATCTACGTGGCGATGTGCCACTGTGGCACTTTTCCCTGGGCAAAGCTCGCCGCCATGCCTCCGTATGGCCGGGTACAACTGTAGCATCAGAGCGTGGTTGCGGCGCTGGACTGCCGTGAGTTCGGATGGAAAAGGCCACGAGACAGCCAGAAGACAGGGCAAATACTGGTCAACACAGCCAAAGACTCCCTGGATCAAGAGCCGGCGGAGCGCTCTGCCGACGAAAGACGAACAGAACCAAGATAATGTTACATGTGGCGCATTTAGATGCGAACCATCAACTGCCTTGTCTTTCCATCAACCTTTTTAGGGAGCTTCCAACAGTGTTCTATGGCAAAATACGCTTCTGATCTATAGGAACTGGTTGTGGCCTATTTCTGCCATTCTGGCTATATTTGAATTTTGTGACAAAAACCAAGGGACTTCCAAATACTCAAATATGTTGGGCAAGATCACCCGAAGGGAAACAACAGCCACAAGACGAGGGGCTGAATTGTCATTGCTGTTGGTCAAAGGGGAGGAAATGGTGTTTACAGTGCTGTTCAATGGCACACGCGGTCCGTATCTACGCATTTACAACACCGGCATGCGCAGGAAAATACCAGACGCAGGGCACAGAAGTAACAGGTCACAAGAGAAAATGTCCGTCCCGGGAACCGCAACGGATGCAGCGGCCCTGCAAAATAATTCTCCAAGAAGAAAAAATGCCCCACCGTTCGCAGGTTGCGGCACGACTGGCTCGTGCTCCGTCGTCATCGTCTCTGCTCTCTTCCTCTTTTCCCTGCATCCCAGGTTCTCCAGTGATCTGTCAGAAGGGCCTCACTTTGAGTCAGCAAGCTTTGCCACGCGGAAAATTTGCATCTCTTTGCATTTTTACAGGGGGGCACGTGCAGGAGAAGATGCATTGGGCTGCAGAAGCATGGAGTACAGGGGTGATGGGTGAAGCGACAGGCAAGGCAAAACGGGAATCCGGTTCAAGGTGGAAGAAGTAGAGGGAGGAGAAGAGTATGAAGGAGCATGAAGAGTTGTGACGAGGCGGGACGGAAAGCCAAGACAGCAACCGCAATCTAGGCGATAGAGGCAATCTACTAGGCGAAGGCCTGTGATGTGCAAGGGAAGCGGGAAATCGACACCTGCCAGGAGGGGGTATGCCGAAGGCCACAGCAAGACAAGGCGGCCTGTTAATGAAAAACGCCAAAACCGGCACAGGGCGTAAGAGTTGCAGTTTGTAAAGACATGGAGTAAAATGTATAATAGGAATGGGGCGTGACAGATCTCGTGACAGAACAATGAGATGTATTCCTGAACCGATGCCTTTTGAATTCAAATATTAATCATGTGAACACGATCGAGACCATACAAGAACCAGAATAATTCAGCACGAGAAAAGCACGTGGAAGATGCAGTAACGATACAGAATGCAAGGGCAGAGAACCGTTGAAAACAGATGAGATGGTGTCCTGCGACGATCAACGGTAACCGAATTGACGATGAAACAGGGAAGAAAACCTGGGGAAACGATAGAAAGGCAAGCCTATTGGCATTGGCAAAATCAAATGGAATACATAAAAAACCAAGTACAGGAAGTATCGAGCCGGTAAAAGAGAATCACTGACAACCCTGGCTGTGGCGGTTGCGGCACAGAGCAGAGTAAATTGCGGGGAGGTGGTGTAAGTAAGGAAATAGACAGGGATTGGCTTACAGGATCCTGTTGTCGTATTTCCTAATCTGGAAGTGTCGCAAAGTCTCCTGCCGAGTAAGCTTTTCAGACTGATATGGCAGTCGATCCGCTTGACTGCGAACAGGGGTTTCTTGTTTGTGTCTGTGTATCTGGGGTGAAGATTGCTGTATTAGCGAACGGCAACGGGAGAGATATGCAGTCATAAACTATATGAGTGTGAGGCAGAGGAACAGAAGATGTCACGAGAAACATGCACCGTACCTCTCGGAATAATATGGACAAGGAGACAAAAAAGGAAGGACGTGGACGAAAGGAGAGGATACAGCAAATTCCGGGCAACGGAGATTGAGCTTTGAAATTTGTTTATTTATTTTTATTTTTTGATTTTCAGAAAAGAAACAAACAAGAACCAAAATATAAAGCGTAGAAAAAATCAACCAGTGCCCGACATACAAATATCAAATATCAAGCTCCAGCGGAGCTTCCGTCGGATCAACTGTGAAGGCGGATAAGTCGGCGTAGATGGGTGAACTTTGTTGGTATGGTAGACAAGATATTAGCCTGCATTGTGGCTGCTTTTACTCTGAAATGTGAAACCTACAAGTCCCCTATTTGATTTATTATCTCTTATTCATCCAAGTGTCTCTAAATGGCTGACTCTTTAAGATTTACAAAGAATAGAAGATAGAAAGTCTTGGACACGACAAGGTGAGTGGCCAAGAACGAGGAGAATATTTGAAAACGGGCAAACTGCCGAGATGAAGCCACGATGTCTTGGTCTAGACCGGGTCTCACCTTACAGCGTATCGCAGCACAAGTGCATCTCTTCAACCCGGTTTGACGGGGACAAGCTGTCAGCATATACCGCTCGATATTGTTTCTCCTGGGCACTCAAATTTGTAGCATTAGACTAGTCCTAGTCTCGGCATATGTTCTTTTTGTTTTTCATGATATGTCTAGCCAAGAAGAAAAGTGGCATATTTTTGCTCTGCTTATTTTTGTTCTTATTTATTATTATTTTTTTTTTTTAAAAAAAGGACGATGGATGCGAAAATATTGAGATAAATCATGGACCAGATTTCAGGGTCATTAATTAAAAAAGGCTGCAGGTAAAGTAAACATTCGATTGAAATCGAAGTGGTCATTTCGAAGAAAAGCATCTTGATAGGATCGTGAGCTTTTCGTCATATCAAAGGTTGTGGATCTAGACCACGGCGGACCTCCTTGGGCTCTTGGCCCATGGTCCTTCATTGCCATCACCTTGTCTGCCGTTGATGATATGTGGCGTTTAAGCTTAAAGTATTTTAAGGATTCTCATCACGTTTCATCACACAACATGGAAACAATGAGATCTCGCTCTATGTCGGACTCTGAGGAGTGCTTCATTTGTTTATTTTCTGCATCCTCGACTTGAGCTTTGCCTCAGGCTTACTTCAATTGACAGTTTTGATAAAGCTCTCGTTTTGAGCATGACCAATCTGGCAGCTCCGTCCTACTCAAGACATCCTGGCGTATGTGTTTATTGCTGTCTCCATTCTTTTGCGGCGCTGCTCTGGCAATTAAAAGATCCGGACTTGCCCCAACACTTGGCCATAGAGTACATCCACATCAACGAACCGCAATGTATCTTGCACCCGTATTACATTAATGAATGTACCGCTGCATGCATACCCACAATTGCTATCTATTCTCATATCCAAACTCGCAAATTCTATCAATTCCTGACTGGAAACGACCATGTGATGGAATCACAGACCAAACCTAGATAAATTTGAACAAACCACTCAAAATTGAAGGCATAGAAAATTTGCATCACAAAAATGAATGAGGCGGTGTTTTCCGTAGTGTAGTCTAGGAAGATAAAAAAAGATATGGCCAGCGTGCGAATTTAGTTGGAATCACTTCAAAGCGTGGCAACTTTGACCGAGGCAGGCGTCCGTCCTGATTCCACCGTATCTGAGACAACGCCTTGTGTAGGGACAAAACGGACGTAGGGCAAGACAGACTGAAAGACGTCGCACATTCAACGGTCGGTATAACCTAGATCGAATGTAAGAAGACACCCTCTTCATTCCTTCATGACCACGATGCGTCCTCGCGGCTGACAATCTTCTCGTCAATGGCCGCCACCAGCCCAGCCACAATCTCTTCGCCATTCAAGAGGTCGTTCTCGTCTGCCCGTTTCGCCGCTTCCTCTGCATTCGCTGCAATGCCCGCCAACACGTGTCGCTTGATGAGTCGGTTGCGCGCAACGGCAAAGTCCACGTCCACAAACCAGCGCTCGTCCATGTGCTGGGCATCAGAGGCTGTGCGCCAGGGCTCCTTGTCGAGACAGACGTAGTTGCCCTCAAACAGGACAATCCGCTGGCGAGGACCAATAGTGATGGCGTCGGCCACTGGGTCCTTGACGGCATGATCAAAAGACGGCGCCAGAATTGCCTTGGAGCTCGACTCGTCGACAGTCGCTCGCAGCAAGTTGACGAGCGCCAAAAAGGCCGCGCCGTCAAAGGTAAACTCGGCCCCACGGCGGGCATGCGCTCGCACGGGATCGTCCATGGCGGACAGCTGTGCGCGGGTGAGGTGAAATCCGTCCATTGGCACTGCCATGGCGACTGGCTCGACCGGCTCAGACTTTGACTCGGCTCCGGCCTGCTGTATGTGCTTCTGGTTGATGCCTGCGGCAACAGCGCGGGCCAGAGATGTCTTGCCTATGCTGTGTTAGAAGGGTAAAACAATATGGAAAGAATGGGGATGAAGCTACTTGCCTGATCCAGGAATACCGCCAATGGCAATCACTGTAAGGCAGAAAGATAGAAAGAGCTGGTGAGCAGTTGCCTCATTTTATTTTGAGGTCGTGATCGACCCCACCTGGTGATTGAGAGGAAGGTGCGACTCACTCACGCGCTGGCCGGGCGGCGCCTGGAGATACCGGTTCCAGACCTTATCCACCAGCCGGCTTACTTGGTCTTCCATGTCGGGTGTTGTGTGCTTTCGAGAAATGAATGGAGAAGTCGGCGTGTGGTGAAGAGGCACGCGAGCAATTGATGGATACGTGAGCTTGATGATGTAAAGCAGTAGCTTGCATTGGCGAGGCTGTCGTTGTAACGCTCTTGGTGCTGTACATTTAGCGCCTGCCCAAGCCCCGAAGAATGGGTCCATCTGCACCTTCCCCGCGAACCACACATACCTGCATCAGTAAGGAAAGGGCGATGTTGACATCAACAATGTGCCCCGATCATAGTTGTTTCCAATTTGAGAAATATTGTATGAGGAAAGAGCCCTTTCAGCCCGGTGGTGAGTTTTGTAAGGCAGTTACGACCCAGCCATTCCAGTCCATACTCAACGTCCTCTCACTACTGTCCATAAGATACCTGAAATGCAATAAATAAGTTGCGATTGAGTAAATGTCTACTGTATCTAAGGTATTTTTGTTTTTATCGTTTCGTAAACTCCAGTGTACGCATCAGACGTGTAACATAAATAATGAAAAAGGATAAAAAATGATGAAATATTTCCCGCTTGCATCTGCATCTTTGTTGAAAGATGGCCCTCGTGGTTTTTTATATGTTCAGTTCCGTAATGCTCCAAGAAAAAAAAGTGAAAATCAAATGCAAGCCCTGTCGATCTACGTATTAATCTTCTCTCTTCCCTGTCCTAGGCCTAGCCACAAAAATTGTGTACGCAACGCCGTTGAAGTGTTGCAATGCTGGACCAAATGGACATGGAAGAGACATAGCCACTCCCGCATAGCTTAGAAAAGACCGTCGATCTCTCCTGTCTCGACGTCGACGTCGACGTTGAGGTAGCCAGGGGCTGTGGGCAGACCCGGAATGGTCTGGATATCAGCAGCAAGAGCGTACCTATTTTGTTAATATATGAATCTCAGATAATGTTAATATGGAGGGAAAGGACTCACAGGTATCCTGCACCGGCGGCCATGCGCACGTCGCGGATGGGGACGGTGAAGCCCGTGGGCGCACCCTTCAGGTCGGGGTCGTGAGACAGCGAGTACTGCGTCTTGGCCACGCAGATGGGCAGGTTGCCGAATCCTTGGCGGGTGTATGTGTCGACCTTCTTCTGTGCCAGCTCGCTGAACTCGACGGCGTCAGCGCCGTACATGTCGCGGGCAATCTTCTCAATACGCTCCTGCACGCTGCCCTCGAGGCTGTACAGCAGGCGGAAGTCCTTGGGCTTCTCGCTGGCGGCAACGACGGCGTTGGCCAGATCGACAGCACCCTTACCGCCCTCAGCCCAGTGGTTGGCCAGGATGGCATCCTCAGCGCCGGCGGCAATGGCCTCCTCGCGCACAACGGCAATCTCGGCGTCCGTGTCCGTGGAGAACTTGTTGATGGCGACGACGACGGGCACGCCGTACGTTTTGGCGTTGGAAATGTGCTTGCGCAGGTTGACGCAGCCCTTGCGCAGAATGTCGACGTTCTCCTCGCGGTAGACGGCGTTGAGAGCGGCACCAGGCGAGATCGGGGGTCCTCCTCCGTGCACCTTGAGAGCACGAACAGTGGCGACAACAACGACGACATCGGGCACAAGGCCAGACGTGCGGCACTTGATGTTGAAGAACCGTTCACCGCCCATGGTGAAGTCGAAGCCAGCCTCGGTGACGACGAAACCGGCCTTCTCCTTGGGGTCCTCATCGGGCTCAGTACCAGCCAGCTTCAGGGCCAGCTTGTCGGCCAGAATCGAGCTGTTGCCAATGGAGATGTTGGCAAAGGGGCCGGCGTGGACAAAGACGGGCGTGCCCTCCAGTGACTGCATCAGGTTGGGCTTGATGGCATCCTTCATCAGGGCCGTCAGGGCACCGCCAGCACCAATGTCGTCGCAAGTGACAGGGTCGCCGCCGCGCGAAGTGGCAACGACCATGCGGCCGAGGCGCTCACGCATATCCGACAGGCTCGTGCTCAGGGCCAGAATCGCCATGCACTCACTTGCGACGGAGATGTCAAAACCGGTCTCGCGGGTCTGGCCTTTCTCGGTCGGTGCCGTGCCGACGGTAATACCGCGCAGGTGGCGATCGTTGACGTCCAGGACACGCTTCCAGGTGATCGTATCGGGGTCAATGTCGAGGCGAGCGAAACGAGTGATCTCCTCGGGCGTCAGGGAGTCGGGGTCTGTCTTGTCAATGCCGAGCTTCTTCAGGCGGCGGAACATGACCGGCTGGAAAGCCCGCTTGCCGTTCTTGGCCGGCACGAGACGCTTGTACAGGGGGCCGTCCTTCTGGGTGTTCTCGTGGAAGATGCGAGTCTCAATGGCAGCGGCCAGCAGGTTGTTGGCGGCCGAGATGGCGTGGATGTCGCCCGTCAGGTGCATGTTGAACTCGTCCATGGGAATGACCTGGCTGTAACCACCGCCAGCAGCACCACCCTTGATACCAAACGTCGGGCCCTGGCTGGGCTGGCGAACGTTGGCAAAGGTCAGGCGGCCAAGGTGGGCTCCTAAGGCCTGAGCCAGACCCATGGTCGTGGTAGACTTGCCCTCGCCCAGAGGCGTGGGCGTAATGCCGGTAACAACAACGTAGCGGCCGTTCTGGCGGTGCTCGAGGCGCTTCAGGACGTCGAGGTCGACCTTGGCCTTGTAGGCGCCGTACGGCTCCAGCTCGGCGGGTGTGATGCCGATCTCGGCAGCCACGCGCGTGATCTGCTTGGGGCGCTGAGCACGAGACACAGCAATGTCCGACGGGACAGGCTCCTGCAGCTTCAGAGGCAGGGGCACAATGTGGCGGTTCTTGAGGCCCTCAAAGTAGTTGGTGGCGGCCTCGACGACATTCTGCATAAGCATGGCGACGGTCATGGGGCCAACACCGCCGGGCACGGGCGTAAGGTACGAAGCGACCTGAGCGGCCTGCTCATGGTTCACGTCGCCGACAAGGCGCTGTCCTGACTTCTTGGTGGCATCGGGGATGTAGTTAGTGCCGACGTCAATGACAACGGCACCGGGCTTGAGCCAGTCACCCAGAATAAACTCGGGCTGGCCAATAGCGGCGACGACAACATCTGCATTCTTGACGTGGTCGGTGAGGCCAACAGTCTGCGAGTGGCACGTCGTCACAGTAGCGTGGGCGTGGCGGAGGAGAGAGGCGACGGGGCTGCCGACAATGTCGCTGCGGCCGACAACAACGGCGTTCTTTCCCCGCAGATCGATACCGGTCTCCTTCAGGAGGGCCATGATGCCCTTGGGCGTGCAGGGAATGAACAGAGGGCGGCCTCCCCGCTTGGCAAGCTCGCCAATGTTGTTGGTGCCGAAGCCGTCGACATCCTTCTCGGCGGCGACAGCCGAGGTGACGTTGTACTCGGACAGGTGCTTGGGCAGCGGGAGCTGGACCAGGATGCCGTGGACGCTGGGGTTGTAGTTGAGGCGCTCGATCTCCTCGAGCAGCTCGGGCTCGGAGATGGAATCGGGCAGGTGGATGAGCTCACAGAGAATGCCAGCCTATGGTCGGAGGTTGATTTGTTAACAAAATGATGCCACTTTTGGGGCACGTGAGATTCCTTCCCCACGGGGATGAGGCACTGCTTACCTCCTCGGCGGCCTTGAGCTTCATGCGAACATAGGTAGCTAAAGTCAGGCAAACACGCCATGGTCAGATACAAGAGGACCACCAATGGCCACCGCCTCGACGGTCGAGGCGGCCAGTATAATTTGGCATGAGGTTGTTTCTTACTAGAGTCAGACCGGTCGGCGACTACGGTGAAGCAATTGAGTCAGTACAAGCTGCAGGGTCGCATGAGTCACTTTACAAGGGATCCTGAGGAATCTGTCACATACCCTGAATGATCTTGAGGCTTGGCTGGAAGCGCGGGTTGGACTGCTGCTTTTCCGCAATATCGGCGCGCAGCGACTCCCGGATCTTCTTGGCAAGCGCCGTGCCGTCAATCTTTGCGGCGACCATGGCGGAGCTGGAAAATGGTCTGCTTTTACTGGAAAACGGAGCTGGTGAAACAAAAGAATGTGTGTTTGAGGAAAAAAGAGCAACTGAATGCGCGCGGTCAAAGGTTTTCCGGCTAGTGAAGGAGATCAATTGGCGTTGGAGAGCAACTCGCACCGGCGCCGCTGACCCGAAGGAGAAGGAAAAGGAGGAGGAGGGGCTCGTGGTGGTGCTTTTGATTGTGCTTGCGGCTTTGCTTTTGCTGGGGTAAGGAGAGTTGGTGCCAAGGAAGAGGCCGTTACTGGTGCGATTGCATGAGCTCCTGCTGGCGCCGTTGCGAATTCTCGTGCTGTACAAGCTACTGCGGCCAACAAATGTCGTGGGACACAGGGACATGGACAATTGCGCTGTGTCTTGGGATCCCGAATACCGATGCAGTTTTTTTGTTTGGCGGCTTAAATCGGGTCTGGCGATGGGCGCTACCGACCGGACATGTGCTTTTGGGCCAGGGACTGGTGCTGGCGCTGGCGCTGGTCTTGGTGAGTGCCGCTTACATGCATAACCACCACAAGATGGCACTCTGCGTGGGTGCAGGGGCGGTGGCATGGCTATGTTTGGCCAGCGGGTATTGTGAGATAAAGACGTTCAGGGGCGAGGAGGAAATAACGACGATGACAGGAAAAAAGATCGATGTAGTGCCAAATTGGGCAGGAGACTGCGAGGGAAGGGCCAAGCGCGAATCGCGTTCATGAGACAGGCACCACTTTCCTCTTTTGCCCCCTTTGATTGAGCAAGAGCCGCAAAATTCTCCAGTCACAGAAGGAACAATCTAACATAAATATGAGAAAATGACTCGTCTTGCCTAATTTGTTCTTATTTTCTTTCTTGTCTCCTTTCCTTTTTGTGAGCGTTATGCCAGTCTGTGACTCAGAAGCGGAAACTGTAGGTCGCAACCGTTGCGGAAGGAATGATGGGGACAATGCGTCAGGGACAATGGTCTAGGCAAGAGCCTTGTTTCTCGGTGAGCGGAAAGTGGATGTTGACATATGAAAGTAAGCGAGCTTACAATGTGAAAACGAAGTAAAGAGATTGGACGAAAGGCATCTAGGTCAAGATATCAACAAGAGAAAATGTGGTTGAGAATGAGAGGACGCGATCAGTCTGTCACGAAAGATGGGGGATTGCCCCTACAAATACGAACTACAAGGATCCTTTCTTAGCTAACAAAACACAACAAAAACTGTCTGTTCTCTCAACGTAGGACGGGAGCTGCGCATGAGGCGCTTTCGACGTCTATTTTGGACACACGGCTCGCGAGGCAAGCGACCAGTTTGGTTGCCAATTGCATCCGTAAACGGAGGCTGAAGCATATGGGGTTTTCTCGGCATGCGCAAGACGACACTGTAAATACCCCACGGCCGGCCAGATGCCTCCGTACAGAAGCGGGATGTGTCAAGGATATTCAATAAAAATATTCAACGCAGATTAGCGTCACCTCGACGCTGGATTTCACGATGCATCGCGGGCCAATGAAGGATGGCCGTGGATGGCGACGAGATCTAGATGCGCACGGCTGGACTTTGGTTGTGTGTGGGCAGATTGGGCCTGGCCGTTCGCGATGCCGCGCTGCAGCGGTCGCGTGGAGGGGTTAGTGGGGGGTATTTTCCAGGGGTAATAAGACGGAGCTTTGGAGCAATATGCAACTATCAGAAAGGCGGTCAGGATCCTGTCAGAAATGGGTGGTCAGAAGCAGGGCGAAAAGGGTCTCATGAGTCACCACGTGACTCAAATAGCATTTGACCCTTGTAGGAGGTACTGTTTTTGTGTTTCTACTAGTAAAAGGTACCTGATGCTGCCTAGACGAATTTTGCCCCGCCCTTTCTCCCTCTGAAAGATTCGGCGCACAAAGACCCCACAGCGAATACTCTGAATGGCTCGCATTTGGTGAGAAAAAAAAAGAAGACATTGTTATCAAATCCGGAAGCAGAAACGACACTACTTCATCTGCAACTTCCGCTGCACTTCGACGACCGACGACGACGCCTATCACCACGATTCCACGAACATACTACGATACACCGGTCTTTTCGAATATTTGAGAACCACCCAATATGCGTCCGATTTTACTATCTGGGCACGAGCGTGCCCTCACGCAAGTGAGGTGAGTTTGTGCGAACGATTCTTGCGAGGCGAGAACGAAGGGAAAATCGAAGAAGGGGACGGCAACGAGGGAAGGAAAAGCGACAGAACACGAAAAACAATGGTTTTCGATGGACAAACTGCGGCTGGAGGCAAATACACGATATACCAGATATCGAGGGAAAGGGCGGGGGATATGGTGGGGTGGTTTTGAGGAAGACATACAACAATGACGATGGTGGAATATTACAGGGCTGGAACGCTGACTGACTCTCTCCCTCCCCAGATACAACCATGACGGCGACTTGATCTTCTCCGTGTCCAAGGATCAGCACATCTGCGCCTGGTACGCGCACAACGGCGAGCGTCTCGGCACATACCAGGGCCACCAGGGTGCCATCTGGACGGTGGATGTCGACCCGACAACGACGATTCTGGCCAGCGGCTCGGCCGACAACACGATCCGGCTGTGGGACGCCATGTCCGGCAAGCTGCTCAAGACGTGGGAGTTCCCGACGGCCGTCAAGCGCGTCGAGTTCAACGAGGACGCCACGCAGCTGCTGGGCGTGACGGAGAAGCGCATGGGCCACCTGGGCACCATTGTCGTGCTGGACATCAAGGTCGACGTGGAGGCAGAGCAGTCGGACGAGCGCGCCATGACGATTGTCTGTGACGAGAGCAAGGCCACGGTCGCCGGCTGGAGCTACCTGTCCAAGTACATTATTGCCGGCCACGAGGACGGCTCGGTGTCGCAATACGACGGCAAGACGGGCGAACTCCTCTACAACGTGCCCATCCACGACCTCAACCAGCCCATTACCGACCTGCAGTGGTCGCCCGACCGCACATACTTCATCACGGCCTCCAAGGACAAGACCGCCAAGCTGATCTCGGCACGCGACCTGACGGTGCTCAAGACATACACGGCCGACACGCCGCTCAACAGCGCCTGCATAACCCGCAAGAAGGACTTTGTCATTCTGGGTGGTGGTCAGGCCGCCATGGAGGTCACGCAGACGGCGGCCCGCCAGGGCAAGTTCGAGGCTCGCTTCTACCACAAGATTTTCGAGGACGAGATTGGCCGTGTCCGTGGCCACTTCGGTCCTTTGGTGAGTTCACTTTCCACGCTCTTGTTAAATATTTTGTTCCCTTTACTAACGTTCGCAGAACACTGTTGCTGTCGACCCTACTGGCAAGGGCTACGCAAGTGGAGGTGAGGACGGTTACGTCCGTGTGCACCAGTTCGACAAGGGCTACTTTGATTTCCTGTACGAGGTTGAGCGGGAGCGGGCGAACCAGCTGGCTCTGCAGCAATAAGTTGCTGTAGTGTGATGAGCATGCGGTGTCTTAACGAATAAAAAAGGAGGTAAAAGGCGGCATAGAGCGGCGCGGTGGTTGATGTATCATTTGGGTTCATGCAACGAGTTGGATCGAGTGTTTGTAGGAGTCTTTTCCTTGGCCCTTGCAGCATTCACGGCGTTTTTTTGGGATTTTTTTACTTGTTTTCTGTTTTTGGTCCGGGGTTTCAAAAACTCAAAATACGTCTACTATTTATTCATTTAATGTGTATGCAGCACCTGCAGTGAAGTGATTCAAGATGATATATGCAAACAGTCTATTCATGATATGATATTACAATGTACAGTAAGCAGTCTCTCATACTGCCCCTACACACGCTCGCTGACCCAGATGGCACTGCGACAGCCCAGGCGGATAACACCAGTCAGCAGCCAGTGCGGCTCGGCCTTTTTGGCGTCATTGTCGACAGCATGGTCCAGATGCTCTAACTCCTCGTCGCGAATGCGCCGCAGCGTCGTGATCAGCTCCTCCAGTTCCGGACCGACCTCGTAACCCTCCTCCTTCCAAGCATCCGTCATCTCCAACAGCTCGCGGATCTGGCCGTTGTAGTGCGTGCCAATCTCCGTCTCAACAGCCTCAGTACAAGCCATGGCAGCCTCGCGGCCCATAATCGCCGTCGACCAGCCAAGACCCGTGGCCAAGACGGACCACACCGGATACAGCGCCGTAGGACGCACACGGTGCTTAGCAATCAGCTTGTTGAACGTCTTGAGGTGGCCGACCTCCTGGTCGTACATGTGCTTCATCAACGGCCGAAGATGCGGATGTTGGCGCACAACAACGGGTGTCTGGGCAGCATAAATAAGTGTCGCCGCCAGTTCACCCGTCTGGTTCACACGAAGCTACAAAAGTGTTAGAAATTATCAACTGATGGGTACACAGAAGGCATGCCAGGGCCGATGGCCACATACTGCTGACGAGAGAAAGTCTCTCTGCTCCTTGGTCAGAGGCTTGCGCTTCGGTTTCGCCTCACTTGCGCTGGCAGAAGAAGATGAAGGTGGCGGCGGTGGTGTGGAAACCGATGCAGGGTTGGGGGCGGCGTTCGGGTCAGAGACGACAGAGGCCAACCGGCGCGCCGGCACGTTCGAAAAGCCGCATTGCGGGCACGATCTTGAGGCCAGAGGCGAAGACTTCGGTGATGTTCTCGAGACGGCAGACCGGCGGGCCGTCCGCAAAAGCGCTCTCGATGTTGCTGGAAGCATTTTTGTGTAATTTAGTGGCGCCGTGTGCCTGCTCGGGTGATCACGGCGGTTCAATTGACATTCGTTGTCGTCAATAGAGGTTCTCGTCGCATCGTTCGATACGATAAACTTCAAAAGTCTAATGAGCCTTTCCAACGGAGAGCTTGGGTGGAGACTGTCTGTGGTCGAAACTGCACTTTCATTGGTCAGAAACTATAAGTGGAGACGCCTTCCTTTCCTGGATTTTTGCTCTGCCACCTGCCTCTATGCCTGGCGTGCCTTTCGCGCTAGGGCAGTGCCAGCCAATCACGGGCGCGAACAGGGCGAGGCCTCAAAGGGAGCCAAGGGTAACAATAACTAACAACCAACGTCGACCGAATTTGGATCTCTTGAACCTTTTTTTGCTTTCATCAATATTTTGGCCATCTGTCGTCGCTGGCCAACGGTTCGACCATTTCCCACGACCCTTCCATCTCTTTCTCATCTAGACGTATTTTCCGATAATATATTATTCGACACAGTCTCGCCTGTACGAAGAGCGCAATATCTCGATATTTTCCCCCTTTCATCTCTCGACACTTCGTTTCCATCTTTCTATCAACTACGGTTTTCAGACGACGCAACTACCCGTGGCCGCATACCATCACCATCATCCCGACCTATCTTTGTCCCTCCAAATTCCCCCTCGCCGACACAATCCAACATGTCGGACGTTGATGACGAGCTCCTTGCCCTCGCCGGTGGCGGCGAGTCTTCCGACGAGGATGTTCCCCAGCAGCGCAAACGGCGCTCAGCCGCTGCTTCTGACGACGAAGACGACAACGACGACGCGCCCGTGAGCAGCCGTAGAAGCCACAGCCGGTCCGAGTCGCGCCCTGTGTCTCGGAGAAGCGATGGCTCTGCGCGCAATGACGACTCTCCAAAGGCCAAGAAGTCTGCAAACAAGTCAAGACGGCGCGCACAATCCGAAGAGTCGGAAGAAGGCGAAGCGTAAGCATGCACGGAGTCTGCTACCAGAATTTTGTTGCCAATACTAACTCTCACAGTTCCCAACCAGGAACCCCCAGCTCGCAGGCATCCGCACCGATGGAAGAATCCGATTCCGATTCAGAGGCCGATGTAGTGTCTAACAAGAAGTCGCGCGCTGCTGCCGCCGCCGCCGCTGCCGACGACGAAGATGACGACGAGAACAAGTACCCCGTCGACGGCCTCTTTGCGACGCACGAGGAAAAGGAGGAGATTATGGGCATGCGCGAAGTCGAGCGCGAACAGATTCTCGCCGACCGTGCCCAAGAAAAGGACCGTATTCACCAGAACAAGCTCCTGCGCCAGCTCGTTAGCAACGATGAACAGCGCAAGAAGCGGTCGGCCAGCGCGGCCGATCTGGATTTGGACCTGGACCACGACGAGGGCCAGCGCAAGACGTCGCGCGTGCGCACCAAGCTCGGCGGCACCAAAGTGGGCGAGACGCACTCGGCCATTGACACACTCAAGAGCCGGCGGGCAGAGAAGCGGCGGCGTGACGAGGATCGCGAGCGCCGGAAAGACCGCCCTACATCGCGCGGCGGCCGCAGCAGTGATCGTTCGGACGACGAGGAGGAAGACGACGGCGACGACTACAATGATGGAGAGGGCGACAGCGATGTCGAGTGGGCCAAGAGCTCCAAGAAGAAGTCGCCCGAACCCAAGGTCAGCCAGGTTGCCGAGCTGCGCGATGTGGAGCGCGTGCGTCTGAGCCGCAGCCGATTCAGCCAGGTGTGCTTCTACCCTGGTTTCGAGGAGAGCATCACAGGCACCTTTGTGCGGATATCTATTGGTCCCGATCCGGAGACGCGCGAGCCTGTCTACCGCATGGCCATTATCAAGAGTATGTATATGCTGTGTCATCAAAAACGCCGGTACGCTTGCAATTTTTCTAACACTTCCTAGGCTTCGCAAAGGGCAAGGCGTATGCCATTACTGGATCGCAGGGCCAGAATATCGTCACGGATCAGTATGTCGTTGCAGCACACGGCAAGGCCCAGAGAGAGTGGCCGTTCCTGGCCTGCTCCGACAGCCCATTCACCGAGGTAAGAATCACATTTCTTGTGTCCTAAGTAACTCGGCCATATTTCACAATACTAACACACACAGGCTGAGTGGTCGCGGTACCAAAAGGTGTGCCATGCCGACGGCGTGTCCATCCCGAAAAAGGGCCTGTTGCTCAACAAGGCCGACGACATCAACAAGCTCATCAACCGCAGCTGGACCGAAAAGGAACTCGCCGAAAAGATCGAGCGCCAGCGGGAGCTCAAGAGCCGTTTCAACGGTGTTGACCGCATGCGTCTTGAGTCGCTCATCAATGAGGCCAAGACGCTCGGCAATATGGAGAAAGCCCAGAAGCTGCAGGACGAGCTCGACCACCTCGAGACCCCTCGCCTCGCCTTCCGCACGTCGTTGACAACATCCACAAAGACCAGCAACGAGCCTTCCCAGCAGGAGCGCCTGGCCCGTCTCAATGCCGAAAACCGCCGCCGCAACGCCGAGGCCGTACGCAAAGCCCAGCTGCGTGAGCGCAAGAAGGCGCGCGAGATTGAGCGCAGAATTGAGAACGGCGAGGAGGTCGAGGAGGACACGTCGCGGCGTGTCAAGACGCGGGCCAAGTTCATGCACAGTGTCGATAGCAACGCCACGCCTGAGAAGAAGCCCAGCAGCCAAGCCGGCAGCGGTGCGAGCACACCGGCCAACGGCACGCCCAAGATGGGCGCCCAAAAGAGCGGTAGCAGCTTGCTGCCCCATCTGGCCAAGCTGCAGCAACAGCAGCGGGAAACAGCCAAGAACGGCTTGCCAATGCTTCACAAGCCCATTGCTGACGACGACATTATTGCGTCGCTCGACCTCGACATTGATGACAACATCTTTGATGATTAAATAGTGGCGGGATCTGTTCGGCAGCCAATCTGTCTTGAGAACTATCTGCTTTTATGTATTTGGCTTGTATTCTAGAAGTTTGTGGTTGTTTTTTTAAACGGCGAGCGGGTGATGCAGGGGCGCAGGTCAAGGCTCTGTATCACATTTACAAAATTGCACAACGGCGTGTGGTGTTTGAATTCATTGACTTATAAACTAAAACTGGCGGCTATACAAAAATAATATGAAAGATATGACCATAGACGGATAAAAAACATACGCAAATGTGAGGCATTGTGAAAATGTATAACATAGGAAGCATTAACAGCAATGGGAAACAGGAAGCAACGAGTATAAAAATTGGAATCCAACCATGTGATCAATCATAAATCATAAACAACATCAAATGTGAAGCGGATAAAATGAAATGCAAGATCAAACTCACTCTCGACATATTCTTCACTTCGCACTATTCACTCTCATTCGTCGCCTTCTTCCAGAGACCGTAGTCGTTGTTGGAGCTCCTGATTCTCTCGCTCAAGCTTTTCGACTTGGGCCTCGAGCTCCTCCATCTGCTCTTCGGTACCAACACTCATCTCTTCAACAATCTTGACCATTCTCCATAGACGAAGAATAACGACAAGTGACGCAATTTCTTCGAGCACACCGTGGGCCAAGACGTCGACAACGAAGCTGACAATAATGACGAAAGCGTCAAAGCAGTGGAACCATGAAGAGAAGAATCTATGAGGTGAGAAGACAGAAAACAACGAGAGGTCGGGCAGAGCTTAGCTTACTGGAATCCAAAGGCCCATAGTGAACCGAGCAGTTCAACCAGGAACAGGCTGCTGATAACGAGTCCAATAATCTTCGTTGCTTCAAGCACTGGATTGACCCATGGCTGATCCTCTGTTCCCATCTCACAGGTAACAAGGGACACCAAGATCTCAGTCAAAATGGCGGCAACATCGAGACCAACGAGGCCCAGGATGACATAGTGCTTCTCTTTGGAGGCAAGGTAGTGCTGCGAGTGTCGGCGCCATTGTTGGACGCGAGCGGGAACACTTCCGTGCCGAGAATGAGAATGAGAATGAGAGCCCGCATGCTGAGGCAACAAAGGCTGGTTGTCGGCCATTGTACGTGTTGTGTCGTCGGGAGGTGCCGAGATAATGAAATGCCAAGACTTCTAGCCTTGTGGTCGAAACGGGCAGGAACAAAGCGAGGCTGAACAATGACGCCGCGATAATCGCACTCTAAAGATGAGAACCAACAAGATATAACAACAAATACAAACACTATCGTAGATTATAAAAGAATGTAAAAGGACTCGGCTATCTATCTGAAAGGGCCGCGCAATACAGGAAGCTGAAAAAGAGGGAAAGTTGGCGGAGGCTGGCACCAACGCCAAGATTAACAGTCACGTGGAATTAGAATGCCAGAATGCCTCACTCAGTAAATGTAAAATAGGGGCACTTCACACAACAATCAACGTTAAACAAATATCCAGAGATCTCGTCGCTTGGGATATCAATTCTATTTGGCTAGTAGCACAAACAAAAAGACAGTACAAAAAAATAACCGGGTGCTAAACTACCTCTGCTATGCAAATGTGATATAGTGATGCCCTCCCCGTATACATGCAAATTAAGAAACAACAAAATATGCCTGCGCTCGTCCAATCAATACAAAAGTGATGGCACAAGCAAGCCCGAGAAAGAAGAAGAAACAGGTAAAGTAAACAAAGAAACAAAGAATAAAACACCGCTCATCTTAATTCCCGTGATAACAACACCGATTCTCCCAGTGGTACACGCTCTGTGTAGTACATGATGTTTCCAAAGTGTAAATGCTGAAATGCTAACTCCTAATCCGAGAGAATAAAGACCGTGCAGACTTGTATTAAAATGAAAAGAGCCATGTGCCTGGACTATGCCTGCCGAGACCGCTTGCCCCCGCCACGGCCAAAGACGTCCTTGCCGTAGCCTAGACTGGCCACGTCAAAGATCTCGTCAAAGTTGAGCTTCCGCTTCTGGCCTGCACGGTTGTACCGAGCCGTCAGGGCGCTGCGACCGCCGTTTGGCCGGCCCGCTGAGTGTCGTACGCGAAACTGTCGCGAGCCGGACGTGTGAGACGGGCTGGAGGACGTGTTGTCGGTTTGTGGGGTTGTGGTTGTTGATGGGGGCGGGGCATTAAAGATGTAGGTAGATCCCGGCGCCGTTGTTGCTGACGACGTGGACGAGCTGGATGGGGGTTCAGATGAGTCCTTGACGGAGCCGCATGCCGATCGCCGGTCCGACAGGTCGAGGTTGGCGAGTTCCAGGTACGACTCGTTGGTCGGATACGGCACGTTTGAGCGGAAAGTGAAGTTGTCCGAGTTGGGTGCAGGCATATCGGCCGCTTCGCCGTTGTCTGTCGTGGTATCGACGGCGTTTGCTGCCGGTGCTGTTGAAGAGGATGATAAGGAAGATGATGTGTTAGACACAGCGCCTCGTGGCTTGACCTTTGACTTCTTCGTCGATGTGGGTGCTGCCATCGTCGACTTCTTGGACGGCGACGGCGTCTCGGCCTCAGTCTCCATCTCAGCCTCTGCCTCGACTTCCGTTTGCATAGCCGTATCGTTGTGGTTGTTGTTGTTGGCATTGCTGGATGGGACATCGGATCCCTTGTTGGTGCTGTTGCCGTTGCTGCCTACTGCAGGCTGTGGTTCCGGCGTCGAGCCGTCAATCTTCTCGTTCTCGTCCTCGCTTTCGATCGTCGGCAGGATCGGCTCGCGGCCGTCCAGCCGTTCAATGACCCATCTTCGTATTGTCCGCACGTCCACGTCGCTCTTTTCGATAACTGCGAACAAGTCCTCCAGGCAGTCCTGGTAGCCCTCGATCCGTGCCTTTGACTGCACGGCCGCCGAAGTCTTGTAGAGTTTCGTCACCGAAAGCGCGGCTGCCTTGAAGACATCCAGCAGCTCCTCGGGGCTGCTCTCAGCGCTTTGGCCGAGCATCGTGTGTGGTGGTGGTCCGCTATTCCGCTTGCCGCTCATGTCCTATGCCTCTGTCGGCGATTCTTTCACTGATGATGGCGGGAGTCTGTGTCTCGCCGAGGGTCGTGTTGATGGACCCGAGATGTCGAGAGATATCGAGTGATATCGAGTCGTGTCGTCGATGCAGGGGCGCGATAGGGGTTGTGATAAATGACGAAAAAAAAGTATGTCGAGTTTGTCGTCGTTTCGCTTGTCGTGTGGCCTGTGTTGTCGTCTATTGACTGGCCCTGGGACTGCAAAAAGTATGTCGTGTGGAGAGGGGGGATCCAGAAAAGAGAGGGGATGCTTTTGTTGCTGGGGCAGATGTATAATGTAGTGTTTTTTCTCTCTCTGCGATTTCTCTCAACAGTGGGTTTTCATGATTGTAGTGGATGTCCAGAGGCAGCGGTCGCCACATAGCGCCCTATTGTCTGGTGCCTATTGGCTGGTAAAACAAAGCCTAGAGGGGCGAAGGGTCCATTCAGTGTGTGTCCAGGTGGACAAGACGTCACAAGGCACATGTGGGCCCTTTAAACCGTCTGTTTGTTGTCAGTAAGCTGCACGTGATCCGATTCTCGCATAATTTCATAACGGAAAATACATGTTGCGGTACTCCGTACCTTCTTCACTTGCCTCTCCTGCCCAAAGAATTGTCCTCCCTTCTGGAACGCTTGCTGCCCTGTGATTGGCAGGAACGGCCGCGCGCGCCGCGCGAACCTCGAAATTTTGGGACTAACACTCAATACCCGCCAAGGAAGGCACGGTACAGCAGCCCCTTCCGCTAACCTCTCAGTAACACCAGGCACGCTGCCCTACATCCATTTCCAGAAACAGCATCAGCATCGTCTCTTTTTTTTTTTGACACCCTCCGGCCCGCCCTTGACACCACTTTTCTTCAAACAACAACGCGCCAGGTGCCTCATCACGACCAGAACCGCATCCACGGCCATTCATCGCGGTACATTCATCCATCCGTCACGCGCAATCGATTCTGTCGCGCTGCATCACTGAGCATCGACAAGTAGCTGCAAGAGAGTCGCGTTTTCAACGCGTAAAGTGCAGGCATCGCGAACTTTTGTCCCCCGTCAGCCGACCACCCCAAGGACTCGACAGTCTGCCAGTCTCATAAAATACAAACGACAAACACATCTAAGCATCATCACACTCCCTCACATTACCCGTCATGGCCCCGCGGCAAGATGACGGCAACGATTCGGACGCGTCCATGCCGGATGCGCCCGCGTCTCGTCCCCAATACTACGTGCCGGTAAGTCGTGCCTGTTTTCTTGAGTTCTCTGGGGCTCCTCTTGATAACCTCCCAAACTTGTAAACTTTTTATTGACTAACTTGCCCAGGTCGACGATACACCAGACTACACCGATTCCGACACAAATCCCAACACAACCGCCAGCAGCGTAATGGGCGATTCGATGCCTGACAACCGGAAACGCAAGTCCGAGGTCAACCAGCTCCGCCGCAGCATATTTGGCCGCAAGCACGATCGACTTGGCGAGTCCAAGGTGCGTAATCCACCCCCAAACCCTCTCTTCCATCCAAACTTCCACGGACTGAAACTAACCTCTTTCCCCGCCTGCAGGAGGACGATACCATCCGGCGCTTCAAGTACCTGCTCGGTCTGACCGACCTCTTCCGCCACTTTATTGATACGAATCCGAACCCCAAAGTCCGCGAAGTCGTCGAGGAGATTGATCGCCAGAACGCGGAGGCCAACAAATCTAAGAAATCGGCTCGCCAGGGCGGTGCCGCAACCGGCCGCCAGCGTCGGACAGAAGCTGAGGAAGATGCCGAGCTGCTCCAGGACGAGAAGCACGGCGGCTCGGCCGAGACTGTTTTCCGCGAGTCTCCGGCCTTCATCCAGGGCACAATGCGCGACTACCAGGTGGCCGGTCTCAACTGGCTGATCTCGCTGCACGAGAACGGTATCTCGGGCATTCTGGCCGACGAAATGGGTCTGGGCAAGACCCTGCAGACCATCTCCTTCCTCGGCTACCTCCGCCACATTATGGGCATCACCGGCCCGCACCTGGTCATCGTACCCAAGTCGACCCTTGACAACTGGAAGCGCGAGTTTGCCAAGTGGACGCCCGAGGTCAATGTCCTTGTCCTGCAGGGTGCCAAAGAAGAGCGTAACAACCTGATCCAGGACCGCCTTGTCGACGAGAACTTTGACGTCTGTATCACAAGTTACGAAATGATTCTCCGCGAGAAGTCCCACTTGAAGAAGTTCGCTTGGGAGTACATTATCATCGACGAAGCCCACCGCATCAAGAACGAGGAGTCGTCGCTCGCCCAGGTCATCCGTCTGTTTACCTCCCGCAACCGTCTCCTTATCACGGGTACGCCTCTGCAGAATAACCTTCACGAGCTGTGGGCACTGCTCAACTTCCTGCTTCCCGACGTCTTTGGCGACTCGGAGGCTTTCGACCAGTGGTTCTCCGGCCAGGGCCGTGACCAGGACACCGTGGTGCAGCAGCTACACCGTGTTCTGCGGCCGTTCCTGCTGCGTCGTGTCAAAAGTGATGTCGAGAAGAGCCTGCTGCCCAAGAAGGAGGTCAACGTCTACATTGGCATGTCGGACATGCAGGTCAAGTGGTACCAAAAGATTCTCGAGAAGGACATTGACGCCGTCAACGGTGCCGGCGGCAAGCGCGAGTCCAAGACCCGTCTGCTCAACATTGTCATGCAGCTGCGCAAGTGCTGTAACCACCCGTACCTGTTCGAGGGTGCGGAGCCCGGCCCGCCGTACACAACCGACGAGCACCTGATCTTCAACGCCGGCAAGATGGTCGTGCTCGACAAGCTGCTGAAGCGCATGCAGAAGCAGGGCAGCCGCGTTCTCATCTTCTCGCAGATGAGCCGTCAGCTCGACATTCTCGAGGATTACTGCGTGTTCCGTGACTACCAATACTGTCGTATTGACGGTAACACAGCGCACGAGGACCGTATTGCTGCCATTGACGAGTACAACAAGCCTGGCTCCGAGAAGTTTGTCTTCCTGCTGACCACCCGTGCTGGTGGTCTCGGCATCAACCTGACGACGGCCGACATTGTCGTCCTCTACGACAGCGACTGGAACCCCCAGGCCGATCTGCAGGCCATGGACCGTGCGCATCGTATCGGCCAGACCAAGCAGGTTTACGTCTACCGCTTCATTACCGACAATGCCATTGAGGAGAAGGTGTTGGAACGTGCCGCCCAGAAGTTGCGGCTCGACCAGTTGGTCATCCAGCAGGGCCGGGCGCAGATTGCCGCCAAGGCCGCTGCCAACAAGGACGAGCTGCTTTCCATGATCCAGCACGGTGCCGAGCGCGTTTTTAACACCAAGGGCGGGGGCACTGGCACGATGGGCGAGAAGGGAGGCATGGACATGACGGACGAGGATATCGATGCGATCCTGCAGAGCGGCGAGTCACGGACGAAGGAGCTCAACGCGCGGTACGAGAAGCTCGGCATTGACGACCTGCAAAAGTTCACGTCCGAGTCGGCCTACGACTGGAACGGCGAGAACTTTGCCGCCAAGAAGAAGGACGTCGGCCTTACGTGGATCAACCCGGCCAAGCGTGAACGCAAGGAGCAGGTGTACTCGATCGACCAGTACTACCGCCAGGCCATGTACGGCCACGTCCAGTCCCAGAAGGAGGCCAAGCCCAAGGCTCCCCGTGCGCCCAAGCAGATCCACGTCCAAGACTACCAGTTCTATCCCGAAGCTCTGCGCGACCTGCAGGACCGCGAGACGGCCTACTACCGCAAGGAGATTGGCTATAAGGTGCCACTGGCCGACGGTGAGGAGGACACGCTGGAGGAGCGCGAGGCCGAGCAGCAGATCGACCAGCAGGAGATTGATAACGCAACTCCGCTGACCGAGGAGGAACAGGAGGAGAAACAGCGGCTCTCGACCATGGGTTTCTCCGAGTGGAACCGGCGCGACTACCAGCAGTTTATCAACGGATCGGCCAAGTACGGCCGCACCGACTACGAGAACATTGCCACGGAGGTCGACAGCAAGACGGGCGCCGAGGTCAAGCAATACGCCAAGGTGTTCTGGCAGCGCTACAAGGAGATAGGTGACTACCCACGCGCGATCAAGGTCATTGAGGACGGCGAGGAGAAGCTGCGCAAGATTGAGCACCAGCGCAAGATGCTACGCAAGAAGATGCAGCAGTACCGCGTGCCGCTCCAGCAGCTGCGCATCAACTACTCGGTGTCGACGACCAACAAGAAGGTGTACACCGAGGAAGAGGACCGCTTCCTGCTGGTTCAGCTCGACAAGCACGGCGTCGACTCAGAGGGCATCTACGAAAAGATCCGCGACGAGATCCGCGAGAGCCCGCTCTTCCGCTTCGACTGGTTCTTTTTGAGCCGCACGCCCAGCGAGCTGAGCCGTCGCTGCACGACACTTCTGACAACCATCGTCAAGGAGTTTGACGACCTCAACACGGCCAAGACCAACGGTCACGGCCACGCCAACGGCAAGCCCAAGCGCGAGCCTGAGGACGAGGAGAACGACGAGGACAGCGTTCTGGGCGCACCGCCCAAGAAGAAGTCCAAGAACGGTGTCAAGGTGAGCCTCCGCCACATCCACAGATAACATAGTTTCTTACGTGTACTAACATCTCCAGAACAAAACCATCGACAATGTCAAGGCCAAGAACGGTGGCACCAGCAGTAAGGCCAGCTCGGCATCGCCATCGCGGGCCTCCAGCGTGGCTTCGTCCAGTGCTAAGCAGACCAAGGGCAAGCCACAGGGCAAGCAGGCCGCTGCGGCGGCGGCAGCCAGCTCCAAGAACAAGTCCAAGGGCCGTAAGCGGTAAATTGGCCTTCTTTGAGCGGCACCAAAAAAAAAATGGAAGGCCTCTGTCTGGCCTATGGTTTTATTTCATCTTGCTTCATCTTGAAATTTTGACGGCTTTGTTTTAATCTTTTTTGTCTTTGGTTTCTTTGGGCTGGCTGCCGTTTATTCCATCTAGATAGGGAGTGATCCTGCGGAGGATCGGGGTTGGTGTTTGTTTACTTTTTCTGTTTTCTTGTGTGTGCATTCATTGTCATATTATATCTACCACTTGCTATACCTTTTCAACCACTTGCATGTTCCTTATTGGGTCAGTGATATATTCCCTTCTCTAGATTTTTTCTTGTCTGTTCAAACGTCAGGGGGTAGTAAATATTCAAAAGATACTGAACGCATATACTTCGCTATATTTCTCAATATTACATTTATAGAAGCAGAATACCAGCCAACGTCTTACACAAACAGCCACCTCCTTTTGTGGAGAGGACATGACGCTCTTTCAAAGAAGTGTCTTACTTAAATGGCGCTGCACTCCCCGGATCGGCCTGCAATAGAATGCATATTATTTGTCTGCCTCTCCATCCCAGGCCGTTCAATACGTAGCCCTAGAACGAGGCGTTGACAATACCGTTCGGCCTACTTTTTGACTTCACATAACACGAAGCAATCCCCGATGACAACCACAGCATCGCCTTTTTACATGGAGTTATGTCCTTATAGCTCAGATGTGTCTGCTCGGCGCCGTGTCCAAGTTTGTTTTCCGTCTTACGATACACTGTAATTCGAACAAAAATCCACGACCCTCCTGTTTCCCCGTTGGCCATGTTTTGTGGTTTCACGGCCGAACCGACTGCAGGGCGTCGTAATGGGTGACGTTAATAGAAGGAAGCGGCCTGCATATACATACATAAACATTCATATACAACGGCCTGGCAGACATTTGTTTCGTTTCGTTTGGTGTTGTTTGCTGTTCTCACATATATTCAAAGGACTCTACATGCAAGTCAGGTGTAACGCCGTTTCCATCACGAGATCATGCCACACAAGGGCGGCGTATCAGCATCGCGAGATGGATTCCCCGTCTCCAATTGTTGTCACATAATTGTCAAGACCGAGTCCGACCGCCAGAATCCAAATCGTATCAAGGACTTAATAATCGTGAGAATGCGCTGTCTTAACCCCACAGCAACTCTGTCACATCGTGCCCGGACTTTCCTCACGAGGTATTCACTGCAGTTCGTATGCTGTCCGTTGTGTGCCGTGGCAACAGTTTTGCATTCCTTTGCCATAGAAATAAGTGAAACAGTCAAAGAAATCCCATCGATTGAAATGCACCTTTTCTCCAAAGTATGGTGTGCATCTTTCTCTTGCCTCCACTCCGGCGACTCTACTAGTCCACGGTTCTATCTTGGGAAGATGGTCCCCTAGAGGGATCGACAAAGTCACCCACACCTTTCCATTTTCCCTTACTTTTTCGCGCATTCGTCTCCCGAAGAGAGTGCAACCCAATCGCACATCTTGTGCAGATGGGAAGAGATGCGCTAGTCAGGCACACAACAGCAACTTTGCTCACTGGAATGCTGCGTTGCGGGCGCTAGCAACACCTAAAATATGGGGTGCGCATGCTCTAATGCTAGGACTGAGGGGAAAGGTGAAAAATAGGGGTGCTGAGTGAAGTTTGTAAACAAAAGGACACATCCGATCGCTCTTTCCCACCACCTTTCGAGGAAAGCCTTGCCGGGATTACAAGGCGTGAGTTCGTGCGCCGTTTGCCCTTGCCGTGAGCGTTTTCCTGCTGTTTCCTCCCAATTCCTCCCCTTCACTTTCCACGTTATTTCCCCCAGAAAATGAGAGGGAAAAAGCCAATCTCGCAGGGAAAGAGGAAAGAGACAGGGGAGGTCGAAAAGGGAAGGGGCGCGCCGAGCGCGACCATCATTTTGTCCACCCAAATTTAACATTAGCTCGCATTGACCAATCAGGTGGATCGTGATGGGTGCCGGGGTGGTCCAGCTGTGTGAAAAGATGTGAACAAACTCAACAGGGGTGCGCGAGTGCAGGCATATTAGGGGAAATAACCTCTTGGGACCGCTGCGAGATAGCGCAAAAGAGTGAGAGAAGCTTGACAAACCCCAAAAAGTTTGATTCATCACAGTGGCTCTGAGTTCTGGTGTCGATCGAGTCGCGTCGGACGCTACCGCTGAAGCTCCCCACAAAAAATATAGCGTGGGTCGTGCTTTCTTTATTTTCACGGTCATGAGAACCGAGAAAGAACCAAGAGGCACATCGCCATCTTGCTTGGGCACCTCCTTGCGCCCACGGGTTTTACTTGAAACAACAGGTGCAAACTTCAAGGTGCACAGCGTATTCTAGAGAGATGCACCGAGAAAAAAGTAGTGCCGCGATGTCGGGAAAACGCACATAATAATGTCTTGCCCATCTGCGTCAGGAGAAAAGTGTGGAAATTCCTTGGGGATGTTCGCGCACGCGGTGGCTCCTTCCCTCCAACCCGTTACCCGGCTGGGGAAAGCACGAACCGGCCAAGTTGCCCACCCCCGGCCCTTCTTTCCTTCCTTTGAATGAGCCTATCTCATATTTTCTTCTTTGCTCTCTATCCCCCATTTGTGATTAATGCTGTTTTAGAAGGCGAGCCACAGCGTGTCAATTGTCTTTGTCAGGAGGTCGTTGCTTCCTGTTGCCGTTGACAAAGCGTGCCAGGCACCTTCCTCCATGCCATCGACCGTTGAATACCTGCAGCGCACTGTAAAACAGAAAGTAGCCAAACTCCCACTGATCCTCCTGAACTGTTGCTATTCCCAGGTTCTGCTGTAATACGTCGTAGTGCTTGCGTCCGTTGTGGTGGTGCGACAGGGCTGTCCGATTGCTGGCGTCCGGCGCTCTTCCCCTTTTGTTTATCAATAAAGTCCGTGGGTCGTCACTGCTTCTCGTGGCTCCTCTTTTCTTGATCTCCTCTTTTCTCTTCTCTTCTTCTTCTCCTCTTCCTTTTCTCTCTCTTCTTTTCTTCTCTTTTTCTCCTTCTTCCCCACGATCAAACTTATTTTCACGATCTTCACGTCCCTTCGCTTCTAATTCTATTCTTGTCACTCGTTTCGAACAAGCTACCAGTCCTTCTTTACTCAACGTCTTTCGCTACTTATTCAAAAACCTCTGTTGTTTTAATAAATTCTCACGACTTCTCCTTCACCATTTCTCTCCCAAGTTAATTTTTAAATACCCCCTCAATACCGCCAACATGCAGTTCCTTGCCGTCGCCGCCCTCCTGGCTACTGCCGTCTCCGCCGCCACCACCTCGGCCGCTGCTCCCGTCGCTACCTCGGCGTGCGCCGCCCAGAACATCCTCGACGCCTGCTTGCAAACCGAGAACGACCTGTTCGACTCGTGCGGCACCAACGACTGGGACTGCAAGTGCAATGCCTACGGCGCCATTGTGACGTACGTCCGCCTCTCCTATACTAATACTCAGTAACGACAACCACCACTAACAAGATAGGTGCTACAACAACTGCCCCAACGACCAGACTGTCGTGACCGCCAAGGGCCAGCAGCAGATCTTCTGTGGCTACGCCAGCCAGTACCCCTCGGCGACGCCCACTGCCGCTAAGACCACTGGCACCTCCGGCACTACGGCCACCAAGCCCTCCGGCACCCAGTCCGCCGCTGGCTCCGACAAGACCGGCTCTTCGGGCACCGCTTCCGGCACGGCCGCCACTGCCACCGAGACCAACTCGGGCGCCGACCTGGCCTTCAAGTCGGGCAGCATGCTGTTCGCTGTTGCCGGCATGGTCGCTGCTCTTCTGTAAAGGAGAGATGAGATTATAAAAAGAGGAGAATGAGAAGAGAAAGACAAAAAAAGTAATGAACAGCTTTATGTTATTTCTTGGTTCTCAGGACTCTTTTTTTCCCAGTCAACATGACCCACCCCCGTTCTTCTTTCAGGTCTTTTTGTTCACACAAAAATCTGAACCACCCCTTTTAAACCATCTTCTTTGATATTTCTTTGTCTCTCGTTCATAGCCATTTTTTCACACACAATATAATCTCTAATTTTTTGGGTCGCGGGATCAGGACATTATTCACATGCAAAAGTTGCAATTTCAAAGGGCAAGGTATATGTTGTTGGTTTTTCAAAGTGATATGATTGATGTTTATCTGCTATTCATATGTTAGTGAAATGTTTAGCGCACCCCCTTACTGCTTCTTTTCCTCACTCGGCTCCTTCTCCGCCAGGGAGAGGTCCTTGATCTGGTCATCCAGACTCTTCTCAAAACCAAGGTTCTCGAGCTGGTCGGTGAGCATGATGTTAACGAGGCTCTCCGACCTTTCCTGCGGCGTGAGCATGTCGCAGTACACGCAATGGTCGTCGAGCTCCGTCTTTTTGCCGGGATACTTGAGAAGCTGCGGGCACGGAGGGCTCGACGTCTCACCAATCGTGCAGCGCATGAAATCATAATCGTACATGACTGTGTGGCCACAGTGCATGTAGACAGTCTCGTCCACAAACTCGATGCACATCTTTTCTTTCTTTTTTGCGGCTGCCGGTAGAAAGAGGAAACGGGGTTTCAAGAAAAAGTGTATGTATACGATGTTGCTACGTCGTAGTACTTACCTTGTCTTTGTACAGTTGACTTCAAAGTGATGGTTGGTGAAGGGATCGCGTTGCTTTGAAGAGGATATCAAAATAATCCATAGCCAGGCAGGCGAGATCAAGCATTTATAGTCCTGTCATACGACCTGGATATTCGTGGTAATTGTTCATCCAACGTCGTGAACAGTGTTCATCCTAGCCTTGTAACAAAGAATTTGAATGGAGTGAATAGCCATGCTCGATGAATAAACCTTGTACACATTATGGCTTTGTCTCTGACAATGGTGTTTTATGTATGTACAAACACTGTTCATCAATCCCATATTCCTTAGTTCGTACAGTCACATTTCACTCACATTGATCAAGTTTATGATTTTAAAATATTTTGTATGTTCGGTTTCAAGTATGTACAGTTCGGTAGTAAAACATCTGACCTGCAAAAAAAAAAAAAGAACGCAGACAGAGAAAAACACCGTCTTCTTGTCACCCATCAGCGAGTCTCAGTCTCGGGCCTTGAAATCTTTGGCCACCTGTGAATCATGCCCTCTTTCAGACATATTCACCGTTAAACTTCCCTGTATCCGTACACAGTGCAATCCTAACCTCTCTAACAGCGCACCCGGAAAAAGTACAGAAAGTCAAAGAGGTTAAACCAGCAGACGGGAAGTGAAAGAAAAACTGTGAAAAACATAAACCTTTGAAGCAACGCACAAAACCCGAAAGCCCGCCTTCCCATGCGCTGAAACCTCCAAGACCTGAGGAAAAAACACTTGAACCAAAAAGAATAAATAAATAAAAGATAAAAAAAACAAGAACCGCGCCTTGCGTTGCCGCGAGCAAGACGATAAAAAAACCCATGTGTTTATCACTCTAATTTTGATTGTTGGGGTAAAAAGACGAGGTATAAGGTAGAGAAAAAAAGAGAATAAAAGAAGGAAAAGGTCATCGACACATAAAAGCCGTATGTGCAGCAATCAGAGCGCGGGAAAGCAGAGAAAGCACGCTGAAATTAAAAGAGTAACGTGTGAAATCAAAAGAGGGGTACAAGAAAAAAAGGTAGTAGGAGGTCGAAGGATTGTAGGTTGTCGGGATAGGTGGTTGCGGCATTGCGTAGCGAGTGTCAAGTGGTCTCCAATCGTCTTAGTTGCGTCTACCGTTGTTAGACCCTTTTACGGGGCTGACAAAGGTAACGTGCTTGGGCTCGTCCTTCTTGAGTTTGACACTGCCACTATCACGGCGGAGAGGACGTGGTGCGTTGTGCGCATGGTCTTCATCCTCGTCAATCGTGATCTCGGCAACATCCGAGACACTGCCCATGTCGCTGTCGGATGCCTCCGATACCGAGCCGTCGTCTGAGTCGTCGTACTCGCCGTCATCACTAACCAGCGATGGCGCGTTGTTGCTGGCCGAGGGGATAGGGCTGAGGTCCATTGGTTCACCGACAGTATCGATCGAGACATAGTCAACAATCTGCCGACCGAACGGAATGTGGTCGGCACCGGATGCTTTCTGGCTGCCACTCGGCCGTGAAGCCTGGGGTGTTGACTTCGCAGGAGCACGCTTGACAGTGGTTGCGGCAGGTGAGTCGCCTCGCGGTGTGTCCAGGGCAAAGTCATCAAAACCTTCATCGACATACCAAGCCATGTCGTTGAAATCGGTGACCTCTTTCGCATCTTCCACCGACGCATCAAGGTTGCCGTCAAACTCCTTCTTTTCCAAGAAACGAGACAAGAACGGCGTCTTATCCGATCCAACAAACGCAGCAGAGGTAGCCTTCGGCTTCTTATCCTTCACCCGGTTACTACGCACACCAGTAGCAGTGGTCGTAGACGTCTTGTAAGTCGAATGAATCCGGTCCAAGACAGTGTCAGCAGTATTGCCATCAGCCTTAGCCAGGGTGTAGACATGACCAGGAAGAGCGGTTCCGATGGGCGTGCACGTGATGCCCGCAGTGAGAGGGGTGGCAAGAGCAGAAGAAGGAAGGGACGCAGCAGCAGTAGCCGGAATGTGAATGCCACCGCTCTTGTGAACGGCAGGCCCAGCCTTTGCCGCAGCAGCAGTATTCTTGGCTGGCGCTGCGGTTGGAGGGGGAGCCGCAGTATCGACTTCGATTGGGTGACCGCAATGAATGGCAGCCTCGTCATGGCTCTTGTAATCGCGCTTGTGAGCAATACGGCAGTGGTTGATGAAGCCTTGCGTACTGGAGAAGTTGTCACGGTGGCAGTCGGTGCAGACCAGCTTTACGACTTTACCGTCTGAGCGCTTCAAAACGCAGGGTCCGGCCCTGTCCTTGGGCTGAGGGTAGCCGCTGGACAGCGAGTGCAGCTTCTGGCCAGAAATGCCGCGTGTCGCGCGCGGTTTGCTGGAGTCCGAGATGCTGTTCCTCGTGGCTCTTG
The DNA here is from genome assembly GCA_021396235.1 of Sporothrix pallida. Lineage (NCBI taxonomy): Eukaryota > Fungi > Ascomycota > Sordariomycetes > Ophiostomatales > Ophiostomataceae > Sporothrix > Sporothrix pallida. The sequence goes on along the minus strand of WNYG01000004.1, from coordinate 507,241 downwards.
CGTCGGCGGTCGCATAGCTCTTCACCGCCCGAGCGGGAGGCGCAAAGCCAGGCCAGTTGGGAAGAGGGCCATCAAAAACAGGGTCGGGGATGAGCCACTTGGCGTAATGGCGCGCGTACGGGCCGTCAACGACGCCGAAGGGAGTACACCACTTCGGAACGGTAGCGCCCGGCCTCGGTCGCACAGCGATGCCACGACCGCTTGCGATATCCAGCATCTGCGCTGGTGTGGGGCAGTGAGTCGGGTAGGGGATGAGATGGCACCGGCGCAACTGCTCCAGCGCAATTTGGCACTTTGCTGTCTCCTGTTCAATAAGCCGCAGCTCATTGTTCCTTGTCAGAATCTCATGCGCGAACTCGAACTGGAAAACATCTCTGGCCGCCTCTAGGCCATCATGGTCCTGCATAGCAAGCGATACCGACAGTGGAGGTGAAGGAGGCGAGGCCGGACGGCTGTTCAACGACGCGCCGCCTGAAGACAGGTTGCTACGAGCGTGCGCCCAAGCGTTTCCATTACAGCCGGTCCTTATGCGCTTCGCTGTCGGTTGAGGGTCGGTCGGAGGGTCGAGGTCCATAGACGGAGAGGGTGGCAGCACTGCGTCGTGGTCATCTGTGCGCTTTCGTTTCGCCATCGGCGCATCGGCCGCAGAAGTTGCGGGCATCTTAGAAGCGTCATACGCATCATGTACGGAGCCGAAGTAGTCATCAGGTGAGGGCGGCGATTCCGCCTTTGTGGCACTGGAGCATCCCCTCGATTCAGTAGACCAAAATCGGAACATCGCCAGATGTTGTAGAGGGAGGCGCGCCGCGCGTGAAAGAGTGTGGTCGCCCGGCGTGGGTGATTACAAAACAATAAAAGGGAAGAAAAAGGAACCGGAAGAGAAAGAAAAGAATAAAAGCGACCACTCAGTAACAAGAGTCAAAATATGCGACAGCTTGTGTTGTGGTCGAGGCGAAAAGGGACTTCCAGGGACTGGTGACTTGGTGGTCAAGCTGTGGCTTTGATGAGTCGCAAGGCAGCCGCGTGGTGAGACAGAAACGCCACGGGAAAGGTGTGAGAAGGGGAAAGGAGGAAACGAGCAAGGAGCCAGGGAGGGAAGGGACCGAGTTCAAAAAAGAATGGGGCTGATTCTGGCGTCAAACTCGTATGATTGGCTGGCGATTTGCAAAAGGCGAGCTGACGTAACCGAGCAGGAAGGACAAAGCGGACCTTTTCGTATTTTGCAGACTGGAGCCTGGTTCGTTGCGGGAGAGGGAAGACGGGGGGGCGTGTGAAATGGTGTGGCGAAAAGTGGGTCTTCGGATTTTGGCTTGTCTGCAATCTTTGTCGCTGCAGTTGGCAAGAGAGCGAGTTGCAGAAGGGGGAAGGAGCCAGGAATAGGGGGCAATAGCAGGCGGAGCGGGCGGGGGCGGGCGCTGAGTCCTGCGTAATGCTGCTGGGTGTGGATGATGTGGCCGGTTCAGACCCAACGGAAACTGGGCAGCAGCACAGCCAGGAATGCGCGGGAAGGTGCAACACAGGCAAAACTGGGCGGATGGACGAACAAAGGCAGGAACTGCAAAACCGTGCAAAAGGGCAAAAAAGAGGGAACTCGTAAGAGAAAAATGAGTGCCCGAAAAAGGGGGAAATTGAGAGCGAAAAAAGGAGTGTTTGTGAGAGGGAAAAGAGAACAAAATGAGAAATGCGACGAGGAAAGCGATCGCAACAGGCCCAAAAGCCAGCGTTTGGGTGTCGGAACAAGAGGAGAAAGAGAGCGCGAGAACTAGCAAAAGCCTCAGCACAAAAAGTTGGGGGAAGAAGACAAGAAATGTCGTGAGAGAGAGCGCAAAGAGAAAATATTGCTGCTCTTGTCGAGAAAAAAGTGTTGTTGTTTGTGTTGTCGCGGAAAACAAAATCTGCGACGTTTGGAGATGGCGAGAGAAAAGAAGAAAAGGGGAGAGGGCGGGAGGTTGTGAGCAAGAGTGAGATAGGACAAAGGGGGCGCTGGGCAAGCACTGGGCGAGGTGTTTTGTTGTGATTGTAGGCGGGAAGGCGAGACTGGGCAGAGGGAAACGAGGGAAGGAAGCAAGGGAACGGGGGAAAGAAGGAAAGAGCGCCCAAAGATGCCTCGTTGCGCTATGCAACAGCGTTGGAAGGAGCAAACAGTGCGGTTGCGCACGAGTCTCGTTATGGAACAGAGTGAGAGAGGGTGTGTGCGGCGGCGAAAACAAGGCAAACGAGTGCAGCGAAGGCGAAGGAAGACAGACGAAAGGGTGGTGTGGGGAACAGCGCAGACCAGACGAGACAAGAGAAAGGACGACCCGTGGCGCACGGCGAGAACGATAGAGAGTGCAAGAGCGCAGGACGCAAGGGGGAACGCACTGTGAGGCGTGGGTCTAGCCAAATGGCACCTTGCAGCATCGGGGCGTCCCAAACACAACGCTAGGGGAAGCTCTATTGGAGTGGGCCAGACTTGGCCTGGGCCAGATACGAGAGAGATGGATGAAGAGACAATTTCTCGTTTGTCTCACCACACTTGCGGGAAAGAATATAACGAGAGGCATGCCGTCTGTGGATAGAGGACACTGTGGACAGAGTCAATTCAAACAAAGATACAACGGCATGTCCTTGTAAAACTCCTATTTCGCAAACTACGTGAAAATATTTGTGCTCCACGCGTAGTTGATTACCATATTGCCTTCAAGTGCTCGGCATCGCAAGGCGCAAAGAATCCGAGAATGACAGCATCCACCTCATCGATATTTAAAGATATGAGGCCGGATCGGCAGTCTGCCATGTGGTGGTACCAGTACCTTTGACAGTGTGTAATTTACGCTATATATCGTGTCATTTAAGGTACCTGTACCTTGGGCTCTGGAGGTGCTGAGTAGCTTGCCCGCATAGCGCATTTTTAGCGCAGAATGCTCTCCTTCAGCACACAGGACGCTAGGCCACAACGCAAATCCCGCCCAGATGGAATCATCGACATATGCAAGTCCTAAAAGCCCATGAGAATGTGTCCTCAATATCAGGCATTTTGAGCGCCTTCGTTCGGCGCGCAGTCCTCGATGTTGTCTTTCTTTTTTGTTTTGAGGCCCCTGTTTTGTTTGTTTGTGCCGTTGCGGCCGTTCGCGTTATCGCGCGATGTCTCGCAATCTATTTCGATATTGTTTCCTTCCCTTTTCGTTCGTTTTGTTTGCCCTCTGCACGGCAGCAGGCCGCACCTGCCTTGTCTGCCATTTGATTGCAGCGATTCCACTGGGTGGGTATTCATGGGCGAGATGGGCAGCTCCTTCCGCCCCAGTTTCAGCCTGGGTGAGCCGGGGGCGTCGCTAATAAAATACGGTGCAGAGCGCTCATCTTGCGGGCAAGCACTGCATGTTCCCCGGTACCTCGCTATCTGCCGACCCCTGTCCAATAATAGCAGATATGGGTCCGAGTGCAGCTTCGATTTGTGTTTTTGTGTTTCCAGACCTCTTGACCCTTTCTCGTGGGCACTCCTTCTTTCCTTCCATGCACGGCATACGCACAAGGCCGGGCTCCTCTGTTTGGTAAAGAGTGTGCATTCGTATCGTACAGCAAACAAACGTAAACAAACGAGTTTTCGAGACAAAACGGAAAGCGCCATCCATCGTCAAATCACGTGTCGTAGGACTTCAATGTCGAAAGCTCCGCACGCCCAATGCACATTATCAGCGCCATCTTAACCCGTACTAGCGTGGAGAGTATCTGCAGTTGATGACGATGACACCTCTGCGGGTTGTCAGATAGATATCTTGAGATTAGTACGAGTCTGGCCGCGGAGAGGTGGAAATCCTATCTCACTCGGAGTGTGGCCTCGCCATTTCACCGTGCCGTTTTCTCCGCTGCGGAACGTCGAGTGATACCCGTGTTTTCCGGATATTCGAGTTAACTTGGGTGTAGCAGGAGTATCCGGCTTGGTGCAGTCGTGATGAGACCAATATCCAAGAACCAGGCCGAGTCAACGCTCAGTCCTTGATTTTGTTTGGTTTGCACGGTGGCACGGTCAAACTAGGCTCCGTTGGGCCCCGGAAGGGATGCGCTTTTTTTGGTTGTTTTTGGTCGTAGGCTGTCGTTGGCCCAGGGGCATGCATGTGGCTTTCCGTCCAGAGAAACAAGAAAACAAACGTCGTCAAAGAAAACGCTCCTGCCAAATGTGAGGGTCGTCTTGTCTTGCCTTGAAAGAACGCACAGGCCACTTTTGATGCAGGAGAACAAAGCTCCAAACCCTCCATGTTGGGCAGGCGCGTCTCTGATTGGTTGTAGCTACTTCAGAGCGGCAGGCACCGTTTTTGTGGGGAGGTTGAGGTGCAGCACCGGATTTAGAGATTTTTTTGAGCCAAGATGGAGTGTATGCACAACGACATGCGAAGAACACAATAGGAAGGCACGACGGCGCAATCATTGTCCACAAACAACCCCGAGCAAGCTGTACCATTGTCAGGCGCAGCCCGATAGCCACAAGGCTGGCCCTTTCTCCAACAGAACGACATCAGCCACAGCGCATCTTCCGTCTTAACGTCTGGTGTTTTAACAGCGTCGTGAAACCAGCCGCAATAACAACCAGTCGAGGTCGATAACATAGACATATCTTTGACCATGGGGTCAGAGAAAAAGCAAGCTGTGTCTGTAGCGTCGGCTCAGCCAACAGGGGGGGAGAAGCAGAAGACGAACACATCCACAGCCCTCAGCACACCCAAAGCAACGAAGCCAGTATCGAAGCCGACAAAGACCAATACAGTCGTCCCTGCGACGCCCGGCACGACCGTTGATCCGTCAGCAAAGCGCAAACAGGCACAGAGCCCATCAAAAGAAGCGCGGCCAGATAAGCGGCAAAAGACCGTGACGCAACCAGCATCAACACAACCAGCCCCAAACCAGCAGCCACAACAACAATCCGGGAAGCCGGGCACACTACCCCTCGAGCCTCATGCCGCCATTCTGAGTGATCTGGAGTCCAAATACAATGTCCGCGCTCTTTCTGTCATTTCCTCGACGAAGATGGAGAAGCGCATAGAGGCAGTTCTCAGCCACCTTTCTGGCCAGCCGAACACGGCCTTCACCAGCACGGCAGCGACACAAGGAGGACAGACACCAGAATCTATTACGCGACCCGGGATTGTCTTGCTACACAGCAGGGCATCTGACGCAAACAAGATGATCTCCATCACCGAGATTGTCAAGCAGCGCATACGGGAGGACGGCGGCGCATCTGCTGCCGATGCGCTCAAGACGAAGGACAAGAAGGGATCCAAGTTGTCAAGGACATCTTGGTTCCAATATAACCGGATATATGACGTGGTGACCACGTCTGAAGAGGCTGCTGAGGAGGACGGGGACGACGGTTTTGCACCTATGCTTCATCGCTTTACGGAGGCTATGGGTGATAAAATGGCGTCGCAGGGGCATGGCAAAACTATGACGTACATGAGCATCATCCTCTCGCGCACACCCGTCGTGGAGTTGCAGAAGAAGCTCGAAATCTCCGTCCAGGCCAGTACAGACCCGTTAGAGATTGAGTACGAGAAATGGATGGCCAGCACCTGAACGGTATGGTGGGAAGAACAACACTGGCATTGAGATTTGATTCTTAGACTTTTGGAGTGGCATATTCGCATCATGATACCCCAGATTTATCCGCAGCGTACTTCATATTATAAACATTACTGCTTTTTAAACAATGTGCTCTTGTTATTATCCTGCGTTTTATTGGTTTGTGCTTATTGTTTATTTTGTTTTTTGTTTTTTATATATAAAAAATCATTAAATAAATAAATAAAAATCGAAAAAAAAAACGATCTGACATAATCAAAAAACTTTTCCCAATTTTTTTTTATATAAATATACACATAAGATGACAATGGAGAATAGCCAGAAAAAATAAAAATCAATACCGAATTTCCAGACAATGTCGGCATTGACGGCACAAGAGTCTCGGAGACTCAAGACGTAAATATTGATAATAATACAAATGAAATTTCCTAAAAAAAAAATTATACAGGAACTACCGCAGTCTAGTTATCATATATGTGGGTGTTGGGTTTTGTTGTCGTCCCCGGTATCCTACCACTGACATAAATCCAATCCGAAATAACCAAGAAAATCAATGCTAGATATGCAATACTATCACCCACCGGCCTTATCCCCCACATGTCTTCTCCGACTGCCTTTTCCAATCTTCTGCCAACGGACGGCTGGTGCATGCGGTCCGCTAGCATACGTAACCTGGCCGCACATGGCACCAGCGCTCGGTTCTCAGAAACGGTCAAACAAGTCATGCTGCTACAACCTTATATTAGGCCATGCACCGTTGCTACCCGTCGAGCTAGGTAGTAGGCGGCCATTTCTGTCGTTCTCGATGTAGGAAAAGAAGCAGCACGGCCCATCCCCCGTCCCCGTCCACTCACCTTGCTCGCCTGAGTCAAACCCCTATGGGTTACCGCTGGTCGAGGAGTAGACGATGCGCAGCACAAAGTTGACAACAATGGCCAGCACCAGGATGATGGCCAGGAACGTGGGACCGAAGCGGTCGTCGAAACCGGCCTGGCCGCGCCGCCGTATCGACTTGGCACGCCAGTGGTAGGTGAATAGTGCATACAGCATGGTCACGAGGGCGACGCCCGTGAACAAGAAGGCCGAGATGAACGCCGGGCGGTCGCCAAAGTTGAGCATGCCGATGGCGAGGGCACCGAGGATGACGGTGAAGTTCATCCATGACAGGAACGTGCGCTCGTTGGCAAAGAAGACCTTGGGCTCGACACGCGTCGGGAGGGCTATGCGCTTGCCTGGAGGGAGAAAGAAGCAGTGTTAGAGAGGCACGACAATCGGATGTAATCGATTTGGGATGGCTTGGCTTACCTGGGGCAGTCTGGAGAAGGGGCTGGCTCGACATTGTGGCGGTTGGCGATTGGCGATGGAGAGAGGATGTGACGAGAAAAGCGAGTGTCCAAGAAAGAGAAGAGAAGAGTCGAAGATGAAAACGCGCGAGAGAAGAATCGAGTCTCGCAAGGTCGGTTGCTGGGAAGTGAGGGCAAAAAACGAAATGGGGGTGACGATGAGAGGGACGAGGAATGTATGACGATCGTTTCCAGAAGCAAAAAACAGCACAGGGCAGTAGGCGTCGCTTATCGCGGTCCGATAACAGCTAAAGGGAGAAAATGGGCGAAAGGGAAGGAGTTTGTGCTGGGCGAGAGTGATTGTGAAGACCAAGACGACGAGGCCAAGAAAGTATCACGATCTTTATTGGAAAACGAAGACCACGAAAAAGTAGCAGGAAAATAAAAAATAGGACGAGGACGAGGGAATTCGGCAACAAGCAACTAGTTTCAATCGGAGAGCCACGATGCGAGAAAATCGAGGTAGCTGGGCTGAAGCTTCTGCACCAAAACGAGTCCAGGCGCATGCATTGGGGGAACTGCAGGAGGGACTTTTGGGGTACAGACGGCCATTGGAATGCACGTGGGCCACTTGATTGGCCAAGATTCACTGTACCACCGTCGACAGGCTGTCACGTGCAGGCCTTTGGAGGTCTTTCAGGCCGGATGCGGACAAGCGGCCAATCAGAGACCCAGTTGGGCCCTATGCAACTGATGGGTCCTTCGTCCCTGCCGTCCACAGTTGATACGGAGAGGAAGATGTGCACCCGACGCCGGAGCGGAAGGCACGATCTGGTCCAGAATACGGAAGACTGTAGTCGGAGCATTCAATTTACGACAAGAGTTGTCCACGGTGCTTTTCTGCACGGTTAGGTAAGATCGTCTGGCAAAAACGACCCCCACAGGTTGCAGCCTCGTCCATCCCACCCAATCCTCTTTCTGCACGCCCCTAAAACGCGACCAAACCAGCGCCAGCCTTGCCCCTCTCAGGTACACTGCCTGCTGCATACCAATCCCGCTTCTTCACCGCCTTTGACGGACAAGCAATCACGCCCCTGGCTATCTTTTGCTGACCATTCCCTGCTGACAGCACACCTTGTTTATTTACTCTGCATCGCCAACCAAATCGAGCTTTTCTCACGATCTCAAACTCTCGAACACACTCTCTCCCTCCCTCTACACGCCCCTTTCCAATACCAAACCGCAAATATGGCCGACGCCCAGTCAAACGCGGTAAGTCTGTTGGACACGCGTCTCGATTCCTCTCCCGAGCGCATCGTGTCACCCCTTAAACCCTTAAGCCGTTCGCATTATTGCTCGGCCGCGCCCCCCGCACTTTTGTCTGTTTGAGGCCTCTGCCGCCATTGCTACAAACATTAGCTAACGCGTTTCTTTCTCCGTTTCTCCAGCCCATCAAGCCCACGCGTCTTAAGCAGATCACCGAGGATGTGAGTTGCCTCCGTCGTGTCCCGCCTTGCTGCCTTGGCTCACACGTCCTCTTCCGGCCCGATCCCGACTAGGACCGGACGTAGGGAGCTCCGGGCGGCGGCGATACTGCACAACGCAACCCGGAAGAGAGAGTTTCATATACTAAACATACACCCAAACACAACAGGCTTGCCAAAGCGCCATCGGCTCTGCCGAGTTCTACGAGCACGAGAAGACGGAGGGCTGGAACACCACTATCATCGTACGTTGAGTCCCATCTTGCCACGCCGCCTGTATGCCGAGGGAATTGTACCAACTGACAACCTCGCCTGCCACCTAGAACTCTATTCTCAAGTCCCTGATCAACGAGTCGGCAACAACCGCCAGCGGCGCCCCTCTCTACAAGTTCGCTGTCAACAGCACGATCGTGCAGCACCTTGTCCCGACCTCCCAGCTCAACAAGTCGCGGGGGACCGACACTGCTACCGGCGCCGACAACGCCGCGACCGATGCATCTGGCACCAAGGCCGAGGCCACGAGCACCGACGGCAAGCCGCACGTCGGCCGTCGTGGCATGCACAGCGCCCAGGCTGCGTACTGGAACGAGAAGACCGACGGCATGTGGACGTACAAGTTCGATGGTGGCGAGGGCAAGGGCTTTGACATTATTGTCATGGTCCTGTGGATTGCATACGACTCGGGCAACCGGGCATAAATGTATTCTTCAAACTCGCGGGGAGGATGTGAAGAGGGGGCCGGCCGGCCGGCAAGGCAGACTGACGACGAGGGGCGGAGAGGCATGGGTTGATCTTTGACCATTTTGATTTACCGCAGGGATATTTTCAATATACCACGAGATTGTCAGCATTGGACATATTTACGAAGTAAAGACCGCATGGTTTATCCTTGATTTGTTGGTCAGACTCTTCACGATGCGGAGCGTGGTGCGTATGTTCTTTGAAAAGGCCATTTGGCAACAATGACCACGAGTCATTGCTATACGAGATACGACAAAGGCACACAATTTGAGGTTAGCTCGTTTGGTTGTCAAACCGTCGGCCAAAACCCTAATGCTGCACCAGAACACCTGGAGTCTTTTCAAGCACCTTCAGGCATGTCAGGTCGGCAGCTTTGTTTCGATGCTTTCCCTGCATTGCTTGGAGCTTGGGTGAACTACCTACTCCATGCGAGATGATCAGGCCCGTGTCGATCCCCGTCTCTGCGACGATGCCCTGATGCCATAAGGGTCCATGAGCTTCTGAGCGTCAATGGACACAACATCTAAATTCTTATTTAAAACGATTTGCACCCTGAAAGTTGGCGATGATTAACATGCATCCCGATTTCTTTTCGAGACCCTCACCTGATCAACATCCCGTGGGTCTTGCACCAGCCCACAGTACCCATTGTTTACATCATAGGTGGACGTGGATGATCCATTCAGAATTTCGGTGAGAGAATGTCGGATATGTACTGTGTATTGATTTTTTAGTTTCTGTGGCGAGATACTCTTTATCTCAGGCCAATTGTGACCTATCATTGGCGAAGACTGTACACTTTGTCTCTTAATTGGATTTTTAATGCTTTACAAAGTTGGCGGTTTTCTTATTTCCTAGAAGGTGAGTAATAATCTAGTTCCATTATTCACTTCATGTGAATATCACTTTGCTAGTTGTCCAATTCACCTGTCGCAAAGACTTCTTTTCTAGAATACGGGATGCTTGTATCTTTTGGTCTGGACACTTCCAAAAACGTGTGCCGAACGGAAAGACGGGATGAAAGTTGTCGTTTTCACATCTGCATCTGGTCAAGTAGACGCCCAAATCACACGGTACAAGATACGAACATTTTGTCTGCAGATATTATCGGACAATGCAAGAGGCTGCATACAATGTCAAAAAGGAAAGGGTACAACTTCCCTGTTTAGCTGTCAATTTGATGGGTCGTGCAAAAACCGGGAACGACCTGCATGGCACAACGGCACAGTGACGAAAAAGAAGGGGAAGGAAGGCACTGAGTGGGGCTGCCTATGACGGCACCGATGGCTCAGGCGCGCCCCTCCAGCCCAACGTCGGGCAAGGGGACGAGGGGACCTCCAGTTGCACCTGCCGTGTTGCATTCGGAGGGGCCTAGACTGCGTGACTGCTTTCTTTTGCACTGGTCTGGCCTGGGCTTTCGACGGGCCAAGAGGGAAAGTGCAACCCTATTGATGTAGGGAGATGGCCAGAAAATAGAAGAGATGAATAGAATGAGAGTGGTGAGAATGAAGAATCAAATATCTGTTTTCTCATCTTTCTCGTCCTTGATGGGCTCGACCCCCGACCACTGACGGATCCCCGAAACAAAGCATAATTCGGAAGTGCAAATGCTTGTGAAAGGCTATTTCTGGCAACGGCAAAGAACAATGAAAGGCGAGAGGCGAAAACAAAGGCAAGCGTGGCAAGATAAAGGGACGGCAAAGGGGATAACTGGGAGGCGATTACGCAGTTCGCTCACGCCGGCGGCGACCGTTCTAGCCCTAGCGGGACGTGGTCCGCAGCCGGCGGCACATGGCGTAGAAATCTTACAGAGAACAGTTTTCAGTCCCTGACGAAGAGTCCCCTGTTTCTGTGCACCAAGGCCCTAGAAGGAAAGACCGTCATTTGAGATGTCCGAGGCTCAAGCAAGCGCTATCGGTGAAGTCGGCCTTTACTTGTAATACAGTGGACAGGGGGCGGAAGAGAGGGGGCAAGAGCGATGCTCGGGGATCCAGTGGGAGGGCACAAAGGGTGACAGTGGTATGCAAGCACTACCAAATAATGGGCAAAATGAGAAAGAGAAAAAACATTTTTCAGCAACAGAAGGAGCATCTATCTTCCCCTGCATTGCGCTTTCCTTTGTTGATCTAATGCGGCTGCATAAAACGAGTTGTCCCCCCCCGTTCTGCTTCCGGCCCAATCTGTAGATGTTTGTGTTTTCTCCATCCTTGACAAAAACCCTTTCCGCTCCCTGCTCCAGCTCTCCCCATCCGACTTGAACCCCTGGTCAACTTAACTTTGCACCAACCGCATCCCTGCACGTCTCTTCCGACAAAAAAGATCACGAGGCGTCAAGCCTAAAAGTCACAGAGAAAGCGCCGATCTTTGCCGGATTACAGTCTTATCTCCAGGCGTTTTCTCTTCTCCTCGCCCCGGACTGTCTGCCGTTAAAAAAGGCGGCGCCGCCCAGACGACCTACGATTCGTGCACCCTGAACTACTGTTCAAACTTCCATTACACCACCAGTCCGGTTGATCTGGCATTTGATCATACGACCAAGTCTGCAAGTTTCTCGCATCCTTCGCATAGCTGCTAAAACTCACGATTACCTTTCGACGCAACTGCGCCCCTCCCGATCTCATCTACCGTCGACTTTTCTGGAGCCGTTGTACGATTCGTCGTTTACCAGGCGTTTTCTCCTCCCTTTTGCCACCGACGCACCGTGCACTGTTTCTTCCCACCCCTCCATCTAGAAAGCTGCCTCTCCCGCCCAGACGCGGCTTGTCTTTCCCCTCTCAGCATCGGGGCGTTCTTCTTTTACACGATACTTGGGTCGCATTGTGTCGATCGCCTGTCATTTTCTGGAGGTCCTGACGCTATAACGACATCACACTTCTTGCCGTGCCGCCTGATGAGCTTGCTAGTGAAGAAGGGCCCCGGAATTGCTCTGCCTTCTTTGCCTCTGGACTGCACGTCGTGCCTGGGCACACCACCGCTACTCAGCACGAAGCACGGGTGCACTGCTTACAAGTAAACAGTGTCTGATACGTTCGTTCGTTTACATTCGTTTACGTTCGTTACCTTTGTTAATATTACGTTTCCCCTGGGATATATACGTCGTCTACCCCACCTCGCTTCTGGAACCTCGTCTCTCCGCAGAGCCTGACGGCATATAATTACGACAACACACGCCCGACTTCCCCTCTTGCATCCTTCCGTCATTTATAAATAATACGGACTACGTCAGCAAGAACCCCAGAGATCTAGTCCATCTCGACATAGACGATCATCAGATTGCGATCCGATATCTGAAACCAAAAACAACAGCTGCCAACGATGCTCGACGGCCTCTACACTTCACAAGGCAGTCACACTTCGCTGGTTCGTGGAACCGACCCCAAGCTGTTCAACTGCGAAGAGAACTCGATTGGTGGCAGGAACGGTCGCCTGCCGTTCCGGACGCCTCGCCGCGCCCAGTCCACCAACGACTATGTCTACCCCACGGCGCCGCCGTTGATGCGGGGCGAGTCAAGGACCGTGCTCATCCACCAGAACAGCTCAAACAACATTCCACAGGCGGCCCCATCGGCACCGGCCGAAAGTGCACCGAGTGGAGATGCTGCAAAGAATGCTGTTGATGCTGCCAATGGACGGCCGCCGACTATTCCTGAGGAGACGGCCAGTGGGCTGCCATCGCCGAGTGCCATGTCGCCGGCGCCCACACCCGAGCCGACTGAGGGCAACAGACCGACACGGCCAAAGCTGGGCCCACCTCGACGCTCGTACTCTGTGATGGACTACGAGCCAGTGCCACACCACCACCGCCTGTCAGAGAACCTTGGCCTCCTCGACCTGCCATCTGAGCTGCACTATGCCATCTTTGATCATCTCGACCCTATCGATAGTACCTGCTTGGGTCTGACTAACATGCACTTTTACGACATCCACCGCCGTATGCATGGCAAGGTACCGCTGTCGGTGCGACGGTCGGGTCCCAACGACATGGAGTGGGTGTGGCATCTGGCAGGCCGGATGATGCACGGTGGCCACTCAGATGCAGCCACGCTGGCGGCAACAACCAACGCACTGGCTATGCTGCGCGTGCGTGGTCAAGCCCTGTGTCGCAAGTGTGGTGTCTCACGCTGTGAGCTGCACAAGCACATCCAGGGCTGGATGGGCCCCGGCTACGAGTACTGTACGGTTCGCGAGAAATTTGGTCCTGCCGCTCCCGAGGGCGCCAAGGAGTTTTGCTACTTGAGCAACCCCAAAGACCCTCACCGTTGCGGCCGGCACCGCGTCAACAAATCGCGACCGACGACTCCGCTGCCGTAGGCTTACAATGTCTCGAGCACACTCAACTCTTCTCAACGGCCCGTTTACATTATGTTTAACCTATGAATATTTCTTACTTATGGTTTATTGCGGATATCATGTCTGGACAGTGTTTTCTCAAAGGTGGACGACAAACACGGAGGACAAGCCCGGCAACAAGGGCCAAGGTTAAATAGCGAGGCGTTTGATTTTGTATTTTTTGACGGTATCTTTTACGTGGTGGACTATTGTGATGTCTGATTGTAGGATTAAGAAGGGATATGGCACACGCAAATGCTAGTAATGAAATCAAAGGCTGCACAGCTTGAACAACCATTCTTGGTCTCGTCCTTACCAAAAGTTTTGATTTTGACTGGCTTGTATAGGAATTTTTGTAATGGTGACAGTCCATCCATGGCCGCAGAGATTCTGGACAGACTCTCTGTGCGACCTCCACTGGTCATCATTGGAGCCCTCTCCGTTCAAATCCCAACCCATCAGGGTGACATCAACCTTGATTTCTGCCAGGGATGGAAATGCTTGAAGCCGGGTCTGTAGCACGTCCAGAAATTTGGTGAACAAAGCCGTATTTTCCAAGACAAAGTCTGTCCTTTCTAATGGCAGTGACATATCCAGGGCTGCAAGGCCTGAGCAGGCATCCAGCAGGAGGTCTATGTTGTCGAGGCCCATATCGCCTTGTAGCAAAGACTCTCCAGATTTGTCGTTTCTAATTTGTGCCAATGGTGCCGTTGGAAAGTCTATGGCAATATGTCGGAGTAAACGTGCATTTTTGGCCCCAATCTGCCGCAAAAACACAGCCAAAGACGTCTGACTGAGGTTTGATGTTGCATCTAGCTCGGCGAACAGGAAGAGGTTGTGACCATACAGCAGCTCGACAGCTTCATTGTGTATTTGTTTGTTGGCATAAAGAATATCAGGGAAAAGGCTGGTCTCCTCGGGCCATGTCTGTGTTGTCCACTCGTCGAGGAATTCGGGCAAGAAGCTGATGGGATTAGGATCCACGAGAAGGTGTGCATATATTGTGCGCCGTATCGCGATGGGGAGGGCCAGAAGGCCCATCTTCGAATATCAATCTTTCACTATGTCGTCGCCGTGAGACTTGAAAGCTGGAATGTAAGGTGACGTAGAATGGGAGGACAGAGATCGTGTCCTCAGGTTGGGCAAGAGTTGCTTTCTTTTACTGCTTCGTTCGCTGTGTGTCCTTCCTCTACCATCAAACTTGTGAGAGTTTACCTTCTCACCCTTGATATTTAATATTTCCCTTCCGTCTACTATTTTTGACGCCCATGATTCCAAAACATTGGAGGGCCATTTCACGATTAGCAAAAGGGTCTTGCCGGACCGGCCATGGTCTTTTCTTACCAACCATTAGAAGCTTGGCAAGCCAAATGCCAGAAAGCTGTAAACTGCGCAGCTAATTGCACATGTAAATGGTATTTTTTTTATGAGGGCCTTTATGACAGACAACAAAGAAAATACCTTAGTAAGTGAGAGCTTGGAGCAATAGTGTGTTGGTGGAAGTAATTAGTAGGTTGGTCTTTCTATGCTTAATACGTTGTAATGCGATTGGGGCAGAAAGAGCTAAAAAGCAATGACGCCACTTTTGCGATGCCATTTGGCTGACAGGGGAGTCGCGACCAGCGCAAATACGACGCGAGCGTGTTTCCCACGCGTTGCACCTTCCTTGTCCGTTACTTCCATTTAATTTTGGGAGCATTGAAGCTCCTGATTATCTTGCTGGAGGCTGTCTCTCTCGTTTCTCCTTCCCCGTTGAAATTTTGATTCTGGTCTCTCCTTCCCCATTCTCCCGCCTTCCTCCCCCCCGTTTCCCCCTTTTGTTCTCAGATTTCTCACCAATGCAATGCCCACGTTTCCACTTTACGCCCCAGTTTGACTTGCTTCCGTCCCGCGCTGCCGCTGTTTCTCTCCCTCTTCTAGGGTCGAAAATAGTAAAATAGGGGGGCTTTTGGGCCCAGTAAGTACCCTTTGAGTTTTTAATGCAACACAGCTTGTTAGCGTATGTTTTTGCCCAGTTGGGAAAGGGTGACTTCCTGGATTTCCTGCCGCATCGACTTCCACCAGCTTCCTTCCCTTTTTATCTGTTCTTTCTGCCCTTTTGTCTCATTTCACTCTTTTTTCACTTTTCGTTTATTCTTGTCTTTTTCCTCCTCTCACATCTCCCTCTTCTCAGGATCTTCTTTTTCTTCCCTCATCCCTATTCTGACCGCCGTCCATCTTTTATCGACTTCCTATGACACCTGGCGTCACCTTTGCCACGCCCTCTTTTGCATCTCGAATATCCGGCTCGGCTTTCGTGGAACCGTCCACCAATTGAGTTCGCATCTCACACGCCACCAAAAAATCAACACCAAGAAAACCAACAACTCCAAACGCAACATACTCTGATGCTGCGAAAGCTGCCGCTGTCGTCATTCGATTGACTTGATAGCTCTATTGGATCAGCCAAACATACCTTCCCAACGGCCGCATTTTCCGACACAGCCATCGAAAAAAATACCGCCTTGAAATTTAAAACTCACCCTCCCTTTCTCCCCTTTTTTTAATTGTCGCTGCAGCTTCACTCAGTTCGGCACCCAGTTTTTTTCTCGGCCTCGCGTCATTTTATCGTTTACATCGACTTTATCCCGCGAGACTCCGAATCGGATTTTGATTGACAACTTTTCGATCGCCGACCAAACCGAATTGACCTCTTCCTACGAAACCTCGCTCCTTTATCTTTTTTTCCCCAACCAAACCCACACAGACACACACAATGGCTTCATCACCAAGCTCAACAAACGGCGGTGCTAACGGCAAGCGTAAGCGCGCTGGCGAGACGGCCGTTGACAACCATGATGACCACCACGAGGACATTGTTGATGACAGCATCGATTCCGAGGAAGCTGCCGAAGCTTCGTCCCCATCAACGCGGCCCCGCCAGACCAAGCGTAAAGAGCAGCCCCCTAGCAAGCGGCAGCGTCAGAACCTCGAATCCGAGGGCCGCCGGGCCAGCGACGCGACTAGCGACGACGATAATGACGACAGCACACCTTCCGACGACTCCATGGCGCCGCCGCCGCTTGGTGCCCTGACACACCCGAACGGCTACCGCACAAACTCTCCGCCCACGGGCCGCCCAGTCCGCGTCTATGCCGATGGCGTTTTCGACTTGTTCCATCTTGGGTAGGCTCCTTTTCCACCTCCCTGCAAGTTCATTCATGTATGAATAAAATCTAACAATAACAGACACATGCGCCAGCTTGAGCAGGCCAAGAAGGCATTCCCCGACGTGCACCTGATTGTCGGCGTCACCGGCGACGAGGAGACTCACAAGCGCAAGGGCCTGACCGTGCTGTCTGGCAAGGAGCGCGCTGAGACTGTCCGCCACTGCAAGTGGGTGGATGAGGTTATTGAGAGCTGCCCGTGGATTGTGAACCCTGCCTTCCTGGAGGAGCACCAGATCGACTACGTTGCCCACGACGACATCCCTTACGGCGCTGATGAGGGCGACGACATTTACCAGCCGATAAAAGCCGCTGGCAAGTTCTTGGTGACACAGCGCACCGAGGGTGTCAGCACCACAGGCATCATTACCAAGATCGTTCGCGACTACGAAAAATACATTTCCCGCCAGCTGAAGCGCGGCACCTCCCGCCAGGAGCTCAACGTGAGCTGGCTGAAGAAGAACGAGCTCGAGCTCAAGCGCCACGTCCAAGACCTGCGTGACAATATCCGTGCCAACTGGACCACGACTGGTCAGGAGCTTAGCAAGGAGCTGCGTCAATTCTGGCCCGCCAGCCGGCCCCAGAGCCCCGCCCCGCGCATGCACCTCGGCTCGCCATCGGGCGGTTCCTATCTGACCGCCAACGACATGCCCCTCCCAACAAGCCCGACTTCGACCCTCAACCTCCAGAGCGTGGGCGGTAGTAACGGCACTCCCAGCAACGGCAACCCACATGCCACCCCCAAATCGCCCATCGGTGGCACCAACGACTTTGTTGCAGGCTACGCCTTGGGCCTGATTGGTGGCGTGCGGTCGTGGATGACCAAGAGCCGGCAGCGGGGACGGGACACCCAATCGCGGCAAGTTAGCGACGATGATTCGGAGGAGAGCGAGGACAAGCAGCAATCGGGCAGTGGCAGCGGCAGCGGCAGCAACAGCCAAGAAGGCAAGAGCCGCCCCGGCAGCTCGCGGACCGGCAACGGCATCGAGCGCATGAGCTCGTCGTCTGATCTGCGGCGTAGCCTTCGCGCATCATAAGCGAGCCGACCCTTTAAAGTCTGGCGTTTTTGGTGCTCTCCTCTCTCCTCTCCTCTCCGTCTCCTTTCTCTCTTCGATCTCGTAATTCTTGGTCCTTGTCGATCTCATGCACTTTCTTCCAATCTCCTACTGTGTGCACCCTCCCTTCTTTTCCTATTGCCTTCTCGGACTACAAAACACGTCCACAACCAATAGATGATTTGTCTCTTTTTGTTATATTTTCCATCCCCTACTACTATTAGTATCGTTACTTCCCTCTCCTGTCATTATTTTTATTGTCTGGGTTTCAGGCAGGAAGAGGATTTTTTTTTTCATTCATTGTTTCTTGCACAAAAAAGGCGGCCGGTTTTGACAAGAATGTCGTTTGGTTTTTCTTCACGTCGACTGAAGATAATATAGAGTATTTCTTAGCTTTCGTACTAAAAACATAAAAAACATACACGAGGCAAAAATAGACGATTACTCCTTTTGAAAAATATACATAATGTTCCAACCAGGAGGCTAAGAGACGTGAAAAAGTTGGATTTATATTTTAGTTATTCATTTGTAAAAAAAAAAGAAAAAAAAAAAGAAACCCGCGAATTTGCTCATTGTAAGAGGTGATAAAAAGCAACCCGCTGTGTCATACGGTCTGAAAACCATATAAACTATGAAATGTGTATGTACGCAAAAATACGGAAAAAAAAAAAAAACACTTGGCTATTCATGCCCCTTCACTAGACGACAGAAGAAGGAAATCCAAAAAAAGGGGACGCAAATAAGTATATGCACGCTCTGTTTTGCATCAAAACCCTCTGCGACCGCCAGTGCTCATCAACGTAATCTTTTGCTTCTTCTTTTTCTTGGACTTGCCGGCACCACCGCCTGCCGGAGAGGCAGCAGCATCTGACGCTCCTTCGCCATCGACCTGCTTGACATTCTCGACACCAAGGGCCTCCATTTGGGCAATCATGTCGGCATCGCTGGCGCCGGTGTTGTCCAGCAGTGAGCCCAGGACTTGGTCGTCCTTGAGCCACCCGTCATCGGCCTCGTTGGCCGCATAGGCTGCCTGCAGGGTGGGTGAGATAGGAATAGCGCGGGTGCCCCAGACGGTGCGTGATGACGAAGACGGCGGTGTCGTCGACATGGATGCCAGCTGGTCAAAGCCGACGCGCGGGTTGGGCGGCGAGGCCGACGAGGACGTGATACCGCCCTCGTTGTCACCACTGCCAGCCCCGAGCGGCTGGAATTCGTTGATGTCCATGGGCCGGACATTGTCGCCGTAAATGTCCTCATGGCCAGAATGGTGGTCGACTCCACTCTCGAGACCGCTAATTCCGGGATTACCACCGCGCCGTGTACCACCACGATGGATAGCGGCAGCCTCAATGCGCTCAGCCTGAATCCGCTCGCGCTCCTCTTGGAAGGCCTTGTCGCGATTCCGCTTCCGGCGGCGCTCAATGTCCTCGGCAAACGTGGCCAGTGTCTCGGCTGGCACAATATCTGTCCAGTCGCACTCCAAAAAGGAGACAACACAGCCCGCGGGCAGGTGGCCCAGGTACTTCGCACGACGGCGCATGGCATCATCAACCACATGACCGGTGGAGATGTGTTCGACGCGAGGTAGGAGAGTGGAGGGAAACGCCGAGAACGAGCCGTATTTGGTCTTGAGGATGCGAATGTCGAGAGGTGAAAGGTAGAGGTGTGGAGGGGACATGTAAAAGAAGAAGTCTTGCTGAGAAGCAGCAGCATCCACGTTTCGTACTTGTGCAGCACGTACTTGCGCTGATGGTGCTGTTGGTACCGTTGGTGATGCCGGTTCTGCTCCAACAGGCAGCTTGACTGGCCGCTGGTTGTTACTGTTTCCCTCGCCGAAGATGCTGCCGTCCTTGAGAGCGAGCTCAATACCGCCGAGTTCTCGTGAGCTTTCCTGTGCCGCCCGTACAGTTCGCATAGCTCGTCGTGTCCACTCGCCGTCCTCATGGAACAACAGCTCGTCCTCCTTTTCTTGGCGTGCAAGGTCCTCTAGCTCCCGGCCAAACTCCTCTACCATGTAGTCACCCGTGCCCTTCATGATGCGAGAGTAGTCGAGAACATTGGCTGCAAAGTGCCATGGAATAGAAGCGCCACCACGGCCGTTCTTGCCGGCACCAGCATTAAGGACATCGGCGGCACCTTCGCGTGGTAATGCGACTGTAGAATTTGCGTGCCGCATCATGAGACGAAGCACAACGTCATCGCCTGGCCGCGGAAGTGGGCTCTCCTGTCCTGCATAGAAACGGACAGGCCGAACCTCACCCAGGTACACACTCTCCTCGCAGATGGGGCACTTCTTCCACTTGGCTCGCCTTTCGGGTACTGGCGCTGGTGCCGCTGGTGTAGGGTTGGCATTTCGACTGGGGGCGAGCGTGCCACCATTCGCATTCGGGCTCGTGTGAAGGCCGACTACTGGCCGTCGTGCGGCGGCGTTATTGCTGGCAGACTCGTCGGCGTCGATGGCGTGCATAAAGCGGATCAGACAGGGCAGGCAAAAGATGTGGCCGCACTTGGCCATGCGAGGCGCCACGGGCTCCGACAGACAGATGGGGCACGACGAGTTTTGTGACTCGGTCGACGCCAGAATCTGCAACACATCGTTCCAGTCAATGTACTCGTCTGCAACGGTGGCCTGGGCGACGTAGTTGCCTGTGGGCGAGACGACGAAGCGGTAGTTGGAGTTCACAAAGCGGGCCTTGTCGACGGTGCTGTTGTGGTGGTGGGAGCGGTACGACGAGTGGCCGTGACTGTAGCCATGGCTGTTATGATGGCGAGATCGGCTGCCGTAGTAGTGGTCGTTACCGCCGTAGGCATGTTCGAGATGGGCTCGCGAGGGTGCCGCATAGTTGAGAAGGTGGGTGATCGACGTCTGGCCGCGGCGACTGGACGCGTTCTTCAGGGCCCGGATTTCCGCCATGTCATCCTCGTCTTCGAACCGGTAGTTCTTCTTGTTCTGGCTCTGGCTGAAGCCTCCGCTGCAGTTCCCGTTTCCTCCTGCACCCGGCCGTTTCTGGTTCCGGTGTTGCTTGCGAGAGGCCTGGCCCTTGCGTGGTGTCGCGGTGGCGCCTGCAATCGATCCGCCGGACTGTTGGCTTGGTCGACGGGAGGAATGGTCGGAGCCTGCAGTCGATGCGGGCGTTGGAGCAATCGGCGAATGTGACGAGGACGCAGAGGGAGAAGACAGCGATTTGCCCAGGTTCGACGGTGGCAAGCTCATTTTTCGAGGATGGGAGAGACGGGGTAGAAGTGCCGACGGAGACAGCTGGCGGCCGGATCGATATAAAGATGCGAAGATCCGGAGTGGTGTAAGTCGATTGTCGAGTGGCCGTCCAGGACGTGGATGGGGAAGACGGCTGACGGCCAGAGGATGGATAAAAAGCAAATCTCGATGGTATCTATGACGGTGTCATCAGTTCTTCATCCCAATCGTCATCGCCCCGCAGGTCTCGTGTCCAGATTTCGTCTCGATCCTAGCCCAGTTCGGAGGAAGGGGACGGAAAGAGAGGACGTTGGACGAGGAGAGGGCTCCGATTCTTTCGATGATCGGAAAAAGACGAAAGGGAATCGAAGAACAGCTGTTAATAATCGTCGTGGATGGATGGAGGGTGGGTAAAATGTTGAAGGGGAAGAGATTCTCCCCGGGACGCGATAAGCGTTGGATTGGAAAAAAATAAAAGAAGAGAGAGA
The DNA here is from genome assembly GCA_021396235.1 of Sporothrix pallida. NCBI lineage: Eukaryota > Fungi > Ascomycota > Sordariomycetes > Ophiostomatales > Ophiostomataceae > Sporothrix > Sporothrix pallida. Next base: position 485,906 of record WNYG01000004.1, on the reverse strand, counting down.
GAAAGAGAGGGATAAGGCGAGAGGAGAGGGGGACGCTAGAGTATCACGACACTGGTGATAAAGATCGAAAAATAGAAGGAGCGAATGATATAAGCAGGAAAGAGCAGGTCGCGGCAGAACGAGTCATAGGTCCCCCAAAGGCAAAGGCGGGGCAAATTTGGCACCCGGGACGGAAGGCGAAACGTGTGGCAGCCACGCTATTTGTCGGGCGGTCACGTGCGCAACCATGACCTCACTGGACAGTGGGCACCCATAAATGGGCAATGCGTATTTTCATGATTGATAGAATGTTAACTGTAATATTTGTCTACACTATGATCAAAATAACGAGGAAAACAATTGAACGATAAAATGCGAAGTGAAATAAGAGAAACTGTCAATAAATGAGAAGAACAATAAAATGCAAAAACCAATGACACCCATGGCCAACCAAAACCGAACCGGTTCCATGTACTCATGCCGTCGTCTCTACCTAAACCATCCTTGATCATCTTCTCTCAATAAATCATTATCCAAAAACAAGCCCTCTCCAGACACCTCGCCTCTCCTTCGTGTTTCTTTTTCTGTCTTTTCTCTCTTCTTCTCTCAATAAATTAATGCCTCGATGCACAGAACCAGAAACCAAACGCAAGTAGAGATAGACACCCCGGGGAATCAAGAAAGAGAAAAACGAAAACCGCAAACCCACTGCTCACCAACGCAAGAGTTGTTAGGTGAAGAAAGGCATAGCCTTGTAGTCACACACTCTGCCATCGAAACAATAGGGGAGATACATAAAAAACAAAAATGATGAGAAATGAGAGCATAAAGAACCGCAGGAAAGTAAATGAAATCTCAAAATATGGGGTGCCCTTCTAGGCGAGAGCAACAGGAAAAAATTGTACAAAGTGGCTCGCGGGGTTGATGAAATTATGAGGAGGATATAAGACGTGGCACATGAATGTGGCCTGGACGGAGACGAGATCGGAAAGGGCTGCGAGAAGCGATAAGTGTTTGTGGACCCCTGAAGAAAATCTATTTCTTCTTGTCGCCGTCGATCTTGTCCATGATCTTATGGAAGAAGCCGCTGAGACGGTTCTTCTTCTTCTTCTCGGCAGTCACGACACCAGCCTTGGATGGCGGGGTAGAGGAGGCGGAGGCAATGGCAGCAGCGGCGGGGTTGCCAATAGGAGCCATCCGGGGGGCGGCGGCGGGAGCCGGGGCAGCGACAACAGCAGGAGCAGCGTCCTTGCCGTTGGTGGCGGCGGCAGCCTCGGCAGCGGGGGCCGTAGCAGCGGACTCGGGAGCAGCCGCAGCAGGAGCAGGAGCGGCGCCAGCAGGGGCGGCAGCAGCAGCGGCAGCAGCAGCAGGGGTAGACTCGGTAGCAGCAGGGGCAGCCGACGAAGAGGCAGCCTCAGCGGGGGCGCCAGAGTCAACCTTCTTCAGCAGCTCAGCCTCAACGGCCTTCTTCTCCTCGACAGCCGTGGCATTGGCAGCAGCCTCGGGGCTGGTACCGGCCTCCTTAATCGACTCCTTGACCTCAGCAGGGACGTCAGATGTCGCGGGCTCACCGCTAGTGGCGGCAGTCGTGGCGAGCTGCTCCTGAACAGCGGCCGGGAGGACCTGCTTAACGGAAACAGGCAGCTTGGCGGCAGCATCGCTGGCAGAGGCGGTAGCCTTTTCAACAGCAGGACCGGCCTGCTCAACAGCCTTGTCCTTGGCGGCCGTGGCAGTGGCAATGGCGGCAGCGCCCAGAGTGGCGGCGGCAGCAGCAACACCACCGACAACAGCAGCAGGGGAAGTCGAGGACTCCTTGGCCTCAGCAGCGGCGGGAGCAGATGTGGCCTCAGTCGTGGTGCCATCCGAGGTAGCGGGGGCCTCGGGAACCTTCTTCAGCAGCTCCTCCTCGACCTGCTCCTTCTCCTTCACTTCCTCAGGGACAGCGCTAGCCTCCGGGGCGACACCGGCGGCCTCCTGGCTCTCCTTGACAACCTCGGGGACGGCATCAGCCTCGGCAGCCTTGGTCTTCTCCAGGGGAACGGCACCGGCCAGAACGGCAGTCGTTGCAACGGGGGCAGCTGAGTTGATACTGACGTCACCACCGCTGGCGATGGGCAGGCTCGACTCGGGGATCATGTTCTTGGAAACAGGGGGCAGCTGGTCGGCAGAGAAGCCGCCGGCAATAGCGGCATCAGCCTTCTCGTACGACTCAGGGTCGAGCTTGACGTTGGCGTTGATGTCGCCCGACTTGAGCTCGTCGGGGATCTTCTCGCCAGGAGCGAGCTGGACGGGGTTGACACCACCAGGGGCGGCGGGCAGGGGGTTGATGAGCTTGACTTCCTTGTTGAGCTCACTGGCGGGTGTCTCGGGGAAAGTGCCCGGAACCTCTTCGGCCTTGTCAGCAGACATCTTCTTGGCGTCTTCGGCGGAGTCCTTGGTGGTAGCAACGACGGCAGCACCAACAGCGGCGACACCGGCAGCAGCAGCGGTCACGGGTGCGGCGATATCGGCAGCGGTGGAAGTCTCCTTTGGTGCAGGAGTCTCCTCAGTAGCAGGCTCCTCGGGCGCGGGAGTCTCTTCGGTGGCAGCGGGGGTCTCCTCCTTCTTCTCAAGCTGGACAGCACCTGCAAGAGCGGCGGTAGAGGACACTGGTGCGGCGGAGCTGATAACGGCGCTGGGGGCGGGAGTCTCCTCGGCTGCGACAGGGGGCAGCTCGGGTGCGGGCAGGATGGAAACAGGGGCGTCAAGGGACTTGTCCTCAACGGGAACAGCCGATGCAAGCTCGGCGGTAGTGGCCTCGGGGGCGGCGGAGCTGATGACGGCAGCGGATGCGGGGGTCTCTTCAGCTGCGGCAGGGGCCTCTTTTGTCGTCTCGGCCTTCTTCACGAGGGGGACGGCGCCGGCAAGAAGAGCAGTCGTAGCAATTGGTGCTGCAGAGCTAATGACAGCAGCAGAGGCGGGGGTCTCCTGGGTCTGGCTGGTCGAAGGAGGAAGCTCCGGTGCAGGCAGGATCGAGACGGGTGCGTCAAGGCTCTTCTCCTCAACAGGGGCGTCAGCAGCGAGCTGGGCTGTAGTCGACTCAGGAGCAGCAGAGCTGATGGCGGCGGCGGCGACAATGTTCTCGGGGGTCAAGACGTTGTTCTCGTTGCCCTCTTCGTCGTTCTCCTTCGGCGCAGCAGGGTCGAGGACCCACTTGTCGTCAACAACAAACTAAATTGGGAGAAAGAGATGATGTAAGTAAGATTGAGCCTTGTTGTTGCGCAGGCAGGAAAATCGATGACAATGGAGCAATTGATGTTATAAAATGAAACAAAACAGCGGTATGAGAGGGAAAAGAGGAACAGGGGAAAGAGAAAGGCCACAGGAAGCGGGTGTTCAAGTGTATAAAAAGGCGGTGCAGGCGTTCTCGGGTATTCGCAAGCAAGAATATGAGCCAAGCAACAAGCGAGGGATCGATCGACCTTCGTCACAGGTGACTTTTGGCGGCGAGGTTGGGGAGAGGGGTCAATTGGCGCTGTTGTTCTAGGCCAGGCTCATCGGATCAGGCTTCTTTGACTTATCGACTAAGCTTGCGGCGCTGACCTCAAATCTCCGCTAGGCTTTTGCAAGCTACAGACCTTGCGTCATCGTCTCCGCCCTGGCTGCACAAGATAAAGGGAAGTCGGGTAAGACAACGGAGTCTGGCTAAAGCCCGCCCGCCATTTCGCATCTTTGCGCCAACAAAAAGCTGGCTGGCGCCTTTGTGCGATAGGCTACTTGCAGGCCAGGCGCTAGCCTCACTGTTGCCTCTAGATTGATTGGGAGTGACAAGCCTTTGGAGAAAGATTTGGAGAGAGCAACCAGACCAAACTCGAAAATTTGCCCACTAGGAGAGAAGGACGGGAAAATAGTAGGAAAAGAGGCACAGGAGAATCGGATGACAGAAAAAAGGGACTATGCAAGGGCAGGAAAAAAAAACGGTCGAACAGGAACAAGGGGGGTGGTGACAGGGGAAGCAACAACAAAAAAAAGCAAAACTGAGCTCCCAACAGCTCGTTCCCAATTGCAGATAGAATGTGGAAAACCTGGTTCGGGGTCGATAAGCAAAAAACAACGTACCTTGTAGTAGATCTTCTTCGATGCGTCCTTGAGCTCAACGGACTTCTGGAAAACATCGCCGACCTTCTCGAGCTTGACGGACTTGGACCAGTCGTCGAACGTACCGGTCACAAAGACCTCCTCGCCGGCATTGGGCCTGTAGAAGAAAAAAAGAGAACAACGGTTAGCGATTCTGCATGAATTTTCAAGCTAGGCTGCCATCTTGGCTACGGTGCGGAGCTTCGTGTGCACTCGTTCCCTCCGTAACTTCCGGACACGAAAGAGTGCCCACGGCTTGCGCCAAAATTGCGTACCAGATGAAAACAAAGCTGCCCATGTTGACTGCGTGTGTCGAAAAACGAATTGGCTTGATTAGAGCGGATGGGGAGTATCGGCGCTGGTGAATTGGGAGTTCTGCGCAGAGAAGCGGTGGTGGTCGTCGAGAACGCTGATGCGAAGGCAGCGACGGACGGTTTGTTGGGAGAGGAGCGAACGAAAGCTGTCGGCGGTTGCGGGCCGGTTGCGCGGCTCGAACAAGGACAGGCGGGAGGGGAGATGATTGCAGTCGGAGCTGCAGAAACGAAAAAACCTTCGTTGTGGCGATTTCTGGACAGGAAGAGTTGCTCTGGTTAGCTATCGAAGCTGAAGTTGAGAAACGATAAAGACAAGAACAAGGTGAAGGTGAAAATAAGCAGAGTGCCGTGCTCCGAGACAGTTTCGAGGGAAGAAAGGAGGGGGAAAATGGACGGGGCTCGAAGCGAAAGGCGGAATCAGCCAGCGAGAGAAACGAAATGAAGACGTGCAGGGCTCCTCTGCTGCTGGCAGGCTGTCAGGGTAAGCTCCTCTCCTCTTTTCTGTTTTGTCGCCCCCATGCAACTCTGACCTCTGACTGACATGACAGCAAGCGCAGGGCAAGGCACGGGCACGCCTCGGCGCCTCCCCTCCTGTTTCGAAGCTCGTGCCACTTCGCCCAATTGTTTTTCACCCTTTTTCGTCACCCGAGCACCTCTTCGGTTTTTCTGTAGGTTTTGCGCCGCTGTCTTTGCGCAATTCCTCGTCTCGTTGCTCACCGCTTTCCTGAATGCTTCGTCTTGCAGATTGCGGAGAAAAGGGGTCTTGTTTCTCACCTTTGACTTTCCAATGGAATGCAGAACGGGCTCGGGACGATGGCAGAAAAAAAAAAGCCAATCTCGTGCAGCGAGCTTAATTTAACGGGCAAGAGGGGAAAAGAGACGGCTTGTTGTTGAGGGTATGGAGGAGCGGAAGGACGGAATGTTGTTTGGGGAGGGAAAAAGTGAAGCAAGAAATGTAAAGCAAGTTGCGGGTGACGAGAGGGGAGAAAGGAGAAAAAAGAAGAGAGAAAGGAGAGAAGAAAGAGAAGCTGGCGATGCGTCACGGAAAGCTATCGAAACAAAGAGAGTGCGCTTTCTGCTTAGCCTGGGGGGCTTCGTAAAATTGGGCAAAAAAGGCAAGAACAAGAAAAACAGATCAAATGAGACGAAAACCGGGGCTGCTCTTTCTGGCCCCTCTTGTTCTCTCAAGAAAAAGACCACGGAAACGGCGCTAAAATGAAGCTACACCGACAAATTCACAAGGACATGCCTGCCTTTTTTGCGCGAGGAAACACGCAAACTGACGGAAGGTTTACGCAAAAAGAAGGCACCTCCGGGGCGAAGAAAGCTTCCTGCCCTGGTTTCTGACCGCCGTATTGATTTACTAGCGCTACCGGCGGCGCTCGGCGAGGCCAAGGCGGTGATTCCAATAGGGAAGGCGCAATTCTTCACTTGGGCAACGCTCTTTCTGCAACAGCCTTACTTTTGTTTTGAAAGATACGGAGCAATCTGAGCAGGAAGGTGCGAATTGGCATTGGAGCCTCGTGTTGCACCGGCTTGACTTTTTGGTGGCATAGATTTATGCAAGACACAAACGCCTTATCGGAGGCTTTTCTCTCTCTTCTCCTTCGTGTTCCCGGTTCCCTCAATTGCGTCAGACAAAAGCGACAGGCACGGAGCACAAGCTGTCTCGTGAGGATTGGTCTCGTGTCTCGCCAATTCTCACCATTTTCTGCGTCGCTCACCTCTCGGCCTTGTCCTCTGACAAAAACAAGGCGCTAACACGCCCGATTCAGTAACCCGACTGGTGCTCCCCCCAAAAAAGTTTAAAATAGGGGGTTGTGGGCGAGGAGCTAAATATGCTGCAACGCTTGCCGCGCGCGTCCACTGTCAACCACGCATTTCACTGGCTTTTATTTGACCTGCATGTGAACCGAAACAAACAATATAAATTAGAAAATAAAAGTAAATAAAACGACACAAACGAAAATTGTCCACCTGTTTTACCATAAAAAATATAAATATAATATCCTTCCCTCGACCTGCGGGCACTGCATCTTACCCCTTGTACAAATAAACACCCCTATTTTGCGCTGCACTCTATTTTCGAACCATCAAACACAAGACCCTCTCTTGCTCTCCCATGCCAGCATGCGAAAAAATATTATACAAGACACGGACTGACTTCTCCATAGGAACCATGATTGGATCTCGCAACCACCAGCATCGTCGTCACTCTTCTTTGATTTTGCCGATCGAGGTACAAGTGTGCCTGGATGACGACGTGGCTGACGAGGGAAGCGATGCCGACGCTGTCCAGCTACTCGAGCTGCTATCGCTATCGATATGGTGGTAACTTGTGCCACTGCTCGCTGACACAATATCGAGTGGTAGATTGGGGGCCATAACCGACCGCAATGGTTGTGCAGTTGTCGAGACAAATGCTATTGACTGGCCAGCAAGTGTGCGAGCTGTTTGCTCGTACAAATACGGTGACGGCATCGACTCATAGCCGTGGGTAGATGGCGACGCTGTGCCGACATGGTTGCCGTTGCTGGTATTAACCCCTGAGACGGCAGTGTATGCAGTTGGCAGTGAATAGTTCATGCCCTCTGCACTGTTGGCCGTTATGGCAATTGTTTCTGTCAGGCTGCCGTGGCTGAATGGCATAGGGTTGGTCGTAATGGCATGCCCGGAGCTGTCGTGCTCCATGCTGCTAGTCGATTGAGGCCACCCAGCTGCCGGCGAAGGATCGCTATTATGGTACTGGTGATAGTAGCGCAAGGACTGCTGTTCACCCCCATAGATTGCATCGGGCACCGTGAAGCTGCGAGTGTGGCGACTATAGGGGTTCGTTTGGACCTGCAATGATGGAGCATGCATATAGGGCTCGGAATAGTCGTCCTGCGTATAGTTGATGCCATGGTCCTCGTTCCTTGTCTGCAAGTGGTCGGTGTAGGGCACAATATTGGTCGTCGTGTGGTGTTCGGGCTCGGCAGTCCCGTGGAATGTCTGATGATGCGTGTTGCTTGCCATCCCGCCGATCACAAAACCGTGGACACCAGGGGCCGACCGGGGTATAGTGGTTTCTGTGGGATGTCGCGAGTGTGTCTTCGTCTTGTCGAGAGTCCGTGTGCTTCTCCTCCGCCCACTTCCTTGATCTTTCTCTCCCCTTTTCATCGAATTGTCCAAATTTCCGGCGTTCGCGACGTGCATAGAGCTGGATTGCTGTTCGAGGGGTTGGCTGTCGTCTAAGCTCGGCATTTCGTCTTGCGTTTTGGTTTCCGTCTTCATCTCGGGTTGTTTGGCGCGTGTGCTTCCGCTTCCGCTGCGGCTCTTGGGGCCACTCTTCCCCACGTTGGATGGTCGACGGCGCCTCTGCCGGCCAGTGGGGGCATCTCCCGTTCCGGGATTAGTACTGCTGTCATGGTTATTATCACTCCTGTTTCCTGGGTACCCGCTGGACAAAGAAAAATGGGTAGTGCTCCGTACTGCTCCTGAGTTTGCCCAGCTATCGCCGGGGGAATCACTCGACTGGGTTGAGCCTCGGCGATTCGACGGTCCGTCGTCCCCGTCATCTGCTTCATGTGGCATCTCCTCTCCGCTGCTACTGCGCCAGTCAGTACTGTCGTTTGAGCCGCTCCCGTTGGAGACCATCCTCCCTGTATGTCTTTGTCATATCAGGATTAAGCTCGCCGTGAACTACACATTGCGACACGAAAGGATGGAAAAGGGAAAAGGGGTGAACATACTGCTTTAGCTCATGCCGATGCAGCAAATCGGAACGGAAAAAAATTCTCGTGCAACCAGGGAACGTGCACACAAAGCGAGGCTCTCCGTGACTGAGCTGGTGACGGCTATAAAAGGGTCCTATGTGTTAGCTGATTGCCGTGGAAGAGTGGCACTGTGTGTTGTCGTCTGTACTAACCGCAAGTGTTCCGCTCGTGTAAAGGTCTAAGGCTACTGTTAGATACAAGTAAATGGACAAGAGTGTTTAGCTGGAGACTCACCCTGCGCGGCTCGCAGGCGTCACAGAAATGGACAGGCTTGCCCTTCTTCGCACGGCTCTTCCGACGGGTCACAGGCGTATAGTCTACCGCCGAATCGGCATTCACGGGCGTGCCGTTGGAGTAATGCACGAGCATGCCGTCCTGTGTTTGCATTCCCGAAGAGTCCATAGGCACGGCGTTGTACTGGTGACTCATGAAGGACGTGTCGTAAGAGCCATCCATGGCCACGCCAGAGTTGTGCATCACGGCGCTGCCTTGCACAGAGGCAAAACCAGTCCCGGCGTTAGGGTCCATATAGTAACCGCCGCGACCGCCCCGGCTGCTTCCGTGATGGCCATGATGGCCATACTGCGGCTGTTGGTAGTAGTGTCCCGAGGACGAGGAGCCATACTGCCCACCTGAGTCCATGGTGTATTGAGCCGAGGACTGATTGTAGTCTTCGTAATCGTCCGCTTCTTCGATGTTGTCGTTGTCGGTGGCTTTGTGCTTGCCCTTGCCACTGGACTTTCTCTTGGAGGAATGGTGATGGCTACTCTTGGAGCTGGAACCGGATGGCTTGGATGAGCTGCTGCTACCACCACCGCTGGATTTGCTAGACTTGCTAGGCTTGTTGCTGCTTCCGCGATAAACGAGTGTCGATGTGTTGGCGTGTGAGGATGAGCCTTCTGCTTCGTGGGAGTCTGATGAAATCGGGGCGGAGGAGAGCCCTTTATATTAGTTTCAAAGTCCCGTCAAAAGGGGGTGATGATGATGATGAAGAAGGTAAAGATGGAGCTGGGTAGACGTGGTGACACAAGGGTTAAAAATAAAACGAGATGGGCGAAGCGAAACAAGGGAAGAGAAGGGAAGGGGATGGACAGGATATGGGAAGGGTCGTGGATATGGCGAGATGGAAATGGGGGAGGACAGACTGTATGAAGGTTGATGATAATCATCCTCGTAATCACCTAGAATATCTTTGAGGGACGACATGGTGGAAGTATGGAGGAGAAAGAGGAAGTAGATCAACGGGAAGGCTGTGGTCAGAATGTCGACGACCGGAAAAATAAAATAAAAAGAATAAAAAAACACAACCTGGCCGAAGGGCAAGAAGATGAGCCGAAGCAAGTAAACAAGCTGCAGAAAATAGATATCTGGAGGCGACAAAAATAAAACCAGGGGGTGAGAAAATATGTAACATCCAAAGGGTGCAATACACAACGAGACAGAAAAAAGAAAAGGCAAAAGAGAAGATGGGGTGGGATGGCAGGGGGGCGGAGGGGAGGAACCGGCCGGCACAGAAAGCTGGCAGCTGGATGAATGCAGGTCAGAAGTGAGGCTGGGCCAGGGTAAAAAAGGAGGAAAACAAAAAATAACCAAAATAAAACCGCCTGCGCAGAAAAATTTATATAATCAAAATAAGAATCGAAAAAGAAGAAACATTAGAAAATCATGAAAAAAGTGAAGAAGAAGACGCAAGGAAGACAAACCGCTCTGAAAATACGAGCTGAAACAACCGAAGCAAAAAATAGAAACAGAAAACTGGCTGGAGAGGGTATCAAGAGAGCTGTCTATTGTAAAAATAGAAAGCTGCCCTAATCGAACAATCGAAAATTCTCGAGAGTCAATGAATGTTGGTCTGAAGAAGAATCAGAGTAAAAGGCGTCGGAAGGCGAGAAGGGATAGATTTCTCGCGAGAGCTGGATGCAAGGAGAACAAAGCAAGGACGTGGTCGAGTTTCAGCCAACTTGACAAGTAAAATAAAGTCTTGTTGTCGATTACGCCAGAGGCAATAGGTTGGCCGTCGGAAGAGGCCAGAAAGTAAAAATGCGTGAGAAGACTGAAGGTGCTTGAATAGCAATAGGACTAGGTGGAAAGGCAGAGGAAGGTTCTGAAATCAACAAGGTAGCACTGCCAAGTCGAAGAGAGGGCGTTCTGTAGATATGAGAAGAGAGAGAAAAAACAGATCGAGGTTTGATGGCTACCTCATGATTGAATAAGATCATAGGGAGGAAAGACAAGATATATGAGACCAGATTAGAGGGAAGCAAGAAAAAGGAAAAAGAAAAAACGCCCAGTGTCATACAGTCTTTTTTTTCTATTTCTTTCGACAAAAGAAAATAAATTTGCCCTCTTTCTTCCTTCCTTCGACCCCTTCTTGTCTGGTTATCCTCTCAGATGTCAATTTTCGACGGAACAAACTGCACAAGAAGGAGTGGAGGGTGTGGGACAAAAGGAAAATAAGCGGGAACAAAGGCGAGGAAATTGAGAGGCAGATCCGCAGACAGCATATCCGAATCCAATGTACGAGTTGCAACAAGGCGTATGCTCAGCAAGCGAGAGTACGTTGGCAGATGTTGGAGGTTGGAGTTAGAAGCTGGACAGGCGAGATGAGGAGGAGAGACGCGGAGGAACGGCCGGTGAGAAGGCCTGAGGATGCGAGTGCATGTGGAAGATCGTACGAATGCGTATGTGTGTGTGTGCCACTGTGTGCGTTGCGTGAAAAAGGGGCCGAGAGTGTTGGAAGTGTTTCCCGGACGAGAAAACAATGGTGGATGGAGGTATGTAGAGATGGGAGAGGCAGACACGGTTTGCCGAAAAGAATTGTTGGCTGGAGAGGTCTGTTGAAGAGACCTGTTTGTGTCTGTGGGCGGATGACGAAAGGGGGGATGGGAGGGGGGGGGGGGGGGGGGGTGGATGGTATGGACGGCGAGGTGACATAAAAATCTAGAGGGAGAAAGGACATTAACAAAAAAGAGAGAATAATAGAACAAAAAAGAACGAAGGAACGAATATGGAGACGGGGGTTAGGGAAGCCGAGAAGAGGCTGCATGAAGTGCACGACGCGTGAGCAAATAGATACCGCAGCCAGAGGTGGAAGGAGCCAACGGACAACAGTAGACCAGAAGCTAGAAGGCAAGAGGCTTTCTATCATAAAGAAGGAAGGAAGGAAGAAGGCCAAAAAGGCCACAAAAAGAGAAGGAAGAAAATGAGGCCAAACGCCAAACTAGGAAGGGACGACTTGGGGCTGGATAACAACGGCGTGGCCCCCAACGGCGGCACTGGACTTTGCTTCTGGACCATCGGCAACTTGTGCCAGAGAAGCAACATAAGCTATCCACTTGCTTTCCAAGTGCAAAATCCAAATTATCAAACAATACTGATTTAAAATATTACGACCTGTTGTTAATTGCGCCTCACTCTTTATGAAGTTTTTGCTGGCTCTTTCCTTCTCACATGAAATGGTCTGGCTGATTACTGCCATGTTGGTATTTTTTCCAAGGTAAGTCCTGCCACCACAGGCTCATCGTGCCTTCCCAACCCACCTCGTCGTAAAGCCCCCATTCCGGTTCTTCCCCTTACTATCAACAGGCAATCATTGGAAAATTGGATGTTAGGGAAGGAACGACTGTGAATGCACCCGCAATATCCATACATCATACTCCGAACGAAAACAGTAGCCCCTGCCTCCCTGTGTGCATCGTTCATGCCCCATATATGCACCGTCGTATATATTGTTTAAAAGCTTCAACTTTTCTTTTTGTCTTTTCTCCGCATGAAAAAGAACATACCCTTTAACTCGACTAGGCAGTATCCGTAAATTTCTTGAATCTGCTTTGCTCTTTTCTGCTTTATTTTAGACCTATTCACGAACAACGCGAGATCTTTCAAGCAATGGTTCAACGGGCTCCAGTTACATTGGCACCCATGGAGTAGTAACGTCTTTGTAAACGCCGGAGCCGAACACTTTGACGGAGCGGTTTTGGGGGAGTAGGAAGAAGGCAAGTGGGGAGTCCGCGACCAAAGTTGAGGCAGAGAAAAGGAAGGACAGGGTGGGTGGTGGGGAAAGTAGCCGAGAAAAGACAAGTAGGGATCCGTTTACAGAAGCAATCTGCGCTCATGATTGTGGACGCAATGTGCAAAACCGATGGACAGAGGGGGGATGGCAGGGAAGGCGCGACTGTAAGAGGTGCAACAATCCTACATTGAACCAACAGAGCTGTATCAACGCTTTGTCTCTCTTATTACGGGACTTAAACCTTTGGGGGCAAGGGAGGGAAGGAGGAGGATACGGAGACAAGAATGAAACACGTAAAATAACACGGCGAACTTGATAATTAAAAAAAGAAAGAGAAAATGAGCAAGGACAGGCCGTAGGAAAATAGAGAGCCGTGGACAAAATCCAAGAGACGAAATGCAAGATACATGGGCGATGGTGACGACAGCGAGACGAGGCAGGTACGACCGGATGGTGAGAAGTTCGAACCAACAGGCAAGAACTACTACGTATTGTGGAGAGTGTGCGTCGTGGGCTGGACTAGATATTGTTAGCGTGCGAGCCTGTAGGGATGGGGCGTCTAATTGTGTATGACAGAATAAATAAAGAAGGAAAAAGGAGATAAAAAACAAATAATTAAAGACTAGTAAAGTAGAAGAGAAATCGAAAGGGAGAAAAGAATATGGAGGCTGCACGAAACTCAACGGCTGGAAAGGCACAACGCTAATTGGGAGATCATCGAGATGGCTGGCCCGAGAGACACGAAGAGGGGCCCATTGTGGTGGCCAGGGTATCAGTGGGTGTGGCGTAGTTGGGAAAGGGTAGAAATGGAGGGGGGATGAGCACTCAGTAGCTGGGGGTGGGGGGTGCTGAGGTTTTGACAGTGTGATGTGATGTATGTATGAAGTGTGAATGGCGAAAAGGTGAAGCGTGAGTGCTCGGATAGATAATAAGAGCTAGGGGAGGAAGATGGGACGATGATAGTTGACAGGGGTTTATTTTTTAATTTTTTTTATCTTTAAGAAAAATAGGGAGCAAAAGCCCGGGCCACAGTTAAAACGGTCATACCCCAGAAGGCGAACTGTGATCAGCCAGCCGCTGTCAGAAAACGCCAAGTATTACAATATAATAAGATACAAGATACGTTGTGCATTCAACAAGCATTGAACCACAAGTAAATACTTTTAATGCAAGCACAGATTGCTTGTGCAACAGACACCGAAGGAAGGCCGCAAAAATCTAGGGCACTTCTATAGATGGTTTTCAGCAACGTGCGGCTAACATAGAATAAAAAAAAAAAAAAGGAAAAGACCTCAGCCTCTTCTTCTCAATCCCCCCTTACCGGCATGGTGCAAAAAATGGTACGGAGTACTCCGGCATTCTCGTGCTCTGATCTCCATTTTTTTTATGATCGTCTGGTCGCCTGTTCGCGTGGTCGCCTCTCCTTCGTCCGCCATTTCCCGCTTAACTCGTCTTGCAGAAATTAGGCGCCGTACTCTGTTGGGGGGCTTGCCCACACGGACAGATGTTTTGACCGGAAGCGCCCACGAGGACTGCAGAAAAATGCAAGGAAAAAAGAAACGAGGGAAAAAGGGAAAGAAAAGGGAGGGCAGACCGGAGAAAGACAAATAAGATGTGTGTAGAACGGGATAATGAGAAAGTAAAAAAGAGGGAGAGAGAAGAGAAAGACTGGCAGAATATCAGAGCGGCCCGTGGATGAGGCCTAGCTCGATGGTCGGGCGTATTCCATATTCGTCCATAGCAGGACTTTCCAAGCGAGACTCTGAAAGCAAATGATGGACAAAATGAACAGGATGGACCTTGTTCCTCGAGACAAGGAATAGGAGCAAGGCAGAAACGAATAAACACGAATAGGAAAAAAAAGTAGGTGAAAAAAAGAAGATCAACATGGCCACTTTAAACGGCCAGTTTCTGCTTCTGTTATACCTCCTATGCCAATTCTTCCATGCTCCTTTTTCAATCCCTCTTTTTTTCGGCCTTGATCTGTTGGCCGGCTGGTTTCCGCATTTATCGATGCGCTTATTTCTTGGCTCGTCTTGTGGTAGTACATCACTGCCTTCACCGAGTGCCTTCTTTCCGAGAAAATAAGGGGCACGGAAGTAGCCAACAAGGCCAGCCAGGACTCGTTTGATTTTTCGGCTCTTCTCCTTCTCTCTCTCTGTTCCTCCACATTCCCTCACTCCATATTTTTTGTTTCGTTTCGTTTCGTCATGCCTGCCTCAACGCGTAACTTTCTCAGCGGTCAGCCCGCTTGGGGGCCAAAATATGGTCCTTTCTCTGCCGCCCCTGTCCATGTTTAGACTCGCTCAATTCACAAGCGCAAGACAGGTGTGGATGAGCTGAAAGCAAAGAGGACACTCGGTCCAGCCAAAAATATGAGCAAAAGCATGCATCTAGCAAGAGAGATCGGAATAGGGAGAGAGGGGAAAAGGGGTCCGTCTCCATCTTTAGTGCACCGTTGGGGCCAACATCGTGCTCGAGATAGTACGTCGTAATAGTGCTCCATATTGCGTAGTGCGAGGACGGTCGAGAGACGTTGGGGGCAGAAACGGAAGGTACGCAGGAGGGGCGGCACTAGCCAAATTATGAAGACGCCAGAGGCGGAAGAGGAAAGAGCACAGAAGGAAAGAGAAGAATAAAAAGAAACAAAAAGAAATGCAGAAATGGAAGGAACATCAAGAGGGAATCATGAAAGAAGGAAGGAGCAGACGACCTCGGAAGGGTAAACGAGGGAAAGAGGCATCGAGTGGACCAGGGCCCAGACCAAGATCAACAAGATGCAGGAGCAAAGAAGAGATCGAAGAATAGTAAAAAAGGAAAGAGGAGAGAGAGACAAAAAACACACTACTGCGTCGATGATTTGCAAAATGATTAACAAGAGGAAAAAAGGACAGAAGCCCACACGCATCCACACAAGTCCACACACAGGACACGCATAAAAAGCACAAACTGCGAGCATCTAACGATCTTCAGGCATTTATTCCCGTGTCCGCTATGTTTCTGCTAGCTACGATTGCGGAACAACTAGCCATCTTCCGCGGCGCGGGGGCTGCAGAGTGGGACATGTGCGTCTTCGTATCTCTATCAGCTGTCTTTCTGTGTCCTCTGTTTCTTCTGCGTCCCCTTTTTTGGTTCTTCGTCCTCTGTTTCTCCTTCACCCTCTGTGTTTTCTGCGAGATCTTGTTGCTCGCCCTGTTGCCCACATTTGAATAAAAAACTTGTCTGGTCCCTTCTTCGCCTCTCGCCTATGAGAACGCATTTCTTAAGCCCCCATCTTGCTATATCTCGCGTGCGTAATGAGGCACAGGAGGATGGGATGGGGTCGAAAAGCAGTCAAGGGCCGTCCCTTGATAGGGCACAGTTAGGGGGCCAACATTGAACTGCTGCCTTGTCTTAATTTTCTCCCCTGGCCGTGTTTTGTCTGATCTGATCGGGTTGGCTCATGTATCTCACACTGAATGGTCACCCATCATCTCTTCCATGAGCTTTGCGGGCTTTTAGTTTTATGTTTCAGAAGAGGGGCGCAACTACCCTCCACCATGCTCCAACAGAGTCTCTCAAAGAGCAATATTTGAATGCATCTATCTGCTCGAGGCGCAGGGACGGTTGTCATGTGGTTTTGATTGAGTGTGTGTGCATGTCCATCACCTAGCTTGTCTGATTCTATCTGTGCCCTTCTTTGTTTTTCCCTTTTCCGTGCCTTAGTGTAGGGCGGAAGATGCACGGGTGTGGCACTGGACCGGTTCAACTTTTGCAGATAGATGGCATATAATTGAGCGCAAGACGAGGCAGAGAGCTCAACCGGAGAGACCGTGAAGAAAAAGGAGGGAACGAGATGGAAAAAAGGAAAGAAAAAAAAAGCAACGATCATATAAGAAACGATAAATGAAAAAAAAAGGCAAGGGGTGCAGAAAATAACAAGTATTAAACAAAGACATGAGGCCTGTTCTCGCAGGGGAAGGGGGGAAGAGCGCAGATGGAGTGCATCTGACAGGCTGCATCTGACATGCAGGTTGTATGTTGTGACACCATCCATCAACGTTCGACGCAACAGTCTGTCCATAGAGCATCTTTACAATAGAGGGGCGGACAGACTATCTGTGTATGCATAAGCAGCACAAACCCCTCTAACCATCCGCCCCTCTTTTTTCAATGCACTTTAGTTTCCCCGTTGCGCTTTCCTTACATACTTTTGATGATCGAATCTGCTCTGCTTCTTGCTTTACGAAGTAGCTTTACGTCTCTGTTCTTCAGCGCGCTAAAATAGGAAGGGGGAGGGGGGGCCAAACTTGCCGTGTGACAGACCGTTTCGTGCTGCGAGCACTTCTGGGCCCTGTATCTTGAACGCCTTTACTTTCTTTTCTCGCTCTCCGTAGGAGAGTCGGGCAAACTTTCAAGACGCTGCATCATTAGTGGGCAGCGGGCTACAGCCACTGGTCCCACCTGCGCGGCTATTTCAGCACGACGAGCCAACAGGGCTCAGGTCGAGCTGGCCTCCATATTGGGCCTCTTACTTTTGTTCCTCATGGAAAGAGCGAATACGCATATTGCACTGTGCCCCCTTGTAAATTTAACTGTTGTTGGGCACAAAAGCAACGGAAGGAGCGAATTGTTATATAAGAAAGAATGACGTAAACGAAATATGTTTATTTTTATTATTATTTATTCACGAATAAAGAAGGCACGATCGAGGACATCAAAACAAGGAAAGAACGACCACAGACAAATATCTCCAACAAAATGCAATTGTTTACAATAGAGAAGGTGCGATCTCGCAACAGGGAAGGAACGGCACAGGAGTACTGTAAACAAGCAAGTATTTCCAACTGCGCATATCGCCTCGGTTTTACAATGTTCATTTCACAATGTCATACCAACACCCTCGATACCAACCAAACATCTTCCGGCATACCCATGATGCACGACGTCCAAAAAGGCAGTTACCATGGGCCGAATGCGCCAGCCTGGGCCAACGATACCCCGAGCCACAGACACTCGCACCAACACGGCAAAAGGTGCACATAAAGACACAAAACGCACAAAAGCAGGTAAGCAGGCAGCCAAAAACGGGTCTGCGCCCATAACTGCAAGGAGTGCGACAGGGGACGGAAGAGACTCTGCCAACGGCCGGTGCATCTTTCTTGCCTCCCCGGGCGCCGTGCTGGCCGTGCAGAGTTACAACAAGCAACCGTCGACTGTACACAGTACCTGCGGGTTGTTTGTGGGTTGCATCGTGCCCAAAATCAGGACCAGAGAAGGGCCCAGGACCACGCCCCCAGGACAAGGTGACGGGTGAAGAAGGATGGCAGTTGCAGTTGGAGTCCAGCTCGTGCAGGCGAGGCCCTGAGGCGAGACCGTCTGGCCTGGCCAGACAAAAAGGCCAACGGCCAAAACGGGAAGAAAGAGGAAAAAGGCAAAGTAAGGCGCAGGTTTTGCGGCAACGGCTTGGAGCGGGACAGCTAATGTGATGTGATGTGATGCGATGTGCCAATAAGCTCTTTTGCCATGCCACGCCTCTCCTTTTTGCTGTCTTTGTCTTGTCCTGCCTTGGAGCCTGCCTTGCCTTTCTGTTCCACCTCGAACCTGACTCCCTGTCATTTTCTGCAAGCTCCTGCTTTCGTGCCAACAGCCTCTTGTTGCTCACTTCGGCCCGGATTTTGGCTGCATTGCCCTCGCCCCCTCGGCTGCTCAGTCCCAGTCCCATCCCGAGACCAGGAAAAAGAAAATATAGGCTTGCTATGCCGCAGCAATAAACAAGTCGTAAATGAAGCAGAACGCACCCACAGAACCAGAAAGCAAGCCTGCCCATAAAGATGACCACGGACATGCAGTTACACTTGCAGATGCAAATGCAGATGCAGATACATCTGGACGTAACATGTTTGCATATGTTGCCTGCTTACGGTCCTCGTTTAATGGGAAAGCTTCCTGCCTGTGAGCAAATTACTACCACCGGGCCTTTTTTTTTTTTTTTTTTTTTTGGACCATTGCAGCATCTGTATCGTGAAAAGGCAGTCCTTGAATGCGTGTTCTGGATGCGGGTGCCGTTGAATGCATACTCTGTGTCTGCTGGGTGCATGCTGGGTGCATGCTTGTGGCTGCCCTGCAGGTAGGTGCACAGCCTAACCCACCGGCGGATATTTTATGCAAGGGCCGTGCGAGGTAGTAACTGAGTGGCCAGCTGTGGCAAGGGTTCCAGGTCAGTGGTGTAAACGAAAGTTTCTGGACAGCAAGCTGTGACGGCGGATAAAATTCAAACATGAACAAGAAGTTATGAAGTTTGAATTAAAAATGTAGCGGAAACGGGCATGCACAAGCAAAGAAAACCAGGTCGCCACAAAATGCACAGTGCTATTGATCAGAGCGGCCCAAGAAAGGGACCATGCTCGGCACCGTTTGCCCGAATTTTCAAAAGCCGTGCCGCATGCCTCCGAAAAAAGGCAGTTGAATGTCTCGGCAGAGGCCCTCTGGGTCAGACTCGAACCGAAAGACATGCAATGGAAAGCAAAAGATATGCCACATATTGTATTTACTTTTCTGTTTCTATCTCTACTATCACCCTTGAAAAAATTTGCAAAAAAGGGTTCGGTACTCCCAAATACTGTGAGATATCGCAATTTTTAGATCTCTGCCCTTGCAGCGCAGTTCAGCTGTGACGAAAATAACATGGTGCATCGTATGAGGATTTTGGTTCACACTATTGTCAAGGTGCAAGGGGATAATACCCATCGTGGATCTGCAAGGGCCATAGATCTATTCTTTTCAGCCGCATTCTGGGTGCTTTGCTGTTCTTCATGGATTTTATGAATTTACCTTGATGCGACATTTAAGCTATTTGGTGCCTCGATTTCGACTGAAAATACGTAGTGGGCTAGTATACACCCCCAATATCGAATTTATTTGTGAAAATGAATTTTATTGTTGACCAATGTAGGTTATATTGCCATTTTCATGTTTTATTTTATTTCTTTTTCTTCACGATTTCTTCCTTTCTCTGTTGACCATGACCCCTTTCGTGTGTTTTCTTTCTGTCGTTTGCTCTTTCCTGACAATTCGTTCTGAGTGCTATGTCGACCCACTTATTTGAGAACTAGTAGGCTTAGGGGAAGGCGCGGGCGCTTAAAAAGTGGGTTATTTTTAGACTTACAGGTCCTTTTTCCTCTTTACACGAGGGACGCCGAGAGAAGGCTCTCTCTGTGTGGCCCAAGAAACCCCAACCCCACACTTTGACTTACAGTGAGGCTACGCTGCACAAACCGCATGTTACAGGCGCAGATGCGCTACTCCATAGTGAAGACCAACGCCGACTCACCTCCGTCCAGAGTACCTTTCTGGCCTGACCTCGCGCACAATGGTACAGAGATAGGAAACTCGTAAAGGCATTTATTTGTTTTTATTTTTCTAGTCTATTTAATACAGAGAAGCGACATAAGCGAGGGAAGCGACAGAGGTCTGTTGGATATTAAAAAAAATCAAAGAGGACAGAGAAGCAAATGTGGGCAAATTGTAGACTTACAGCACTGACGCGGCATGAAGCCACTGATAAAAAGACTTTGTAAGTTGCAATACGGCAACAGCCACATCCGGAGTTCGCTACAACATGATTTGACGCTCACACACCAAGCCAACACACATTCGCGGTAGTCATTGTGGCCGTGCAGGCTGCATACTCAGTGTAGCAAGTAGTAAGAGCTGAATAATAATATACGACTTGTGCGTCTGTATCAGTAGAAACGCGGCTGTAGACGCGAAGCGAGGAAACAAGGATTGACAAAAAGGGCGAGAAAACACTCAACACGCTGTGGCTGTGCAGGCAAAATGCCAAAATCAGGACCCGGAAGAAATCAAATATAGCAGATGGGGGTTTCTTTTCGTCCTCAAAAGGAAAACGCAAGAAAGGGGAAAGGGAGACGAACACGAGGCTGAAGGAATCGACAAAAATAAACGCCAGGAACCGAACCATCGTGATTGATCGGTTGATCGATTATCTGGAGTTGAACACGCAAAGGAGTGAGGCTGAAAGATGCAAAGATATTAAGCGGCTCAAAAATAAGGTACACAAGGCACCGAGAAGACCAAAAGAGGAAACAACCAAGACGAACGTCGAGCTGAAACGGGTGAGACTCGTGCGCCAGTGCCGCATCCTTCTGCACACTTCCCCCCGGGATCTCAACGTCCCGGCAGAGAGATGTTTATTTTAGGGCTAGAATGGATGGGAGGATCTCATCGATACTTGGAAAACACATTGATGGACCTGTATGATGCGTAAATGATGAGAGAGCCAAGGCAAGGAAGCGAGAAGAAGGTGGTGAGAATCGGCTCCATCTCGGGACGACGGAAAGATATGCTGCGGCGCATTCGCTACGACATCGTCTGATGTTTCTTTAATTATGCTCGAACTCTCAGCCTCACTTTGTACAACGTGGCCAGAAATATAGTCGACGTCCTACAGCCGCATACTTGGCATTGTTGACAGGGTATCTCGAGCATGACATTGATCCGTCTTGTCTTTGTTTACATTCGTGCATCATTCTATCGTTATTTACACGCTCAGATCCACACACACATTAAGCTACGGACTATATACATGACAAATACTATTCAATGTATGCACTGGCCTTGTGATGTTGGCTAAAATTTGAATTTGGATTTGAAATATCTTTCCTACACTGTTGATGTGGTACGCGGACACCCCGATTCTCGCGTCTCTTTTGTTTCCATTATCCTTTTTCGATCCCGAACTGGGATAGAAGTCATCAACTCTATATTCGTGTCATTTCAATTGATTAGCTATATATTTTCTGGTCTCAAAAGCTGAAGGTGTGACCGTGATGTTCATGATAATATGTTTTATCCTCATGATATCTGGTGCATGAGAACTTACTACTCATTGACCGCAAATTATTTCAGTGTGTTTCAATTATGATATTCATTTTGTAAAGCTTGTAGCTTATAGTCGAATTGAACAAAGGACCGCTTGAAAAGCACTTATTTGGGACGTGCATGTCGTGAATGGTACAGTCCGCTTTGTTCTTTGTTGACTTTTTCTACTTCACGACCCTCATTTCATGCCAAGCTAATTGAACTGCCATCTTACGTTGCACGAAGGATTATAATCTCTGTTTACTATCTATTTCGTGTGGTACAAGGCTGTGTTGATTTTGAGTTTTGGGGGATAGAATGCTGTGCAAGCCAAGGTCACGGTGCATCGCTAATCATTACGAGCCAATGTCAAGGTCCACCTTGGTACATTTGTCAGGGGCACCGTAAACAAAGGCACATAATGTTGTGATATTCTGAAGCTAAAAATTGGACGGCGAACGTATTATTCGATGTGTAGTTCAGACTGGCTAGCGTCAGCTATGATGGAAGCGAAGATATGAATGCTTAGGAACCAGCGACCATGCCTTGAAATGGTTGAAGCTTAGATCATATGCTTTAGATACGCAAGACAGCGCTTGATAGACATCTCTGGATCCCATACGGTGACTTTCTTGAAGCCATCAGTGGTCTTATTTTATTCTTAAAAAGACAGCAATTTCACATTCTTTTAACACAAGACTTGGTTGACACTGTTCAACATACATTGTGCAGCAAGATATCTCCGGCACATCTTATAACTCTCGACGGAGATCGGTGCAAGGATTTGGATCATATATCACCGCTACGTGTCGATCATCTCACGCGCATAAAGGAGATCGACATATCCTTGTACCCGGTACAAAGAGATACACCTAGAGTAGGACATCTAAAGCGTGTGAATCTTATATTTTCAGGGGAATGGGATGTTTTGGCATTCATTATGAAAGCAGTGGCAGCAAATTTCTTCTTTCTACCATTTGGTCACCATATCTGATCCTCTTTGGTACTTGTCTGAGGAACACAGAGATTGTCATGGTGAAAACATGTCAATTTCCAATGATTTCCTGTGTACATAATAGCCTTGATGACACTATCCACGAGATGCACCGTATCGTTATCATTTCCAGTCAAGTGTCACAATACTGAGAACAACAACAATTCCATTTATCGTTGCCGCGTGGGTTTCACTATTCTGTCTATGATATTGCGAGTATCGTAGCAAAAATAATGGCCAAGGCTAGCTACTCATGAAAGCTGTTACTGCGGACGTGGCACTTTTGATTTAGACATCAAACATATCCCACAGTGTCATATTAGGTCACGTCCCAAGGACCCATATGTATCATCGATGGGGGATGGCTTTACGCAATGGGCAAGAAAAAGAGACCTTGGAGTCCAAATATTGAATCTGCTTTGGCTTAACTCCCATACGTCAACACTGGAAAGATGGTCGGGGCATGGGCATACTTTGTGGGCCTTATTCTGGCGGGGAGAATGACTGTTACAATGTATGGGGCGATAAAACTATCAGCGAGGTTGAATAAACGGTAAGGAACCAGATTGAACGATCTCAATGTTTTCAGAAGGCACAACTTTCAAGCCCTTTCTGTACAGGCCCGTTGAGTATGCGTTGGATCCCAGGTTATTCATCGACTAGTCTCATTAGACGAAAATCGACAAGAGTGTAGCTGAAAGCAAGAGGGGGATTGCCAGGACCTTTAATATTTAAAAATCCGGAATGGCCGTTTGTATTACTGATTGAAACAGAAATTGAAAATTTCAGGATCATTTGATGGATGCCCTGTGAATCAACAGACATTCAACCAAAGGCTCCTTGTGTAGAGAGCTGTGAAGTAGAA
This sequence comes from Sporothrix pallida, assembly GCA_021396235.1. Taxonomy (NCBI): domain Eukaryota; kingdom Fungi; phylum Ascomycota; class Sordariomycetes; order Ophiostomatales; family Ophiostomataceae; genus Sporothrix; species Sporothrix pallida. The sequence goes on along the minus strand of WNYG01000004.1, from coordinate 463,009 downwards.
TTTCTATTTATTTCATTTTGTATTTTCTGTACGGGTGACAACGGGCTTTTGGCAATGGTAGACCGCGACTGTTTATATTTCTTTGGGGCGCCGTTCCTACCTATCTCTCGCTCCCTCCACATCCGGCATGTTTGTACTCCGTACTCCGTATACCGTACTCTTTTGCCAAGTGCTCCTTCCAGATGCATCGCCAAGTCTTTCCTCGACTTTAGTCCAAGCCACAGCGCCACAGGTACAAATAGTAGCTTATATACGATGTGCATTACACTGGACCTGGGTGTCGATTATCGACTTATTTGTGCAAGGCTTTGTGCCCATCTTTTGCTTATTTACTGGGCCATTTTGCTTGGTTTTCGGGTGTAAGCGGCTCTTGGTTGGAGCTTGGTATTCTTGGTAGTTTGCTATTAGGTTCTTGCTTTTTTTGCAGTTGAAATCTTCAGGACGCTCGCTCTTTCCTCAACTTCCTCGTATGGCCGGTTACAATGGGCTGATCTTGCCCAGACCTCGCCCAGTAGCTTCTTTTTGTGGCAAACTCTTGGCTATGGAGAAGCAACTGGGGCCTCGTTGATCCAGTCGAACCTTCCCGACTTGGCCCCAAAGGGCACTATTAGCGCTTATTTGGGGAAGGACGATGCAACAGAGCACATTAGATACGACAGAAGGCTGGCAATTTGATGTGTTAGAGACTACGGAGTATTACATCTGGTTACTATGCTTTGTAAAGGAATTGACGACTTTACACATTTAAAAAAAAATCTGTTCGGTGGAATGCATGGCTCGTGTGGGTTAGGTTGTTCTGGATTTAGACTGGCACTGTCCGATCTTCGGCATCCCATGGGTATGAGATGGATGCAAAAGATTATCAGATAAAAATCTACCATCGGGACTTGCGCTAGGACCTCTTTGAGAAGCAGCGTGGGTGCCAAAAGTGCATTTTACGTATTGGAAAGCTGAAAAAATATTGACTGAAAATTCAATGAACAGTACGAATCAAAATTTCTCTTGGTTTGGATGAGACGAGGAAAGAAGACGGAACGAGGACCGCATTGACACTCGGAGTGTTCATTATTGGGCCTTGACAGGAAAGTAGAAAAAATGAACTGCAAAATTGAAAGCGACAGGAGGGACATAAGGATGCGAATCCCACGTACTGCCTCGTGGACGTGGGCGAAACGAACGATGTGCATGGTCCTTGCTGTCACCTCATTGCTGGAACAAAAGTAGAAAAAATATCAAAAGTCTACGGAGACATATTGGGACGTATTCTTCATTGAATTTCCCATGCGAGGGATGGCAGGGGACGGACAGAAGAACTCGAGGAGGGTCGGCTGGAGAAGGCCATCGCGAAGCCGTTGCGAAAGAAAAAAAAAACATCAAAAGACCCAGTGCGAGGCTATTCCGGGGCAGGCAAAGTCTGGCGAGAAAAGCCGGATGAGGAGCAAGGGTGAGGGATGGAGCGCGAAAAGGTCACAAAACTGAACAGATGTGGCTGGCTCACAGACAAGAACGAACATATCATCTGGTACATAGTGGGTTTTTATTTACAGTTTTCTTTTGTTTTGTCCTTTCTTATTTATGCACGATTGTATGTTTCTTGTCGTCGTGATCCTCCTTTTTCTCTCTCGTGATTTTCTTCAGGAACTCCGGTGTTGGGTGGCCCACACGCTACACGTTGATTACCGTCTTTTGATTTTCTTTGCTTGCCGTGGGACAAGGGTCGTCGTAATCTTATCAGATGAGACCTTTTTTTCTCACCCCCTCTTTTTCGCTGTCTTTCTTTCTCGGATCTAGCCATAAGTGGGAATGGTCGGGCGCGCTGATTCGGCCTGGCCCATGCTAAGGCGAGAGAAAGTGCGGAATTGGTACGGAGTACATGGTGAGGAGTGTTTTACGGAGGACGAGTCCGCCCCAGCACATTGGCCATCCAAGTTGCCTTCGTTTTCTTTCACAATTAAGTAAAAACTGCGAGAGCGAGGTCACAGCTTGCTTGGGTTTTTTTTTCTTCTTGTTTTCGTTAGATTTATTGTCCGCTTCCTTTGTTTCCCTTCTCGTCCAGAGTCATACGTAAGGCGTTTTCCTTCTTCTGGAGAGCTTTGTGCCGATCGGACATGGCAGGCCGTGGGACGAATATGAAAAAGGCTGAACGGGAGGGTGCCACATGAGCTTGTTGACACCAAGACGGCAAGTAAGTTCTTGGCCTTGACAGTCCGGCTGGCAAAAGGAAAGAGAGTTGATGGAGGAAAGAGAAAAGGGCAAGAAAAGCCGTTTAATGTCAAGCTTTTCTTTGTTTGAAAGACAGCCCACTCCCACCTCGACTGCCAGTCTCACCCTCCAGTCACCCAACTGGTGGTGCAGTCCCGCTTTCTCTTCTTGCCGAGACCCGTGTTCGCGGTGGTAGTTTCGTACAAGCCAAGAAAACTGCCGCCGCAGCCTGCAGCTGTCTGTTCCCCATCGACCTCGCTGTCTTGGGAAAACGACGGCGAAGATACCTAGAGCATAATAGACAAAAAGACAGGAACACTTGCTCACTTGCTCACTCCATCTTGCCCTCTGGTCGAGTTTTGACCACGGCAAACAGCTTGGATGGATATCTGTCTTGCCTCGATGTGGAAATAGATCCGCCTGAGCTGGACGGTCTGCTCATCTTGTACCGGGGGTGATCTGGTACGGAGTAGTGCGAAGCGAGCTGCGTGGGATGGTAGGATGAGATGGATGCATGGTGACAAAGAAGAAACCGGCGATTTGACCCGCGGGATGAAGAGTTTTTCGATTTTTCCACCTTTTCACATTTCAGCATCGAGGGACCCCTGTCGTTGCTTTTCTTTCTCTCATACCTCTTTTCGTCTTCCGCTCTGGGTCGGCCGTTCCGCTCACCATAGGGTCTCCGCAGGCCCGCCCAGATCCAGGTACTCGGGCTCGCTGTTCGTGGATTGTGTTGCTGTCGATCGTGCCTGTGTCTGGTTCGAGGCCACCGTTGTAGTCTGTAGCCTCTTCCCTGGCTGTGTGTGTATATATAAGTATGTGTAGCTCCTGCCGTCGCCTGCCGATCAACACGGGCTGCTCTTTCCCTTGAAGCTTTCATCCAACCCATCCCCCGCGTTTGTGCGTCGTTCCTTCCTCTTACACGTGGTTGAGGTCTTGGTCGCATCGTGCCTTCCACATCGTCTGCACGTCGCTCCTTCTCCGAGTGTTTTTTGCTTTACCCCTTTTATTTATTGAATATCAGATCTCGACAAATCCTCCCTCCCTCCTCACCTGTCACCATGAGCCATCCCAACGAGACGGAGGCCCACGAGGCTTCCGTCGCCACCCCCGGCTATGAGGACCTTGGCATTCAGACCGCCGCCGACACGGGCATGACAGTGTCCAAGCCCATGCACTATGAGCGCTGGTTCATCTGGGGCTCGTTTGCTCTGGCCATCTATGTCATGGGTCTCAGCTCGATGACTCTTGCCGTCTACCTCAACACTGCCGCCGCCGCCTTCAACAGCCTTGTGCAGTACACCACGCTCGGCACTGTCCAGGACATCATCTATGGTGTCGGCAACGTCGTCTTCGCCAAGCTGGCCGATGGCGTTGGCCGTCCGTTCATCTTCTCTTTCAGCATTGCCAGCTGGGCCGTCGGCACGATCATCCTGGCTGCTTCCAACAACATTGGCACTCTGTCTGCCGGCATGATCTTTTATTCGTTCGGCAACACAGGCCTCATCTTCGCCCGCAACTTGCTGCTGGCTGATCTGGTGCCTGCCCACTGGCGCTGCACGGCCAACAACCTGATGCTTGCGCCGTTCATCATCAACTTTGGCGTCGCCTCCAAGATCACGGCTGCTCTGGTTCCTGATCAGTGGCGCTGGGGCATCGGCATGTTTGCCATTCTTATCCCCGTCACTATGGCCCCCATCACATACTACCTGTATCGCATGGCCTACCGTGCCAAGCGTCTTCTCGCCGACACCGAGGCTGTTCCTCGTCGCCGCTCGCTTCGCCAAATGGCCCGCGCCGTCTACGAGTTTGATATTCCCGGCCAGCTTCTCCTTCTGTTCGGCTTCGGTTTGCTGCTTCTGCCTCTCACCATTGCCGACCAGGCCCCCAAGGGCTACGCCACGGGCTATATTATTGCAATGTTCGTCCTGGGCGCTGTCTGCCTGATTGTCTTCCCCTTTGTCGAAAAGTTCTCGCCGGTCCCCTCGATCAACTTCTCGCGTCTCCGTCGTCTTGGTGGCGGCTGGGATGTTGTTGTGTCGATTGCCATCTCCATGGCCGATGCTCTGTCGGTCATGATCGCCTACACGCCCTCGTACAACTGGGTTCGCATCACCTTTGACTACTCCGTCCAGAACGCCACCTACTACCTGTACGCCAGCTCTCTTGCTGTCGTCATCTTTGGCATTGTCGGTGGTCTGGCTGCCACTTACACCCGCCGCTACAAGTGGCTTGCCGTCTTTGGCGCCGGCATGCGTCTCATGGCTCTTGGCCTTATGTACCTGTACCGTGGCCCCGAGTCCACCACAGCCCAGATCATTGTGCCTCAGATCCTCCAGGGTATCGGTACTGCCGTCATGACGGCCAACCTGCAGGTCGCTGCCCAGATCTCTGTCTCGCACGCCGATGTCGCCATGGTCACTGGCTTGTTCTTGATGTGGGTCGGTATTGCTGACGGTGCTGGCAGCGCCATTGTCGGTGCCATCCAGCAGCAGCTCCTGCCCGAGCTGGAGAGCTCGCTGTCTGGCATTGCCAACAGCACTGTCATCGAAAGCATTTACGCCTCGGGTCCACTGGCCCTTGTCGACATCTACCCCCTCGGCGACCCTGTCCGCACGGCCTCCATCAACGCCTGGATCAAGAACACGCGCCAGGTCCTGGCCGCCGCCCTGGCCATTGCCGGTGTCAACTTTATCCTGACCTTCTTCCTCAAGGACCGCGTCCTGCCCGATACCCAGAACGCCGTCACGGACGAGGCCACTGGCCTGCCCGTCAACTTCCCGACCCAACAGACCGACAAGCAGGCCGAGATAACTCGGGAGGAGCGCGAGGCCCAGCAGACGACTGAGATCCCTGTGTAAGGGAGGCGGTTGTTGTTGTGCGAGAAAAAAATACCGAAATATAGACCATAGAAAAATCTTTGCATCGTGAAAACACAAGCAACCATCATATCACCATTTGAATACAAATTGGATGAAACTTCAGCCAATAAAATAAAATGCAGAACGTGAACGAAGTGTAATAGGAAGTATATAAAAGTTAAAGTGAGTAAGGGTAGGAAAAAGAAAGAATTGTAAACAATGCAAAATGAACAAATTCAAAAAACTTCCAACATCCAGAAAACCAATAATAAAGTCTGTAAAAGGCACGACGCTTTGCTATAATCCAAATTCATGCCACGTTGTTTACCCAAAAGTAATATCCACAAATGCCAAAAGGAATTACCTGGTTCCATTCGTTTGGGTTGATTAATTGCTAGATAAGTGGTTAGCAGGTTACTCGTCAACATCAGAACCATTGTAGGGTCAAACTTACTAAATCTGCAGCGGCGCGACTTGGTCGACCTGGTACATCCAGTTGCCGTTGTTCTCCTCCACAACCAGCCAGTCGTAAGGGAATTGTACAAGGTGGCCCTGCATCATCTTGAGCAGGTCCTCGGCGTCTGCCTTGGACAAAATCTCGTCTGTGCCGCCCTGGAATCCGCGCCGGCTGCCGCGTGTCGTGGCGCGCTTCCGCCGCTTGACCGAACCAGATCCCAGATTGGTTCCGCTGCCTGTAGCAGTGCCCGTAGCCGTTGTGGCTGTCGTCGTAGTGGCCGTCAGGTTCGACAACCCACCATTAGTGTTGTTGCCGGTCGTGGTGCTGTGGGCGTCTGTGTTATTAACGCCGCCGCCATTGGCACCACCATTAGCAGTGCCGTCAGCACTGCCGTTGATGCCGGTGTCCTTCTCCGACAACCGCGGCGGCTTCTCCTGCTCCGAGAACGTCGTGCGGCGGTTCTTGCCCTTGCCCGTCTTCTCGCTAATCTTGCCGGCAACAGCATCTCTAGCGTCCTTAGCGGTATCGACGAGGTACAATGCAGAATCGGGGAGAATAGAGCCGTGTGTATGATCCAGACCGGAAACGGACGTCGGGCGCCGCTTCAGGGCGTTCTCGGCAGCGGCCGCCTTCTCCATCTCCGTCTTGCTGGACGACTCGCCGGGGCCCATTTCTGTCTCCGAGGGGAAGCTGTCCTTGGTGCCCGGCCGCTCCGTGCTGTTCTGGCCGCTGCTGCTCTTCTCGTTGTCGTGGTGGTTAGGCATAAACGCATTGGCGAACTTATCGCCCACATTGGCAATGGCATCGATAGCACTCGGCGTGGGGACGCTGATACCGGCACCGCCGCCTGCTGTGTGCCGGGCGTGATGGTGGCCCTTGTTGCCCGACTCGCTCCGGTCCGTCTCGTCGCCCTTCTTACGGGCTTCCATGCTTTCTTGGAATCGAGTGCCGTAGGCAATGAACTCTTGAAACTCGTGCCAGTTAGTGACCTCCGAGTCGGGGAGGCATCGGAACACGCGACGGTAGATCTTGGTGTTGTTCTCGGCAGCACGGTTCCACACATCGTCGATAAAGGCCGGGTCGAGAGGGTCGCGCATGCAGTCACGAGTGATACGTGCAAGACGGATATCGGCCGCCAGAGGATTGACAGGGTAGTTGGGCGGACCGCCAATATCTGTGTCGTCGGTCACAGGCAGGGGCGGCAGGACACCAGCAGTTGCGTAACGAACCTGTTCCTCTGCGGCCGTCTCTTCCGTCGGAACGGGAGGAAGCACGTCTTGGTTGCTGCCAACAGCTGTGTTAGAGCCAGATGCCATCGAAGCGTGCGCAGCACGGTCATTAGCGGCGCTGCTACGGGATGCGGTGTGGCGGGTCGTGTCGTTGACCGGCTTGGATAGGAAGAGCTCCTCATCCCTAGCACCTTCGTCAAAGGAGCTGTTGACAAGGACCTCGCGGCCGTCAACAATGGTCGAGTCACGCAGCCGGTCCGTGCCCTTCATCTTGGCTGCCGTCCAATGATCCTCGCCGTGGCCGTCCACATCCCGGGCTTGCTTCTCGCTGTCGGGTGGGTGCTCGTGGTGGCCGTTCTTGCTCGGGCTCGTAGTCTGTGCCTGCGACTGGCGTCTCGAGTTGGCTGATGCTGCATCGTCCGAGGCATAGACCTCCAGATCAATGTTGTGGTTAAAACTATTGACACGCTGCAGTCTGGAGTACGGCGAGGCATTGCGTCTTTCGCCAGCTTCGTCATCAATATCGACGACATCCTCCACCGACGAGCGAAGACGGTCGGCGCGTGCTTGAGCTGGCGTGGCCGCACCACTGGGCGAAATATCGGACCGGATCGTAGAGTTATCATCCCCCTGGCTTACCACCTCGCCGTCGCTGTAGATTTGGTCCATTTCAGCTTCAAATTCGGCCTCGCGGCGGGTGTCCTCCATAATCTCGTCGGTGTCGAGACCCAGGTGCTCTTGCATCAGCCGGAGACGCAGGGTGTGTGCGAAGCGTCCTACACGGTACGGCTTGCCGGCCATGGTTGACGATATCATGTCACGATCCCGCACGATAGCAGCCACTTCCGAGTCACGGTCACCAAGCAGGGAACGCTCGTTGATGTTGGCCGAGCCAATCAGCGCAACGCGGTCGTCCACGATAATGGTCTTGGCATGGATATAGAGCTGCTCCGTCGTGAGGACCGTCTTGTTGTTGATCTTGCCCCATTGGCGCAGACTGAAGAACTGGATGTAGTCCTCAGGTTCGATACCCTCTGCACGTAGACGGCCAAAGATAGAGTTCTCGCCGCGGCAGATGGACCGGTACTGGCACTGGAGAATGAGACGGACACTGGTACCTTCCTGGTCGGCGACGGAGTTCTGGAAACCAGGCATGAGAGGGATAATGATGACGCATCTCCAGTCCTCATCGTTCTGATGGGCACGGATGATACGCTCAACCAGGGCATCGCCAATGCGGTTGACAATCTTGACATTGAGCGTCTCAGTGCTCGTGATGAAGAACTGATTCTCCATGTAGACAAAGTGTTCCGACTCTTCAATCATGGAGATGTAGGCGGTCTGTATACTGCACTCGACATCCGTGATACCAAGCGACCAGGCCGACGCCGACCGCAGGATTTGCACTTCGCAAGTGCCCGAGAGGCCGAGGTTGTCGAGGTCCTCCTTGCGATAGTCGGGGGGCGGCAACAGGAAGGGCGTCGGGCGAGTAGGCTTGCGGCCGCGGCGGACATAGTTCCAGCGCTGAACAAAGTGACGAGTCAGATCACGGGCAGGCTGTCCAACAACTTGCATACCAACATCGTGCCAGGGCATGCGGGGAACCTTGGTGCGGTCGTACATCTCCTTGTATGGTTCGCGGAGACTGAAAAAATCCTGGACACGCGGGTTCGAGTAATCCTTGCCGGGCCAGAGTTGCGTGTGGTCCGCGTCTCTGGGCTGCTCGTCCATCTCAAAGCCAGTCGGCTTGTCGTCAACAAGGCTGTGCTGTGGGCTGTCCCAACGACCAAAACAGAGATCGATGCCGCCAACAAAGGCCACATCGTGGTCGACGACGCAAATCTTCTCGTGGTGAGCAAAGAAGAACTGGTTCTTCTTGAACTGGTTGGGCGACCGCTGCACGAAGATGTTGGGGTGCAAGTTCAGGAGTGAGAACTTCGTATACTCAGAGTCGATGGGGATGGCAGCCTCGACGTTGCGGTAGATGATGACAAAGATCTTGACACCCTCGGCAGCCTTGCGCTGCAATAGACGGTCGAGGCGCCATTTTTGGCTGATACAGGCGGGTCGGCGCATATACAACTCCGGACTGAGCCACCAATCATGGATATAGATGACATCCTTGGCCATGGCAATGGCACGGGACACGTTCCACATGTAATCACGGCCGTCGACCAGCCACTGAGCAAAGACGCCCGTGCGGACTGGAGCAAAGCTGTCGAAGCGGTTGCGGCGATGCCACGGGGTCTGCTTAAGCATGTCCACAATGGACTCCTCAAATTGGCCGATGAGGTGCTGGTTACGCGCCCATAGTTTGACCTTGCGTTCTGAGGTGAGGAGGGTGAGGGTATGGTGCTTGAGGCGATTCTTGCTGGTCGACATTTCAAGCCCAGCGGCAGCTGTGCTCTTGCCATTAGCGAGCTGCTGCTGCTTCCGCTTGCTCTTTGAGATGATCAGGAATTTGGGGTCGATGAGATAGACGTCGTAGATGTTCATGTTTTCGGGCGACTCAACACAGACAATGTAGCTCTGGCGCACGAGGAACCACTTGCGGCTGTGGCGCTCAATAACCTTACCAGGCGTTAAGACCCGGCGAAAATCGATGCCCTTGGAGGATTGAATGTGGAGGAAACACTCCTTGCCATGGTAACTGCCTTCGGCAGCAAGACGCACACCCAGTGCAGATAGCTCAAGGAACCGGCAGAGACGGTTACTGTCAGCCCGAAATATGAGCCAGTGCACCATTTCGTTGAGGTACTTTTCGAGCATTCGTTGTTGGCGCTCGACGTATTTGCGTCTTTGCGCAGCTTCGTCTAGAAGATCGCCTGCTACCGGAGTGCCGTCAGGGTTGACCTGTCCAGACTGGCGCCGGGTGATGCCGCCCAGCACACCGATGCGAGACTTCTTCCGGCGGTAGTTCATACGACCGCTGGGACCTTCCGCATCAGTTGCCGTACCTTCACCGGCAGTGGCCTCACCAGCCGTCCCGTTGCCATCATGGGCAGCGCCTTCGTTGGCACCTTCGTCACTGTGGACACTGGCGGCGTCTTCTTCGTCGTCTAGCTTTATGCCGCGAAGACCGCGGACATAGGGGAAAGCAGAGACGGGAAATTTAGGCTGCTTCGGGCGTGCACCAATTTGTGGCGTGTGGAGGTACTTGTCGTTGCGAGTCAGTTTGTATTTCCAGTGCATCTCCAGGATCTCGCCAATGGTTCGCTTGATGGTCCACTTCATTCTGCTAGGTCCGCTGCCGTATTCAAGGTCGATGGTGAACAGCCAATGGCGCTCGCTGTCGCCGTCCTGGACAGGTGTGCTGTCCCGGATTTTCAGCTTGACTTGCTCGAGCAGCACAGGAATCCGCTTATTTCCGTGCTCGTCACGCTGAATCATACTAGCAAGCATCAGGACAGCAGGTGCACCGGCTCGTAGCTCGGCCATCAGCTCAGCCGACTTCATATAGTCGAAGCCGTCGTCCCTCTTCTGCCGGTACAGCTTGAGGGCACTCTTCACCTGCCTCCATTTCTGCACACCGTAGGTTGTCGCGCGGCCATCGGCGAAGAAGGCACGGCGAGGAGTCATAGCATCGCCGTCCGAGACTCCGCCGCCAAAGACGGTCATTCGTCGAATGTGGCCAACGGCACGGCCAGAGGATGGGCCAGGTGCACCATCATGCTCCTCGCTGCGGCCGACCCAAGAGCTGCCACGGCGCCATCCATGTTGACGGTTGAGATGATCACGGCCCTCGCCCTCGGATAGGCCACCCCGGTGGTCGGATTGCTCAGGCATAGTCGATCGGCGCTGTAGAGGCATGTTTCGTAGGCGGCTAGGGGGAAGCGGTGAGTTTGGCGCGGTCGACACACCGTTGGAAGTAGCTGCGACGGATGGGCCGGCTGCATGTGCTTCTCGACGTGGGCGAATATACATGCGTCTCTTGCGTCTCCTAGGTCGAGGCGTGCTGGTTCCGTCGGCCGCTCCTTCGTCGGCTGTTTCCTCCGCATCAGCATCTGCATCGGCCTCGGCGTCGCTGTCGTTCTCGTTAAGGCTGTGTGCGAGTCGGCTGCCACGAGCTACAGTTGGTGAGCTTGCTGTGGACGGAGAGGCGCCATCCTGGGTCCCGGAGCCGGGCGTTCTTGGTGCGGGAAGGCCGCCTTGAACAGCCAAAGCTTTTAGTCGGGACATAATCTGCCTTGATCTAGATGGGTTTGCTGGGTCCCATGAGCTTTGTCGTTGATGCGAGCCTCCAGCCGGCTCGGGGTCGATAACGACGTCTGACTGGGAAAATTGTACACTTCGGCGACGTCTAGGGCCAGGTGTTATTGGCGGTGACTCGACAAAGCCCTCGTGACCCTCACCGCCGTCTACTAATATGCGTTGGGCACCCAGAGCTTGTGCCATGCCAGTCTCGTGGTCTGGTTGAGTATCTGCACCTGTCGTAGCATAGTTGTCGTGTGGTCGGCCCGCATTGAGGTAGTCCTCTGCTTCTTGTTGTGTGTTGAGGGTTCGATCTGGTAGAGAAGTTGCTGGTGACACTTGGTCGGAGTCGAGACCGCTTGCCGGGGGACCAAGAGCCGATCCGTTTCCTGCTGTTGTTGCTGCCGCAGCCTTGGGTGCAGCAGAGGCAGATTCCGGTATTGGTGGTAAATCTTTGTCGAGATTCGATGGTGCCGGCCCCAGGATAGAAGCCTCGCTGGCACGGTTGCTCACTGGCGGTCGGGAGCCATCTTCGGTGATTGCTGACATCCTGACGCGAAGTTGGCAGGAGGTTTCAGTCGTGGCACTCAAACGGCCGGCCTGTGCAACAAGGGAGATGAACGGTTAGAAACGAGCTGCCAGGAAACGAGGAATGCAATATAAATAAAAGGGAGAGATGCAGCTTCAGAAACAAGGGGTGTGGCGAGGGAAAGACACCCTCAATGAGCTTGAAGCACTGGGCAGGATGGGACGATGGAAGCCCGCCAAGGACCATCGATGGGTCGCGCATACCGTAGGGCAGCCTGGCCACGTCTACACTAGCACCTGCAGGACTCTCGCGGCCATGCAGCGTTGCCAAGAAGATGTTGCAATTCGGAGTGATTGAGGCTTTCGACTTGGCGAGAGATATATAAACAAGAAGAGTCGCGTTCTGCTTCGAGCTGTGGCCGGTCGACCGTGTCGACGAGGATGGACCTCAGCGCTGGTGATCTGTCAAATGCCAAAACGTGGCAGCCGTTAGTCGTCCCGACTCTGCTTTGCCGTCCAGTGTTTGGCGGTGTACGACAAAAGAAGCTCTTTGCACCGAGTTCGGAGTTGTTTTTGTTCCAATTTTGGAGCTTTGTTTTGTCCGTTGGAATTGGGGGGTGATGCGATGAAAGGTTGGTTTGGTAGGGAGCTCTGGTCGAGTCGAGGAGTGAGACCACCGTGCAGTTACAGGGTTTCTCGAGTCCAATGGCGATCGTCGGGAGGGCGAGAACAGCAGTTCGGAGAGATGGTGATAAAGAAACAGCTTCGAAACTCCTTTTCGAAAGGAGATACGAGCTCGATGATGGAAAGGAGGTTGTGGACTCGTTGGGGCAAGTGCTGTTGACTGCTCTTGCCTTTTGCTTGGGCTTTTCGTTTTCTTGTGTGCTCTCTCCCTTTTTCGTGCCTGCTGCTCCCGCGACCGACTGTGCCTAGCGGCACTCTCATTTACTGGAGGAAATTAGGCGGGCCCCACTGGTGATGTCAACCCACTCACTAAGTGCAGCGATTAGCGCACCCTGATAGGCTGACTGAACGCCTGGACCGGCCTGCTTTGGTGCACGACCAGAAGGCTGGTGCGGCGTGCTGATATGTTTCCAGAACAGCTAAAGTTGCACTAATACGGGCAGTAGCGCCTGGGAGCGCTCCTTCCCTCACCGGAGATCTCAAATCGCTATTTGATCCCGTCGATCCGACGAAATATGATTGCTCGAGGAAGGCGCTTTCGGGTGCCCAATGCGCATTAAAGAGGAAACAACCACGATGCGGAATCACAGCGCGTTACAGCGCATTCTAATTAGTTTATTTTGCCCCTAATGCGCGTTGCACGCCGATAGTCCCTCGATGTCTTGTTTTGTGACAAGCAATGGATGTGTCTTGCACAGGCACGTTCTGAAGCCCCCGACCTCTTTGGGTAGCCTGCGCGAGAAATTGGCACCAAGAGAGCTGGGGGCCTTGAGGGTAAATAGGACAATCACGGAACAGAAAAATCACAGGATCGGCTTTGAAGCGTCACATTGGACGACAAGGCTGTCACACAATTGCACATTGCCAGAGATGTGACCAGTCTGGACTCGGCATCCTACGGCTACGACAAAACGTCATTCCATCTGAGCTGTCATCCTGAAGCACACCTCGATGTGTTATCGGTTCTTGACCAGGGGGTGTATGTTGTACAAAAAGTACGATAAGAAGAATATGGTCACGTGATGATATCAAAAAGGGGAACACGGCTGGGAGTAAATAGTAAATAGCGGGGTCGTTAACGCGCTTTCCCGCTGTCACCGCCAAACGACGCGTCGTGCTGTGTCCTGTTGGTTACCCATTTTCAGCGCAAGGCCGTAAAATCGCAGCCTCACAACAATTGATCTGGCTTTTGACGACAGCGATATTTTTGTGACTCAAGATGCCTAGGTAGGCGATAATGGTGGTTTTCACGAGTTACTTACACGAGCATTGGCGTTACTGACAATATTTGACAGAGAAATTATCACCATCCAGGCCGGCCAGTGCGGCAACAGCAGTATGTTTTCTCTATACCCTTCCCCCCTCCAATGCTCATGATTCTAACCATGTTTGAACAGTCGGCAGTCAGTTCTGGCAACAGCTCTGCCAGGAGCACGGCATCAGCCAAGATGGCAACCTCGAGGAGTTTGCGACTGAGGGCGGCGACCGCAAAGACGTCTTTTACTACCAGAGCGACGACACACGATACATCCCTCGGGCCATTCTGATCGACCTGGAGCCCCGTGTGATCAACAGCATCCAGACAGGACCCTACAAGAACATCTACAACCCCGAAAACTTTTACGTCGGCAAGAACGGCATCGGTGCCGGCAACAACTGGGGTGACGGCTACCAAACAGGCGAGCAGGTGCACGAGGAGATTATGGAGATGATTGACCGCGAGGCAGACGGCAGCGACAGCTTGGAAGGCTTCATGCTGCTGCACTCGATTGCCGGTGGCACAGGATCCGGACTGGGCTCCTTCCTGCTCGAGCGGCTCAACGACCGGTTCCCGAAAAAGGTCATCCAGACATACTCTGTGTTCCCCGACACAACAGCAGCTGGTGACGTCGTTGTGCATCCTTACAACAGTGTCCTGGCCATGCGGCGACTCGTCCAAAACGCCGACTCGGTGGTGGTTCTCGACAACGGCGCGCTATCTCACATTGCCGCCGACCGTCTGCACGTCCAAGAACCTTCCTTCCAGCAGACAAACCAACTGGTAAGATGGAAGAGACATGAGCAACTCATCTTCGATCAGTCACTAACAGCCCCAGGTATCGACTGTCATGTCTGCCAGCACAACCACACTCCGTTATCCCAGCTACATGCACAACGACCTCGTCAGCATCCTCGCCTCGCTGATCCCCACACCACGCTCCCACTTCCTCATGACCGCCTACACTCCCTTTACCGGCGACCAGGTCGAGCAGGCAAAGACGGTGCGCAAGACCACGGTGCTCGACGTCATGCGCCGTCTGCTCCAGCCCAAGAACCGCATGGTGTCGACGGCACCCGGCCCCGGTGGCAAGGCTGGCCGCAAGAGCTGTTACATCTCGATCCTCAACGTCATCCAGGGCGAGGTGGACCCAACGGACGTGCACAAGAGTTTGCTGCGCATCCGCGAGCGGCGGTTGGCGACATTTATTCCATGGGGCCCAGCAAGTATCCAGGTGGCACTGACAAAGCGGAGTCCGTATGTGCCAATGAGCCACCGCGTGAGCGGCCTGATGCTGGCCAACCACACGAGCATAGCAACAGTATGTTTTCAGGATGCCCCTTTTCTACTTTACCGTATAACCTATTTACTAACATCGCTCCAGCTCTTCAAGCGTATTGTTCGGCAGTACGACGGCATGCGGAAACGCAACGCCTTTATCGATGCGTACAAGAAAACGGCACCTTTCTCAGACAACCTGAGCGAGTTCGACGAGGCACGAGAAGTGGTGACGGATCTCATTGGCGAGTACGAGGCGGCCGAAGAGGGAGACTACCTCAGCGCACCACACGAAAAGGCTGCCGCTGCTGAGGATCCAAGGGACCGGTGATGCCTTCATTTTTTTGCTCTCTTTCTTCCTCGGATGTGTTCCCTGGTGTATTATTGATTCCCCTGCTTTTTGCTGGCACGCTATTGTTTGTTCCGTTTTTGGGCTTTGGGTTTGCTATTTTCAGTCATGTAGTTACGTACAAAATTAAAGAAGGCTGGTGACGTGTAACGTCTTTTACATTTTACATTTGATGCATATCAAGTTCTGAAAAGGCACGCTTATCCCTGTTTTTTATTGAAGTCATCGAGGCTACTCAATAAAGCGCATACTAAGGACCACAATAGCACGCCAGCGTTTGTCATCTCGTCCCTTCCGTGACAGATCAGAAACTGCTGGCATGATCCCAAGTTCCTCCCTCTTTCCTAAAACCATTTTCTTTTCCTCCACAACTATCTTGCTTTCCTCTTCTCCATTTCCCTGATACGTCTGGGGATAATACATAAAGACAGAGATAAACAAAGATGAAAGGAAATACAAGAAAAAAAGACAACAATAGTAAGTCGTGCGCATGGGCGATAGCAGTGCACACGACGGAGATGGCGAGAGTAATTGGCGAAAGCAACGCTCCGGCAATGAAGGCCACCGCTGCAACAACGTTGTATAAAAGAAGCAGGCCGTTGTCGTCGATTCTATCTGAAATTTTGTCTTGTCATCTTGATCAGCAGCTGAAAGTCAAGAACGTTAAAGCATCGACGGGCAGTGGCCCGGGATAAGCGAACAAAGAAAAAATAAGAAGAAGAAGAAAAAAAAACACGAAGGAAAGCTACTGGGGAATGGCGATACCCATAAAACGGTTGGCATTCTCGGCACGAACAGTGGCCTTGGATGATGCCGCCCATCGGGAACCTTGCAGACCCTTCGTGGTAGGTTTGGGCTGAGCGTCCGGAATAGAGAGGCGGGACATACGAGCAGTCAACGACTCCAGGTTGGTCGAAATTGAAGACTTAGAAACGTCGCTGAGCGCAGTTGGTGAGACAACCTCGGATTGTGAAGCTGGTGCCACCGGTGCTGAAACGACCTGGGTTGTCGGTGGCGGCGGCATCACAGGCTGTGAAACCGGTACTTCCGGAGCCGAAGTGGCGGGCACAGAAGGCCGAATTTTGGGCGGTGGGCTGGGTTGAAAGGTCTCCGCCGTTGGCTTCAAGGTTGACTTTGAGGCATCCGTCGCGCAGGTGGATGCGCGTGAGCGCTGTTGTGGAGTGGAAACCGTCTTCTGAGCACTGCGATTAGAAGTCTTCGGCAGGAAGTCAAGCTTGAAGAGTGCTTCTGGGGGAGATACGGCACGCTCTCTGAGATTCTTCATCTCCTTGCGATCATATCTCAGGGAACACACAGTATCAGCGACCATTGGGGCAGTGGGCTTTGTCTTGGATGTCGCGATGAGAGCCTTCAAAAGTCGTTCGGCTGATGAGAGCTGGACGCCATTTATGTTGTCAAGGCTGCCTTGAAGGTTTGTATAGACCGACTTAGCAGCAGCCTCTCTCTTTGACTCATCGACATTAGCCAGTATCTGGTTCATGACCTCGAACTTGGGCAGAATCTCAAGCAGCGAAGCCTGGAGACTCTGCATTGTGGCCGTTGAGTCGGCCGTGCCAGTGGTGTCACTCCGGAGAACTTTGCTGTCCTCAACGGGGGCCACATCCGAAGACTTCTGTGGATGATCCGTGTGCGTGGTAGTGACTGGGTTGTTAACAGAGTGGGAAGCAGGCTCCGTGGCGGGCTTTGCAACGGGCTTTGCCGGCTCCTTGACTGGAACTGTAGCGGTCTCTATTTTGCGAGAGTTCGATTCCTCCGAATCCTGAGTAACATTGCCAGGCTCAGAGGACGCTTCGGACGTGACAAAATGAGACGACTGCAGAGAACCGAGATCCGAGGCGTAGGTAGACATCACCGATAACCGATTCTTGGTCCGGGATGCAACTGCTTCTGCTGGCTGTGACAGGTCAACGAGACTGAATGCCTTGCCGTAGTCGTCGTTACCATAGTCAAGAACCATGTCGCAGGATGGAACAGGTCCCTCGAAAGCCGGTTTTACCTCATAGTCATCCCGGACGCTGGTCTCTGAACGGGGTGCGGCAGAGCGAACTGTCAAGTCCTTTTCTGCCTTGCTTGGAGTCTTCATGAGTTCCTTCTCGTCTTGCACGGGCGGTGCAGGCTGAGATGAAGAATCAGCGAAGCTTTCAGCAGGCTTCATGGGTGTGGCTGGGGCAGCAGGCTTGACGGATGATTTGACAGCAGGCTCAGGCTTCCGTGCTTTCAAGGCTCTGAGCTCGGTCATGAACTTGATAATCTTATCCTGGTTGCCGAAGACAAGCCGCGTTGTGGTAGTAGAGACACCATCAGCGTCCTTGAACTGCGGACAAAGATCGGTCGAGGTAGTCATGTAGTTGTACATGCTCACGATTGGGTACTCAAGATACTTGGAGCCTTCCAAGTAGATGTGGAATGTACCAGGGTTTAAGTCAGACGGAGCAACCAAGTACACGGCACCAACTCCCTTTGCCAGTCTATCTGCAACACGGATGTTCTCCTTGTAGACAAAGCCAGCTGGCTCGGGGTCCTTGGGCCGTTGGACCTTTGGTGTCTCCGGCATAGGTGTCTCAGGGGGAACGAGGGGCCGAGCTGGTCTAACGCGCTGCGGTGTGGGAGAGTTGGCAACGTGACGACCTGGCACGCCATTGTTGACATTCCCAAAGCCCATAGGGGTGTGAGCTGGCTTGGACGGGAAATGGAGCGAAACAGAAGAACTATAAGCGTGTCAGACTAGGTTAACTCTCCATTCAATCCCAAAAGGTGCATTGTATTGCTGAGGATGTGGTACCTATGCTGTCTGGCGCCGGCGGTTCCGCCCGAATGCATGTCGGAGAAGCGAGCATCCTGGCGCCCAAATTCGGTAATTGGGCCGATCGAGATTGGGCGTGCGCGCCGCTGGCCAAACTGAGGGCCCTGTTCAAAGCCCGGGGGAGGGAGGCCAGGAGGGGGGTGTCTATGGCCAGGAAAGTTCTGGGCGGGCATCGTGGGACCTGCGTTCAAGGCGTGCAGTCTGCCGCTGCCGATCCTGTCGAGGCCCTTGACAGCCTCCGCATCATCGTCGTCGAACGCACCCGATTTGATGGCGGCTAGGAAAAGTCAGCTTTGTAATAAAGATGTAATGGCGGGAAGAGGCACAAAAATTATAAACATACTTTTCCACTTGTTGGCGACGGGCAAGACCTGTCTCGGAGGAGCAGGAGCCTGGGCAGTAATCACGGCACTCGCCATGCCGGTGCGAATGGTCTGGCCACGACGACCATTCTCCAGCTCGAGATCATCGACCCGAGTCATGCCCAGATCACTCTGTGTATGTTAGCCTATGTGCCTTGTGGAGGTTGGCAAGATATGGGAGTGAGGCTGATGTAAACACTGGAGAGACTGACTCTCATCGCCAAAAGGACGGACTCCCTAGTGGGAGCGGGGCCCGTGTCGGCATCCATCGTGATCGAGGTTCGATGTTGATAGAGAAGGAGTCAAGGTGAGGATGCTTGTCTAGATTGTCTGTCAGTAAGATGTCACTCAGACGAGGCGAGCTGATCTACCGCCAGGAGGGAGACGACTATACAGGATCCTAGGCGACGGTGAGATATTAGGGACAATGAGGTACTGACGACTATGTGGTGGTTGGACGAGGCTGGAGCTGTTGAAGAAACAGCTGCGTGATGCTTGTCAGCGTGGTTTCAGACGGTTGTCGTGAGCGAGATGAGAGGAACGGGAAGAAAATATGTAGCTTTGGAGTGGTAGAGGAGGGATGTTTTTATAGAGAAGAGAGGTGCAGGTGGGAGTCGGTCGACAGGGAGACGGTCAAGCGAAATCACAAAGGCTCTCAGATTTGAGAACGCGAAAAGTGATGCAAAAGAGGGAGTCGAGGCGTTCTTGCCACTGAGAATCAAAACAAAACATAAGGCCGCGTTCTGTCTGGGCTACCAGAAATTACCTATTTGGGAAAGAAGCTGGAGAAAGTTTCAAAAGGAAGGAGCGACACAGCAATAGACACGATATATTTCCCCAGCCCTAAGGAAAGAGCGGTATAGTGATAGGGCGGTACTCTTATTGTATTTTGCTCTCACATCTATGGTGAATATTGCATTATCTTCCCTCGGTGACCAGCTGCGTTTTACCCACAGAAGATGTACAAATCTAGTTACAGCTACTTCACTCTCGTCACGGACTATAAAGGGCCACCATGCGTTCAAGGGAACACACCCAGAATTATTGTGTCCATGGAGGAATGGACACTGTGAGGTCACGAATAAAGGTCGAATATGATGAACCTTTCTGTGGCCTGCAATGCGTTTGTTGAATTTGATATCGTGAGCACTTGGGCAGGTGCGATGCACGCCATACGGGTGGTCTTTCCAGGAAACACACCGAGTTTTGTAATAGTCCTATGTTAAGTAATATTCTATTATCAGGCATTATCTACAAGAGACAAGCAGTCCGCATTTTTGCTGTTTCTACCTCTTTAAAGCCTTCCCCTTCGATTACAGACCCAGATTCTCGCCAAAAGGATGCCGAGGCACACAAAGCAGTGTCTTCATACTAATTGGTCGCCATCTTTACCAATCGACAACCGACGTATTACCAGATCACGCCACAACTTGGTGGCCTTTATAAACACACCCAACTTGGCAGTCGCAAACGGATGCCTTTTTGAGCAACACGTGAAACAGTCGTTTTTGTGAAGCCACGGATAGACTTGCCTTTTGGGCTGGCATGCATCTTCCACAGTCCTGATACAAAACATACCCATCATTGTTGGCCTTACACAAATTGCTACACAACGGTTTAGTGACTCACATTGCACCTAGGTCGTCTCCTCTCGGCCAGACGACGTACGTCACAAAAATGGAGATGCCCCTGCAACGCGTCCCGGATGCAAAGCCGTGAACATGGACTGGTTGGATATCCTTGTCTGGATTCTGTGTATTTCCAAGCTGTGTGCTGTCAGAGTAGCGCTGTTTTACAGCGTCGATAGCCGTTGCTGGGGAAGCAGTTACAGTGCGCGGAGCGTGTGTTTTGCTCCCCTAGTGCATGAAGATCTGGGCTGGACCCAAGCTGTTTGGTTGCCGGAGCCCCGCTTTTCTTCAGGCTGCCGATGGCATGCAACCACTTAAGATGCGCGCTGCGCTATTGCCCCCATGATCTCTGATATAGGCAAGTGCGCAGAGCATTAACACTGCTGATTGCCATGAACACTTTGGCACCCGTCACTATGGACGACTACCAGTCGCCACATAACAAAACAAAACAAGATGCAGAAAAAAAGGACAAGGGACGAACATGCATGTTTTGAGTAGTCAATATAAAATCTGCATGATCCCATTCAATTCGAGACACCGGTGTGCAGAAAAGACATAAACCACTTTACACTTTCACAGATCCAAAGAAACGAAACAAAAAGAAACACTGCACACAGACAGATCCTTCCCAATCCGTCCTGGCTAAAACGTCCATCGTCCGGCTTCTCTTTCAACTGCGGCCACAATCACTCCATTGTCTTTCGTCTTTTTCGCCGGTGTCTTTGACCTGACAAGACACTGTCAAACACACTGCCAAACACATACAGGTCAGCGCATTAGCAACACGTGACTAAGCGGCGTTGAAAAGGGGGAGAAAGGAAATCACAAGGCACCCTCACACCTAACACCAGGACCAAGGGGAAGGCACGACCAGCCAAAGGAGGGGCTTGTCAGCAGGTCCAATCAAGAGCCAGTGGGCGCCCTTGTCTTGGGAGCACTTTAGCCCCTCTTTTGCGTCTTGCTTCTTTCCTCAGTCTATCCCACCTTCTTGCTGCTCCCAACAGACCGACCAACCCTCCACTACCATTTCCCGCTACCTTTCTCCGTACTTTCGACTTACATTATTTCTCTCTTGCAGGAAGACGATAAAGAAACCCAAAGAATCGCAAGTCCCATCTTCTTACACTGCAACTCTGCCGATAACATACACCTTCTTTTTCATTTTCCGTTCGAAATTTCGCATTCCACGACGAACTCCTCCTTTCACGATACGGTGCTAGATCGATTGCCCATCTGACGCCCAAAAGTACAAAGCATTGAGCTACAAGCAAAACACTTCTGACCTCACTTGTTTGCTACTACTTTTCTCCTCCCTCGCTTTATCCCATTCTCGACATTTCACTCCGTCTTGACAAGCACCCCGTCATCGACTCGAATCGATCTTTCTATCTGTTCGTCTTTCTCGAATATCTGCCGCTTTTCTCTCGTATATCCTTCAGATACTGCCTTACCATCGACTCTCCCTTCCTTTCTCCCTGACGTTCTCCGCATCTCTCGATTTCCTTCGAGTTTTCTCCAATTGCGACAAATACGCTCTTCACTCCTTGGCGTTATTTACTGCCAACTCGACGTCCCGTTCCTTCTTTCGTGAGGGCACGAGGCGAGCAAACAGGCCAAACAGAGCCCAACCAAACACAGCCATTCACACACGCAATCCGCGACCATGAATCCTCACCAGAAGAACAAGGTTGACGTCAACGTAAGCACAAGCCCGTTGGATTTCCTCTCCTTTCGCTCTCTCTCTTTGCTAACACCTCCCTCTCCCAGTCTCTCTCGCCTGAGGAGCAGCGCCTCTTCCGGCTCTACGGCAAGCTGCCCAGCCGCTCCGACCACTTCTCCAAGCATCTCAAGGAGCGCAAGTATTTTGACAGCGGCGACTATGCCATGTCCAAGGCCGGCAAGGGCGACAGCGTCGACACCGGCACCGTCGGCTCCCAGCACCCCGTTCCCGAAAAGATCCCCCACCTCTCGTCCCCACCCTCGGCTACTACGCCGGGCAGCGGCTCCAACGGCCACAGCAACAACCACAACGTCGTTGGCAGCGCTGGCGGTGCCGGCAGCGGTGTCGGCGGCATCACTCTGGGCATTCCCGGGTCGGCAGCCCACTTCCAGCAGGCCGGCAGCCCGGTGAAGGAGAGCAGCTTCCTGCACCGCGAGACGAGCGCGTCCGATCTGGACGACTCGTCGGCAGCAGACACGGCGGCCGGCAAGACGTCGTCGCCGGTTGGCCAGGGCCAGACCGAGTCGATTCCCATCCGGCGATAGGTGGGGAACGGCTGTGGAGCTGTTTGAGAAAATGAAAATTACACAAAAAAAATCAGTCATTTTATTGTTAGCATAGGCGACACGAACTGTTATGCGGGCTTGTTTTTGCTACGATTTCTTTCCATTTTTTATTCATGGTTTATCGTTTTATTCTTTGCATATACTTTACTCTTCTCTGCTTCTTTTTCGGTTCTTGCCCAGCAACGCGTTATGAAAGCTTAGTGGGACCTGTTATCCTTGTTGATTTATATCATGTATGTTGACCGTCTAGGTGAAGACGGCTTGTCTTTGCGCGGTTATGCTCGCAGGGCAAATTGATCGGAAGAAATTTCGAAAAAAGATATAATTACTGGGACGCTTTCTTTTAACGAACGGGCAAGACAAAAACAGTAGGAATGTTCACGCGGGATGTCAGGGCCGTTATATTTTCTCGAATGTTCTCTTTATGTTCTTTGTTTTTAATTTGTCATGTTTCTGTTTCGTGCCGAAGTGTTCCTTCTTATTGCCAGTGATTTTATCTTGCTTGTTTTGTTCATACAATTTGTACTCATAGTTGAAGTGAGATGAGAATTCAATTCATAATATTTTGTTTTTTAACTTTCATTTTTTTTTTCTATTTTTTTTTGAAGTTCAATTAAGAAAACGCAAATAAAAAAGAAGTTTAACCATAAATATGTTGAAAACATAAAATTCAAAATAAATAGTCATATTCATGTGCATCTTACTTGAAACTCCAGATATCCCCGTTTTCATATTGATCATGCGTATCCATTTGTCATGCTCCCATTTTTGGCCCGTTGTCCCATTCCATCATTGTTATAAACCCTTTTTCGTAATTTGTTTACAGCTCCAGAGCCTTCTTGGCCATCTGCAGAGCACCCTCAAACGTGCGGTGGCCGCCAATAAAGCCAGACGCATGGATGAAGACGGCACCCGGGACGGCGGCGCCATCGAGGATCTTGTCGAGCTCCTCATCACGGTGGCCGCGCCATGCCTCAGGCAGCGGCTTGCGGCTCTCAAACGAGTCCTTGGATGCAGGGACGCACTGCACGCGCCACCGCTTCTCGTTGTCCGGGTACAGGACATACAGGACCTTGCCACTACCCTCACCGGCCTCATCCTCGAGAGTGTACAGGTGGTCCTTCCAGGGGCCTGAGTGGCTCTGGAAGACAAGGATGCGGCCCTCGCTGTCGTACTCGCCACGGGCCTCAAAAGCGGACTTGACCAGACTGCGTGCCGGCAGCCAGCCAGAAATGTAGAAACGGAGCTCGTGGTCAAACTCCTCGCCGATACGGGCGCTGGCCTTTTCGAAACGGGCGTCCTCCGACGCCTGGTCCTTGTCGGTGTCGTTCCACTGAGCGTTGTAGCGGCCAACGACGGCGCCGAGCGTGAATCCGCCCTCCGAGAAGCGCTTGGTGACGCCTGCGCCATTGTTGGCAGTCGCGAGCTCGGCCGGGTCGTAGACGTCGATGCCGTTGTCGTGGGCATCAAGGGCCTCGACAAAGCCGGTGTAGAGCTTCTTGTAGATGAGATCCACGTCGGAGTCCAAGACTGCAGCAGGCTCGCCGCTCTGGTTCTTCTGTGCCTGCTCCAGAGCGTGTTGCTTCACACTCCGCTCGACAATGCCGCGGCCAAAGTGCATGTACACAAGACCAGCCGACGACAGCTTGGTGGTCCGGTCTGGGAACGTCGTCGTGAAGCCGCGCTGGTGGTGGTCGAAACGCAGCTTTTCCGCATCGTACTCGCCGCCAACGTCGACGACCGTGTGGCTCTCGGCAAGCTTGGCCGGGTCGCGTGTGCGCACCAGGCTGGCACTGGCGTATTCGGGAACGTGTCTCCGCAGCATGTGCACCGCTAGGGCCTCGTCGGCATGGAAATGGCCATTGTGTGTGGCAATGGTGATGTTGTCAGTCTTGAGGCGCTTGGCCGCTTGGTCCGCCATGTTGAATAGTTTGCGTCGGAAATTGCTAAGCATAAACTAGGAAGGAGCAGAGAGCGTATGCGGACTTATAACGTCCTGCAATGGGTTCCAAAGGAGTGTGAATGTGAGAAAAAAATGGGCTGCGCGGGGTGAGCTGTCGATATCTTTTGTTCCTCTGATGTCCCTCTTTGGTCCTTTGTGCTCTCACCGTTTTACACGGCAGAAAAAGCTGTAACAAGGCCCAAAAGCCAATCAGTTAGCGCAGATTTGCAGCAGGCGGTGGACAGCTTCAGTGAATGTGAGACCACAGTCTTGCAGTCAGTGGCAGGTGGGTCCACTATGTAAGGAGAGGCGTAGTGTGGGCCAATCACAGCTCCCGTCCTCGACTAAAGGCAGGCACGTCCCAGGTGCAAGGAGATGCTCTCACATTAGGCGAAGAAGGAGCATTTGCGGCTGCTCGTGATGGGAAACGCCAACTAGCGCGGCGAGCATCGCTCTCTGGCTTTTCCCGCGTGTTTTGGGCTTCTCCTGGCACATCCTCCCTTTTCGGCTTTGTCTACCTCTTCCTGCATCACTTTTACCTCTCCTTCTCGCCATCTGTGTTGTGCGCCCAATTCTATCCAACCAACGCGCCGCACACACCACTCGGACAGGCCCCATTTCTCCCCTGCTCATCCGAGACTGGTCTCTTTTCGCGATTTCTCAATTCTCGCGACATTATCCGACGATTCGATGCTCATCACGATCTGAGCTCCCATCAGCCATTCGCGCTCAACACGACGCCCACGCTTTCGTGACCTGATTTTATTGCATTTCCCATCCGAATTTATCATCAAATACGTCATAATCGATTGCGCGACAGCTCTTTCTCCATCTCCTTTCACCACACTCATTTCACACACAAGCCTCTCACGATGGGGGCAGAGTCAATACGGGACGTCAAGATGGAGGACACCGCGCCATCAAAAGCAGCCGGTGGCGCCGAGTCTTCATCAAACGGCGCATCCAAGGATGGCGGCGAAGCTATGACGACGAAGCCGTACCGCTCGTGGAAGAAGAAGTTCCAAAAGATGCGAATTGACTTTGACGTCGTCTTGGAGACGAACGAGAAACTGCACACAGAGGAAACCACTGCCCTGCAGACAACAAAGCGGCTAGCCGTCGAGATTGAGTGAGTTAACGTAGTTCCCGGGCGAATTTGACCTTTTATTTTTATTCTCCGTTCCCACTGCTAACACCATCAGCCGCATCCTTGACCTGCTTCTCGACGTCAACAACACGCCCCAGATACCCGGTTCGAAGCGCATCGACCTCAGCCTCCCACGATCTAAAAACTCAAAGGCACTCGATATTGACGCGGAGGATGGCTGGGAGCGGCGGTACAAAGACAAGGACGACCCAGACGCGCCGCTCCCCGAACCGCCAGCACGCTCTCTCAAGTCGCTTCTCGCCGATGTCCCGCACGTAAACTTGGCCGAGACGTCCAAAAAGAACCCGGCTCTTCTCGATGACCTCGTTGCCAACCAGGACAACCAGCTGTCCTTTGTCGTCCCCGAACTCAAGACCATTGACCGGAAGTTGCGCAAGAAGGAGGCAGACCTCACCAAAGTGTACCCCGAAAGCTTCCTGACACCCGACGACATTGACAACTACCTGTGGGACACGGATCGCAACATTGCCGGCCGTGCGCTCCTCAACTCCGACAACCCGCCACCCATGGTTCCGACGCTGGCGCCCTTTGCCCACACACCGGACACGCACATTGCCCACGTTGGCCAGGGTGACGCCGCCTGGGACGAGCTGTTCAACCGCAGCATTGTCGAAAACGACCTGCCCAAGATGGTTAACACCACGCCCTACTGGTACCTGTCCAACACCATTGCGCGCAACCCCGTCAGCGTCTACAACTGGCTCAAGGACCACGCCCCCAAGGCGATATTCTTGCAAGAGGGCGAGGCCACGGCCCAGGCCGCGGCGGCGGCGGCTGCCGAAAAGGAGCAGCGCGATAGAGAAAAGGACAGCAACAGGGGCGGCGACGACCGGGCGTCCTCTGCGGCCAAGCCCAAACGCCAGCCCGCTCGCAAATCGGCGGGGCCTAGCTTCCGTGCGGACGCCGGTAGTGCTACGCCCGCACCGGCTGAAGCAGATGCAGCCCCATCCGACGACACCCCACAGCCCAAGAAAAAGCAGCCATTCCGCATATCCGGGGCATCCTCAAGATTGCATGATGAGACGAAAGAGTCGTCGAAGACTGACAAACTCACCGTTAAAACCCGCAATTTCCCAGTTCGTGACACGAAGCGCAAGCGGACGCTCGACGACGACGATGCAGGCTATAGCCCCAAGGGTGACGGTGGCAGCAGTAGAACTGCATCGGCGCGTGCCAACAAGCGCAAGCGCAAGAGCGGCTCAGCCCAGGACGACACCGAAGTGGAGGGCGATGCGGCCGACGAGGATGCAGATGCGGGCCACGGCGACTCGGCCTCAGCAGCGGCCGACCGCGAGGCAAGCCCTGCCGACGCATAGAAGCCCCGAAGATAGTGTCGGCCGAGATTGCCATCGGAGAACCTACACGCAATGCACCACCGGGTGTTGGGGTGTATGTCAGAGGTTCTCGACGAATAAGGGCCACAAATAGAAGAAGGGGGCGTGACGAGGCGGCAATGCTGATTAGTATGTTTTGTTTTATATTTTTGGTTATGGCTGGTCAGATGCATTGTATTATTAGTTTTTTTTCTTCTCGTTTTCTCATTGTGGCCATCGTCTTGCAGTTACTGTGGTCTCGCATCCACAAAAGATATATGCCGCGGGAGATGTTTGGCTGGAGAAAAGTCACGGGTCTGGGTCGTTCTGGCGTCAACTTCCTCTAGGTTTTCTTTAATTTGTTATATTAATGAACGACTTCTACAAAATCTCACGCAATTCTTCATTGTGCACGCCATGGAGCTTGAACTGGGGTTCGTTTCGTAATGTACTCTTCATATATGTGTAGTAATATGGCGCGTATCTACAAGCAATATCTAAATGACAGGGAAATGGCAATTGACAAATGTGCAGAGTCCACACTTTGATACACAACCTCAAAAGACAGAGCGCACACAGAGAGATGATAACCCTGTCTTTGGAGTTGGACCTTTCCTTCCAAATCCTTCTAGCAAGGCTCCCTGTCCTTCCTATTATCCTCCCACGACTGTGGCTTCGGGGGGCGTATGTCCCTGTGACGGGACCTCGTATCCTCTGAGCCTCTATCTAGCTTTCTAAATATACCGTCGCGTTCTGTATGGTGGCGGCGGTTTTGTATGTCTCTCTTTCTAAGAAGGGCGAGAGAGGACCAGCACAACAAAAGAAGGCCTGTAGTAGATGGGTGGGCTGGGTGCTGGAATTCGGGCATCTAAGCTCTCACTTCTTCACACTCGGGTATCACCCATACTCCAACGGTCCCTTGCCGGCTGTCGTTTCTCTCGCTCTAGATCGAAAAGCGGCAGAAAATGCAAGCAACCAGAATGCAGAAAATTGTAAGGTTCAACTGCAAAGGAAAGTATATTCGCGGAAAGGTGGGGCGTATTTTTTTGGTATATGATCGTTTCTTATTTTTTCAAATATGATGTGTTTATATACGAGGTGGCAGCTCGGCCAGCCGACCGACCCTTAAATAGGATGGGGGGAATCGTTGCAAAGACGGAGTAAAACTCTGTGTGTGGGGGTGTTCGTAAGATGTGTCTATATGGTCGGATGTGGTTGATTTGTAAACGATTTTTCGATGTACTGAAGAAAGACGTGGTGGCATAAAGGCGTCATAAAAGCGGGTTGGAATTCGCAGGTGAGGATGAGAGGCAAAGAGAGCGGGATGAGGAGAGGGGATAGCCAAGAGACCGGGGTCCTGTTAAGGGAGTTGGCATGGATAAAGAGATCATAAACGAGCTTTGATCGTCTACTCTTTCACATTTCCACCCAAATCCAGGGACCACGTTTTTTGCTCTGCTATCCTGAACACTTCCATGCCCACGTTTACAGCTTCTCCTGCAGGCTGTTGCGAATGCGGCGCTCGACGGCGTTCAGGTACTCGGAGGTCGTGACGTAGTCCTCGCGGGCGGTCTTGCCGCAGGCCAGGGCCAGATCCTTGGTCATGATGCCATCGACGTCAACGGCGTCAATGCAGGCGCGCTCCAGGGCGTCAGCGAAGGCAACCAGCTCGGGGGTGTTGTCGAGCTTGCCGCGCTGGGCCAGACCACGGGTCCAGGCGAAGATGGAGGCAATGGGGTTGGTCGAGGTCTCGCGGCCCTTCTGGTGCTCGCGGTAGTGGCGAGTGACGGTACCGTGAGCAGCCTCGGACTCGAAGGTCTTGCCGTCGGGGGTGATTAGGACCGAGGTCATCAGACCCAGAGAGCCGAAGCCCTGGGCAACAACATCGGACTGGACATCACCGTCATAGTCTGATAATGTTTGTTAGCACGATAGTCCAGTTGGAGGTGGGGCCACACAGGGCATAACGGGGCTGGGCTGTACTCACTCTTCAGGGCCATGATGTAACCGCCCTTGCTCTTGACCATCTGAGCGACCATGTCGTCGATCAGGCGGTGCTCGTACCAGATGCCCTTGGCCTCGAAGTCCTTCTTGTACTGGCTGTCGTACAGCTCCTGGAAGATGTCCTTGAAGCGGCCGTCGTAAGCCTTGAGGATGGTGTTCTTGGTGCTCATGTACAGGGGCAGAGACTTGTCCAGAGCCATCTTGAACGAGGCGTGGGCGAAGCCCTCAATGCTCTCGTCGGTGTTGTACTGGGTCTGGGCAACACCGCCACCGCTCTTGAAGTCGTAGACGGCGATCTCCTCGGGGGCACCACCATCAGCGGGGGTGTAGGTCATGGTCAGCTTGCCGGGGCCGGGGATGACGCGGTCCTTGGCGCGGTACTGGTCACCGAAAGCGTGACGGCCGATGATGATGGGCTTCTCCCAGCCGGGCACGAGGCGGGGGATGCGGGGAATGACAATGGGCTCACGGAAGACGGTGCCGCCGAGAGCGTTGCGGATGGTCCCGTTGGGCGACAGCCACACTGGTTTGTTAGCGAGTGTGCTCTTATGTTTCTCAAATTTGAACGCATGAAGCTAAGATGCTTCAGGAAGAAAACAAACAAACTACTTACTCTTCTTCAGCTTGAACTCCTCAACACGGGCCTCATCGGGGGTGATGGTGGCGCACTTGACACCAACAGAGTACTTGATGATGGCCTCGGCCGAGTCGATGGTGACCTGGTCGTTGGTGGCATCACGGTGCTCCAGGCCGAGATCGTAGTACTTGAGGTCGATGTCGAGGAAGGGCAGGATCAGCTTGTCCTTGATGTCCTGCCAGATGATGCGGGTCATCTCATCACCGTCGAGCTCGACGACGGGGTTGACGACCTTGATCTTCTTGATCGGGGCGGCCGAAGAGGCCAGGCCAGCTTGCTGGGAAGCCATGATAGCAGAGGCAAGGGTAGGGCGACGGGTAGCAAAGTTGTTGAGGTTGGCGGCGGCTCTGCGAGAAGTGATGTTGATGTTGGAGGAAGAAGAGGAGAAAGTAGAAGTGGAAGAGGAAAAGTTGGAAGAAAAAGATTTGGAGGAAAGGCTTAAAACCGGGCCGGCAGCAAGAGCCCGTCGGCTGGCAACAGACGAACGGAGGAGTAGCGAGTTCATATTGGCAAAGGAGGAGGGGGAGGGGAATCCGCAAGAGGGAATCAACTGGACACTGGAGCTTGTGAACGACGGGGAAACCAAAAGGGAATGAGAAGCGGCAAGGGTCGTTTCTGCTACTTCTGCTAAGTTGGGGAAAGATCGAAAAAGCAAAAAGGCTGCTTCCGTGAGTATGTTCCGGGGGGTGGTGCGCAAGTGTCTGCAGCACAGAGAGAGTTGCGAAATTGATCCGACGCTATTGGATCTGGGACAAACAATGCGAGCAATGATGCAAAACAGGATCACACAGCCTGGCGAAGAGTTCCGTGAATTCGAAAGCCTTAGCCGAGGATCAACGCGGCTAGATATACCGTGCTGGGGTTTAGCTCGAGGGGTGGACGGTGTTTGTGTGGGAGTGTTGGTTGGCGAAAAGAAATACTAATAGGCAGCGAGAGCCAGTCGATTTTGATGTGGGAGGAAATGCGGGAGAACGTTTTTTCCCCTTTGACTAGGAGCCAAAACAATGGAGAAAAAAATAACGAAAATTAGGGACAATAAGATAAAACGAGAGCCAGCAGGGCGACCACGCAACTCGTTTCGGTGATGATTCAATGGCCTCGGAATGGCTACCGGCGGTTTAGCGGGGAGCACGGAGGCGTATCGGCAAAGATAGCGCGACTGGGCGAGCGAGGGGTGAGTTTGGTAAGTGACAAGAGGTACAAGTACTTCCTGTGCGGAGCGTGAGGGGGTGGGACGACAGATGATGGACGACCAAGGTGAGGCAGCAAAGCAAAGTCGATGATGAGACGAGAATCGATGCAGGTCGAAAACGACAACAGAGAAGACGGCGATGAGGAACAGAAGCTTTTCGGTGACAAAGCCGACGACAAATAAAGCAGGACAGGTGGTTGGAACCGGCGAACAGCGACACTGCGTGTGTTGTAGAGGGCGGGTATTCCTTTATTCAGCAGACGGATGCGACATCGGCCGTTTTTTGCTGCGATTTGCGCTTTTGCGGTTTTTTTGTGCACGCAAGGCTCCTTTTTTTCCTGTGTAGCCTGGCGTGTAAGCTGGGGCTCTGCAGGAACTGGGTGCGTCTTTTCGGTGATTTTTTTTCGTACCTGGTTGCTCTTGTGCTCCGGTCTTTCTCCTTTTCCTTCCTTTCGTCTGCTTTTTTCTCTTTATTTTTGTTTTATTTTTCTCTTTTTTCACCTATTTTTTTTTGGCTTGCAGCGGTCCGACAGCTTTCTCCACAAAAGGACGATAGGGACTATGGGTCCAGGTACCAGTCGATAAGAGGCAGTTGAGTCTGGAGTACGAGTATCAGATGCGTAAGTCGCAAAGCGAGGGCTGTGGTTGGGTCTGATGCGTTTTTGTCTGGAAATAGTTTTGTTTTGTCCAGGGAAAGGATCATTGTCAACACTCAGGGGACATTGCGAGAGAGATATATGTCCTTCCCTCCGTTCTACAAGTGGTCGCGTGTGGAAAGAGCGGCAGGGCAGTTGCTCTTTTCCCCTCTCCCCTTTGTCCATCCCCCCTTCCCAATTAGCCATTGCATCCAGCGTCGCCTCGCTGCTTCTCCGGACCATCTGACCTTGTTCGGTGCGAACGGGGAAGGAACCAGGGAAATCTCAAAAGAACGCGATGCAGTCGCTACTGAGGGTTAAATTGTAAAAAGGCAGGCACGGGAGGCTAGGAGGGGAAGGAGGGGTTGGTGGGCGCGGGCAAGCGCATGGGGCACCACCTGCCATGCGGGGAGAGAAGGCATCGCCAATGGGACGTTTCAAGGTCAGAGCAGACTTGCAGACTGGGCCGTCAGACACTCGTAAAACCGTCAAAACACAAGGCCACGGATTGGCAGGAGCCGTCGTTCACGGTTGGCCGAAAGCCAGCCAGGAAAGGCAGGAGAGCCTGGTGAGAAGGCTTGTCGTTGGATGCGGTGGTTTTGATCTGTTGTATTCCAGTGGCCGCACGCGGCTTCCTGTTTTGTCGGGTTGCCATTTTCTGCAGTTCCCCGCATTTGCTCGGCGGCTCCTTTCCCTTTTCTGCGAGCATCGCACTTTTACCCCGTAATACCTGCCTCACTTGTACTCTTGCTGCCGTACGACTGCGGCAGTTAGGTACATTGTCCATCGTACATGCAGCCGCAGCAGCGATTTGGCAACGGTCTTGACATGCACGTATTGCCAGTGAGAAACTGGCAGAAAATACCGTTCTTGTCGTACAAAAAGCCTCTGGGTGAAGATATAGCGAGGACAAGGAGCGCGGAACAAATATATCCGCTTTTGTACCTTCCTTGTCATGTATCGTGCTGGCAACTACTGAGAGCAAAGTGCCCCTCCATCGTGCCTTCCTTTGGAGTAATTATTATCCCTTGCTTCTTTTGTGTCGTTGCATCCCAGTGCCCAGACTCGCCAGCAGTGAGTGTGCTGCAAAGACCACGCTACTGCCGGCCGCCCGCATGGCGTGCATTTGCAGACTTGCAGGATGTGTGGCAGGGGATTTACACTGATGGGCTGTTGCTCCGCGCGCTACCAGCCCGGGGGAAAGCGTATGTACGACGGACGTCGGAGAAGGGTTCAAGAAGACACAGGACACAATAGGATCGAGGGGAAATGCACCTGCCATTTGGTGTCAGGGTGTGCTTGCCCAGGCACCTTCCCCCCACACTAGCCAGTTAGACAGCAAGAGCGCACCATCGCACCTGCGCACCAATAAGCAGCGCCGTTGTCCGTCGTAGTATCGGAATCGAGCGACAGGTTCCCCCACATATTCCCGCCCACCACTACAAAGTACGAAATACCCAGACTCTAGTAATTAATGCAGAGCACACACGATCGACTACTGCTTTCTGGAAGAACAGAAGAGCTCCTATTTCGCTGCACGCATCAATGTCAGCCCAATTATTCAGAGAAGCCGCCCACACAAGCCGATGGACCCGGATGGACCGGCCTTTCCGTTCTTTCTGCCATGATCATGTTAAGTCGAACTCCCGCTTATGTTCAGCCAGGGCCCATTGGTCCATTTGGCCTTGAAGCATTGAGGCCCATCGGGAATCCGATCCTCCTACTTACTCCCGGAAGAACGTCAGAAAAAAAAAGCAGGGGAAACAGCTGGCACTCGGCTCTGGCCCGTCTGTTCTGTGGGCGGCATGTTTGACAGCTGTCAGATTCCACATTCGAAAATCTAAATGGCCGGCAACCATCATTGACCACCGCCGGCTCGGCTTGGCCCAGTTGGGACTTGGCCGGAGACAAACCACGGCGAGCGCCGAGGAGGGGTCCTTTGGGTCCCCTTGTCCTGACAGTCGCATCGACTGTGAGTGGAGGATATTGTCGGTGCTTTTTCGACGAGGCCAGACATAACAAACGCACCAGGACCAAAACGACGTAACCAAACAGCACCAAGCAGAACCAAGAGACACCAAAAACACCAAGGATGTTTTGGCTTGATCTTGACAAGCCAGACCACGGCTAGCGTTGTTGCCGGACCAAAATGCGCCGAGCGTCGGCGTCAAAGTCCAGCCTAAAACCCACGCCAGGGCTATTGTGAGAAACCGACAACAGAGAAACTCAAAAAGGCACACAATTACTCGTCACCTACTGCAGCCGGTCGGCTGTTGGTGCGCCGCCTTTTGCAGCCTTTCGTCGGATGGCTGGCCACGGAACATCCCAAAAATGCCAAAAAAATGACGAGACCCAGAAAACATGAGCCGTTTTGTCGCCTCCCGCGTCAGTCTTGTCGCATACGAATCACGCATGGGGACGCCTGCGTTCTTTAACTTCTTTTAAACTGCTGTTAAAATACAGCTGGACCAAAAGAGGAAGAGTTACCAGATCTGGCAAAGTTTTCCAGCCACGTTTCTCTGTTCTTACAGGCCATTTATTCGTCACCGTGGGATAAAAGAAGCGAGACATTTTAAGGTTTAGTTACTGAGTAGTGATTGTGGAAGTGCATGTCTCGATGTCCCTGGCCAAAAAAAGTACGATGAGTTGTCGGATGCCGGACCGGTGCCACTCCGCCATTCCGGTTATACACAGAAAACAATGACACCCATGACGCCTATCGCCGATAGGTAGCTACAAAGTATGTAAGTAGGCGATTAAAACATGTCTTGTAGAGTCATAAAGCGACATAAAACGACATAAAGAGAGGGATGATGGACCAATCCAAATAGGCAACTCTGGACCGCTGGTTCTACATTATTACTGTGTATTTACTTGAATAGTAGCCTCGGCCACTATATAACCGCATCAGCCTATCACAAGATACCGTGACAGAATACAACGTCATAGTGAGGGGGGAGGATCACAAGTCGCCGAAGAAAGAGGTTAAAGCAGACAGTTATCTTTTTGATAGCCCAGTGCACATTATTTTCCCAGGCGAAGGCGGACTATCCCGTCCCCCAACTATGTAACCCAACAGACTATGGATGTTGAAATCGTGAGTAGGATAAATAAACAAAGGAAAGGGGCAGCCGTAGAGAAACAGAAAATATGTAAAAATGACAAGGATGGAGAAAGGAAACAGAAAGTAAGGGAGCCACAAGGGAAAATACAAGAGACAAGAAGATCAACGGAGAGCAATGCAAAGTCGAGCCAGGGTGAGGACAAGAGACAAATGAGACAAGTCCAGCCATATAAAAAGCAGATCCAGCGGTATAAAAAAGGAAAGGGGGACCCAATAAAATCAAAAAATCAAAATCAAAACTCCATCTATAATAGTTTCCCTTCGTCTAAAACGCATCTCCCCCATGCCCATATCAATGTTGATATACATCTGACACTTCAGATTAAAAGTTTCGGGATCGATTCAGTAACCATCCAGCGACATATCGTTGTATAGTCCCCATCCCGTCGGGATTGCCATCGCTGACGACGCCGCCATCGCCTGAGCTGTCCGCGACAACCGGATTGACTTGCGCGGCTCCTCAATGCTGCCCTTGCAGGTCGGACACGTCCACTGGCGAGTGGCAATATCGACCCGGTGCAGACACCGCGCGCACCGCCACCAATCGGTCTCTGTCCTGCAGTTTTGCAGCTGTGTTTCCTGGAGCAGTTTCTTGTTCTTCTTGATATCAGCCGACGACGCCGAGGCTGGCAGTGCGTCGGAAGCGCCAGCAGCGGCTGAGGAGGAGGCGGCCGTCTGGTGGTTTGCGTTGCTGCCGCGCTTCAACAGATCCTCGAGATGGTATTCACGCAGGTGCTCGCGGTAGTGGTCTTTGCGGTGGAAGGGCGTCGTGTTGCGCGAGCACGAAGCGTAGTCGCACAGGAACCGCTCCTTCTTGTCGGCGGCGGTGTGAATGTGCCGTGTGTGTCGCTCCAGGTCGGCCATACGCGTAAACACGGGCCCGTTGCAGTCTGGGCGCTCGCACACAAATTTGTTGCGGCTGCCACTGCCGCTGCCACCACCTGATCCACTCCCGCTACCGCTGCCGCCGCCACGTCCGTGCTTGGATGATGACTGCGCCTTCCGAACACTCGATGAAGACTGTGTATCGTATGGGCTGCTACCGCCACGGTTGCTGACATTGCTGCCCCGTCGGTTACCGAGAGTGCCGCGCTTGTGCCCGCTGGTGGCGCTGCCGGTGTCGTCGCCTCTGCTGGTTCTGCGGGCGCTCAGTGTGCTGCTGCTTGCACTTCCGTTGTCGAGTTCGACAAAGTTGCTGACGCCGTTGTCGTTGTAGCTCGTGGTTACCACTTGCGGTAGCTTCGCATTTGCGGCGGTGTTCAAGAACCGGGTCGTCTTGGAGGTTTCTTTCATTGCTGGTGGCAGCTGGAACCCTCCGGATGTCGTCGACTCTAAGCTGGGCACGTGTGACCATGCCATGATTGGGTCTGCCGTTGTCGGGAAGCTGAATGCATTTGCTGATGAGCCCTGCGTGACCTGAACATCCATCGTCACTTCCTGTGACTCGTAGGCGATATGCGGAGACAAACTGTACGTGCTGCTGAAACACGAAGCCATGACTGTCAGTACTCATTCTAGTTGCACGATGCCTCCCCATATAGGATTCAACAAGTTTGTCGAAACTCGGAAGAAATCAAAGTAGCCGTTCGCTGGCGGGTGTTTGACGCCCGTGTCGACGTTACGTCCATCTTAGGTTGTTTCTTACCTCGCTTGCTGAAAGTCGTCGTCCACGTTGCTGAGCCACGAGCCCTGTGGTGACGCATATTGGCTGCGGTCATTCAGGGGTGACAGATCACCAAACGTGTGGCCACCAGCGCTGCCGCTGCCGCTGCCGCTGCCGCCGTTGTAGTAAAACGAAAAGTCGTGTCCGCTCAAGCTGGTGCTGGGACTTGCCTGTGCGGATCCGGCAACGGTGGCCACATCACCAACGTCCAAGTAGTCGCCAAAATTGCTTCCGCTGAGGCTGGTACTGCGAAACAGCGTTCCGGGCGTTTGTGACAAGCCGCTAAACGCCGTCAGAGGCGAGGCATCGCCGGCGCTGGACAAGGACAAAAGGGGTGAGCCTCCGGACGCCCGGCTGCTGGTCTCGAGCATGCCTGCTAGGTAGGACGAGTCACTGGATGTCGGGCTGGTGGTGTATGTGAAGTGGGACGGGACACTGAGTGTCTGGCTGGCCGACAACATAGAATCTGTCGTTGCATCAAATCCGCCGTTAAGACCATAGCCGTACGTGGAGTCGGGTACTCTGAGCGCCATGTCGTTGTCGTCGGTGCTGTTGTTGGCTCTGTTCATCGTAGTTCACAAACAAATTCAAAAGGCCGCCAAGTGCTGATGGACGTTGCTTGATGTGCCGTATGGAAGGATGATGGACCGTCTTTTTCTAGTCGTTTTGTTTGCTTCGTTTGTTTTGATTTATAAAGGCTTGCTTGCTAGTGAATTGCTGCTGTTTGTCGTTTCCGCTTGACGTAGTTTTCAGACAAAACACGGTTCCTTTCGGCTCAGAATTAAAGACGAGGACATCAAGGAAGCCTGCATCTGTATATATGCCCAGTGACTCAAGTGACCTTCTAGTTCTTGTACTTCGCCAACGTATCCCATGGATATGTCTCTCTGCAAAATTGCCAGGCTGGACAGAAGATAAGACGAGTAGGAGACTAAAGGGCCAAAGATCCAGAAGCAAAAGGCTTAATAACGGCACAAGTCGCCCCCGTGAAACAAGCAGGTTTCTTTTTGGTGTGAAAGAAACCACCAAGGAATCGAAACGAGGCGAAAAGTGCTCTAATTCGCAAAGGCCAGAAGGAGCTTTGCTTTTGGTAGCCAAGGCGTGATCTCGGAAGGGAGATGCGGATAGAGCAGCGACGACAAGTAGCGTTGAAGCGGCTGAGAAAGTTGTCGAGTCCTGACGACGAGCGAACCAGTTACCGTGATTTTGGCTGGGTGAGCTGGCCGAGCAAGGTGAAAAAAAGAGGCGTATGACCTGATGATAAAAATATCCAGACGTCAAAAGGTGAACGACAAAGGCGTGGTGACCAGGGGAAATGTAGGGATGGAGAAAGAAAGAGAGTGTAAGTCAATGATGAAAGGGAGTGACGTGAAAATATGAGAAGAGAGAAAAACACCTCAGACGACCTCAGGTAGGGCTGCACAACTTCGGATGGTGGAGGCTGGCGGTATGTGAAACTATTAAGTCCTTGAAGCGGTTACCACAACGAAAGGGGAAGAGGATAAGAATGGGACAAGGAGTCAAGTAAATGAAGGCAGACACTGTGGCCTCGTGAAGGGGGCTGTAAAGCAAAATAGGCGGAAGGGAGAGACAAAGGCTTGGATGGGGCAGGATGGGGGTAGAGTGACAAGAGAGCGGCAGAATAAAAGTAAAATAAAAAAACAATTAAAAAATATTAAAAGACAGGAGATGCAGAGAATGGAAGTCGATATTGTACAGTTGTTCAATACCTCAAAACGAGGTAAGAAAAAAAAAGGACGAAGAAGCGCCAGCAGAGACAAAAAAGGTTGAAAACGAAGCGCCTAACAGCGAGGCTGACCACGATGTAGTTGAAAGGCCACACGAAACAGAAAAATGGCTCGTCGGTGGAGGGCTGCACAAAACAAGGGCAATATGCAAGACGAGGCCGAATGTGTTGGTGTTGGTGATGATGATGGTGATGGTATTGTTTGTTTGTTTGTTA
Organism: Sporothrix pallida; assembly: GCA_021396235.1. Lineage (NCBI taxonomy): Eukaryota > Fungi > Ascomycota > Sordariomycetes > Ophiostomatales > Ophiostomataceae > Sporothrix > Sporothrix pallida. The sequence continues at coordinate 425,228 of WNYG01000004.1, read as the reverse complement.
TTGTTGGTGGTGGTGGTGGTGGTGGATGTAGCTTTTGTAGCAGTGTGTTGTACAAGGACCGGAGGAATAGAAAGGAAGGGCCGGGGTAATGATGAGAAAGAGCTGGGGACGGGACAACATCAAGAGATGCAGAAACACAAAACATAAAGCAGATGGAAAGCGAGCAAGGCCGTGAGTACGAAGGGAGGCGAAAAGAACCAGAAGGACGTGACTCTGGAAACAGGCCAGTAGGAAAGGAAAAAGAAAGGTGAGCAAAAGATTAGAAAGCAAACTGATCGGCAAATAGCTTCCACATTTTGGGTATGCTCCCTTCTTCTTTTCCTTCCTTCTATTCCCCCCGTCTTTCCTTGTTCTGATTTCTCTCTTTGTTTTTGCCTGTCTGCAGCGCGAGATACGACCACCTGCAGGCACCAGAGGGGAGCCCTCAGCCACCGGCCTAAGAGAGCAGGTTTCCAAAACGGGCGTGTATTGGTGTTAGTCGGTCAGGTACTCCGTGTTCCGTGTGGGCAAAAGTGGAGGCAAAATGGCCGGTATGGATCATAACCAAGACTTCCTGGGTCTGTAAAAAATATGGATAACAGAAAACACAAATATTTTGGCACTCAAGGAAAATAATGAATACAAAATCTGCAGCAACATGACATGGAAAGAATGAAAGTTGTGTGATTCAGCCTCTGAACCGCGCGGCTCGCCAAAGAATCCAAAGAAGCCCGCCCCCAATGTGGCTGGCAAAACACGAAGATGTCAGATCATCGTCGAAAAAAGGGACAAAAGGCGAAAAAGACAGAGACGAGGCATAAAAAGAGAAAACGGAGTACGCCGTCTGGCAGGTGTAAGATACTGTACACAGTAATCTGTACAAATAAGTTGGTTGAATATGGCTTCTGGTCGGCAGACCGAAGGCAAACCGCATGAGGCTGAACTGGAAGACTGCCAGACTGCCATGGAGTTCTCTTTTCCCCTTTCTCTCATCACCTTCTTCGGTGTCCCTCGTCTCAAAAAGTCGACCCTGGGTAGGCCTATGGATCTGCCTTTACGTCGACGATGCACCGAAACAAGCGGTCTGGAAGGCGACAGACGGTTAAGAACAAAAGGAAACAGCGCCTCTATTTGACGACAGCATCCTCTTTCTTGGGCGTCTTGGCACTAGGGCCAGAGGACCCCGGTTCTATTGGGCGAGATGACATCTTGAAAAGAATAACACTGGTACATACTACTTGCACCAAAAAGACCAGGGTGGTGCATGGGCGGGCAGGGAAGCGGCGTGGAGGGTGCAAGTGACATGCATTGTGAGATGTTGAGCTTAGCAACAAGCGGCTTAGAAGAACGGCCGAAGAGATGGAGGGAAGATATCCTGACCACGGCGCATGCATTCGCCGGTACTGTAATTTTTGGTGCAGAAACACGCGTGCATGCTCATCGTAAGAGAAACAGAGATGGGATGGGTGAGGCAGGCAAGGCACGATGATACTGCGTGTCTGAGGAAAAAGAGGTCTGGGGTCCGAAAACTGGTGACTGTGTGAGATCTACAACCGTTTTGCTTCTGGGAAAGGGCAGCTAGTCGAGGTATCAAAACAATGAACCATAGGGGAAAGAGTACTTCGTCGACAAGAGACAGCAGTAAGAAACAGTGCTAAAAGGGCAGAGGAGCACTTGTTCGTAAACGAGGCTGCTGTGGTCAGAGGGTGGGGAGACAGAGAAAGGTGTGAAGAGATGTTCAAGGGGCGTGTGTTGAAAATGGATGAAGGGTGTGCAAGGAAACAAAGGGGGGTGAGAGAAGAAGTGTAAAATCCCACATCCATACTCTCGAGACTTCCCACCATTGCTTAAGAAGATGAAGACAAAGGGCCGAGTTCGAATAGCAAGTCAATATTGCAGGATATCTCCCAAAAAGAAGACGCAACCGATGCAGACTGACAAGGCCGGTGAGGTCAAGGTTGGTGGCTTTGTTTGTTGTCTTCATTCTTGCTTATTTTTGCCGTTGTTTTCCCAGCTTGGCCTTCAATCCTGGCCGAGGCTTTGCCCAGCGTGACCACTTCCCAAAAGCCATCATGGGGGAGTACAAAGCCAAGGACTGGCTGAGAAGCACCCAAGAGCAAAAAGAAAAGTGAGCAGCTGAAACCGAGAACTGGTGCTGCCTCTTTTTTTTGGACCTGTCCAAATTCAAACATTCAGTATTCAGAGCAGCCTTGAGATTCCGCATCGTACCTGGCATCTGTTGTGAAACACTCGTGGATACGGAAAGAGGGCTGTGCCCATCTGGGGAATTAGATTGATCGTCACTCCCGTCTTCCTGGTGGCATGAGAAGGTATCGATGATGAGGTAACTCACTTGTAAGCTCGCCCCGTCGAGGTACGGGCAAAAAAGTACTTGTGTTCCTGGTCGACAGACTGGATGGTAATTCGATCGTGATTCCACTTTATTTTGGAGCGCCGACGATTCCCATTCGTGGGTGGTCGGTGCTCATCCGGGAGACAAGGGTCTCTTAGACCTCTTTTCTTCGGACCTCGCACTTTGACTCGTGGGCCTCCTTTGTCAGATGCGAAAAGACGGACGAGAAAAGGGTAAGAAGGAGTGCATCAGACTCACAGACTATTGGACTCGATACTTTGATACTTCGGGCTTTGGAAGAAAATAACGGCGACGTTGTACTTGAAGCTACCGAGCAAGAGGAGTGGAAATAGTGGGAACGGCGAGGTGGAAACAAAGTGGGCACGAATAATACAACAGATACAACATAATAAGAGCGACACGGAATGGTGGGCAAAAAGAAGCAGAAAAAAGGGGACAACAAAAGGGAGAACCATCCAAAAAGGCGATGACGCAGGGCTGAGCCACGGACACTGCCCCCTTTGAAGTAGGTTCGGTGGCCACACCTTCCCCTTTCCTGCTTCGTGCCTTCCGGATCCGCGGTAACAGACCAGATGCGGGCTAGGTTCTTTCTAGAATGAGAACGAGAACGTTTTCGTGTAAGAGGGAAGGCACGCTCTTGCTGTTGCTGTTTGGCGTTGGTGCTGGGCGTAGCCGTTCAGTCGGCGTCGGTGTGTTTCGAGTTGGTGGTTGTTCTTTTTTGCCGACGACGCGACGGCTCGGCGAGCATAGAGACAAGAGTTGGCAAAGCCAAATGGTTTCTCCGCACGCCGGTTCTTTCTCCTCGGAGCATATTGTCCCTGATTACGCCGTCGGCAGATCAGGTACAGCATCTGTTTATGTTTACAAAGCGAGGGCAAGACCGGCGCTCAAGTGAACCTGCCCCGTTTGAGAGCCGGTGCCATCATCCATCATAAAATGTGAAATGCATAGGAAGGCGCGATGGGCGATGAGATAAACGGAAGGTACGGCGTGTCTTACGAGGTAATACGACGTATTATGGCAGAGGGTAAGAGCGATGGTACTAAGGCGAGGAGGCATCCACAAGGCCCAGACAAATAACATGACTATTAAGTCTAATATTTTGAGCAAAAACGTCGATGGTATTTTGAGAATTTAACACAGCAAGTCGAATGTTGAAGTATGTACTCCGTACATTTCCTCGTGCCTTTTCTGTGACTTGCAGCGCGACATCCCACCAAAAAAACAATTTTGGGGTGCCTTGCTTGAACGCCTAGCTGTCTGCCTTTTGGACTGGCCAATGATAAAAATGGGCCAATCGCTGCGTTGCATTATGATGTTGCGGCGGCAGGGACGCAGGCACGACATTGGACCAATGGTCTGGTTTGGGGGAAGGAGCGACCCCGGGAAGATGCGGCCTGGGCTTTTCAGATTGGCAGGTGCGGTGGCGGTTTGCAGAGATCGGAAGAGGGAATGTGAAGGAAGGAGGGGATGGAATAGTCGAAATGAAAGCCAAAACGATACGAGAATGGTAACCTCCAGAAGAGAAGAAAGAGCGACGTTCCAAAGTGACCTTTTCAGAAGGAACGAAACTTAAAATCGACTAACAAGCCCCTTCCCTTCCAAGACACCAAGAAACTCACCCCAAAGTGGTAATTTTTGAGATGACCAACGAGCCAAGTGACAAATAGTCGAGTTCACTGAGCGGCCCAAGCAAAAGGCCAAGGGTGACGCAGCGACAAGAATAGACTGAAAAGAATATCGAAATACCGCGGTGCAAATCACATTTAAACTAGAGTAAAAAAAGAAGTACAAAATACGGAAATGATAGCCGCCGTTGAAGAAGGCCCGTCACAGCCGGTTGTTTTTTCAAGAGTAACGGTTGGTTGATACACGTCTGCCATCTTTCTTTTCTGCTTTCAATATTTGCTGTCTCGTGATCCCTTTCTCAGCATACTTCGTCAGACTCCAGCGCGTACAACGTACGACGTAATAGGCTGTTGTCAAGTCGGTCGAAAGTTTGACAGTCGGACAGTTTGGTGGCTTTTGGTTGTTTTGGGTGGTGCTTGGAGTGACGACACTGTGAAGTTACAGGGGAAAGAACGATCCCCGTTCTCGAACTTCTTGCCTTCCTTCCTTGCAGGGGGTGTGGCCGGACGGGACAAGGCTGAGCAACACCTAAAAAACGCTCCTAGTCCACAAAGCGGGGCTAGCTTTGTATTGTGGGGCCCAGCAGACAACTAACACGAGCGAAATCGGGTTTTTCTGTGTGGTTCTGTTCATCAAAGCAGACAACGGAGTGAGGCTGTGCATCCGCGACAGACAACGAAATCACACAAATCTCCCTCGTCTCCCCTTTTCTTGCCCTTTTTCGTCCCTTTTCCTCACATTTCTCGGTTTTGCTTTCCCCTCTCGATGGGCTAGCCCGCCTGGCCATCTGCAGGCGCCATGTCCACAAATTCTAGGCAGCCGCGAAAAGAATAGATGTGAATGGTGAGTTGTGCGAGGTGAGGTCCGTTGCTTTCCTGTTGTTGTCGTTTGGGCCTCGTGTGGATGGTCCTTCCCCGTTCCTGCTGCTCCTCTCCATCCTCTCATCCTGTCTTGGCCTGCCATTCGGTATTTTTTTTCTTCGATTATTTGATTTTTCGAGTTTCCTTCATGCCCCTCGCCCTTTTTGCTGTCGCCTTTTTGTCGAGCGGCATCCACATCTGGACAAGTTTCTCCTGCGCCATGCTCTGCTGGCGTCGCGCCGCGTTGCCGTTCGTGTGCGTGTCCCGTTTTGCCAGATTCCTTGTGCGTGGCATGGCGATACTATGCCACAACATGGACACAGTATGCCAGTATGGCAGATTCCCTTGCACCTTTTCGGTCGGCGCCCTGCATGTGCCGAGCGATCTCCCCCCATTACGTCGAGTTACGTCGTCCATTCGACATGCTGCATCGACGAATCTCGCTCTTGCGCGTCCGACACTAGTATTGCCAGAATTAAGCATAAGGTAAAAAATAGAAACACGGGCGCCGCCGAGAATGGGGGGAAATGAGAGGAAGAGGAGGAATGGGAGGGAAATGAGGGTCCAGAGTGACAAGAATATCCCAAAAGAACCGGCAAGCTGAAGTGATGACGACGCAAACGGGCGTAGCAGAAGCGTGGAAACGTGGATGCAGTGCCGAAGTGAACAGGTGTCACACAAGAGATGTCGATAAGACTGTTTGGATATGCAGAGACGGAGTAAACATTGTACACAAAATACTCCGCAGAAGGAATCCCTCGACGGCAACGTAAAACAGGACCCGGCTGCGTCCTGGACAATATTCATTGGTGGAAAGGAAAGAGCACAGGATAATGGTGAAGTGACAATAAAAAAAAGACATCAAGATGACAAAAAAGGCGACCAAAACTGCACTTCAACTGTCCTAAAAATGGCCTTGCATCATGCCTTGCAACAACCGGTGAAGCAAGGCTGAACGGGTAAGGCCGGCGGGGAATGAACAAAAATGAAAATGGGCTTTATCAAAATATAGAGCCATGTTGTGCAGTATTAACGGGTATATCCCAGTGATGAAAACGAGGCTTGAAAAAGGAGTTCGTTCGGAAGGCCGTGTTTATTATGTGTTCATTCATTTTTGCTTTTAGATGTGAATTTCAGTGTCCGTAAATTCGTGCATCTTGAATGACATTTGTGAATGTTGTGTCAAACACCTAACATGATTCACAAGAAGTAGCTGGATTTCGCTACATATCGCGAAATATCAATCATGATGACGAGACAAACAATTCGACAAATTATATATGTATATATATCGTGGGATTTATTTTGTGTTATTTTGTCTTATGTTGCCTCTTTTTTTTTGTATAAAAATCTCCCTTTCATTTTGTCATGTAAAAGATTTATTTAAAAAAAAAAAAATCAATCAATATCACCAAATGCTTCTATCAACATCGCGGTTCCAAATACCTCGCAGGCAATCTCCCACCATTCTTCATTGCTTCTTCACCCCAACAAACATAAAAAAATGAGCTGTTGCTGCACTCTCCTGCATGTTCGATGTGTACAGCATCTTTGGAATAGGCAAGAAATGCGAAATGTTGGGAGGCAGCCAGGGAGCCCTTGCTGAAACGGCAGAAAGCAGCATGTCGCCTCAGATTCAAGGTTGACAAGATGACAGGAGTCGAGAAATAAATTGAACAGAGGGCACAGATGGTGATACAGAGTGAGGGATGCAAATAAACACACACATACAGAAGAGAATGATCACAAAAAATATGTCACTCGGAAAGACGCGAGTGGTCCGTGATGTGATGTAGGTGGTATTGTTTATCCTCAGTATCAACCCCCCCCTCCCGCATCCCGCATCCGCGACCGGCAAGTGTGGCCGAGGGAACAGCCGTGAACCGCAACTACGGACGTTGTCAAGGCTCGCAATGGTGTGCACATATTTTTTTTGAGCCGCATCTTTTGCCGTTTCTCGTCTCTGAAACTACCAATGTTGCGTTCGCCTTGTTTTTGAGGCGACAAAATAAAGGCAGCCACAGACACACACATACACACACAACCGGAAAGGAAGGAGTGACAACAAGGCTTACAATGTGTAGATTCGAGAATTCCCAAGGAATAGCGGCAAAAGTGCGATATATGTGAGCGACAAAACACAACATGTCAAAAGCGGCCAGCCCTCTAGGCTGGAGATGTGGTCAAAACAGTAGGCAAGGCTGCGTCCCGGCATATGGAGTGTGGGAGGTCCCTCTTTTTAAGCTTTCGGACGGCGGACAATTTGTCCTGTTTCGACAATAATAGGCGAGGGAGGGACTCCAAAAAAGAACATAACTATCACACAAGATGTTCACGATAGTTTACCATGGTTCCAGTGAAACGAACAGACAAGGCCGATGCAGCACCTCGTGAGATCGGATGAAGGAATGAGGCAATATCGAGTCGAGATCAGGCAGACTAGGCGACAGTCTTCGACTACAGAGGGACACCGAAGTGAATAAGGACACACGAAAGAGTAAGAGCCGCATGCCGAAATTTGTCACGAGAGCATTCACTACAAGGCTACGAAAGGTGCAGTATTATTTTTAGTTGGCAAACCTTGCCAGTTTTTGTTATTGAACCTTCCTGCGCTCTCTTCCGTTGGTACGAACAACGACGAAAAGAGCGCAAGAGAGGGACGAATAGACTAAAGATGGGTAGACCTGGTAGATATAGAAACAAAACAATAGCAAAAGTCAAATCAAGTGGTAGGTAAGAAACGCCACTTTCCCATTGCCCCTTAGAATTACCCTTTCCTTTGTGCAGCAAACAAGATGGAAAACAGAGGAAAGCAAACACTACGAAAAGACAAAAGACAAGATCAAGATCATAAATACGACCTGGTTCGGAAAAAACAAACAGGGGAGAAGGAGGGCGCAAGAGAGCAAGAGGGCCAGCGAGTGGCGAGATGAATAAACATAACGTAGGGAGGGTTTTGTAGAGCTGCAGAGCCGCAACAAACCCCCCACACTACGTAGATGTTCACACATCGTCCTCGAGGAACTTATAAACGAACTTGAAGTCCGCCTTGCGTCTGTTCATCCTAGATAGGGGGAAGCATGTTAGTAAGTGAAGAGTACATCATATAGATACTGTACATGGATAAAAAAATAAAGGTTAATGCTGCGGTTTGAACATACCATGTGCTCTCGTAGTCAAAGAAGCGGTAGGTGCCCTGTTCGAATTCCTCTGTGATGCTCTTCGGCTCTTCGTGGCGCTGGAACCACGTCTGGTACTGTTTATGGAACCGCCAGCTCATGTCCTTGAGGGCCTTGGCCGCCAAGTACTGCTGGTACGTTCCCTGCTTGTAGTAGAACACATAGAACAGCGTGTCCGGGTCGATACGGTTGTACAGCCGCGGGTCGTCCAGCAGAGGCAACGGCTCTTGTGGGAAGTTGGACGCTGAGTGATACCGCACGTCCGGTACGTAGCGCCGTGGCGGCTCCGCGTCGTTCGCCTCAATGGGTCTGCTCAAAAACGCCTCACGGTCGCGGACTGCTGTCGCCAGGTTCAGAACCGGCGGGCGACTCTTAGTCACCTCGAACGAATCAACCAGGTCCCGGAGAGATGCCGGCAGATGATAGATAGACTCCTCATCCCGGCGCTCCTGCTCCTCCACGGCGGCCGGTGCCGGTGCCGGTGCTGTTGCCGATGCTGGTGCCTGTGCGTGCTTGCCGTTCGAGATGCCATTCGATTTCGACGGTGCTTTACTCGATGTCTCTGCTGCCTCGGCCGGTGTCGGTGTTGCTGTGGGAGCTGCTGCTGATGCCGCCGCTGCTGCCGCGTTCTTGCTGCGTCTCGACTGTGTCTCGGCCTTTGCAGGCACGGCAGCTGCAGGAGCTGCTGAAGAAGATGCTGGCGTCGCCACGGAGACGGCTGGCGAGTGGGACTTGTCGGACATTTGCGCGTGTGTCGGCTTGGGCGAGTTGGCGGCACTAGCAATCTTGGTGGCCTGGACAGCCGGGATGGCCGCCGTTGTTGGCGGCTGGGACGGTGCCGCGCCAACCGGCGGCGGTAACGGTGCAATGCCCAAGTTCAGCTTGTCGCTAGCTGCCGCAGCCGCAGCGGCTGAAGCGTACTTGAGACCCTCGCCGGCAGGTCGCGTTGGTATAGATGCGGGCTTCATTGTCGATGCCATAGAACCATTGCTCAGCGTCGGTAGCGGCGTATGCAGCGTCGCGAGTGCTGGTAATGGCGACTTGAGCTGTGCCGACGGCCTCCGCCCGGATGTCGAAGCTTCCGCTGCTACTTGTCGTGCCGCCTTGCCCGTGACTGTTGTTGATGCAGCTGCTGGCGCCTTGGTCTCGATCTCGGCGTCGCCTTGTATGGAGTGGTTGTCTTGCGACGAGACCTTGTCGTTGTCCAGGTTCATGCCAAAGGCGTCTTCGTTCTCTTCCAGATTCAGGTCGTCGTACATGGTGTCGTCCTCCATGAAGTCGCTCTGCATGTTGTCGGTAACGTAGTAGCGTATGCTCTCTTCGAGATCAGCGACCTGGTCAACATCGACGCCACCGTTTTCGAGTGAACGGCGGAGCAGCTCGAGTTTGCCCTGGTGCCATTTATGTCGTTCAATGGTGCGTTCGATTTGCGCCATACGCTCGGCCTTGGCACCGTGCATCTTGCCGCGCTTCATAGTCGCCTGGATGGTTTCGCTCTCGGCCTCCAGTGTTTCGATCTGTTGCTCCAGCTCGTCGACCTGGGCGCCGATGAACTCGCCTTTTGTGACCTTGGCCTGTTCTTTGGGGTCGAGTTTTGTCGCTGCTGACAGGCCTTCTTTGGAGTAGGCTTTCGTCTTCATGGCTTTCTCAACGGCCTTGAATCGCTCCATTTGCTGTGGGTGGGGGAAACCATCAGTTAGCCCATGACAATCGCATCGCAGAACAACTGCAGACAAGCAGAAGATAAGTTCTTCGGGCACAACATAATGACAAGAAAAGAGGACTTACAGTCTCGATAAGTTTGCGATTCTCCATGAGAAGGCTCTTATCCTTGATCTCGTTGCCGGCTGCCCATGTCTTGATCTGATCGCGTAAACGCTGCAGCTTCTTGATTTCACGCTTTAGGTTGTCTTCCAGCTTCTCTTTCTGGGTAGGGTTGTTGGATTGCTCGATCTTCTCGTAAATGGCATTAAACTCCTCGACACCCTCTGACACCTTCTTGAAGCATTTATCAACTTCCTGTTGAAGTTTTCGTGCGGCCATGGTGTCGGTGGTCGGCGGCAGTCGTGACTGTCGCCAGGGAGGAAAGGGTGAGGCAAAAGTCGGGGTCGTGATAGGTCCGGGAGGTCCAGCCCGGTAGTCGTCGGAGAGGAGAGGGAGGTAGGTACGATAACGCGGTCGGCGGTCGGCCCGGTGTCAATCCGGAGGCGACGACAATGCGGTTAGGGGATTCGGCGTAGGGTATGTCGGATGTGTGCAGCAGCCTCGTGCTCTGTGGCTGTGACCTGATGGATGACTGTGATGAGGCTGATAGATGCAGTAGTGATGTCGTCGGAAGGTGCTTGCGAGGCGCAAAAGGCAAAAAGGCACGGCGTAGTCGTGGAGTAATTAACCCGCCCTTGCTGGCCGCCTCTAGTGTATGGTTGCTTGACTGCGCGCAGGTGATTCGGTGGTCTTCAGATTTTTCGGGGCAAATGGCATTAGTTTGGTTTTCCTAGTTTTTTGGGTTCTCGACGGCTTTGCTTTGTCTTTGTGGTTGTGATTCGTAAGATAGCAGCGGTAGTACGCACCAAGCGGGCTAGCACTAAAAATGCGAGCAACCTGAGAAGCTGACGGCGGGATCGAGCTGTCGATAACGATGTTCTGTTGTGGTAGAATGTCGTGAGAGCATAGAGACAGAGTGGCCAGTGCGAAAAAGGTGAAAAGTGAGGCCGTCTGGCAGGATGTGGAGATGTTGGCATGGGGAAGGGAGAGTGGACAGGAAAGGAGTGGACGAATGCGTGTGTGTCTGTTCGCACTGGGCAGGCGCGATGGAGCAACCAGCACCCACCTGCACCTGCAGCATGTTGCCAGCGAAACAAAACGAGGCATGTCGGCGAGCTGGGAAGATAAGTGGGGCAATCAATCCCAAACTTGCAGGCGGCTGCACGCTGAAAGCGCCCGTTTGCAGATTTTTGCAATTTAATTTTGGATTTATTTTATTTGTCTCACAGCTGAGACGTCAGACACAAAATATGTCACGTGATGGTTTCGGATCGGTAGGGATTGAATTGAGGATATTGAAGGAAGCATATTCAGTATTTCACGTACGGTGTGCTCGTTGTGTTCTCAGCCGATGCGCCTCAATCCGTCATGAACTATTTTACATTTACTCATTATTCTATCACATTTACAAAAAGGCGGACAAGTGCACAGTGATATTCAGTAGTGATACACGAATTGCACCAATTGAAATTGCGTCACATGACCATATTTTGAGCCTATCACATGTGGCACAGCGCTAAAAAGCTCCGCTGAACACAAAGCTGTAGGGCTGCTGGGAGCTCACTGTAATACAGCGGGCCAGTGCGCCTCCTGTGCAAGGTCGTCCACTGCTACTGATATGCGATATGCAGGGCAAGCGGCTTCACTTTGTGACATTCACCGTGTCCTCCCATAGTTTGGCATAGCAACGACAAAATGAAGGGTGGGTGCCGTCAATGATTACTATAGTGCCAGTCTCTGCCCAAAGAACTACGCTAATGGCCTCACAGCAATCCTCCAGCGCGTGTTGTCGGCCTCCGTGACGGTCGAAAAGGAGCTCGTCTCGTCAATCGGCAAAGGCGTTCTGGTCTTTGCGGCCGTGGCTCCAGGCGACACGGAGAAGGATGTAGACTCGTTGGCAGCCAAGGTCGTCAATATGCGACTATGGGACGACGAGGAGGGCGGGAAGGTATGTACATGGCACTGCCAATGCAGATATCTGGAGTCTTACTGACAGAAACAGTGGAAGAAGAACGTTCAAGACATCAATGGCGAGATTCTCTGCGGTAAGTCCAAAGAGGCCGTGGCAAACAAAGATAATAAATCACATGGCTCTCACTTTTTACTGACATCTCAGTCTCACAATTCACGCTGCTGGCGTCCACAAAAAAGGGCAATAAACCGTCTTTCCATGGAGCTCTCGGCGGCGACGAAGCCCAACGGCTCTACAACTATTTTGTGCAAAAAGTCCGCGAGAACTTTGCGGAAGAGCGAGTCAAAGACGGCGTGTTCCGGGCCATGATGGAGGTCGCCCTGGTCAACGACGGACCGGTGACGCTGGAGTTGACATCGCCAGCAAAAGCGAACCAACAAAATCAGACAAATCAGACAAATCCACCAGCCAAGTCGGCGTCATGATGACGATGCATGGCACGTATATAGAGTGTCCTTGGAGCGTTTGGTAAACAAAAAAGTCTGGCCAGGCCGTTTGAAAATAAAAGAGCAGGCGCACAAAAATACCAAATAGACAAAACATTTACGAGTTGCTGTCTGTATCTTGAATGGCTGCCGTCGAGTCGTTTGTCGTCAAACGCCGAAATAGGTGTGTGAGTGGCCATAGCGGCGGCCCGCCAGCGGCTACTGTACCTGTGTATGAATGGCGCGTTATGTCCCTTTGTGTGTGGTGTGCCTGTGAGGCCTGCTCCTGCCCCGCGCCGCCAGCGTGTGAGAAAAGGCGGCAGGAAGCCAATTCACATACCAGATTCAAAGGGAAGGAGCTTCCTGCAGCCCCACTTCCGTGCTTTCCTCTGGATTTTGAACCTATGGCGTTGTCTAGAAGCTTCCACTCGAATTCTTTCCTCCTTTGACTTTTTGTCCTCCTATCCTTTCAGTCTGTCTACAGCTCACTTTTACGAAGACCCAAACTGAAGCAAGGCCGAATTGAGAGCAACCCCACAGCGACGTGAGTGGCAGACTGCAAAGAGACATAGACTGCAGAGTGCCGACCTCCGTGCCCCTGTTCCTGTCAACATACAAGAAGGGCAAACGCACCCACCAGTTTCGAACTAGAGCTGGTAAGTCAGCAGTCAGATCTGGCGGAGCTCTTTTTCTCCAATCCATTGACCTCACTTTCACTTTTGCTGCATTTCTGCATCTCAGCTTTTCTGCTTTTCAGCTTGCCCTTTTAGTCTCTCCAATACTCTCTCTTGTCACTCAATTCTCACACCGCAACAAGATCATTCACAATGGCGGACGAATCTGCAAAGGCCCAGCGCCCCCGCGTCTTTTTTGACATCCGCATTGGCAACAAGACGGCCGGCCGGATCGTCTTTGAGCTCTTCAACGATGTCGTCCCCAAGACGGCCGAGAACTTCCGTGCGCTCTGCACGGGCGAGAAGGGCACGACGTCGGACGGCAAACCGCTCCACTTTAAGGGGTCCATCTTCCACCGCGTGATCAAGCAGTTCATGATCCAGGGCGGCGACTTCACTGCGGCCAACGGCACGGGCGGTGCGTCCATCTATGGCGAGAAGTTCCCCGACGAGAACTTTACGCTCAAGCACGACCGCCCCTTCCTGCTGAGCATGGCCAACGCCGGCCCGGACACCAACGGCTCGCAGTTCTTCATCACGACGGTGCCCACGCCGCACCTCGACAACAAGCACGTTGTGTTTGGCCAGGTGCTGGCCGGCAAGTCGGTGGTGCGCCAGGTCGAGAACATTTCGACGCAGCCGGGCGACAAGCCCACCAAGGACGTTGTCATTGTGGACTGTGGCGAGCTTAAGGGAGACGACGCCATTCTGTCGGCCGACGCGCCCAAGCAGCCCGACGCACTGGGTGATCCTTACGAGGATTTCCCTGAGGACGAGGCCGAGATCGGTGTTAGCGCTGCCGAGGCTGCCAAGTCGTCCAGCGCACCGGGCGCGGCAGCAGCAGCCGATCCGCTGGCCAGCCTGACGGGCGGTAGCACGGCCACGCTCTCTGCTGAGCGCATCCTAAAGATCAGCACGGACTGCAAGGGCTACGGCAACACGGCGTTCAAGAACGGCGACTGGAACACAGCCCTCGAAAAGTACCACAAGGCCCTGCGGTACCTCAACGAGGACCCTGACCTCGACAGCGCCCCCGAGGGCACCAAGGCCGCCCTCGACCAAGTCCGTATCAGCGTCAACAGCAACGCAGCCCTGATGCACCTCAAGCTGGGATCGTGGCAGGAGGCCCGTGTGGCTGCCACCAACGCGCTCGAGGTGCCCGGCATCTCTGATGCTGACAAAGCAAAGGCGCTCTTCCGTCGCGGCCAGGCGCTGGTCAAGCAGAAGGACGAGGAGGATGCACAGGCCGACCTTGCCGAGGCCCACAAGCTGGCACCCAACGACGCCAGCGTGCTCAAGGAGCTGAACCAGGTCAAGGCGGCACTCAAGGCTCGCCGCGAGAAGGAGAAGAAGACGTACCAGAAGTTCTTCTCATAGACGGTGAGGGAGGGACGAGTGGGGGTAATACATGTATAAGCCACCAGGCCGGCAACGAAGAGCAAACGACCGGCGTGCGGTAACCATCGAATTTTGGGCATTACATGACGCATGGCGTTTATGAACATGAGGCGGGTGACAGTCTGGAGGAAGGAAAATCAAGCATTTTAGGGAACTAAGCATCATCTTGAAAACTGAGAACCAATAATAGCAATGACTATCTGCAAAACACTAAAATTCGAGACTTGCCGAAGACTCTAAAATTCGATACTTACCGAACGAATCAGAATCGTCCATGGAAGCCTTACGCGCCGTCAAAGACCCCTAAAACCCTGAATTCGTAATCTGGTTTTGTTAGCGCGTCCCGTGAGCCACCTTCTTGTGACTCTTGCGATGTATCCAGTACACCAAATGAACTAGATGTTGCCTAATACGGTAATCTGCCGAGCACAGAAAATACCAGGCCGTGGCCGTGTGTAAGTGCGTATGTCGACGCCACTGTAGCAGAACCCTACTGTAGTCTGCGCAGGCTCGTCGATACTTTTGTTTTCCATATCCCCTTGCTGCATATCACGGGTATATTCACTCGCGGCCTGGCGCTGGCCTCCACTAAGAGGCTGTGGGCAAATATTCACTACTTGTTGGTGATGACAGTGTGTTATTCACGTACATTTTGTGTGCTCACCGTCATTGCGTACACAGACAGATACGCAGACATATATATAGAGATGCAAGACCAGTCCGCCTCGATATGGGACGCAAAAAAGCTTCCTCCTGTTTAACCCTCTCACTCGACATCCCCCTTCCCTCTCTATCCTCTCTTTTCTCTTCCCTCTCTATCTCTTCATATTTCCATATTCCCATAACCCCATATTCCCGAACCCCCATCTGTTCATCTCTTCCCTTCTGTAAAATTCAACCCCTGCTACGTCTGTATCATTTACAGACGATAGCACCCGGGTTCCGGAACCAGAAGCACCAAGATGAGCGCCTCCAAAGGCAAGACCTTGCCCTCCCACCCCTTCAACTACAACCCGGATTTCAACGCTGCTTTTGGCTATGGATTCCTGGAAAGCGCCCCGCTTAAATATGAGCACAAGCTGCAGGTCCTCGGCATCCACTGCGATCGCCGCGTCCCCGTATTCAACTCGCAGAATTTTCCCGTGTTTCTGACAATCCCCAAAGGCATTCCCTCTCCATACGACACTCGGCTGATCGAGACCGCTCCTCCTCATATCCGGGCCCAGTTCGACCAGCTGACAGCGGGCTTCACGCCGCTTCGCCGTGGCGACGTGTCCCTGACCGCTGCCGATAGGGCCCCCGAGCTGGAGAATTGGACTCATGCTGAGGCCTTGGTGGCGCTTGATGAGTATGCCAGGGCGCAAGAACAGCACAGGCTCAACGAGCGCCTCCAGCGGCTCAACCAGCAGCACTCCCAGCAGAATGCTCAGCATAATATTCAGCAGAATATCCAGCAGGTCCTCCAGCACAATGTCCAGCAGCACGCCCAGCAGCATCTCCAGCACAATGCCCAGCAGCACTCCCAGCAGAATCAGGCTGAGATCCACCGGGTCCACGAAGCCAACGGCAATGTCTATGATGTGCTCTACAACAATGTGCCCCCGAGCGGCTGCAACGGCACAACTTCATTCGAGCCGCTCCCTGGAGCCGACACAACCTTCCGGGGCATCGATCTTGAAACTTTCAATTTCGAGGATGTCGTTGTCCGCACCGAGAATCCGAAGGACGGCATCATCCATACGGTTACCTACTTTGCCAATCTGGAACGCGACAGGAAGCTTGCTTTAAATATGCCAACAACTTGGTCGCTTGAGCAGAAAAAGGAGTTCACTGGAGCACTCGCCAAGACCCTGGCATATTATGTGGACGGAGAGGGGACCAGAGAAGAACAAATTATAGTGAATGCGATGCAAAGGCGGTGGAGGCAGCAAGAAGCGGCCTTCATTTCAAATACGTCCCTTAACCCGAATGCCCAGTCATTCGTTCAGGCTCCGGTACAGGCTCCGGTACAGGCTCCGGTTCAAGCTCCGGTTCAAACTCCGAGCAACGCTTCCGATTCCAGCAGCACCGTCGTCCCCATCCCCACTCCGTCAAGCACTGACGGAACTCATGTGAGCAACAACGGCAACCAAGTCAACCAGGTCAACCAGGTCAACCAAGTTGACGAAGCGGCAAATCAGGGCTCGGACTAGCGGTCCGGCCTTTTAATCGCCGCGTCGGCGGCCGCCCACACAGCAGTCTCCTCCACCGCCGGGACTGTTCGTGCACGGTCGCCTCTTCCGCTGCTTCGCGTGAACTCTTCTGCTTCGGTCTCGGCCACCCCATCGGCTGAGGCCACGCCAGTGCCTACGCCGGCGCCTGCAAAGATAAAGGTTCACGTGGCAGTTCCTGACAAAAAGTCTGACAAACAGTCCGACCAACTGCCTGCACACACCCCCGTGGAAACGCCCGTGGAAACGCCCGTGGAAACGCCCGTGGCAGGGCCTGCTCAAGAAACCAGTGAGAGCAGCAGTTGCCCGCTACTCAACTCCCCAGGTCCATCGGCTCCAGGCTTCCTGCTACCAATCACGGGCTATGAATTTGAGCTCAACCACAGCGGCAACCGTCAGGAACTCCGCCGTCAGAAGCAGTGGGCCCAGACGCAGTTGTTCTCGTGCAACGAGAACAACCGCTTCAAGCACACGCAGACAACTGCGTGTGTCGTCGCCGTCAACGGCCACATTATCGGTCCATACCGGGCGGAGAGCCTGCGCTGCTTTGGAACCAACCCCGAAGTCGCAGGATTGCGGGTGACCATGACTGTGTACGAGGACTACCCCGACACCAAGGACAACAAAGCCGGCGGTGTCTTTGCAGATGTCCACAAAAGCGGCAAAGACACTTGTGGCGATATGCCCGTCTACCGCCGTGCCACGCTCGTTTTAAAGCACCAGATCATTGTCCCTCATTCGGCACGCAACAGTTTCAACCACCTCCACCACCAGAACCACAACCACAACCAACAGCGCCAGGATTTCACACCGGGAATCCTGCCGCCGTCATCCGGCACGGCTAATATGCCATTAATGACAGGCTTTGTGGATGGTCTGGCCCGGCGCAACAGCTCGGCTGCTTCGGTAGCCAGCACTCGGACCCGGACCAATACGGGCCAGAGCACTGCCAGCAGCACTGGCGGTGCCAGCACAATCAGCACGGCGCCTTCGACCAGCCATCGATTCAGTGTCTCGTCCACAAGGTCGGACGCCTCGATGGCATCGGTACCATCCACATCGCACCAACACCAACACCAATACCAGCACCAGCAGGGCCGCCGTTACCTTTTTGCCACGACCACAATTCCCCTGCAGTCTGGCGTCTCGGCCAGACCGGGCTACCGTCCTGTCGAGGCCGGTCACGCGGCAGAACGTCTTCGCAAATGGGGCGGCCAGCCGGATAAAGGTGTTTTCGGAAACTCGTGGCTCGTTCACATGTCGATCGAGCCCGGCCATGTGCGCCATGAAGTAGATTGCAAAATGATGGAACAGGTTCAGCGACTGGCTGGACATCGCCATAGTGTGGGGGGGTATTCGGGGATTGCACCCCACGCTACTGCCGGTGATTCGATGCCAGTCTATACCATGCGCATGGTCAACGAGAATATGGCGAAGTTGGTTGCTAGGGAAGGCACGCTTTCCGTGATGCTGTCGAATCACATCACCCAGAAAAGGATTGCTCGCCAGTGCCCGGATCTGGTGGCCATGTGGGTCATGGCCCAGGAGAACTTGTAATGTACGTACTGAGTTGGATACAAATCCAAGGATATGTCTGGTAGCTACCAACTTTGTAATGCATTTGTGTGATACAGGCATTATACAAAGATAGTTATAAATTGATTTATTAAAAGCTGACCGCGTCGTTTTCAATTTGTGCCTGCTTGTGATATCGTTCATGCAATTTAGGTGTAGCTTTCGTAGTTCAGAGACGTCTTTTCTAGTCTGTTGTCGTTACTGCGGCTGTCGGTGGTGCTTCTGGTGCAGCCTGCTCCTCTCCCTTTGGCTCAACCGCTGTCTTTTCCAGACCAAGCACTGCCTCCAACTCATCCGTCTCGGCGTGGTCCCGTGTGTTCTTCATGCGGTGGCACCACGACACAGTCACAGCACTTCCGTCTCCAGGGTTTTGAAACAAGAATTCACCGCCTACTTGGCGCTGGTTCCCCGACTTGAGTGCCAGACCTTTGGGGAGCTGGCGAAGGCCCTGGGCGATTGACCGGAACGACGACGCCCACATATTGGTGTGCTTCATGTACTTGGGCGGCGCGCCCATGGCCAGCGAACAAACCATGCCGAACTCGTCGTAAAGACGGCGAGTCGGGTCTGCATACACGGGGTAAGCACACGCCGAGGCCTCGACGTACATGTCAATCAGTGACGGGTCGCCGCAGCCGACGACGACGATTTGTGTTGGGGTCGGCGCCTTGGCGAGAGCTGCGAGCGGGATCGCCTCGGACAGGATGCGAAGATATTCTTGGCAGTTCTATACGTGTCAGCAAGAAGAAAGTAAAATGCCAATTGAACACCAAACACCGAAATACCCAGCAAACTTACACCGCAGAAAAAGTGACGGACAAAGATGACGAGCGTCTGGCCCTTGTAGTCCGCGTAGAGGCTCTTGAAAGAATGCGATTTGCCCTCGCGGTCGAGAATGGGCAAATCTGCCGTCTTCTTTATTGTGCTGCTCGAGGGGAGCTTGTTGTCGGTGCGTACAGAGCCCGTAAAGTTCGCCGGATTGACCCCGTCATTGTCGGTCGGCAGGGCACAGGCGGCGCCTGACATGTCCTCAGACGCGGTCATTGCGTGGATTGGGTCGAAGAAGTGTATGCTAAGAGAATTTACCGCCGCGAAAAGTAAACAAAGTAGTAAATAAAGCGACGATGCGGAAAAGGGGCAAAATAGTCGAGATGTCGAGAAAAATGGAAAGAAAAGACGAAAGACGTGCAGATGGGGAAAGAGCAACCAAGATGTGTCGTCGATGGGAAGGAGCTTGTGATACGCCTAAATAGGAAAGGTCGATCGGGGGGAGTGCTGCCAGGGAAGCAAAACGGTTTTCTGCTCCAGTAATTTTGTAGGCCGGGACGGGCCAACTTACACTTCGCTCGGGGCAATAGGCCCCACTTTCAGTGCTGATCCGGGCTTGGGTTTCATCCGTGTCAGAGCTCGAAGCTGAAGTAATACGAGGATCCCCGTTGGTGACAGCTTCTGCACGTCTGGCATCAATTGCTGGCTGTAAAATTGTTACAAAATGGCACAAAATTAGATATGGTGCTATTGACGTCGCCGAGCGGTATTGTTTTATTTCCCGATTTATTTTATTTTTATTTTTATTTTTTTAAGAAAGAAAAAAAAAGAAAAAGGAAGAGGGGAAGTAAATAATAAATGATCGAGTAAATGATATACTATCTTGAATAAGAGAATAACACGAGAGAAGGTCCAGTTATCTAGCAGAATTTATCTAAGTTTATAGATAAAAAAGTAAGACCAATAGGCAAAAGCCTTTACACTTGACAACACTTTTCATCAGTCACTGATCGAGGAGCACAACATCTAGGAATAAAAATGCAATTTCCCACCCTGTGCTTGTCTCCGGATCTCGTAGCACCACCCAGCACTATTTATATATGTCTGCTTCCATTTTGTTGATCTACGTTTATCATTTTCTTTTTGAAATACACTAGTCCGCCATTCATACGTCTTGCAGACGAAAAAAAATCAACTCTATCCGCCACTTCTGGCCCGGCGCACGACCCACCACAGACTGGCCTGGAATCGTTCGAAGCCCTCGTGAAGAGCACGAACCCAGGCCCAAGCCACCGAGTAACGGTGCCTGACCTCCTTCAAATAAAAAGCCACCCGAAACCACGACACTCGCGGCTGGCAACGTCTTCAGCTACATTAGACAATGCAGCGGCTCAGTCGGTCGCTGACACGAACCTGTATCCATAAGGACATGGAAGGCTCTGTGTCATTGGCCAGCCAAGGTTTATGGCCTGAATCATTCATGTCCTATCCCATGAAGAGAGATCTTGAGAGGGTAGAGTCAGAGGCGCAGCCTCGTGCTGCCCATTCGATGCCACCATCGGCGGCCCGGACTGCCCGAGACGGGGTAGTTTGGCGCATCTGGCATATAGATGCTGTTTCTGGCCACCGACTGGATGTGCTCAGGGTTGAGAACCTCTTCATGGAGGAAAGAATACCAAAAAAAGTGCCTTTTCTCCCTCCTTGAAAAAAAAAAAGAATATTTTGAGAGCCTATATCGGCCCACTACACGCACACAGCTCAGTCGTAGCCCGAGCCGCCAATCTGGCTGGCAAAGCCGGTGGTGCTGATGCTCTGCTGGTCGTCGTCGTAGCGCCGGTAGCCGTTGTTGCCCGCGAGGCGACCGCTGTTCTCGACGTAGTCCTTGAGGCGGTCGCTCTGGCTGTACGAAGTCATGCGGCCGTTGGCCACAGTGTCGTGCAGACCCGCGCCAAGGCTGACACCACCCTGGCCGACGCTTTTGCCGCCGAGAACGCTGGAGCCAGCGGTGATATCGGTGTACTCGGAGTTGGCGACGCTCTCACCGGCGACACTCTCGGCACCACCGCCACGGTTGCGGCCCTTTCCACCAGAACGGCCCATGGCGCTGGCACCGGGCAGACCGGGCCACTGGTCGGGGCTGAAGCTCGAGAACATGGCCGGGTAGGCAGAGCTGAGGTTGGCGCCACCACCGATAGCAGAGCTGTGGATGGAGGAGACATCGTCGGGGATGTAGGACATGATTGAGCCCGTGTCAAAGTCACGAGCGCCATTGCCACCGTGGTGACCGCCGTGATGGCCATAACGACCGGCACTGCTGGGGCCACCAGGACCACCAGGACCACCAACACCAGCACCGTGACCGCCGCCGTTGCCCATGCTGCCTGCGCCCATGCCGCCGTTGCTGACTTCGTTGCCGATGCCGTTGCCAAAGGCGCGGGGCGGGCGGTAGCTGTGCTTGGGTCGGCTGAACTGGTGGAGGGACGGCTGCAGGTTGCTGAGGGGACCCTCGACGAGGCACTTGCTGTCCTTGAAGTGGACAAGCAGGTGGTACCACAGGTCGTGCTTGGCGAGGACCTTGGGGTTGCCGATAATAACGAGACCGTACTTGGCGCGCGTGAGAGCGACGTTGAGACGGCGCGGGTCTGACAGGAAACCGATGCCGTGGTTCTCGTTGGAGCGGACACAAGACAGCACAATGTAGTCCTTCTCACGACCCTGGAAGGCATCGACGGACGCGACCTCGACCTCCTTGTAGCTCTCCTTCTTGAAGGTGCCCGTGTTCTGCATGGTGGTGACAATGTAGCTGCGCTGACCCTCGTACGGCGTGATGACGCCAATGTCGGCGGGCTTAACGCCGGCTTTGAAGAAGCGCGTGACAATCTTTTCGACGTTTGAGGCCTCAGTGCGGTTGAGGTACGAGGTGCCAGACGCCGATATCTCCTCGTTGCCCAGGTTGGACCAGAACATCATGGGCGTGTCGCCGACTGGCCAGGGGAAGTCGACGTCGCTGCGCAGACGCTCCTGGATGGTCACGCCGTTCTGCAGGGAACCCTCGTAGAACATGTTGGACGGGAACTCGGCAAGATGCGGGTGCATGCGGTACTGGACGTTGAGGCGGATGGGCGAGAAGCCGAGCTTGACGAGACGCTCAAAGAGCGACTGGTTAAGACCGGCCTTGGCGGCCTTCTTGTTCATGATGACGGGACCCAGCTGCTTGTGGTCACCAACCAGGACAACCTGCTTGCAGCCCAAGACAAGAGGAATCATGCACTCGGGCTCGGCCGACTGGGTAGACTCGTCGATGAGAACGTTGCGGAACTTCATCTTGGACAGGCGCGGGTCGCCGGCACCAACACAGGTGCAGCAGACAACGTCGGCGTTGGTCAGAATCTCGCGCTCGGCGGCCTTTGTGAGCTGCTTGAACTTCTTCTCGTCGGCGCTGGACAGCTCGCCAATTTCGTTCTTGAGCTGCTGCAGACGGGCCAGCTCGACGTTAGTGTCGTTCATACGGACCTGCTCATGAAGAGCCAAGAAGTTGACAGACGACTCGACATCCTCGCGCGACTTGGCCGTCAGACGCACAACCTTGAGTCCAGTGCGGTGCACACGCTCGCAAAGCTGGTCGACGGCGACGTTGGACGGCGCGCACACGAGCACCTGGCTGCTGTTGAGCTTGGCCAGGTGGTAGATAATGGTGGCGGACGTGACCGTCTTGCCCGTACCGGGCGGGCCCTGGATCAGACTGAGGGGAGTCGAGAGCACGGCCTTGATGGCGCTGATCTGGCTGCCGTTGAGCTCGGGCAGGGCGGGAGCCGTAAACTTCTTGGGCATGCTGGTCTTCATGGGCGCCACAGCAACCTCGTGGCCGAGCAGCTTGTGGAAGATGTAGCCAGACACACTCATCTCGTCGACGGCAAACGTCTTCATGGCGACCTGCATGCGGTCGTACGAGGTGGCCTTCCAGACGTAGTCGGCCGAGAAGTTGTGGGTGCACTCGGTGGGCACCGACTTTTCGTTGCCTGTCTTGCGCAGCTCGAGCGTGACCTCGTCCGACTGGTTATTCGGGATCTTGACGACATAACCAACGCCGTCCCAGGGCTGACGCAGCTCGCCCTTGTACTTGAGGCGCATCTCGTCACCGACAGCCAGTTTGACGTCACCAGACTCGATCTTGGGCAGGATGAAGCTGGCCATGTGCTTATTGTTGAGACCAAAGTCCCAGCGGATCACCAGGTTGTCCTCGCTTTGGGCCTCCTTGAGCTTCTTGTCGTAGTCGGACTCCATCTTGACGAGCGGGCCAAAGATGTTCTGGTAGTGGTAGGGGTCGTCGTACTTGAGCAGAACCGGGTGCGGGTCGTCGTCGACGCTGGCGGCGCGCTCCAAATCCTGGACCGTGGCGTTGGCGTTATCCTTCCACAGCTCCTCGAGACGGGCAATCATGGGCGGCGTCAGGTGGCGAGCACGCAGCTGCTCGGCGTCGCTGGGCTGAGCCACAAGCCACGACAGGAACTGGCGGTCCTCAATGAGTGGCTGCCAACGGGCCACATCCCAGCTCATATCTTTGGCGGACGTGTTGGAGACACAGGACTGACGGCACAGCAGAACAACGACGGTGTCTGACTTGGCAGGGATGAAACCGAGAATGAAGACGTTGCGGGTGCCGCAGTTGTAGCACTCGAGGACGGTCTCGCCGAGCGAAGAGTCGGGATGAAGTTGGACTTCCTTGTGACGGGCACGGACGAGATGGTTGACAATGTGCGACGACATGGCGTTGCCGCGGGCACTGCAGAACCACTTGTTGCAAATCATGCACTTGACGACCGAGGCCGGCGAGTGGATGCCGCAGTAGGCACAGGCATGGGCCGGCAGCTCCTGCTCCTTCTCCTCTTCCTCAGGCTCGCCCAGCTTTGCATATTGCACATTGTCGGCCAGAGCGCTCACAACGCTGTCGTTGTCTGCGTCGTCAAAGGCCGCCTCGGTGTGCGTGTCGTCGTCGTCGTGGCGACGGCGCGTGGCACTGCCCAGACCCTCGCGGCCGCCATACTTGCTGTAGAGCAGGTTCTCGTCCGGGTCGATGGAGGAAAGGTCGTCGTTGTCGCCAGCCTTAATGGCGGCAGCCGAGTCGGAGATCAGGTGGTTGCCCACATGGTTGAAGGCACCCTCCATGGTCGGTCCACGGGGTGCGAGTGGGAGAGTTGCGTGCTTCGGGGGGCACTTATGCTTGGGTTCGAATAGAGTTCGTGATAGTTTTGCTTGGGTGTTTTGTTTCGATGCAATTTTGGGATCAAGAAAGTCGACGTATGAATGCCATCCGCCTGCGGGGTTGCGACATGCGTGCCTGGAAGTTTGAAGATGCAGGCGAGCAATAAAACAGAGAGGGAGGCAAAAGCAGACGGAAGGGGGGGCGTCGTGTTGACGTGAGTCGTCGACGTTGAGAATTTCAAATGATTGGTGCAGGTCCAAATAGAGGCACCGTCGATTATTATCAAGAACAGCCCGCTGTTGTGTGCGGGGCGATTGCCGTCTGTTTGCTAGTAATTTTTGCCTGTAGCTGTGTTTGTAGCGTAGAAAATGTAGAAAGGGGCGTCACGTGTCGCCACCGCCAGAGTTTTGGGTGGAGGTGGGTCCTTATCGATAAGCTTATCACCAACTTTTTTTTCTGCCGTGAAGCCATCTCGCAATACAGCGAACTTCACTGTCTTCTTCTGCTCTTCACGACACACATTCACTTCGTCACCACAACCGCCACCATGCTTGTACGTATTGAATGTGTTCCTTCTACAATCAATGTCTTGTCTCTTGCTAACACTCACAGCGCAAAACAGTCCGCCAGCGGAGAGATTATCTCTACCGCAAGGCCATGATCCTGAAGGAGGCCGAAATCAACGAGAAACGCGCCAAACTGCGGAATGCCATTGCTCAGGGCCGGCCGCTCGAGAAGGCGGTGGCCAGCGACAAGAAACTGCGCAAGGACTTTGCCTACGACGAGTCGCGCGACGACCTCGACGCCACCACCCAGCTCGACATTGACGACGAATATGCCCAGATGAGCGGCCTGATTGATCCGCGCATTCTCGTGACGACATCGCGGTCGTCTTCGACACGCCTGACAGCTTTCAGCAAGGAGATCCGTCTGCTGATTCCGACATCTATCCGCCTGAACCGTGGTAACCTCGTTTTGGACGACTGCGTCCGCTCGGCCAACTCGGCTGGCCTCACAGATATCGTGCTTCTGTCGGAACACCGTGGTACACCCACTGGTCTCGTCATCTCCCATCTTCCCCACGGCCCGACCGTTTCTTTCTCGCTCCACAACGTGCTCATGCGCGGCGACATCCCCGGCAGCATTCGCGGCAGTGTTTCTGAGGCGTATCCTCACTTGATGTTTGAGGGTTTCACGAGCCGGCTTGGCGAGCGTGTGTGCAAGGTTCTCAAGCACCTGTTCCCCCCGCGAGACCCCATCACCAGCAAGACGAAGCTGTCGAACCGTGTGGTCATTTTCAAGAACATTGAGGACGTCATCGAGGTGCGGCACTATGTCTACGTGCGGACGGCCCACGATTCCGTCGAGTTGTCCGAGGTTGGCCCGCGCATGTCGATGAAGCTGTTCGAGATCCGCAGCGGCACGCTCGAGAACAAGGACGGCCACGTTGAATGGCATCTGAACCAGTTCACACGCACAAGCCGCAAGAAGGACTACCTGTGAGGGAAGCGACGAAATGGGGAGGCGACAGCTACTCGAACAGCGGTGGATCAGCGACACTCCGCGGAAAACGTCCAGCTGGGCTGGGTTTCAACCAACGGGCGAGGCTCAGAGACACACTATTTCAGCATCCTCGGCATCCAAAGTCCTGCATAGTACGGAGACAACACCCGACACCGGACGCAATAAGACGCCCTGGTGGGCTGAACTGAACACGAGCCACACCACGACATATCTGGTCACGTTTGCGGGCCAAAACCACAATCCAAAATGCAGACTGCATATCACTGGGGACATCGGACCAGGCAGACAGATACCCGAATCCTGGAAACCATACACCACAGCACCATTGGTGCATGACGTTATGATCAGATCTTGTTTGTAAATTATTGTCATAATAAATTTAGAATTCAAAAGGACAAGCAAAAGCACCTGCATCCAATCGCATGGTTTTAACCTTTGTTGGGAAGATTCAAAGCCGTGATCGGCCAGCCTTGTGGTAATAGTGCAGGCAGCAGTTATCCTGTCGAAGCGCGAACTTTAATCCATTTCTATTTTTGTTTATTGTCAACTTAAAGTGTCAAGTCCTACAGGGCACACCGGCTTCTTTGAAAACTCCGTAGCCTCGCCACAGGGCGAACAACTGACGTATCCAATGAAGAAGGGTCTAAACAAAACAGAAAAAGCTTCTAGACTGCCTTACGAACCAGTCCAGTGGGTTTGCCCAGACCACATTCATTTTCATCTTTAAAAAAACCTCAGCCTCACCTCCCAGACGGGCACGGGGCGGGCACTGCTGGACGCAGCCGCCGGCACAACGGCGTACCGATGGCATTGGTAAAGACGGAGAATGCCAGAACGTCAGACCTCTCAGGAAGTAGCAAAAGGCCAAGCCCTGTTCTCTGCCCGTTGTTTCCCTGTAGAATCTCGGATGGATGCACACTGCGGGACCTGCCCAGAACCGTCCCTTGTTTTTAGCTGGGTTGGGCCCCACTCCAGTGCATCGTTCAAAAACTCAATCTGGACCTAGTCCCAGAAAGGAAACCTACTGGACAGCGCCCGGTCATTATCAGTCTCGGTGTTCATCATCATCTGCCATGCCATGTTCCATCTTCATCGGATGTCTCTGATTCTGTGTTTTGTTGTGTTCTTGCTATCGGCTGGTTCACTCTTGTCAGCAGCCCGATACGCTCCATCATGTCTATGGTATTATGTCATATGTTTTATGCAATTGAGCGATTTGAACATGTCTGGCTGGGTTGCACTTTCCGCATACGCCAAATCCACTACTGATGGCGCTTTCAGCTCGCCCTTCCAGGCTCACTGTCCAGCACAACCGAATACTCACACCCTAGAAACACTGTAAGAAATGCCCTGGAATCCATTACTGTATCTTACAGTACGACGTATGATACTTGCAGCCTTCTTTCTGGCGACGCCTCAATGATCCGCAGAAGCCGACGCGGTTCTATTTTCATATTTTAGCATTGGTTGGCGCCTCCAAAGAACAAAGCCTGGAAGCCTCAGCCACTTCTTTTCCTCTGTTCGCTCTTTCCTGCACGGAAAAAGAGTGGGGCACGTCTGTCCTGCATCCCGATAGTGTGCTCGTAAAGCTGCCCAAATTGATCCGCAGCAAGCTTGCTGTTGTTCCTGTGCTTCCTTTTTTGGTTTTCTTCAGGTGACAGTGGTGCGAACCCACCCAGCGGGCGCGACAAACCACAAGCACAAGGCAGCAGAATAAAAAACGAGAAAAAAACAGGGCCTGGCCAACGAGAGCTCCTTCCCCATATTGCGCTTTGCGACATCCAGACGCGCTGTGCGTCGTAAAGAGGCTGCAGAGAGCAGGTGCGAGACAGCAGCCACAACGTGAAGAATAGCGACATGGCAAGAGCAATTGGTAATTGCAATTGAAATGAATGTGAAAAGAAAGAGGCAGAGTCGCACGCGGGAAAGAGCGAATGGGCGGCATGGAACGTAGCTCCGCTCCATACAATACGGATTCCCAAAGAAGCAAGGACGTCAGCCTGCTCTTTCTCGCTCGTCTCCCTCTCATTCTCGTCTACGGAGTATGCCACCCCTGCTATTTACGAACTGGAGCTTGTTTTTTTAGCCCCGAACAGCCTGCAGCACTGTTACGTCTGGTGCTGCTGGGGATTACTTACTGCACATGCCCGCCCCGTCCCCTGGCTCGTGTGGCCTATTTTCCCGCGCTTGCTTGATTTTCCCTATTATTTTTTGTCCCTAATTTTTATGTTAATTTCCCTGCTCTCCTCATTTTCCTCACTTTCCCTCTTCCTCTCGTCTTCCGTCTTCCCTCTCACATTCCCCCCCAATCTCGCTCCTTTTGCCCCTGTCCACCCTCTTTTTTACCCATTCCCACTTTGCCGGACGCCGTCGGACACGAAAGCGAACGAGCGACCTTTCAATCTCCCCGTGCATTGTTTTCTTTTTCCTCTGTTTGTGTGTGTTTCTGAGCATCTTCAGAGCCTACATCGCGGTTTCGGTTTCTGCACGATTTCGCTCGCAATCGCCGGAAAACATCTCCATCTTCGATTCGTCGACTTTCCCAACAGCTTCGCCTAGCTGTGTCCGCGTCTCAACGTTTCCCGTGCGGCTTTTATTTCGACCCAGCGTTGCCCATTGTTTCGAAAACGGAATTGCAAACGAAACGAAACATCGAAACAGCATCATCCAAAACAAAAACGGCCCGCGCGCATCGATCCGCATCCCCCGAGAAGCCGTTCCGTTGAAGCCGACCCGGATCTCCAAACACCTTTCTTCGCCATGTCCTACAACCAGTACCAGGGCCAGCAGGCCCAGAACCCGTACCAGCAGTACCAGGGCAACCCGTACCAGGATGGCGGTGCCGCCGAGAACGCCCACCAGGTCAATGTATGTCAGCAGTTAGCATTGCGTGGACGGACCTGCGATATTGTGCATGTTGTTGTTTGTTTACAGTTGTGACTAACCTCGATTTCTCCCTCTCCAGGAGCAGCACGAGATGCAGCCGTACGGCCAGGCCGAGCCCGCAGCAGGCGCGCCCGTCATGTCGCAGCAGGAGTACCTTACACAGGTCTCCAACGTCCGCGGCGAGATCCGCTCCCTGACCACCAGCGTCCAGTCCATTGCCGGCCTGCACCAGCGCGCCCTCAGCGGTAACGACCCGAGCGCCGCCCAGCAGCTCGAGCAGCTCGTCGCCCAGACCCAGCTCAAGAACACCCAGATCCGCAACCAGCTGCGTATTCTGCAGCGCGACTGCGAGCGCACCTCCGACGGCACCCACGCCCTCAAGAAGCGCCAGTTCGAGACCCTCAACAACGACTTCAAGCGCGAGCTGCAGGGCTACATGACAGAGGAGCAGCAGTACCGCGAGCGCTACCGCGAGCAGATCTCCCGCCAGTACCGCATTGTTAACCCCGACGCTTCCGAGGACGAGGTCAAGCAGGCTGCCGACGCCGACTGGGGCAGCGAGGGCATCTTCCAGACTGCTGTAAGTACCCGCATGCATATCGTTTTATTTGGCTTTCGCTTCTTGCTAACATTTTCAGCTCCGGACAAATCGCTCTGGCCAGGCTTCTGCTGTTCTGGGTGCTGTGCGCGCTCGTCACAACGAGCTTCAGCGCATCGAGCAGTCCATTGTCGAGCTCAACGGCCTGTTCAACGACCTGGACACCCTCGTTGTCCAGCAGGACCCTGTCTTCGACGAGGTCAACAACCAGGTCCAGTCTACCGTCGGCAACCTCGAGAGCGCCAACAAACAGGTCGCCAGTGCCACCGAGCATGCTCGCCGTCGCCGCAAGCTCAAGTGGTGGTGCTTTTTCATTGTGGTGCTCATCATCATCGCCATTGCTCTGGGTGTTGGTCTCGGTATTGGTGTGGCCAAGAGCAAATAAGCGAGATGACATCGACAACAACGACCCCTCTCGAACCGACGAAAACCACCATCTCTTTATTCCATCGCTCCTCTTATAATGTCTTTCCATGCCGCCACTTCATTCCCCCACCATCCGCCATTTGTATAACCTACCACCTGTCGCCTTTGTAGGAGGTGCCCGTTTTGCAACCAGAACGGCGGCATCCTGCATATTTGCTTTCCGACTCTCGACATTTCAACCAACCCCCCTTTCGTTGAGCTTCCGCATCGGACCTTGGTCCTCCCTTTTTGGTATTTCATTTTTTGGACAACAAAAGCAACAGGGCTCTTGTGCGGTTGCTCCCTCCTTTTAACTTTTAATTCGCGGATATCCGGTGTACAGTCTTCCACCATCCCTCTCTCGCTCACTTGGAGACTGAGAGAGGCCTCGGATCTCCGCCCCTTGTGTCTATAAAGCGCCAGTGCTCGGTTTACCACGGGCCGGCGAGCTGTTGTTTAGCTGGTGTGTTATGTTGGGCTTTCACCAAAAAGATAGTATTCTTTTTGCTACTTTTTTTTGTCTCGTTTTTGACTTTTTTGGTTTTCTTATACTACCTCCTCTGTTGATATGAATATCATTTTTTGGCTTTTGTTTTATTACAAACCTTTTGGTTCACTGCCCTTGGCAACGGTAAAGACACGTAACGTAGAGTTTGTGACATGACACAACAAGCACACAAGGCACACTGAAATGAAATATGAAGCTTTTCAAGACTTGTTATATACAGTGTGGAGAGTGTTCGACCACAGAAAACCTAACAGATAATGAAATGACCGTGATGAAGATGATGTCCCCTTCAAGGGCCTGTTTCTCCTTCCCATCCCACCATTTTTAAAACCCAACAGCTCTATCGTCCTACCACCGAACCCGTGTGATTTATCATCGGCTTTGGTGTTTCGTGGTCGTCGTTTTTGTGTTTGTTTTTGTGTGGCAAGTGCAGGGGTAATAAAAGGAAGACGGGCGAAGAAAGTGCCAAGAAATATTGAGGAAGACATATAAGAGCATTAAAAAAGGAAAACCAGAATAAACCAAGAAAACCGTGAGACGTAAAGAGACGACAAAAAAGAAGTAACAGAGAAATAAAGAGAGATGGAAATAAGAAGAAAAAAATGGATTCTAGAAGTAATGCAAAAAAAGAAAAGAGGGCAAGAAAAAAAGGAAAACCCGAAAGCAGAGACCCCAAGGTATGCTTGTTAAAATTTTAGTTGACCTTTTTGTGTTTGTCCATTCTGTTATACGTCGTATATCATTTTTTGTTTTTCATGTTTTGTTGATTTTGTACGTTCATCCAGCCAGTCCTCTTTTTTTACCGTAGGACGGTGCCCATGCCCTGGAGCTTGGCGGCGAGCGCCGGGTACTTTTCCTGGACGTGGATCTGTGTGCGGGTGGCCTCGGCGTACGACAAGGCGTTAACGAGCTCGCCTTCGGTGCGGGCGAGGTCGGCGGCGCGCTCAAAGTAGGTAAGGGCGTCGGTGACCTTGCCCTGCTGGAGTAGCAGCTGGGCCATGGTGGCAACAGCGATGTCGCATTCAGGGTCGACTACAGTCTAGTTAGCAGTAGATCAAAATCATTGGAAGAATGGGGCAAGTACGTACGGATCAATGCCTTGGAGCACAGCTTCTCGGCCTCGGAGAAGTCTTGCTTCCACTGGAACAGGGCCAGCGACTTGTTGATGAGAGGCAGGACGTTCATATTCATCGGCTTCGTCTCCTTCTCCATCTCGATGGCCTTGTCGAATTTCTCAATGGCGTCCTGGTACCGGCCCTGGTCCAGGAGCAGCTCACCGTGATAGTTATACACGTCGGGAACCTTGTTAAAGTTCTTTTCACAACGACGGAAAGTGGCCATGGACGAGGCGATGGAGCCGAGCTTGTACTGCGTCACACCAAGCTGGATGTGCGAGAAGATAAAGTCACGGTCCAGGTCAATCGACTTCTGGTAGTCCTTGGCCGCCTCGCCAAACTCGGACTTGATAAAGTGCAGCTGCGCGCGGTGGTAGTAGATATCCGGGTCGTCCTTGTTCTGGGCCAGGGCCTTGGTAAAGTCCTCCTCGGCCATGGATGGTGCACCCAGCTCAAGGTTCATGCTGGCGCGCTTGATGTAGCTCTGGGTCATGGACGGGTCGAGCTCAATGCTCTTGGTAAGAGCGGTCAGGGCCTCCTCGTGCTTGCCCAGCAGGCAGGCGAAGGTGCCGACCAGGTTGTAGGCGAGAGCCTCGTACTCGCCGAGGTCGCCGAGCTCGACGGCCTTGGAGAAAGCGGCCGACGCCTCCTCGTAGCCGTCGGCCGTCTTCTTCTCGAGCGACTGCAGACCCAGACGCAGCTGGCCCTTGCCCGAATCCTCGGCGAGATCGGCGGCGTCGTCAAGGCCCTCGGGGCGCGGCTTGGTGCGGAAGCTCTGGAGGTAGTTGCCGACAAAGGTGGCACTGGGCAGCTTGGCGGACCGGGTCTCCATGATCTCCTTGGCCTTGGTCTCGGCGAACTTCTTGAGCAGACGCTCGACAGCCTGGGCGCTGGCCTCGTTCTTAAAGCCGTCGATGATGCAGCTAGCAGTGTAGTCGAGCAGCGACTCGCTGTACTTGCCGAGGCGGTCGTAGGCGTTGGCGCGGCGGTTCAGGGCCTTGATGTACTCGGCGTCAATGTTGATGGCGGCCGTGGTGTCCTCGACAACCTTCTCCCAGTCGTTGAGGGCGCTGTAGCAGGCGGCGCGGTTGGAGTAGTAGACAGGATCCTGCTTGCACAGGATGGCCTTGGAGTAGAGGTCGATGGCCCGGTCCAGGTCCTTGGCACCGTAAGCCTTGTTGCCGGCCTCCTTAAGCTTGAGCGCCATCTTCTTGCGCTCGTCGAGGCTCATGGCAGCGACCGAGGCCTCGGTGATCTCGGGCAGCTCCTCCTCGGCGGCAGCAGCCACAGACGACGCAGCGCCCGTCTTCTTGGAGGAAGCATCGTCGCTCTCTGTCGCAGACGCCGACTTGCCTTCAGCAGCTAGCGCCTTGCGCTCGGCCTCTTTCCGTTTCCGCCGCTCCTTCTTGCTAAGCTTGGGCGTTGCGTTCTGGGAGGCGCTCTTCTTGGAGTAGTAGACGACGCCGGCGCCGGTAACGACGACGGCAATGCCGGCAATTGTGTAGACAGCGGTCTTGTTCTCGGTGGCCCATGACGTTATGCGGTCCCAGACGGACGAGTTCTCGGGGACATTGACGTTGATAGAGGCGGTGCCGGTCGGAAACGGTGGGACCGCGGCCACCGGCGAAGCGATGGGCGCTCGTGCGGCCATGGTTTTGTGTGACTCTGTGGGTTTTGTGGTTTTTTGGAGGGGTTGTCGTATGAGGAGAAAAGCAAAGCGTGCTTCGTCGTGGGGTCGTGTGCTTTCTGTCCCTTTCTGAACCTTTTTTTGCTGCTTTTTGCGAAGCTGTAAAACCGAAAGCTATATTCCGAAAGCTCGGATGGTCTGCTGCTCGATCTTTTGCTGGTTTGGGGATTGCTCGCGGCTAGGCGGTGTGACGAGCAAAATGTGCGAATTGGAAAAAGATTGAGATGCAAGGATGGAGAGAAGATCAAAAAGACCAAAAGATCAATGGGTCAGGATAAGCCAATGCCTATGAGGTATTATCGTTTTAAGTCTGCTTGTTTGTGCTCGGCTCGAAAGGAAAAAAGATGGAGACGGGTATTAGAGAATTAGAGAAAGTCTTGAAGGTGGTGAGTGGCGAGAGGGTCTTCTTCGTGGCCGATTTTTTGGCATGGTTTTTTTTTTACTGTTTTTTTTTTCTATGGTCTGCCAGCTTCTTTTGTTTTCTGCCTTCTCCCGCACTGGATTCCCACCCACCGATGATGTCGCTTTCTCCATTCGCGGGAAGGAGCTACACAGGCCCCAGAGAAAAAAATTTACTTCGTAACCACCTCCCAGCCCACTGACCCGAACAAAAGTGCAGTTGCGTGCACTGGCCAGCCGAGGGCCCAGTGGGGGGAGGGGTGGCGGGTTGGTGGCGGGCAGGAGCCACTGGGACACAAAGTTGGAGAGGGAAAGAGAGACAGAGAGGAAGCAGGAATGAGGGGTGCCTCAGGCCGAAAGACAGCTCTGATTCGTCAGCAGAATCGAGCCGGTTGTTAGTGGGCTTTTGCTGGCACAGCGGAGTAAACCGAGTAAATACAGTGCCTGATGCGCTGTCGTTGCCAACGCATGGAAACCAACGGCCTAAACCGGGGGCATAACGGAGCTATCCCCTGTAAGTTAGGAACTCTTGGCAGTCAACATTGACTCCGACCTCATGCCGTGACTGTGTATAACCAATATCTCCATGATACACGACCAGTTGCCATCTTTTGATTTCCTTTTCATTTTGTGCCCTTCTATATACCCCCAGCCAGCACTTACACCATGGCTGCACCCGAGAGCGGCGCTTTCCAGCTCTACAGCTCCGTGCGTTATGATGCCACGCTCCGGAACGCCGCCGGAGATGACGAGTTAAAGCATGCTGGCTGGAACTATTCACAGTCCTCGCCCTTTTATATGTTGGATTTCCACCGAGATCGTTTGCTCCGTGCGGCCACGCACTGGGGTTGGGATGCTGCTGTGGCGGCTGTGTCTGGAGAAGAGGGCCTGAAGCGGTTGGGTGAGGTTCTTGAAAAGGCTGTCGTCGATGAAAATGGCGGTCCCAACAGATGCCGCATTACATTGAGCCAAGACGGGCAAATTGGCTGTGATATCTCAGGCGCGACTCCGACGCCTTTGGCCGGCCTCTTCCCGCCACAATTTCCGGAGCCAGGCTTCATGATGTCCAATCCCGATAGCTCCACTGGAGATGTCTCGCCTCTTCTTCTCCAGCTCCGCTCCACTATGGGCCAAACTCCTTACGAAGTGACCGTCGATGTGGACAAGACATCGTCCTCGCCATACACACACTACAAGACGACGCGCCGGCAAATGTACGACGCTGCTCGCAAACGTGCTGGCATCACAGGCCCGGAGCTCAAAGAAGTGCTGCTTGTCAACTCCGATAGCGGCGTGATTATGGACGGCAGCATCAGCACAGTCTATTTCTGGCGGAACGGACGCTGGGTCACGCCTCCAGTGCCGCCAAAGTACGGCAAGGAGAGCGGCAGCGGTGGCCTAGATGGAACGACCCGGAGGTGGGCCTTGGAGCGGTATGTTCTTCTCTCTCTATTCATAGCCTTGACATTTTTCATCTAACAACCACCCTCTAGAAAACTTGCCGTTGAAGAAGAGGTCAAGGCAGACTCGCTGCAACACGGCGAAGAGTGTTGGTTGAGCAACGGCGTGCGTGGTTATCTCTTTGGCAGAATCAACTTGCAATAAATAGCGGTATTTGAAGCGCACGGTATCTGTCTGTATTTTCCAGCGTTTTGAAACATCCTCCTTCCAAGAATACGACCCCAATCACAATTTGAATTACATCATTGTCACAATTATCTCAAATCTATAAGCAATGCATCTTGTATTCGGCGAATAAAATTATTGTGTGTGGGTTGCTAGGGCCAGGACTTGGGAATGGGTGAGAATAAAAGGGCGACATCGTTGCCCATGACTAGGGGAAAGGAGTGGCATTGGCGGTTAAAACTAGAACTCGCCGTAGAAGAAACCGAAAATAAACATACTGCAATACAACGCGCATACAGCTCACCAATTCCGGAAACAAACAATACAATTAGCTGGCCCATAGCTATAATCGCGGCAGACGACCATGCAAAGGACATTTGACCTAAGTGGAGTTGCCGTTTCCATTACCATTGCCGACGTGCTGGGTGGCCTCGATCTTGGGCACTGCGCCGAAGCGCAGATTGCCAATGTCCCAAATCTAACAGGTTGTCAGTAAATATAACAGAAGTAGCCGAAAATGAGTTATTTATTTCAAACTTACAGCGTAGATCGACTTCAAAAAGACATCGCCGAGAATGTCGAATGGCATGGAACCGCGCGACTGGAAGCCGCCATAGTACACACCATCCTGCTCGTCGCCGTAGAGGAGGTCCTCGGGCTGGACAACAAACTGAGTCTTGCCAATGGCAATCGAGACCGCGGGCAGCTGAGCGGCCGTGATGCTGGCCGGGATCGTGTAGGCCTGTTGACTCTGGTCGTAAGTAGCGCCAGGGATGGAGCTGTAGATGGCCTTGCAGAGCGCGTCAGAGACGAGGGCAAGCGACGTGCCAGTGTCGACGATAGCAGTGTTTCCGGACTGCGAGATGGTGTGGCCACCGACAGTTGCCGATGCAGAATCAACCTGCCAGAATCCCTGGGCGTTATTGACCTTTGCCCACTGGATTTCCTTGCCAGAAGCTGTCACAAGGTCCTGGTCAATGAATCCAAACGTGTAGAACGATTGCTTGTTGTCACGTTCGCTGTAGAAGCACGACGTGAAAAGCTGGGCGTCACTGGGCAGCGTTCCATTGGCAACGAGATTCTCCACCGGCGTCTTTTGCGGCTGGGACGAATGGGATTTCGTGACCGTGTTGATCTTTGAAAAGGCAAGACCGAGAAGTCCGTCACCCGCGCCTTGGGCAAATTCGTCAGACATCTTGTTGGCCAGCTCAATCGCCTGCTTGGGGATCTCAAGTCCACCAAGGTTCAGGACATCGGTTCCGACGTCGCCGGACGCCGAACTCTCATCACCGTACTGGATCTTCCACGTATATCCGTCCATCTTTGCAAAGGTTGAGGAGTTCTTGGGGTTGAACGAAGTGTGGTTCTTCTGGGAGCTGGCTGGAAGCTCGGTGGAAATGACCCAAAGGTCGGCCGAACCCGTGTCAAAGTCGAGCATCAACTTCTGAGCAGGCGAACCGATGCTCACCTCACAGATGTACTCGACATCAGTGTCCTGGTCTTCGGCAATGACATTGCCGTCCTTGTCACCCGCACCCGCCGCCTTGAGGACATTGGAAGCACCGGGGATCTTTCCAGCCGCGATAGCAATGGCACGCTCGCGCTTGTACTCGCGGAGGCCCTTCTCGTACGGGCCGGGCAACGTGGGCTTGAAGTCGAACTTCCGCATGGCTGCAACATAGGACTTGAGACCATTGTGCTTGTGGTTTTTGTTGATCGTGGCCGCGACCCTCTTAAGGCCGAGGCTGGCCTTCAGCTCCTGCTGGACTCTGAATGCGGACTGCATCGTGGGCAATTTTGATTGTTTTGGTTTTGTGTTGATTGGTATCAGGGGCTATGACTGGGGGGTTTGCAAGTGAAAGTATTGAGCAGGTGTTGGAAGACTTTAGGGTATTTCAAGATTCAGGATAAAGTGAAAGAAGAAGAGATGAGCATAGGTTGAAGAGCACAGAAAGGGTGGGAAGATGGGCAAAGATATAGACCGACGATCAAGGTGGGAGCTCGACAGCGATCTTGATTTCTTGTATTTTTTTCTGCATGACATCAGGAAAAACAGCATGAGGAAGGAGCACAAGGCAGCCACCGGCTATCGAAACAAAACACACACAGTTCACGAGACAATGAGAACCTCGTTCCTTCCTATTCGAGCACCTTTCTCTCTCTTGTGGAAGGTGATGTCGTCATGGGTCGTCATACAGCACTTCTGCACATTCGCGCCTTCCCTGCACGGAGCTGAAACAGAGATGTGTGTTTCTGCGATTGGTAGACCGCTGTTTGGCGATCATGGTATTTTCAGTCACATTTGTACAGCAACCTGGCTTCCTGGTATGTCTTCCCTCCTGGAAACCCGGTCTCTGGTGCCCTGGTTCGCCTGCATACATGTATTTTAAGACCATGCTGGTGCTTTTCAAGATAAAATCCCTTATCGTGTGCCAAATAATACAATGCATTATAGCTTTGCTGTCGAGGTTGCACTTTCCTTGTACTAGCTCCGGCATGGATTACAAGAGGCAGGCTCGCTCCTTCCTTACAGGCCGATGTCTTGATGTGCGCAGGGAAGTCGCATCCAACAACGGAGATCGTGCGATGGCAGGTGACTTGTGTTCACCATGCCGGTGCCGGTGCATCTAGGTGTAGCCACACATGTCTTTGGGAGAGGAGAAATGTCACTGGCAAATTGCTCGTGCATATGCGATCGCCAGCTCGGTACGAGCAATCGTGTGCCAGCGTGGGTGGTGAGGAGGGACAAGAGTCGATGAGGAGACCGGCGTCCACAGCAGGAGTCGGGCTCCAAGACGGAGAAAGCAGGGGCAGCGGAGGAGGAAATAAGGAAGGGGCAGCCGGCAAAGAGGGGATGAAAGCTGGCTGTTCTGTATCAATCATTGGCCCCACACGAGATATCTTGCATCTCGTTGGTTGATGTCAATGCCTGCTGCTCTTGCTTCTGTGATGTATAGCCAGCTATGTAATGGAAAGAGCAATGGAGGGATCTCCATTGCTCTTTCTACCTTATCTTTTCCGGTCAAGCCACATTCGTCAAGTCGCACGAAGCACGGCAGGAGAGAGGGAGAGAAGAAAATCAGAAATGGAAAGAGTGAACGAGGGGAAACGAAAAGAAGACACTAACCCAACACGCTCAGCAGTCATTTTTGCTGGCAAGCTGTCGGCACCAGTCATTCTCAGATGCAAAGCCGTCGGTTCCCAATCACAAGACGGGAAGAAGTAAACATGTGTTGCTGCCTTGCCACA
This sequence comes from Sporothrix pallida, assembly GCA_021396235.1. Taxonomy (NCBI): domain Eukaryota; kingdom Fungi; phylum Ascomycota; class Sordariomycetes; order Ophiostomatales; family Ophiostomataceae; genus Sporothrix; species Sporothrix pallida. Next base: position 387,221 of record WNYG01000004.1, on the reverse strand, counting down.
AATGTCGCGTCTAGAGCTGCAGCTACTCAATGCATCACACTCTGCTCTTGCTTGTTTTGTTTTGCTAGCAAAATCGCTCCTGCCTCCTACGTCTCTCGTCGTTAGTTTGTCGTATGGTGTTGAGGGTGTTTCGCCCGCCGCGACGCGATGTTTTGCTGTTTCGCCCTTGCCGTCCGTCGTTTGTTGTCAGCACCGCTGTTGCCGAAATCCGGAGTTATTGCTCTGGGCATTTTGGGTTGCTCCTTCTGCCGTTGAAGGATCCCGGGAAACAGCTGACACTAAAAAGATGTTCTCTTTCTGCTGAGGAAAGCTGAGGTCGTCAGGGTCTGGAATGGGAAAGCGCCACCAAGTGCCCTGTAAAGCCAAACTGTGATTGTGTGCTTGGCTCGTGGATGCTTCTCCGCGCTGCCGGTGTCTCGCGGCTTCTCTGGCTACATTCCCCCTCAGCAACCCCCTGCAAGGAGTCCCAATAGGCCTGGCATGGGTCAGGTCCAGCTCCTTTCCTACAGCATCTCCTCCCCTAATTTTCCCCAATGTAACTCTCGTTTCTCTCCCGTCCTTCTTCTCCTGGTCGTTCCTTCTGTCTCTTGCAACCTTGCTCGTGTTTTTGGTCTCGTTATTGTCATTTTACTTTTTTCCTTATTTTGCAGCACGTTTTGTTTTCTGTTCGAACGTCCACGAATTGCCACCATCACCATCCATACCTTCCTCCGCACCTTCTAACTCACAGGGCCAGCTTGTTATCGACACAAGATCCAGCCGTTTTGTGTGCTTAATTCGTTCTCGCCCCCTCTAGTGCCGTTTCTCCTCTTTCTGTTGTTGTTCTGGCGGCTTTAGCTTCAACCCCATCTTCGAATCTCAGAACAGGCAAGAACCACCAACAACAACAGCTTGTTCCGAGACAGAATCGAACCACGAGATTGCTCCTGTCTAATTCGCCTCGAACACTCCTTCCTCGCTTGTCCTTTGATACTCCGGCGATCTGTTTTCCATCGCAACTGTCAACGGAATTGACTGCTCTCCATCGAACCTGCCGCATGCCCGTCTGTCGTCATCGTCACTTTCGTCCTCTAGCCGGACTCCGCTCTGCCGTCCCTTCGGTCTTCGCTTCGTAATACGTTGCCAATCGCTCTTTCCCATCCAACCTCCGCACCCGGGCTACTCTCAACGAAATCAGCTCTGCCTCTCCGGATCTAGCATCACCTTGGCACGATAGCTCCTTCCTTTTGAACCAACATATACCTTCCAGTAGCACCTTCGACCTGTGTCTTCCAGGCTCTTCAAGCTCAGCCCACGCCTTCCGACCACGTCTCTCCATCCAGCTCTCGTGCTGTCCATACCCAACATCTCCCGATACTGCCTCTCTTTCGACACCGACGCCCATCCACCATTATCCACGTCCATTGATACTATCATTATTTTCGCCGCTGAAAAAACGAAGCTGTCCGTCACGCAACACCTCGCGAGACGACCGACGCCACACCTACACACCTTGAGCCACAGAATGGCTGCTGCAACTGCCACGCCCTCTCCCAACCCTGCACAAAAACGCAATGTACCTCGCCGTAGAAGGGCTGTGGGCCGGCGCCGGCGAGCAGGAGAGGACGACGGCAGTGAAGACGGTGTCCACAGTGCGGCGGACCTAGTCAACGATGACTCGTTGACAGAAGGGTCCATTGCCAGCGACGAGCGGGATGTGGTGAACGACAGTGATACTAGCAATGTTGATGAGGCATCACCGACAGTTCCCGGACACAACAAGGGACCGAGTGCTCGAGTAGGCGGGGGGCAAGGAAACGGACGGGGCAATGGTGTAGCAGCTGCCAGTCCCGCGGCCGCAGCAGCAAAACCGACCGCGTCAACTGCGTCTCCAAGCCAGCCCCAAGCATCAGCACCGCCTGTCAAGCAAGCCCAGCCCGCCATTGTTTCGTCATCATCAGCCCAACCGCCACGACGAGGGACCGCCTACGATAGACAACGTCGAGAGCATGATCTCTACAAACAGCGAAGAGACGAAGACCCATCCTTCGTTCCAAACCGCGGTGCATTCTTTATGCACGACCACCGGGGTGCCGGACCTGCCGCTAATGGATTTAGGCCCTTCAGCCGGCCCGGACGTGGCGGTCGCGGCCGTGGCGGTTATGGGGGTCCATACACCCCAATGCAGTATGTTTTGTTTACTTTACACCTCCTATCTAGTCTCTACGATGATGTAGACCGATTGCTAACTCTCGCAGTAACCAATTCCAAAACCAGGCCGATCCCATCGCCAATCAGCCTTGGGCCCACGACATGCACGAAACCGTCGCCCAACCGAACGCATCTCGACTGTCGATCCCTCGCCGCCAGAATTACGAACCTGTGAACCAGTACGCAGGCAGCCAATATGCCGGGAGCCAGTATGCCGGAAGTCAGTATGCTGGGAGCCAATACGCAGGAAGCCAATATGCCGGCAGTCAGTATGGTGGCAGCCAATTTGGTGGAAGCCGTGCTCCGCCACCCGTGGCTGTCATCCCAACGTGCCCCCCGAGCTCTACACCCATCAATAGGTCAATGTCAGTAGAGAAGCAGCTGGGCACCGTGACAGTACGCGTTTTCGTGCCGCCGATGAAGGAACCCGCCTTTTTCGAGAAGTTCAAGGCCATGCAATACACAAAGCTTCCAGACCACCGGCCACCACTGCGGCGGGACAAGGCAGTCGTCATTGACTTGCCGGGACACCCAAAACGCCAGATCTTCCCTGCGGTCGACCGGTCGTTCATCTTCATTCCTCGGGCCCTGCGCCCCAACCAGCAGCGCGGCCGCGGTGGTCGCACGCGGTCTGTCATGGGCTCTGTTTCGGGCTTCTCGCGCCGCACAAGTGTCTTCGGAGGCAGTTACTATAACGGCAGTATGTATTCGCCCAGTGTTGCGCTTAGTCGGCGTTCATCCATTGCCCAGGATGCTGGGAGAGATTTCATTATCTCCCCAGCCGGTTCAGTAATTTCCCGGCCGCCTATGGCAATGGAGAATACGAACCGTCCGGTGGTGCGTCTGCCGCCTGCGGTTGGTCCTCCGATTCCTCAGATGGGTATGGCACCCGGTGTCCCCATGACTGGTATGCCCGCACCTATGATTGTGGACTCCCACGCCATCCCCGTGCCGCCCTACCAGCAACAACCTCCACACGCACCCATGCCAGCAGCACCGGTACCGGCAATCAACCCGCAGCCAAACCAGCAACCATCGCAGGGACCTTCAACTTCGCAAACTGCCCCTCAGAAGCCTGAGCCCTCACCGCCGGCCCAGTCATCGCAGGATCCGCAACCCTCTCAACCACCTCCTCCGGCTCAATCATCCCAACCTTCTCAAACATCTCAAACTTCGCAACCTTCTCAACCATCCCAATCCCACCAACCTTCGGAGACTTCATCGCTTAGTAGCGTTCCGCCTCCTCAACACCATCCTCTACCTCAAAAACCAGCATTCCAGGAGAACCGGCCTAGCCACAATCTTCCTATGCACCAACCTCGTCCGCAAAAGGCAGTGTCCGTCGAAAATATCGAGTCTCCGGTCGCGATCGGGGCCATGCAGCCTTCTGGTCAACAGCCATACTCCACGGCCTTCCATCAACAGATGCCCATCCCAATGGCATCAGGATACCCTCCTGCCGAGTCGCACTCCCGTCATCCGTCGTACCAGTCCCATACCACCGGCACGCCGCTATCACAAATCCCCGAGCGGGCTATTCATGCTGCGCCCTTCCAGCCAAATATGCCTGGCCAGCAGCAGATGACCTACCCACAGCACAGCAACATGGGTACTCCTGCTGGGCCAGCATACTACGGCGGGACTCCGGGCGGCTATGTTATGCAACCAGCACCCCAGCAAGGATACTATTATCCCACCCCGCCAAACTACCCATCGGCCATGGCCCCCACTGCTGGTGTGCCGGCATTCGTTCCTGGAAGCACGCCGCAAGGTCCTGGCTCGGCCTATGGCCAACCGGGCCAGGTTGACGCATCCGGTGGCCCTCGCAACATGGTAGCGCAAGAGGTAAACGGCATGGTATACTACGTGGACGCTTCCCAATTACCTGCAGTACCGGCGTACCCTGGATACGCCCAGGCGCCGCAGCCCCAGGGCGGATATATGCCCGGTATGGGCGGCATGGTCACTCCAGTGCCTACCGAAGGGTACTACTATGGAGGTCAACCAATGTACTATCCCCAGTAGATACTCTTTCCGTCTTTTTGGTCTATCTTTTACCCTCTCTCTTCCAGCCTTCCTCTTTCTGCCTCTCTTCCTCTTGACCTCTATCACCCTTCTATGTGCAGAACATCGATTCACTACAGGATTGTCAACTAAACACTGATTTGCAAAAAGCCACTGCGTAATTCTTACTTTTTGAATATTTCTCATTGCGCTGCTTTTTGGTATATTCTCATTCTGTAGCGTGTCAATTCAATCTAAAATATTCCTCAAACCACACTCATAAGTGTCTTTTGCCATCATAGCTTTTCAAAGTAGTCACTCTATCTACAACATTGTCGGCATTTTTTATATTTAATTTTGTCGAACTGCCGTGTTATTATTTTGTTTTCGTTTTATCAAACTTATTTGTATCATCGTTATTTATTTATTTGCTTATTTTTGCTGTCATTTTTTTATAACCATTTCATACTCCATCATTTAATAAGTAAAGTGACGACATTCAGCAGGATTATAGAACGCTACCATAGTTTTCCTTTCACCATCAAACAAGAAGAAATAAACAGTACAGCTAACAAGAACGACGTTCAACGTAAACAAGACTCGACATAATGTCTCCATATTGTTTTTGACAGGTGTCACCAAGACTCGCGTGACTCAGGCGCTAGCTACTAAGTTTCTTGGTTGTTGATCGTCCAAGTCTAGAAGCTCCACGCGAACGTTACAAAGCCGCTCGAAACACACCAAAAATATCTCGATCTGGACAGGAATTCGGACACTACGGCAAAGCTTCGGAGCCAAGTCTCACCATCTGTATCGTTTTGTCGTCGAAACATGGATCCGTGTTATTTTATTCCTTTGATTATTTCACAATCCACGACGGCGACTGAGGCGCAGTCGATTGTAGTAATTTCCCAGTCACCGATTGCACATACCCTTTCGACCTTTTGACTTGCACCATCAACGGCGATGCAAGGCTGTGGACAGATTTCATGTTTCTCCCAGCTGTCATATGCCAGGGTCGAATCACAGAACGTGTAAGACGGAGGAAAATATACAATTGAAAAGAGCAAAATCTTGAAGAAACTAGGCACATGTCGTTCTTGAGCTTATTTTGCACGTCAAGTGGAGATGTGGGCAGTAGCCCCGCTAGAGCCCGCTATCTTACACCAGAGCCTCGCCCTTTGCAGAAGGTAGCTATTTCTGGAAACGTGTATCTTTTTTTCGATGTTGGAGTCGTTTTTTCCATCTACAAGTCAAAGAGAAACAAATACATAAATCGACGTCTGCTCCTGCCGTCTTTTGCCATTTTGATATTTGCGGATTGACGGCACATTCCCCCTTCTTCTCTGATTTGGCTTCTCTTTGCACACACGACACGATAATGGATGACGGCACAGGCACCCCCATACGACCTGCTACGGTCCTTGCAACAGCGATCGGCTTGACCTCATCGCCAGGTTCAGCATCGCCCATGCAAACTGCAGCGCCAGCCACTGGGCTCTCAGCGAACGGCGACGCAGAGTCTTCCGATACCGAAAGGAACGGAGTCTGCGTCTTCTCAGGAGGAACGGCAGCCAACTCGCTGGTGGACGCCTACCAAGCCGTGGCCAAGCATCTTTCGACCGATAACGACGAGGCTGAGGGATCACGACACGACGGCAGCAAGAAACCGCCATGCGCACTTACATACATCATCCCAATTTCAGACAACGGCGGCAGCTCTTCTGAGCTGATTCGCTTCTTTGGCGGTCCGAGTACGTGCTGTTGGAGAGTTTCTGCGTTTTGGACCTGCATATTTTACCCACTTGCACCCCCACATTGAGTGAAGATCTGCTAACGTGTTTACATGATAGGCGTGGGCGACGTTCGAAGTAAGTTGGCAGCTCTTCTTTCAGGTCTCTAAAATATTGTTCGCGATAACGACTAACACGTGCAGGCCGTCTTGTACGTCTTATCCCGTCGAGCGATGGTGAGGGAAACGAGCGGGCAGCTCTCCGCGCCCTATTCGAGCACCGTCTCTGTGCATCGGATCCCAACCAGGCACGCAGTGAGTGGCTTGATCTTGTCGAGGCTCGCCATCTGCTCTGGACATTTGTCCCCAGTGCGACGCGTGAGCTGATCCGTGCCGTGCTCAACACACTCAACCTCGAGATTGTGAAGCGGGCGCGGCCGTCGACGTCTGTGTTCAACTTTGCGGGCGCCAGCGTGGGCAACCTGTTCTTGACGGGCGCACGGCTCTTCTCGGGCTCCTTTGAGGCGGGCATCTACCTGTTGTCCTTGCTGTGCGGCATTCCGGACCATGTCACTGTCCTGCCGGCCATCAACTCCAACTTTACGCACCACATCTCGGCCGGCCTTGTCGACGGCACGACCATTGCCGGCCAAGTCAACATTAGCCACCCGTCATTACCGACTTCGCTGCCCGATGGAGGACCGCTCACGGTTGGAGCCACCGGCGGTGGCGGGACAGATGGTACTGGCGAGGCCGAGGTCGTCCCAGAGGCCGAGGGCAGTGAAACGCCTTTGGCCCCGGTGGGAGGTCCTACCGTGTTCCGCAAGGATCCAAAGGCACGGAAACGGGCGAGCACAGCAGTCGATTTCGAAGACGCAACACTACCCGGATCTCTGCCAGTTCTGCGCCAGCCGCAGATTGTATTTAGCAAAGAGGACGAAGAGGATCTGCCCTCGCGCATCGCTCGTATCTGGTACATCAACCCGTATGGCCATGAGATCCGCCCGCAGGCCAACCCCAAGGCGCTCGCAGCTCTGCGAAAGGCCGAGGCCATCATCTACAGCATCGGCAGTCTATACACCAGTATCATCCCGAGTCTCGTTCTGCGGGGTGTTGGGGCCGCCATCTCCTGTGAAGGCAGTGCCGCTGGCTTGCCACCACGAAAGAAGGTGTTTATCCTCAACAGCAAGCTAGATCGGGAGACGGGACCGAGCAACGATGCGATGACGGCTGTCGACTTTGTGCGGGCCATTGTGGCAGCGTGCAAGCAGAGCCAGTCGGACTTTAGTCCCGTCGAGGACAACGAGTACCAAAAGTATGTGACGCATTTGATCTATCTGGACACGGCACAGCATGGCTCCGAGGGCAGCCCCACGGCACCCAAGGTCAATGAGATGGCCTTGAGTGAGCTTGGTATCCAGTGCCTTGCTGTTCCGAGTCAAGCAAGTCAGGAAAAGCAGGGTGTCGGCGAAGGTGATGCCGCGGCCTCCAAAAAGGCCATGGAGAGATACGACCAGGACGCATTGACAGAGGCTCTCAAAGGGCTTCTTGATGGTTCCTTGGACAGGAAGAAGAGAGTGCAACGGATCACACACTGGTGATCGACAAATGGGGACTGGATGTCTTGTGTAATCTACGTGTGCTTCTATTTATGGTCGGGACCGACAATCTGATTTACTGCTAGCGATTGATCTGGTATCCTTGTTTCTAGACCTCTGTTCTTTTCATTTTCGTGCAATATACTTTCCCCATGGCCGACTCTGGCTTTTGGAGCAGCTCAAAGCCCCTGAATCTTTTACACGTCGGGACGCAGGTCAACACGAGCATACGCAATCCTGCGAATTGCCCATGCATATCCAACCCCCGTGAAATGGGCCTTGTGCTTCTAGAAGCACACGTTTCGGGTTGATTGTGTATTTCTAAATTGCGGTTCTCGCAGTTTCTGGCCACGGAGACCATATTTGTTTGTCCCACGGCCGATCCATGTGTTTCTTTTCGGAGAATTTCTGTTTCAATACCGACCCGAGTCTGAAGAAGAACAAATATTAAAGTATTGCAAATGAACGAGTGCTCTATATATTGAACACAACGGCAGATTACGAGTCCCTCGGCCCCGATCGGTAGGACTGGATTGGCGGGTTACAGAATAGGCGAGAGGCGTTTATTTGGTTTGGGCAACGGGTGGTAGAATTTGAGGCTCAAAGTCGGCAAGGCGACGCGAGACGGCATAAAAGTGCCTTTCTTTTCTCTCAAAATCAAGGCGAATAAAATTCGTAGCGTAGTCTTTTGGCATATGGTCAATGTTTGCATTTGACAGTCATGATTCGGTTGCTATTTTAACATATGAGAATGTCCAGGCAGGCAGAGCCTCATTGTCGGGCAACTCGGCCATCCTCTCCGTGATCGACGATACCATGGTCTGGACCATTTTTTGATTATGAAATTTTTGTTTATCAATTGTATTAGAAACGGGATCAAATATTTCCCAGCACCATGTCCCTGGCCGGGGTCTTTACGTTTCTCCTGTTTTTGTCCAGCTGCGCTGCTTCATAATTCTCGAGAGATTGAGACATGTTGAGACACAATGGGGATACAGGGTGGCGTCCTACGTCCTCGCGTCCTAATCTGGTCTGTCCACTCATTATCTCCTCGAATCCCCTCTTTTCCCATCCTTCAGGGTATCACAACTTGTGTCAGGGGATCTGATCCCTCAGCCAGTGGGCATTCTCTGTGCAGCCGCCGCTTTTTTGGACCCCGTTTGTGCTTGTTATTTTTGTTTCTTATTCTTGGAATTTCAAGCATTTCTATTTGCTCATCATGGAGCTTGCGTCTCGCCCTGTTATTTTTTGTTGGCCACAAGTCGAGACCAGACAAATCAAACGCAAGCTGGCCAGGCACACAGTCTGGACCCAACCTCAACCGGCCGAAGCCCTCGAGCTCTCCAGGCTAATATCAGATAAAAAGCGTTGGAATTCAAGTGTATAAATAAGAAAAGATATACCAGATAAAAGCGAAAAACCGGTATTATCGCCCTTTCCAATGCCGACGACTCGATACCTGAGGTACCATTCTTTTGTGCCTTGTCGAGTTGTCTGCGTGGCAATGACCCACTCCCACTTCTGCATGCATGAAAGAAGAGCATCCAGCCAATGCTCTTACGGAGTGCATATTTTACTATGCTTGCTGCTTGACTACTCACTAGTTATTGGCTTTCTAGCTGCTATGCTGTTGTCATGCGTTTTTGTCTTTTGTCGCTCAAATGCTCGTCAGAGTCAGCTTTCCCCCACCCCGGCACACTGCGTCTTGAATTTTTATTTATTTATTTTGTGCTCTTTTGAAGCTGAGCATGCAGCCAAGAGAGCTGTACAAGAAAAAGAAAACATTTACTTTGTAAACAACAAAACGCAGCCAGTGGGCCACCGACTTACACAGTGCAGAAAGAAACCCGAGTTCCCAGCTTGAACGCTAGTGATGCACGAGAGAGGATCCTACGAGACAAGCATTTGTTGGAGATGGGCCAGTTTACAGCGTATGAGCTTTGAGAAACAGCTTCTTGGGGAACAACATTGGGCCTCATCTCGAGGCTGATTGGAAATGATGGACATTCTGTTTTACAAGATTGGCCAGAAGCTCTTAACATGTAGTTCACACATGACATCAAGTACTGACAATTAAACCAGGGGCACGTCGTGGATAGAGTACGATTGAGCAGGACAAATGACTCCATGCTCACTCAGTCACTCCTTGGGAAAGTCCTGGTGTAACAAAGCGGCCTTATTCTTGGGCCATATCGATGGCCAGGCCGTATTCATACGCAACGCAACGTCGTCATCTTGCTACAGCCTCGCCGTGCTTTTGAGACTGACGGAATTTGCCATCCATTTCCATTTTTAAGTGGTATTTTCTAGAAGCTCGCGTAAGTATTTACTATTAACGGAGGCAAAAAGGACGACTGTTGCTCCCCGCATCCCTTGGCTCGATACACGGAGTAGATTTGGGCTGCCATGCGTGACCGACCTGGTGCCTGGAAAAGGACAGCTGTTAACGGAGCTTCCGGGCTTGTTGGTAGAGCTCCCTCAATTCGAAAAACTGAATGGCAGAGCTGTTTGAAAGCTCCGAAGCTCTTCCACTAAGCTGTACTTTTGAGTCAGCCCCACGTATTTTTTGCGGGAAGAAAGGGAGGGGGAAATATAGCGCCAACTTGACGTAGCCGAGCGCTAGTCTTTGCTATTGAAGACATTTTCGAGATTTGTAGCGGAACGAGAGTTGATGGGGTTTGCGGGAGTTGTGATGCAAGCTATCAAGCCATGTATCTTAATCCGACCAGTTTTCACCAGGATATCGGCCTCTGAAGCGGCCTTTACGCCGTTGCCCACTGTTCTCTCCGTTCTTTCCATACTTTTGTCTTTCTCCTGTAGTTTTGTGTAGTCTTTTGTGTACATTCCTTTTCTCACTTTGCCCGGCCGCTCTTTCCCTGTTTTCGCTCGCGTTGCACAGCATGTACTGTCTCTGCAGACATTGCACAACGTCTGGCAAGGCCTCGCGGCCACTGTCTCCTTGAGCTCTTGGCAGCCAATACCCGCTGCGTATTCTACTTGTGTGGACGAGTCCTACGAACAAGGCCGTCTGGCGACAGCTCAAATGACGGTCAACAACGGCCCATGAACCGTGAGAAATATCCTCGCCATCTTACTCTCTCAAGAGGCTTGGAAGCTTAGTAGTCATGAAGATTCTATTAGATTCAACACTCGTCATTTTCTCCTGCATCCCGGGCTTGTCGAGCTTGCTCGCGCGCTTTGCCGATCCGATTTGAGAATGAGATTCAGGAGCCTCAAGGCTTCACACTGCACATTCACTCTTTTGTGCCTTTGGGATCTCCGCCTCGTGCCCCACTTCCCTTTCAAAGCGCTCCTTCCTTTTGTTCCCACTTTTGTCTCTTTCACAAATACCCACTAAATACGCCATCGCCTGCCTGAATTGAATGCTATCTCCAGAGCCTTCTTGCCTCCGAGCACCGCTGCGAGGCTTCTGTTGCCTGCATATGACCAAGCTGGACCCATCGTGCATTTGTGCAGGTCCCCACACGGATTCTGTTATCATCGTCGGACCGGCTGGGTCGTTGGTCTTTCCGCTGCGTCGTGTTTTGGAGTGCTGTGCAGTGAATCAAAGCGTTGTTTCTTTTGACGAGAGGATACGGAAGGTACCAAAGGACCTTTGGCAAGCATCAATACTCGCACATTGACGAACATAGGAACCCTTGGGAAAGTGGCACTGGCGGCATGTTTCGCTCCTTCCTTTTGCACCTATGCTTTTGCATCTTGTGACCCTGTGGCCCTGCTCCTGCCCCCTCCTCCCAAATCTGTGTTAATTGGGCGGCGTCCATCTGCCCGCCCACCGCCATTCTGTGCTCTTCCCAGTGTTTGGTTTGACAGACGAGGCAAGTGGGGCATACGTTTCCTCACGCGTGCCTTCTCGCCTCGTCTATGTACGGAGTCCTGTGTATGTCACCAGAGGCTCGTCTCTGAGTGCTCTGTAATAATGGCACTCTCTCACAATCTTCCCTTGGACTCGCCCCATTTCATCGCTTCAGAGCAATGCCATGCAGTGCTCGTCTTTTGCAAGCCTGCCCGCCTATTGCGTAGACACCCACCACCTCCGATTCGTATTATCTGACTGCCTGGTCCTGGGGGCGCGGCCTTTGGGAACTCCTCGCTAGACCCGCTTTTCGTCCCTCGCTGACCAATGATCGCCACGCCTTCCCTGTGTCTTGTCTAAAACGGCACATACTGGGGGTGACCCGCCCTCCTCTCTTCCCTGACGTGCCTCCTCTCCTCTTCTTGCACTCTCACTACACGCCGTCTCGCCCCTTCCTTTTCGCCCTCCAATTCAGGCCACCACCCGCCTATCTTCACCGACAAAACCCAGCCGGTCGCACATTCCCTCCACTCTGACTTTCTCCTCCTTCCCTTTCTTTCTCTTCCTTTTCCTTCCCCTCTTTATCATCACGACAGAATCCTTTTTGTTCTTGTCGGTGCATCCATTATTTCCATCATTCACATCGTTTTGTTTGTTTGCGTTAAAAACAAACATCTGTTTATCAACATCGACATCAGGATTGGCGGCTCCCATATTCAGCATATTGAACGAAAGGAGCATCCCGACCCAAAGATTACATCATTATCGCTACTGGTAAGTGAATGACTGTCACAGCAAGTGAACAAACAGTCCACAGCTTTGCTCTTCCATTCCCCCGTCACTTCACCCAACGCCCTTTCCAAGCACTCGTCTTTTGTCGTGGCTTGTTTCTGTCTGTGCCTTGTCTGGTGTTTCGGCTTGTGTCTGCTTCTGATAAGCATTCACTGCCACACGCTCTTCACCTCCTCTGCATCCACTTAAAGCCTGAAGGCGCCCATCAACATCCATCACAACATCACTCCGTTATCATATCTGCTTCAAAACATTACATATCCTACAACCCACTACCATTTGCAACTTTCCGGAAACTTTCAAGCATAAACCAAATTAACAATGTCAGGCCTTCCCGGGTTCTCTTTACGACAACGACCAACAGTTGTACGCACCACAACGTCAGCTTGTGAACCAGAACCAATGGCTCCGACTACGCCTATCCAGGCCGACACACCGATCACGGTCAAGATCACCGTTGGCGACGAGAACAAGTTCCAGAAGAAGACCAAAATTGCCTATGGCGCCCTCAGTGCAGGCTTTCCTGCCTTAGAGCAGAAGCTGCGCGAGTTCCTCGACGTTCCCGCCTCTACGACATGCAACTTTGAGCGGTTCTCCGACTCGGCCGGCAAAAACATCCAACTGACTCACACGAACCCGGCCGCTTACCGCCAGCTGCTCCGTGCTGCCAAGGCCAAGCAGAAGCTCAAGCTTCGCGTCACCATCGGCAACGGTGAAAGCTCTTTCTCTGCCCAGAACGACCAGAACGATACCCAGAGTCAGGCCACGTCGACTGGCCCTCGCCCTGTCACAATGGAGGAGGTCCCTGAAGCAGCATCCGCCTCTTCTACATCCTCTCCCGCGGCCTCTGTTCCTGCGCCTGCTCCGACCCCAGCCGCACCCTCTACGACACAGACACCCCCCGTGGTCTCCGCATCGGCATCTGCTCTTTCGACAAAGGACAAGGTCAAGGATGCTTTTGCGGCTCTCGCTGAGTTCCAGGAGAAGCCTCACCAGCTGACCCCCGAAGTGGTCCAGCGTTGCATCGATGCGTACCCGGACATTCCTGGCCATTTCCCCCAGGGCCAGACGGAGAGCGAGTGGGAGAAGCAGACCAACGAGCGCTACCAGCAGACCATGCGGACTATGGCCCAGAACCAACAGGACCTTGCCGACCGCAACTTTGCTGCTCTTGAGGCATCTCTTGCCCAGATGAACTTGTCTACCAAGCCCGCACAGACCCCCCAGAAAGCACCTCTGTGTGTCCCGCCGACGTTTATGCGGGTGCCGAGCTCGTATATGCACACAGCTCCTGGTGCCTCAACTGAGTCAGCAAAGCCAACGCCCGACAACTTCTACTCTTGGGGCGTGCGGGACGCTAGCTCGGCTACTCTCAATGCCGAATCATCCGCCCAGCCCTCTGTTGGTGCTTTCCCTCAATGGCAGGAGCGTCCCCTTTCTTTCACTGTGTGCTGCAACTCCTGCGAGCGCAAGATCCCCGACGCCCACTACCACTGCTCGACCTGCGAAGCTGGCGATTTCGACCTTTGCGAGAGCTGCATTGAGCTGGGTATCACTTGCCACAACCCGGAGCACTGGATGATCCGCCGCAACGTCCAGAACGGCCTGCTTGTTAACAGCACCACTGAGCGCATCCGGCCCAAGGCTAAGAACACTCCCGCCAAGTCGGAGAAGGCGGCCGGCAAGGCCCCTGTCCAGCAGACTGAGAAGCCTGCCGAGAAGCCGGTCGAGAAGCTGCCCACGATGGCCAGCGCCGTCAAGGAGTCCAAGGCTATCAGGGCTGCTGTGGAGGATGCTGCCCGCACCCAGGCGTACCGCAAGTACCAGATCCGCACTTGCAACAACTGCATCCGTGAACTTCCCGAGTTCGAGTTCTTGCACTGCAATGAGTGCTTCGACTTTGATCTGTGCAAGTCTTGCTTCGTGAAGAACGACCACGGCCACCACCCCAAGCATGCCTTCAAGCCCGCTGTTAGCGGCACCGAGTTTGGCTGGAACGTGACCCGCCGCCTGTCTGCTGGCCGTGGCTACCGCCACAATGCCGTTTGCGACGGCTGCGAGGCCTTCATCACTGGTGTCCGCCACAAGTGCAGCGACTGCCCCGACTGGGACTACTGCTCCAACTGCATCCTCAACGCTGACTTCATTCACCCCAACCATCGGTTCATCCCCATCTACGAGCCCCTTGTCGAGCCCTTGATGGGCAAGTCCGGCGATGAGCAGGTCATTCACAACGGTATCTACTGTGATGGCCCGCACTGTGCCGTCAGCGGCGCTTGTGAGTCGCCCATCCGCGGCAACCGCTACAAGTGCGCTGTTTGCAATAACAAGGACTTCTGCGCCACATGCGAGGCCAGCCCATCCAACACCCACAACAAGACCCATCCTCTGATCAAGTTCCGGACCCCTGTCCGCCATGTTTCGGTCACCACGACGGGCGAGCACGATAACGGCCGCCGCATGCCCGCGATGGGTGACCGTCGCCCCAGGATGTTCTCTCGCCCCACCGATAACACCAACCTCAGCGCCAACAAGGTGCAGACGGTTCTGGATATCAAGCCCACTGGCGATGTTACCCTGATCAAGGAGGAGAAGGCCAAGACTGAGGAGGTGAAGGAGGTGAAAAATGAGGAGGCCACCTCTCAGGAGCCCGATGCCAAGCTTCTCGGTGCCATGTTCAAGTGCGAGACCGTCCAGGACGGCACCGCGTTCCAGCCCAACCAGGCTTTTGAGCAGACCTGGACCCTGCGCAACACGGGCTCCGTTGCTTGGCCTGCTGGCTGCTGCGTCCGCTTCGTTGGCGGCGACTACATGGGCCATGTTGACCCCAACAACCCGGCCGGCATCCAGGAGCTCGTGTCGGCCTCCGAGTCGACCATCTGCTACAAGGCCCTGGCCCCTGGCGAGGAGTATCCCTTCACGATCCTCCTGCGCGCTCCCTCGCGTCTGGGCAAGATCATCTCGTACTGGCGCCTGACCACTGTTGGTGGCACCAAGTTTGGTGATCGCCTGTGGTGCGACATTACTGTCAAGGCCAAAGAGGAGCCCAAGGTCGAGGAGAAGCCCAAGGAGGCCCCCACGGAGGCCCCCAAGGAGGAGAAGACTGTGGAGAAGAAGGCTGAAGAGCCGGTTGCCGACAAGGTCGACACCAAGTCGGAGACATCCGCCGACAGCCAGATGATTTTCCCCAAGCTTGAGCGGGAGTCCCCCGTTGCCAGCATCCACGACGTGGCTGCTGAGCCTACCCCGGCCCCTGCCGAGGAAGAAGACGAGTTCGATTTCGAGGGCGAGGAGGACTGGGCTGTCGAGAACTCCGAGGACGGTTTCCTGACCGACGAGGAGTACGACATCCTTGATGCCTCTGACGAAGAGTCCCTGGTCGGCGGCGAGTTCGATAACAAGGCTCGCAAGTAGTGGAGTGTTGCTCTTTTGAGTGGCAAAGCGAGGAGAAATGCCTGGCTGCCTGGGATTTAGGAGTCATTTTCATTCAATGTCTGTTTTTGTTTCTTCTTTACTTGGTCTGGTGTTTTACGTCTTTCTTATGTCCTTGGTGTTCTTTGCCGTATTTCTTTCATTTGTGATGTGGTTGATTTTCAAGTTCTTGCTTTTAGCTATTTTTTGGGCGTCGGTTAGTCGCCGGAGCCCTGGCCATGGGAAGGGCTAACTCACATCACGACTCTCCAACTGCACGCAATCATGTTCCTTGTACATCTAGTGGTTTCACTCTTTTCCGTATGTCTGTCTCGTTTATAGTTTGTAGTTAACTATGCACACCCAAATTGACAATCGTGCAAGTTCTTCATAAATACTCATGGCCCCCTTTTTTTTAAAAAAAAAAAAAAAAAAAAAAAAAAAAAGAGAAAAACAAAGAAAAAAGAAAAGAAAAACCTCAAAAAAACAAAAAGAAAATTGTGTAAAATTTTCAGTGCCATTAGGGGCACATATATTTGAAAACGTAAAAGAGATAATAAAGATAACAATAATCAACCGCTATAACCATACAAACCCTATAATGCGAACATAGAAGCAAAGACATTAACCAGTACAAAGAACGATGCCCGTCTACTCCAGCATGGTCTTCTTACCGAGCGACGCTGTGATGGCGCCTGTCCGGTAGGCAACACTTGCATCCTGGCTCTTGTACGGCTTGTTGTCGGGGCGAGGCCGTCTCTCCCTCGATTCGCCATCCTTGGTCCCACCCTTGTTGTTTTCACCATCACGGCCGCCCTTGCGGAAACGCTTCTTGTAACGCATGGCGTCGTCTTCCGCAAACTGGATCTTGAGCGGGCGGCCCTTGAGCTGGTTGACCCACCACTTGCGCTGTTTTGTGCGCGGCGCGGACTTGCGTGCTGCCGCCTTTGTCTCGGTGTCCTCCTCCTTGTCCTCGCCATCTTCGCCCTCCTCGCCTGCCGCCGCAGTCGCTTCGGCAACAAAGTCCTCCTCGGTCTCAATCGTCTCGGTAATCTTGACAAAGCCCGTGACAGCCGCAGCGGCCGCCTTGGAGGCCGCCTCAGGCGTAATGTTCTGTCCGTCGTCTGTCTTGCCGCCAAACTGCACCCAGCCGTAGCCGCGGCACTTTTCCGTGTTATCGGGGAAAGTGGCGACCTTGACCCAGGCGACAGGGCCGCAGGGCGTGAAATGGCGGCGCAGGTCCTCTTCGGTCGTGTCGAAGCCCAGGTTGCCGACAAAGACCTTTGTGCTCGTCATGCCGGCCGCAGGTTCAGCGGCAGCACCCTCGGCACCCTTGCCTCTGGTGGCGTTGTCCGAGGACCCAGCGCCCGCAGCAGCGGCTGCAGCACCTTCGCGCTCCTTGGCTGGCCGGCCCTCAAACGACTTGCTGTCCTTGATCAGCACGCGGCGGCCGTCGATCTCCGTCTCGGACAGGGCCGTGGCGGCCACTTGGGCCTCGTATGTCAGGAAGTCGACGTAAGCAAAGCCCTTGTTGGGCGGCGGCAGGTTTCCATTGCTGTCGGCGTTGACGTTGTGCGGGCGCTGCTGGTGTGTCTGGCGCTTGCCCAGGGGCAGGTTGACACGGGTAATATCGGTCTCGGCAATGGCGCCGCCCGAGTTGTCAATGAACCACCGGAAGAGCTGCGGGCGGGTGACGGTAAAGGGCAGGTTGCCAATCCAGATGCCAAACTGCGAGCGTTCGGCCTTTTTGTTGTCGTCCTTGTCGCCCTTGGGTCCGCTCCGGGCCGGCAGCAGGTCGTCTTCTTCCTCCTCGTCGTCGGACTTGGGCTTGGCCGGAAGAGCCTTGCCCTTTTTCAGCGCACGCTTAGCACGCTTCGAAGGCGGCTCGGGGAGCGAGAGATCGACCTCGATTTCGGGAACATCGGCGTTGGCGGCTTTCCGTTTCTTCTGGGACTCGGCGGACGGCGAGGAAGGAGAGGCAGGAGAGGAAGGAGCTTCGGTGGGTGCGGCCGCGGCCGACTGTGTCTGGATATCTGTCGCCATTTTTGTCGGATATATGTGTGGATAAGAATATGGGTATTATATCCAGCACCCAGATTTCGAATGTCGTCGACGATGTAGCCGTAGAAGAGACTGAAGTTCTGCCATTCGGTGAAACCAGCCCATTTTTTCTTGACTTTTTTCTTATCGAAAAAATTATCGGTGGGGCGATAACGATAAGCCCTGGGGCATCTTAGCGCTGTAACTTAATTACAGTGCCTGAGTGCCAAACTCATAATGATGGGCGCTGCAATCATAGCCTCTCCGAAATTGATTGTAGCCGCCGGGCTCATCGTTATGATGCATCGATTACTTTTGTCTTGGAGGAAAGTACTCCTGTTGCCATAATGTGTGTGTTTTGTTGTTTATTATTATCCGAATATGTTTGTTTTCTCGCCTGTTCACGTGCTTTCTGCCTACAATTGCCAGTATGCCCTTACTGTTCGCTCCTTCTGATTTTGCCGTTTGTGCCATGTGGGAAACAACAGACTATAGACCCACTTTCTATACAATCGATTTCTGTTGTATTAATATTCACAACTACGGCGGTTGTTCAAAGCCGTCCATAGGGCCAATAATCTACGGCCTCTGGCGTACTTTATTTCTTTGTCCGCGAGATCACGGAGCCCGCAAAGGAAAGAGCCAACCTTGGCCAAACCTCGATTCCCGACTGTTGTTGGTTGATCTTGCCGTGTTCTCGCAGGGAGAACAAAAGTAAGGGAAGAGCACCCAGAGATACTTGTGAGGAGGCTTCCCGCCGGAAGAGCTCTTTCCTGCCCGGCAACTTTTAACAGTCGGCGCCGAATGCCGCTTTCCTCTTTAAATCGTGCGCTTTCCCTCTTTGGCCGTTTTATGGACTGCCCTTGTGCAGTTTCCGTTTTTGAGCGACATACGACGTAGATATGCAACACTCAAGAGTATGTCAAAAGGAAAGAGCCTATTTTCTAGTCATCCGTCCTTGCATTGCCGTCTTGGGATTTCATACGACATAGGATGCAAGCACGCAGGGCCATCCCGACGTGGGTTGCTCTTTTCCCCGTTTGGCAATCCCCGCTGCTTTCTGTTCTCTTTTGTCTCTTGCCCTGCGGGCAGCCCACCCTCCTCGCAATCAACTCTCCCCTTCTTCCTTTTTCGCTTCTCCTTCCGTGTCTGGCCGGTTTGGTGTGTGCTGTGACGGCTGGCCAGGCCAAGCCAAGGCCCCTGAGACACCTCGTTGGCCGCCATCCACACACCACTTTGACGAGCTAATCCTGGCCGAGCTGGGCTGTTGGCGGAGGTGTCCAACGAGACCAAGCAAATTCATACAAGAAGCATGCACGCAGAAGCAAGCACACTGACCGTCCATCGCCAGGGCTGGTTTGTGCCAGGGTGCCCTTGAACAGGCCCTGTTTGATTTGTTTGATTTGCTGGCTGCAGGCGACGGCCGGCGCTGCCTCCTCCGGCCCCCGTAGGTTAGAAATAAGGTAAGGAACATGCAGTCCAAACTCACGGCAGGTTATGTAGGGATATGAGACGAGATTTTTTTACGATTTAAATTTATTCATTTGTCCTGGATGTAGTCGACATTTATGTCGTGAATGAGAGTTGTGAGAATCCTAGGATCGCTTTGGCTGATAGTGGCATTCACGCTAAACCGCCTGCTGTGGAGCCGTCCAGGACACAAAAGTTACTTCACATGGTTCTGGTTGTGCCTTTAGCGATAAGGTTGACGCCCCCATCGATGGCTTCTAGTGAGTAATGCCTTGTAAACCTCGGAGGCGGCCCCACACTATTTTGGCTGGACACATGGCTGGCGGCTGTTTGTGCTCAGTAGTGCGGCCCCTCCAAATCTCCCTTGCTGCACGGTCCAGCTGCCCCAGCGACCGCTGGCAACCAAATTTGGGCTGGCCGGCTGGGGCTGCACAGGCAAGACAGGCTAGAAAGCTAGGCCTGAACTTTCAGCCAGTGACCGTCCACGGCTGCCTCCAACCAGGCGCTATCCTCGTCCCGTGCCCCCAGTCGAGAGAACCCACCCACACCCACCACACAAACAGTGATAATTCCCTGGCCCCAGCCCAACTGGGCCTCTCTTTCTCCCAAGCAACTCGCCTCTTCCTGCTCTTTTTTTCAGTCTCCTCTTTTTCCCTCCCTCGCCTCGACTATTCCCTTTATTTTGCTGAGAGTGGCACACAAACTGCACAGGCCCTATCTTTTCTCTCCCTTTCTCCTCTTTTTTCACGTTTTCGCTTCTTCACATTTTCTTTCCTCTCCCTCATCTTTTGTTTATCGCCTGCACCTGAACCTCCTCTTTCTTTTGCATCGCTCAAATTCGTCGCCCGCTTGATATCGCCGTCTCGAATCGCCTCCGGCCGCCGCCGCTGTTTTACCGGACTTTTATCGACATATTCGCTCAATCCGTGGCACCGATCCGAGCCATCATCAGCTTCCGTGACCGACTGTCTGTCCGACGCAAACAACAAGACAAAACAAACACCGGCTCGTTCATCAGTGACGACCACATCTGCTTCTGTCAGTTCGAGATTCGATCAGGGACGGCCTCTTCGACGCCGAATCGCCGTCCTTTGCCTCGTACTCTTTACCCGGGCCTTTCATTTTGACTCGATTTTCGATCGCCTCTGTCTTTTTCTCAGAAAATGAACGTCTTGCTGTCAGCACAACCGCCTCTCTTCCCTCATCAGCACGAATCCCCAAGACAGTCCCCCTCTCGGTCTAGTACGTTCTCATTCTCTACCTCGCTCTGCCGTTCTATTGCAGTACCGTGACCCGTAACTGATGCTAACCGCCGCCTTCCAGTGTCTCCCTTCCCAAACATGGCCGCCTCCAAGAAACGGAAAGCCGACGACGACGGTGGCGACGAAATGTCCGTCTCGCCTATGAGCTCGCCCGCCATTTCCAACCGCCAACTCTCCCGCCCCGTCAAGAAAGCCCGTGCCGCCGATATGACCGGCCGGCCATTACCGCTGCCTCGCCTGCTCGAGGCCCTCGACGCCTCGCAACTCCGCACCATCCTCCAGACCATCTGCGATCACCACCCCGACATCTCCCAGCAAGTTGCCGATAACGCACCCCGTCCCACACCTGCTTCCACACTGCAGCTACTCGGCGAGTACCAGGACCGGCTACGCGCCGCCACGCCATACGGCCAATCCAGTGCTGATTACAACTATTATCGCGTTAAGCAGCCGCTTATTGCCCTTGTCGAAGCCATCTCCGAGTACACTCGCCAGTTCTTGCCGCCCGTCGAGTCGCAGACGTCTTTCTCCCTAGAGTTTCTGGACGGCGTCACCAAGATCATCCATGAGCTGCCCGACTGGGACAACCCGACATATCGTCAGCACAAGGAGGGCGCTTACGACGAAGTTTCCCGTGCCTGGGCCGTTGTCATTCAGGAGGCATCCAAGCGCGGCGGCGGTGGCTTCACCTCGCTGCTGCTGTCGGAGCACTGGGACCAGATTCTGTCTAAACATAACCAGCAGTCTGGCGGCCGTCTCGAGGCCGCCATGAGCTCTCTGGCGACGAACGTTGGCTGGATGGGTGCTGGTGCAGGCAACGGCAATGGCGGCGCAGGCGGCAGCAATGACCCCAACTCCATCCGCAACCAGCTGATGAACGGCACCTTTGGCTCGCCCGTCCGTGTCGGTCCTTGGTAGCGGCGGGACAGGACTCTGTGCCAAACACAACGGCGACACTACACCACCAACTTTTAACGAACTATGACGACCTTTTCCTTTCACTTTGCTTTCCTTCCGGGTTCAACGCTTAGTTTCATTCGTTTTCGTCTGCATTCTTTCCCCATTCATTTTCACACTCCCTCGTTTTAATCATCCCTCCTTTCCCTTATTCATTCCCATTATTCACACAACCATCGCATTCTGCCTTTTTTTTTTGGCTTTATTATATTCCACGTTTCTTAGTTACCTCGAACCCCCATTACAACCGGTGTTTATAACGGCCAGCGTTCAATAGAAATCCAGGGAACCCAGGGAATCATCCATCTCCAGGCGGCGTTTAGTATTTTTCTGTCACACCCTCTTTTTGTACTTTGATTTTATATTTCCAACACCCCGTCTTGTTTGCATTGGCCAGCTTTATATGTTCTGCTGCCACAGCCCACTGCATCTACCTTGTTTACTTGCATAAATATGTTATCTGTCAATTTACGGGAAACGGTTGTTTCTGATGAACTTCTTTACGATGTATGTCCAGTGCAGTTTGTGTTTTATGTCTTGTTGCTCGCATGCCTGTGTTTCTTCCCTTTTCCCTTTTAGGTTCTATGAATGGAGATGCCAGGGTGGGAGGATTGTGTCGTTTTTATCACTTCTGTCCATGCTTTTGTATGATTTCATGTCCTGTGTTCGTTTCATCACAGCTTGTCGTCTGGCGTTTTGTTACGGTTCTTATATCATATTTGTTTGCATAGCAGGACCGCCGTTTTCAGTCACCTGCTGTCCACGTGCTTGTTCCCCATACAAACAATTTAAACAACGATTCTCATAGTACCAGTCTTGCATGCGCCCATCTCTGATGAAGTTCCCCCAAATCTACCAATCTATTATGTGCCGCACTCTAAACAGGATACGTTGCCTCCCACACAGCCTACGCATTCGTCCCTAAACTCTTGTATTTTCTCTGGTTCGGCTGTCCCCCTGATCGACAACTTCGCCATACTTTACCAGCTTTTCCCACAAGCTCAGGACTTTGTGCTCGGGATTCTCGGTTGCGACGATCACCGGACTACATGTTCATCCTTTGGACTTCTCCTCCCAGTGTTCTATCCTTCCACCATCCTCTTCTTTTAACTTTGGTTAACTACCGCCAAGAGTTGTCTCGTGTTGTGCACAAAAATAGCAGGCCCCCATCAGCCTTGTTCCCCGTCTTTTTTCACGACATGCCGTTTCGTGCTCACGACCCTTCGTTCGAGACCCTAGTCATTCTTATCTTCTTTCTACTCTTCCATTTATCAGTCCACCGGTTCATATTTTATGGTTGCACACAGACAGTCGAGACAGACAGGATGATGAAGTCAGATTGATAAAAAAGAAGTATACTTGTACCCCATCGTGTTCCACTTAAATTCCCCGAGGGTGTACTAAGCATCAGTTTCTGTATTTTTATTTCACTTTTGTACACTATAAAAACCCTTTTTGTGACCACTTTTGCCTCAATCAAAAAGAGCTGTTGTGTGTAGCCCATCATTGCGTTTTATATGCATTTTGGCTTGTGAATGGCCCAACCCACTACGGCCGCTATCAAGATGGTCTGACAGGTGGTCAGGGTCCTGTTAACTCCCTGAAGGGACGTTTTGGCGGGGCTCGTTTGGGGCTATTAGCGCTGAATCGTCGAGTTTGGTGGTAGCACAGGCAACGGCCCAATTCCAGTCCCGCCTGTCTGACTAAAGCACGTGACCACGAGTCAGTTTGGCAACAAAGCCCCGTCGCGTCCTTTCTCAGCGGGTCGCGCCTGCCTGTTCACGCCGTGTTGTTTGATGTTCTTGCCAGGCCACATTGAGAGACGCGAGTCCACATCCGTGCCCGCAGCCCCCTAACTTCCGAACTTATCACGCATCCCGGACACCGACCGAATCGATTGACGCCAACTTCCGACTTTATTTGTTTGATTATTCACTTGATCCGTTAGTCACTGCCACATCTTAGCAGTGCACTCTTTCATCGCGCCACGGCCAAGACGCGTCGTGTCGTCGATACCTTGTTGATATTTTGGACAACTCGACCACGCCCCAAGTTTCTCGCTCCCGACTTCCCTCGGGACTGATCCCAAGATGCCAGCGTGCGTTCACTCTCGTTTGCTCTGAAATTGACCTCATATGCCCGTATACTCACATCCCATATAGACCTGGTGACCAGCACCAGCCCATATCCAACCCCTTTCAGGCGATCCAGCCACCACAGCAAGGATTCGGCGACATGAACCAACAAAACCAGCAACAACAGCCCGCCCAGCGGATTAACGAATATACCGCCCAAGAAATTGCCACGCTCCAGAGCCGACTCGAGAAGCAGCTCGGACCCGAATACCTGTCTGCACGCGCGGGGCCCTCGGGCCAGAAGGTGCACTACATTGCCGCCGAGAAAGTCATTTCACTCGCCAACGAGGTTTTTGGCTTCAACGGCTGGTCGTCTTCGATTCAAAACATTCAGATTGACTTTGTCGACGAGCACCCGCAGACGTTCAAGATCTCGGTTGGCCTTTCTGTCATTGTTCGTGTCACGCTTCGAGATGGAACATACCACGAAGACATTGGCTACGGCCATATTGAGAACTGTAAGGGCAAAGCGGCGGCTTTCGAGAAGGCAAAGAAGGAAGGCACTACAGATGCTCTAAAGCGTGCACTACGCAGTTTCGGTAACGTCTTGGGCAACTGCATCTACGACAAAAAGTACGTGGAGAAGGTGTCCAAGATGAAAGCTGTGCCTGTGAATAAGAAAACCTTTAGGGAACAAGACTTGCACCGGCACTCTGACTATGTTGTCAAGTCGGAGGAGGGGGCCACCACAACAGCAGCATCTGTTGTTCCTACAGCACCAAGGCTCCCCGCAGCAGTGGCAACGGCTGTCAAAACTGAGGCGTCTGTCTTGTCAGAATCATCCGGTATGCCTCCTGAGCCGTTTACGGTATATTGCAAGCAACACGTTACTAACCCATGCCCAGAGTTCACAGCAGACATGTTCGATGACGATTTGCTATTAGGAGGTATGTTGCTCTAAGGTTATATGAAATCTAGTGAAGAAACCGATCACTGTACTGACCTCGCTTAATAGATTTCGACGAGGCAGACTTTTGCGTGTCGGATGAGGGCCACCCTGATGAGTTCATTATTCGCGAGTCGTCAGTGCCCGCACTCCCCCCACCACAACAGAACGCAGGTTCACGAAGCACAAGCCCTCTGCGACAGGTGCAGAACAACAACTACAACCAGCAAAGGCCGGCAGGAGCAGGAATGCCTCCTCGACCACCACAAACTCCAACTCCAATGAACGCTCGCCCAGTCGGCAATGGTAACGGGAACGGTTACGGCCAGAAACCATACCAACCGGGTGCAAACAACCAACAAGGCAACAAGCCTCCACAACAAGCACCGAGACCACAAGGGTTTGGGAACAACAATGCGAACAGCACCTCAAAAGCAACCCCCCTTTTGACGTCGACTAGCAATGGTAACAGCAGTGCTGCCGGCGGCGGGGGCGAGGTGGAAGGCACACCGTGGCTGTCGGCTCGTGCTATTGCCAAGGCCGGCGATGGTGACGGTGATGCACTTGCAGTCGTTGCACCAGCAATCCAAGCCAACCACCTGTTCAACCCTAAAGCCGAGAGCCCATCCATTCGCAAGACACCCGGATTTGATCATAACACGTCGAAGCCGATTCCACGCCAAAACCGCCCCATCGGCGGCGGCACACTGCCTCCATCAACCACCGCCAATGTGTCATCAGCGGGGCCACAGGCAGCCGTGCGACAAGGCTCTCCCAGCGCGTCCTCCATGGCTGGTATGGCAACACGGAGCAGCGTGAGCCACCCTGGAATGGAGCCTGTTCGGCGCATTGGAGCCCCGCCTAGCACTGCGAGCCCCCTTGCCAACCGCAACCAGTTCCGCCCTCCCCCAATGAAGCGCGGCCCGCCTACCGATTCAGCCACGGGTGTGTCTCGGCCACCCCTCGCCGATATGCCTAGCAACATTTCGGCAAACGGAGGCACGGTGGTTGCAGCAGGCACAGTTGGTGCTTCAGGTGTTGACGTTAAGCGGCAAAAGCTCGCATAGCCAATGCGGGCATTCCTACTTGCCACATTCTGTTTCTCCATCCGCTTATTTTACTGGCCATGGTTGTGTTTATCGGGTATATGTTCGGACTGATTTCTTTGATTTCTGCCTTGTTGATTGCTGTTTGCTTCAAAAGGGACCATGGTTTTTCTGGCGTTTGGCGTGATGGGTTCATGCTGAGGTGTCTCGACAGACACACACATTATTATGCTTTATAGAATGAAATACAACTAAGAGCATTCTGCTCTATGTTATTGCCAATTTAAACCCTTTCAATGTAAACAAACCCCCGCTACTAGCAAAAGGGTCAGTCTCTGATATAGTCAGCCCTATCATGTAGTTTCCTTCAGGACGCTCACGTTGGAACCAGCCCAATGTACCTTAAAACCATGAGCTGGCAGCTTGCATAGGTATTGGGTGTATCTAATTTATTGCCAATTGTATTTTAAATTCACCGATATGCCGTGTTGTAGTCTAGAAAAAGAACACGATCTGCTGTATGCAGGTCAACAGCCAAAATGTGCTGTCAGAGGCTTTTGAATTGACTGGCCTCTGATTGGCTGGAACTTACACCATCGCACCTGCCATACAACCCCACTACGCTCTTGCCCGCTGTCGGGTCCGATTGCCGGCGGGTCGTGTGCTTCCCGAAGTGCCAATTGCACACTGCACTTGCACACTAATTTTTTTTTTTTTTTTGTCACTGGCGTTTTTTGTTAAGAGGATCGCTCCTCCCCCACAAAATTTTGATCTGTGACAACATCTTCACTACTTTCCCCTTTCTCCCCCTCTCCCCATAAACACGACAACACTCTTGTGGTCTCCTTTTTGTCTTCCACCGACCAAAGAGGATCGACTGAGAGCGTCTCACAGCCGTCATGGGGCCCATTGCGCTTGCTAGCCGATCGGGCGCGCTGGCCAGGGTAAGCCCTTTCCTCCTGTCATAATCTCCCCGCAAAGGCAAAACGACCTTCCTCTTTTGTTTGACCGTCTCGGCTAACCACCTACTTTTTGTGTACAACAGTTCCAGCACCAGTCTTTACGCCGCGCCGTGCCCACGGCCGCCCGCCGTCTCTTCTCGACCGTCAACGACGCCGCCCCCCTCCCTCCCGTCTATGAGCGCCTCTACAACAAATATGCCACGGTCCGCCGCGTTCTCGGCGCCGAACGCCGGTTAACACTCGCCGAGAAGATCCTGTACAGCCACTTGGACGATGTCGAGACGAACCTGCTCACGGACACCAACAATGGCCGCTCGATTCGCGGCACCGCCAACCTGCAGCTCAAGCCCGACCGTGTCAACATGCAGGACGCCTCAGCACAGATGGCCCTGCTCCAGTTCATGGCTTGCAACCTGCCACAGACCGCCATCCCGGCCAGCATTCACTGCGACCACTTGATTGTCGGCGAGAAGGGGGCCGACGTCGATCTGGAGGCCGGTATCGGCACTAACGGCGAAGTGTTTGCCTTCCTCGAGTCGGCGGCGCGCAAGTACGGCATTGACTTCTGGCCGCCCGGCGCCGGTATTATCCACCAGACTGTCCTCGAGAACTACGCCATCCCCGGTCTCATGATGCTCGGTACCGACAGTCACACGCCTAACGCGGGTGGTCTCTGCACGATCGCTATTGGTGTCGGTGGTGCCGACGCCGTTGAGGCCCTGGTCGGTGCGCCTTGGGAGCTCAAGGCTCCTCGCATTCTGGGTGTGCGCCTGACGGGCCAGCTCAGCGGTTGGGTGTCGCCCAAGGACGTTATCCTGCACCTGGCCGGCCGCCTGACGGTGCGCGGTGGCACAGGTTTCATTATTGAGTACTCAGGACCTGGTGTCCAGACGCTGAGCTGCACGGGTATGGCGACGATGACCAACATGGGTGCCGAAGTCGGTGCTACTACGTCCATTTTCCCCTACACCGAGGCCTCTGCCCGCTACCTGGCGTCGACGCGCCGTGACCAGGCTGCCCAGGACGCTGCTCGCTTCCAGCAGTTCCGCGGCACGCAGGCTGCTTCGCCCAACGACAAGAACGCCGTGTTCGAGTTCTCTGCCGACGAGGGCGCCGAGTACGACGAGCTGATCGAGATCAACCTGTCAGAGCTGGAGCCCCATATTAACGGTCCCTTCACGCCCGATCTGTCGATCCCGCTGTCCGAGTTCCGCCAGACGGTCGAGCAGGAGCAGTGGCCGCAGAAGCTGTCGGCTGGCCTGATTGGCAGCTGCACCAACAGCTCGTACGAGGACATGACCCGTGTCGAGAGCCTGCTCAAGGCGGCCGCTTCGGCCGGCCTGCAGCCCGTGTCCGACTTCTACGTCACCCCCGGCAGTGAGCAGATCCGCGCTACGCTTGAGCGTGACGGTACCCTGGAGACGATTGACAACGCCGGTGGTGTTCTGTTGTCCAACGCCTGTGGTCCTTGCATCGGCCAGTGGAAACGCCGCGACGGTGTTGAGAAGGGCACGTCCAACGCCATTTTCACGTCATACAACCGCAACTTCCGCGGCCGCAACGACGGCAACCTGGAGACGATGAACTTCTTGGCGTCGCCCGAGATTGTGACGGCGCTCGCGTTTGCCGGCTCGACGACCTTCAACCCCCTGACCGACTCGATCCCGACGCCCGACGGCGGCGAGTTCAAGTTCCCCGCACCTCACGGTCTGGAGGGCCCGCCGAAGCCGTTCGACGAGGGCCGTGCTGCTTTTGCTGCCCTTGTCCAGAAGCCCGATGCCTCGGTCGATGTGGCCATCTCCAAGACTTCGGAGCGCCTGGCCATCCTGGAGCCCTTTGAGCCGTTCCCGGATCAGGACCTCGAGGGCCTGCGCGTCCTGGTCAAGGTCCAGGGCAAGTGCACGACGGACACGATCTCGGCCGCCGGTCCCTGGCTCAAGTACAAGGGCCACCTGCCCAACATTAGCGCCAACACGCTCAACACGGCCGTCAACGCCGCGACGGGCGAGGTCAACGTTGCCTACGATCTGGACGGCAGCAAGAGCACGATCCCCGAGCTCGCCCTCAAGTGGCGCGAGCGTGGCCAGCCGTGGCTCGTGATCGCCGAGCACAACTACGGCGAGGGCAGTGCGCGTGAGCACGCCGCTCTGCAGCCGCGGTACTTGGGCGCCCGCATTGTTGTGACCAAGTCGTTTGCTCGTATCCACGAGACCAACTTGAAGAAGCAGGGTGTGGTGCCATTGACGTTTGCCAACGAGGCCGACTACGACCGCATCGAGGCGGGCGACATTGTGGCGACGGTGGGCCTGCACGAGATGCTGCAGAAGCGTGGCCAGGGCGAGGTGCAGCTCAAGGTGACCAAGGCCAAGACGGGCGAGGAGTTCGTTGTGCCGGTCAAGCACACGGTCAGCAAGGACCAGGCCGGCTTCATCCTGGCGGGCAGTGCCCTGAACATGCTGTCGCAGCGGTAAGCGAAGGCATGTGGGGAACAAATAAAAAAGGAATAAAATGAAAATCAAAAGGGGAAAATACGACGTATACCAACAGAAGGGGCTGTTTTTGACTTTTATGAGAGTTGGATCTATTCACTGTAAATAGTATTTGGTTATCTGGTTTCTTATGGAGATTTGCATCAAAAGACTTTTGTCAAAACCCAAGAGCACAAAATTATCTGACCATGTTGTAAAGTGAACCATGGCCGCTTTTTATTTATTTATTTTCTTTGTTTTTTTTTATTGTTACATTTTCACCTGGCTACCCATTCGTAGTCATCTTGAGCTCTCTCCTTTTTTCTTTCCCGCTCTGTATCGTACACCCATACTGTATTGTTTTTAGCCCATGATTTGACACCTAGAAACGACAAAAGTCGCCAGTGTACCGACAAAAGTTCTGGTAGCCGTAGACGATATGGTAGCCGTCCCAGTTGGTGACAAGATCATTGAAGCCAGACTCTCCGGGAATGTACAGGCCGCAGTTGGATGTTGTCCGGGCGATGTAGGCCTTGCGGTCATACTCATTGCAGTTGTCGGACCGGGCGTAGTTGCAGTAGTAGGCGACCGTGCAGCCCCGCTTCGAGTAGACGCTTCTTCCCGGTTCGGTCGGAGGAAGGCGGCCGCACTGGTAGTCCAGGTCGGCGTTGGCATCGTCGGTGTCACCGTGGTTGAGCTCGCCCTGGCTGCCAAAGCAATTGTAGAGGTTGTATCCTCTGCTCTGGCGGGCCTGGTTGCGGCTCTGGGAAGAAGACGAACCACGGATGGCCGGGGCAGAGCGGGCAGCAGCCTCGGCAGCACGTTCTTCAACAGCACGAGCATCCACCGAAGCAGGAGGAATGCTTTCGATGCCGCCCTCGACGTCGAGGCGAGTATGCTCTTCGGTGCCGTTGGGGTGAATGGTCACCATGTAGACACCATCGGGCTGGTCAGAAGGGATTGTGAAGCCAGCAGCCGACGAGACGGCCGCCATAACAACGGCAAAGGTGGAGAACAACATTTTGAGAAGAGGAAAAAGAAGATGATAAAATGAGTGTAGATGCAATTGATGTTGCCTTTGATTGTGACTGAGGATGGGAAACAAAGGAGGTAAAAAAAAATATCGTCCTGTTATCAGGGTGTTTGCTGAATTTATAGATATTTAGTTTATCGTGAAAGGAACTATCAACCAAGTGACTGACATCACTCTTGTCTCTTCAAAGTGTAGTGAACCCGTTCAAAAACATTATTTGCCGACATGGACGAAACAGAAGAGAGGCACAAAATTACGCGCAATGCTCGATGTACATTAAATTAAGGGGCACGAAAATTACTCTTGCATTGTTATGTGTCGTGACCATTGTCGCCCGATCACCTTCAAAGTCTTATTTTCAAAGAAATTCAAAATGATCTGGATCTCGACGCCTTCTCCGCAACTTATTCCACAGCTAACAGTTCATGACTCGTTGACAAGTTACTAACAGAACCGTTGTGGATTATAGACGAGCCGCCCGCGTGGTCGTAATTTTATATAAACAACAACGAGGTCTCTTGCAGCGGGTAAATAAACCAACAGAGAAAAAACAAGCACATTGTTTCCTCAATGCTCCATACTTCTTACGTGGCAGCCTGATTTATTGTTTGTTGGTCAACACAGTGATGTTTGTTGGTTACTTTATAGTTAATTCGCATTGTTTCTAGACAGAACCAGTCTCGCCTTATTTCCCCACAACTTAAACTGCTAACAATAGGACACAGGCAATGCATTACGAGATATTTCACGAAAACAGAGAATGGCCGTTGCTTGTATTGTTGACTATGCGATGTTGGTTTTGTGTTTAATTCGAGTCAGGTATAAGCCCCGCGTCTGGCGCCATTGCATTCCGTTGGTTCGCTGACGCCTTTAGCCTTCCCTCTCATTTTACGGCGTAGGAAATGGATATTGTGATATTCTTTTAGAAAGTTACCGCTTGTCTTTTGGTGTGAGACATGTTGGCAAGGAGGCGGCCGACCTGGCTGGCCTGGCCGGGTATCAGGTGTTGCGTTGACTCACCGGGCGCGCCGTGTTTCATCGCATCGAAATGTACTCTGTAGTCCGTTCTGTTAAACCAGACCAGACTCGCTGCGACCAGAGGAGATTCAAATTACATCTGTTTTTATCCTTTCACTGTCGCCAGCTTTACCTTCGATATTATACGTCCCTCCTTCCTCAGAATGTCTGCCCTCCAACTCACCGTCGATTTAGGCGACAATTCCGACAACGTCGACAAGGAGCTGGCGAGCTACCCCGCGGACCAGCCCAAAGCCCGCATCGATAAACAAACGCGCCGTTCCTGGATGTCGCTGTCTTGGATGAAGAGGCGGGAGACGCGTGGAGAGTCCGAGCTCCAGCGGCCGAGGCCGTTCGACGGCGGCACGGGCTACACAGAGGCAAAGATGGCTGCAATTCTCTGCGACTTTCTTCAGCCAGATACCAAGCTGTCACACAATGAGGTGCTCCGGTCCATCCTCGCGCTGATACCGGAGAATGGTGCAGGGTCTGCCGAAGTCGCCAGCTTTAGTGGAATATGCGTCGAGCTGGCGGAGCAGATTCCTTATCACCACCCGTCGCAGCTCAAGTTTGCCCAGCTTCTTTCAACGCTGGGCAGGTCGCCCAAATTTACAAGTGAATACTCTTTGGAAGGCGTACGTCTTACCCCGTGTAATTCTTCTTTTTAAGAAAAACAGCTTCATTAAATTTTAAAGTCACCGGAGATTTTATACGGAAGTTATCAACGCTTGGGAGAGGCCCTGGCTGATGCCACCGGCTTTGATGAGACTCTGTTCTACGACTGGGTCAATATCAACGCATTCCAGGCCAAGTTGTGCGCCATGGGCACGTGGAGTGTCACGCCGGGCCGGTCGTTTACCCAGCTACGGTATGTTTTTGAGAGAAAAGACCACCCGCGCCCAAAAGAACAAACAGAACGGTTGGCTATTCTCGAGCGCAATACGGAGATCATGGCGGCGGCTCTGTGGATTATTTGGTATGGGCAGACCATCTTTACCTTTTTCATCTATGACGAGGACACTAAGGACAACATCCGTCCCGTCGGCGACATTGACAACATTGGCGACACTGGCAATGTTGCCCCGTTTGGGCCGCGGTCCCTTGAACGGTGGCAGTACTGGACACGGAAGTTTGAGGAGATCGAGGCATGGTCGGGCGCCATGGATGAGTGCAAGAAGCTGGCTGCACAGGCCGCGCGGTTGATGCATGTGATTGAGGAGAACATGGTGTTTTCTGTTTGAGATGTTTTCTGTTTGATTTTTCTTTACTTGGTTTTCCTTTTACAGCCTCATACCACCCGAATAACCTCACTGAGAATTTTCTTTTTTTTTGGAAATGCACCGAAGGAAGGAAGCGGCCCATCCTCTCGTCTCCTCCCAATGCCGTGTTATCTACACACTGCCACAAAAGGTCGCTCTTCAAAGGGCCGGACCCGTAGGATCAGATTCATCTGTCCGACCGAAACTCGTTTGAAAGTACGTCGTAGAATCAGAGGGGCCTAGATAAGTATCAACAAAGCCATTGGCCTTGTCCAGCGCTATCGGCACTATCGAGGCCCACCTGCCGGGCCGCCCCAGCGAGAATGGTCCCACAGATCCCAATTCACGGCAGGAGGTCGGGCGAACCGATGAAGAGGAAGGAGGTCGGAGGTTGTATACCACGTGACCGGAAGAACCGCTAGAGTACCCCGCGTGGGCCATCCGACATACACCGGCTTACACCGAACGGAGTATGATAGGGCTTAGCCGTGTGTGTAAGTGCTGGTTCCAAGGGATGCAGTGTCCAGTACAGGGCGTGGCGAGTCCCCCAATTTGCGATACACAGACTGACAGAGCCATACTTTTGGATATAGGGTCTGTGTTTTTCTCCAATTCTTCTGGGCTGTGGATTAACTTATCTACCGATTGTCTTTTCCCTCCCAACCACGCACTTGTAATCAGCCGACCTCTCCAAGCCCGTCAGCCTGTCTGCAGACCACCTTATCACCGCCGCCATGGTGTGGGAGCCCGAGGCGTACTACCTCAAGCAGAACAAGCATGCACCCAACAACCCGTACCCGGTGCTGGTGTACCGGCAGTGCCTGCCGCTGCCCGTGTCGGACGAAAAGGCCACCGCGTTCCTAGAGTCGCACGCCTGGGAGCGCAGGGGCGCCTGGGGGCACATTGGCCAGCGTCACTTTCACCCCAACTCGCACGAGTGCTATGGTGGGTGATTGACCGTTCCCTTTTGTCTTCTTCCAGCTCCTTCTGTCTCCTTCAGTCACTCACTTCCCTCCCCTCACTCCAGGCATCGTCAAAGGCGAGTCAACACTGCTGGTCGGCTGCGGCCATGACGACGAGGGCGGCGGCCGGGAGATCGAGGTCTCGGCCGGCGACGTCGTTGTGCTGCCGGCCGGCACGGGCCACTGCAACCTGCAGAGCACCAAGGACTACTTTTATGTGGGCGTGTACCCGCAAAGCGCGCCCATGTGGCGCAACGAGCTGGGCAAGGGCGCGGTGGACCACGACGCGATGCGCAAGGTCATCGACGACGTGGCGCTGCCGCGCGAGGACCCGGTCAACGGCCCCGACGGCCCTCTGCTGAAGCTGTGGGTGCAGCCGGCAGCCACATCCAGCAGCTAGGACGCCGATCTGCTGTCTGTATAGTGTAGCATACATAGCATACATAGCATGCATCTCAAAACAATATTACCTTTATCTCGTGACCGACGCGACGACGCTGAAGTCGATATCATGCCGAGGAATGGAGGTGAAGCATCAACTCAGGAGTTGGGTCGACGCCGACAGCCAGATGGTGGACGTGTCACTTGCTGAGGAACACTGGCGACTGCCTATTTGCGTGCATCCATAACATTCATGACGCGTGATAGCATTGTTCTTGGTAGGGAACGGACGGGGTTGTCGGTGGTTGTTCTCCAACGGGATCGGGATGGTCGGAGAATTCTCGCCGTCGATATCTCGCCTTCGATTTGATGTCGATTTCTTGATGTCGCTGTTTCGCAGTGTTCTGTTTACATACCCCGCAAAGCTTGGCTGGACCAGCGTGGCTGTTAGTGCTCACTAGCGCTATAGATAGCTTCTGGTGTCAAGGAAGGTGCGCGAGAGTCAGGTAACTGCAGACAGAAGGAAAGACCCGACGGGAAACAGCTATCAGGCTGGGAAAGAGCGAGACAGGCTGGGAAGCTGGGCTGGTTGCCAAGATGTTGGAGTCGCTCCTTCTGCACCTGACCGGACACACGGCGGGCCTGCCGTGTCTTGGAGGAGTGATTAAAATGCACCCGTATCTCTCGGCATCAGTATCAGAGAGTACGGAGTACAGCCAATATCCGTGCGAGATAAGGCAGCCATGTCAACCAAGAAATTACGCTGTGTGATTATTGGAGCAGGGTGAGTGAGAGGAGGACCACGAGAATGTACAGAGTAATGTTTTGATATTTTGATATATCGAGTACTGTGTATAATGCTGACAACCGCATAGAGTGTCGGGAATATTGCTGGGTGGGTACTAAAGATATCGCCGGAAAGGGAAAAAAGCAAAAAGCAAAAAGGCATCTCCATCTAACCATCTTCTCACTCAACCTCAGCTATCAAACTGCGCAAGACACTCGACGACAAGGTCGATTTCTGGATCTACGAAAAGAACAGCGATGTTGGAGGCACTTGGTTTGAAAACCGGTATCCTGGTGAGTTCTTTGTGATGCTTACCTTTTTGTTTGTTTATTTGTTTTCATCTCGTTCGTCTATTCGTCTAACGACCAGGCTGTGCATGTGATGTCCCGAGCCACGTGTACCAGTACAGCTTTGCACCCAATCCCAACTGGACCCGATTGTAAGTCAATGTTGTCTTTGCTTCTTCTTTTTCCTTTTTCTTTTCTTCACCTCGTCTGACAGACAGCTACGCTTCCTCTGCCGAGATTCAGTCCTATATCAAGGCCGTTGCGTTTCATTACAATGTCTACGCGTCCATCACGTTTAATGCCCTGGTGAACAAGGCTGTGTGGTCTGAGGAGCACGCGACGTGGACCGTCTCGGTCAAGAACGGCGTCGACATCGAGGACGTCGAGTGCGACCTGTTGGTGAATGGCAGCGGCATTCTGAACAACTTCAAGTTCCCCGACATCAAGGGCCTGGGCAGTTTCAAGGGCCGTGTGCTACACACGGCAGACTGGAACCCGTCGGCGGACCTCGCGGGCAAGCGCGTGGCCATTATCGGCGCGGGGGCCAGCGCGATCCAGACACTGCCGGCGATCCAGGCCACGGTCGCGCACGCGGACGTCTACATCCGCACGCCGTCGTGGATCATGGCGCCCGTTCTCGAAAATATGGCCACAACCAAGGGCAACCACCAGTACACGCCGGCAGAAAAGGAGCGCTTCCGCACGAACCCGGACTTTTACCTGGCACGTCGCAAGGAGATGGAGGCCGCCAGCAACAAGGTGCTCAAGGCCTTTGTCCGCGGTAGCGCCGAACAGGCCACCCTGCGCGCCGAGCTCGAGGCCAGCATGAAGGCCGCGATTGCCGACACGGTACTGCAGGCGCAGCTGATCCCGTCGTTTGAGGTGGGCTGCCGCCGTCTCAGCCCGGGCGAGCCGTATTTAGAGGCGCTGCAGCGCGACAATGTCACGCCCGTGTTTGGCGACGTCGCCGAGATCCAGCCCGACGGCGTTGTCGATTCGGGGGGCGTACTGCGGCCCGTGGACGTTATCATTGCGGCGACCGGCTTCGACACGTCGTTCCGGCCGCGCTTCTCCATCGTCGGCCAGAACGGCGTGGACCTGCGCGAGCTTTGGGAAGACAACCCGGTTGCATATTGTGGCCTGGCCGTGGCCGGTTTCCCCAACTACCTAGTCTTCCTCGGCCCCAACACGCCCATCTCCAACGGCAGCGTGATGGGCACGCTCGAGGCCACTGCGGACTACTTTGTGCGCATCGTTCAGAAAATGGTCGCGCAGGACGTGGCCTCCTTTACCGTGCGCGCCGACGCGCAGGCCGACTTTGACCGCCACACGCAGGCGACTATGCAGCAGATGGTGTGGACGGGCCGCTGCAACTCGTGGTTCAAGAACAAGCACGGCAAGGTGGTCGCCCTGTGGCCGGGCAGCTCGCTGCACTACCGCGAAGTGCTCGAGGCCAACCGCTGGGAGGACTACGAGTGGACGCCGCGGCAGTCGAACCGCTTCGCGTACTGGGGCCAGGGTTTTGCCAGAGTAGAAAACGACGAGGACGAAGAAGGCGATCTCGCGTACTACCTGCACGCGCACGAACCGCTGCCCTTGGAAGCATACTACGAGGCGGCGAGGGGAGGGAGCGTTGGGACATCCCAAGTTCCCGCCGAATTTACCCCGAGGAACAGTCTTTAGAAAGAGTCTTGCTGATGAGTTGAAAGGAGTAGATAGTAATATTGATAATACACGTGTGAATTAACACATCCATTCCATGGTCCTGGAGATACGCGGTGTGAAGATAGGTGTGAAGATAGGCAGAGTACGGTGTAAGCTGGCTCTGATATCTGGCCAAGATCGGTGTAATTGGACAATGCCGTATTGAAGGTCGTATTGCTGCCTCGATATCTCAACGGAGAAGCAGGAAAAATAGTGCCGATCGGGGCCTCGTCTGGCATTATTTTGCTATCAATGTGGTAGCTAGGCTTGGTTTCCTGTATTTTCTTCATTTATTGTGCTATTTGGGGTGTATTGCCCATGGTGTCTTGTGATCTTTGCTGGTACCTGCTATCTACGGATGGGCCGTCGGCCGTGCCGGGTTGCCATCCCGGGTCGCTATCGCGGCCCACTGCATCTGCATCACCATCCAGAATGCGGGGAGATACGCCTGGCGGGTCTGATGTCTGACCGTGGATGATCCCTGCCATTCCCCAGATTACAGTACGGTAAGATACGGTCTACCAGCGATTGGCCTGGGATTTAAAGCACGCCGTGTGCAACATGACTCTCGACAACAGAAATATGACATGTTCTCGCTTTTGTTCTACTGTGATTTGGAAGTAGAGTAAACAAGAACCACACGGGACACAACAACAAAAAACACCATGGACACCATGGATCACAACAACGACAAGAAGGCACAGGCCGAGGACGTCGACCTCAAGGCCGTGCCGCACGACATTGACGCGGGCGACCTGATCGCTTACAGCGACGTCGACCCGGTCCTGGCCGCCAAGATGCATTTGTTGAACGAGGTGAGAGGAAATGAGGGAAATCAGAGAAGAAAAAAAGAAAAAGAAAAAAGAAAAGAAAACAACCACTGACAAAGTGTCCTGACCACCAGGCTATCAACGAAATTGGCTGGACAAACTACCATCTCAAGCTGTTCTTCCTCAACGGATTCGGGTGAGAATATGCGCCACTGTTGAAATACGCAACTGTGTCAGTCGCTCCTCCCTGCTAATGCTAATCCTGCCTCCGCACCTTCCAGATACGCTGTGGACTCGCTCCTCACCTTCTACATTGGCATCGCCAACCCGCAGGCGGTGCTCGAGTTCCGTCCGCCGTACGCGGGCGGCGGCAACATTGCCCTCTATGCGGGCCTGCTCGTCGGCGTGCTCGGTTGGGGCCTGACGGCCGACATCATTGGCCGGCGCTGGGCCTTTAACTTCTCGCTCGTCTCGTCGGCCATCCTGACGATTATTGTTGGCGCCGCGCCCAACTACAACTTCTTTGCCGCCTTTGTGGCCCTGGCCGCGGCCGGCGCCGGCGGCAACATGGCCCTCGACACCACCGTCTTCCTCGAGTTCTTGCCGTCGCGGCACCAGTTTATGATTGTCGTCATGGCGCTGTGGTGGGGCGTGGGCCAGACCGTGGCCGGCCTGATGGCCTGGGGGTTTATGCGTGAGTACAGGAAGGCGCGACCTGCATTTTGACAGTACTACCTGCCTTTTAACAGTACTGACCGTTGCGACTATAGCCAACTTCTCTTGTGCCTCCGCCGACGACTGCCCCAAGAGCGAGAACATGGGCTGGCGCTACCTCTACTACGTCGGCGGCGGCTTTGTACTGCTGCTCGCGATGCTGCGCATCTTTGTCGTGCGCTTCCGCGAGACGCCCAAGTACCTGCTGTGCAGCGGCCAGGACGAGGCCTGCGTCGAGCTGCTGCACGACGTCGCCAAAAAGTACAACCGCCGCTGCAGCCTGACCCTCGACCAGCTGCAGCGCCTCGGCACCGTCACCACCGCCCACGCCAGCGCGCGCTTCTCGCTCTCCGAGGTCGCCATGCACTTCCGCGGCCTCTTTGCCACGCGCAAGCTCGCCGTCACCAGCGTCGTGCTGTGGCTGCTGTGGGCCTGCATCGGCCTCGCCTACCCGCTCTACTACATGTTCCTGCCCAGCTACCTGGCCACGCGCGGCGCCGAGTTTGGCGAGACCTCGCCCTACTACACCTGGCGCAACTACACGCTGGCCAACTTTTGTGCCATTTTCGGGCCGCTGTTTGCCGGCTACATCACCACCATCCGCGTCATTGGCCGAAAGTTCACAATGGTCATCGGCGCCCTGTCGACGAGTGAGTCCCATGCCCTGCCCGGAGGCCTTACCCTTACCCATTCCCTGAAGAAAACCCCTGACACACCTAGTGGCCATCTTCTTTGGCTATACCGCCGTCAAGAGCGCCGACCAGAACGTCGCCCTCAACTGCATCGGCTCGCTGACCATCAATGTCTACTTCTCCGCCCTCTACGCCTACTCGCCCGAGGTCCTGCCCTCCGCCCATCGCGCCACCGGCACCGGCTTTGCCATCTCCTTTGCCCGCGTCATGGGCATCGTCGCCGCCGTCATCGGCACCCACGTCGACACCTCCACCTCCGTGCCCATCTACGTCGCCGCCGCCCTCTTTGCCGTCATGGCCGTCCTGGCTGCCATTGCCCCGTACGAGCCCCAGCGCGGCCAGAGTATCTAGGGGAGGGGGCATGTCCCGTATATATATGTGCGTGTGCGTGTACGTGTGCGAGAGAGAGAGAGAGAGAGAGGAGGGGATGTCCAAGGAGAGATTGTTGAGACACTACTCTGTACCAGAATGACACTGTTCCTATAATATCTACTTTGCTCTTCACAGGGGAGATCATGAGGCTTTCGTGTTGTATAACAAATGCAGTCAATAAACGTAAAGAGCTGACCCCGTAAACTCAGGCGCTCTGGTATTCCAATGTTGCGCCCCTCCCATGATGTTTGTCACAGTAAATAATAACAATAATAAGAAAGAACCCCCAAAAACCCGAGAAAACATAATCCCCACCCAATGTTCATATCCCACAGTTTTCTCCAACAATTCATTACTTAAAATGTAATATAAGCTCTAGATGCCACCTTCAGGCCCAGGTCAGTGTCGCCCCTTATTGCGTCCATTCGCTTTGTGGGCCTTTTGGTTTGCTTCATTTGCTGGCGTTTGCTGCGTCCTCCATTCGTGCTCGTCCTGGGCAAAGCTTCTCAGCATGGACACCCACGACCTGTTGGATGCTACTTCGATGGGCAGCTCGCCCGACCACGTAGAAGGAACCTGGGGCATGACTGGAGCCGGCGCTGCTGGCGCGGGCTGTGACGCAGGCTTTGCGGGCGCTTTATGATTCCTAAGGCTGCGGCGTCCGCTGGGAGACTCCTCCACTGTGTTTTCTCCGCCTGCGCTACCAGTTGTTTCGTCGGGTTGGGAGGCGGCCGCAGCTGTTGTTGCTGCCGTTGCTGCCTCCTCTGCTGCCTCCTTGTCGGCTAGACGTCGTGCGGCGGCGGCGCGCTGGGCTGCTTTGCCAAAGTTGGTCTTGCGCCCACCCCGTGCCGCAATCTCCTTTTGTTTCGCGTCGTGCCAGTCCTGGGAACGGGCCCGGGTCCAGTGCACGCGTGGGTCAATGTGTGCGTAGACAAATTCAGGATCGTCCGTTTCTTTGCCTTTGCCCTTGGCTTCCTTTCTGGACAGAGAATAGGAATAGGCAGTTGGAAGGGTCGAGGCTACGTCAGCAGATTCCTCCTCCAACCTCCTCCTGGATGGAATCAACACCTCGGGCGGCGGCGGCAAAGGCGCTACATCTGGGCCTTGGCTGTATATGTAGGTGTCCAGAGAGAACGTCATGGGCACTATGGGCGTGCTGTCTGTTGGTGCAGTGTTTAACGTGCCGTTGGCTTGCTGCTTTTGCTTCTCTCGTTCTTCGATGCGACGTTTCAGTGCCTCCCGCAGTCCTAATCTTGTGGGCGTAGGCGACGTTGAAGATGTAGAGGAAGTCGAAGGTCCGGCCGTGGCGGTGACGTCCGTGCCATGGTGTTGGTCTGGACTTAACGTTGGGGTTTTATTTTGATTTTGTGCCGCTGGCGTGGCTGTTTGTTGGTGTGTTTGGGGGTTGCCCAATCTATTATATGTGGACGGTCCTGCCCGGGTATCATAACCGTTGGACAGTCCTGAATGTGTAGTACGTGGTAATGATCCGCCATTTCCTTGATTTGGTACCTTGCTCGTTGAGCTTTCGGTCTCTTTATCATTGTTTGCAGGCGCCCCGTTCGCCCCGTTCGTTTGTTGGCTGACATGACGTGGGTCTTGAAAATCAGACCGAGATCGTTTCCTGGAATTTTGCCGCTCCCGCATATCGGGTGGGCTTTCCGACGGCGTCAAGATGGCGCCAGCTGCGGCCGTCATATCCTTGTCACTATTCTGTTTGCCTTGCTCTCCATTGTTCTGATTGTGGGACAAGGCAATGTTTTGCTGTGAAAGCGTATGTGAATGGCCAAAATACGAGCTTCCTGGACTTTCGCCGCCAGCTCTTGATGACGCCGTAACAGGCGTACCGTTAAAATATGATGATGCCCCTGCCCGGGGCCCATGAGAAGTTGTTGTTAAAGGTGCTGGACGAAGGCTACCACCCAATGTTGTTTTACGACCCATATAACTAGTCGGTAAAGTGTTCCTTGCCGTGTGCGAGGCACTGGACATTGGAAACGGGGATATCGCCATGGCGGCCGCTGCGGCGGCGGCAGCCGGAGAGCCTGTGATGGGTGGCTGTGGGGTCTGCAATGGCGGGTTCCTTTTTGAGTCTGTTGCGGGTGGCCCAGTCGAAGGCGCCGTTGATGCTCCAGTACCTGTTTCCGTTGATGCCGGTGTCGTGGCCGTTCCTTTTTGCTTGTTTGAACGTATCCCAGCCAAGTGTTGGAAGCAAAACGGCGTTGACATCCATGCCCGGGCTACACATCCCGAAAAATTGCAAGGCTCTGGCGGCGGGAATCCTGGGCCATGGTGGCCAAAGAAGCTACCACGAATGGCCGGCCTGCTGTAGCTGGATCCGTTTAATCTTGGCAGTGTGCTGTCGTGTGCCGTGCCTCGTAAAATGCTGTTCATGATGCCGTCAACAGTTCCATTGGGGTTGCTGAATAGCCTGCCGTTGACGTCGTAGGCATCTCGGCGTGGTGCCTTTGCCTCTGGAACCGATGCGTCCCGCATCTTTGTGGTCGATCTGGTTGTGGAGCGCCGAAGAACATTGAAACCACGAAAGAGGGGGTGTCATTGATATTAGTATATGCGAATATCAAAGGGCCATCCCGGCTTTCTATTGTTAGCACGAGTGAAGGTGAAAAGAACGAGATTGGGGGTGGCATCGTCCCTTCAACATGGGGGCGAAGAAGGAAAACGGAGGCAAGGGGATCCGTCTCAGGTCTTTTCAGTTTTTATAGTGGTCACCATTGCGCCCAGCCAAGCGGTTACTCATGACATCTTTGACCTCCACAGGTGTCCGTCTCGTAGTTATAAGTTGGCAATGTAAGGCAAGGGAGCAGTGAGTGCGTCACCACCGAGATGGCAGCGGCTCACAGCTACTTCACGCTACACTGCCGACTGTCTGCCATAGCCTTTGGCCCCGATGCCAAATGTGTGTGTAGATGTAACATGCCTATAAAAATAGCCAAGCACCTGAGCACACATGTGCAGTCGGGACTCCAAAATATTGGCAGTCCAAGAGACACGATGGCTGACCAAGGAGGCCAGACCAACAGCGCCTATGTAAGGAATCGGTGGCAGCCTCCCCCCGTTTGCCACAGCAGGCCATTGAAGAAGATGCCAGGTGGATTGAAAGAATCAATAAAAACAGAGGTTGCCGCTCAGCCACAAGAAAAACACAGAAATCGCCCAATGGACGATCACGTATAAACTTGTGGTTGAGTTGCGAGACAAGAGACACCTGTAAAGCGGAGAAAAAAAGATGGCATGTAAACCAGAAAGGTCTGTTTTGCGGCTGTCTGACCTTTTACCAATAGTCATCATTGACGGATATTGCGGGGTTGGATGAAGGGAAATGGGGAATGAAAATAAGAATAAGAATGTAAGAAGGGGAAGAGCGGGAAAATGAGACAGAAAAGAGGGGAAGGCTGAGGTAGGATGGGGATGAGATGAGAGAACGGGCAAAAACGTGGGTGAGAAAAAAGCACGATATAGGGGGAAGGAGGAAGAACTAAAAAGCAGATATAAAAAATGTGCACGAGACATGCGAAAAGGATACATACCGAGGCGATGAGAAAAAGCTGCTGTTCACGGCTGTCCAGGACAAAATCCAAGCAGTGCAGCTGGCTGACTGTCGCGCGTTTTCGTCTCCTCCGTCACCGTCTGTCTGGCTACAGATGAAACATGAGAAGCGAGAGTCGCGTGCCCTTGGCCGGGAATCGCGGAATAATGTGCAATCTCAGGGACGCCGGCGAGAACGGGGCGATCCAGCGGGTGGCCGCACGTATTGTGGCCGGAGAGACGAAAGGCGTGTGGGATTTGACGATTTCACGCAGTACACAGAGCCTTGTCCGTGCGTGTGTGCGTGTCTTGCCGATCTCGCTAGACGACAAATCGCCGAGTAGAAAGTAGAATGCGACAGAAGGTAACGAGGCCGATAAGAGCGACAGAAGGCTCTGCGTCGTGGGGTCGCGAGAGAGTCGGGCGAGGCTGGTAGACGACAGGACGACAGAACGACAAGGCGAGAATGTGAACCGTTGATAGACGCCGAAGAGAAATAGAAATAGACGACAAGGGGGCGGGCGATTTTGCGAAAACCAGTAGTTGCGCGCCGGGGAAAGCGTTATATCAGATAGGAAGGAGTTACCGGCGTACAGACGCCCAAAAGCCAAGGTAAAATGGCGTAAAGAGACACCCCAAGCGGCAACCGCAACCCACTTTATCCATTGCAGCGCTAGTTCGCCGTCCGTTCCTTCCCCCATTTGCATTGCGCGCTGCATCGCGCCTTCTCTCAGCCTTCTGTCCCCTGCCTAGAGACCACGAGGGAAAGAGAGGAGATGGCGGACGAGGTGGGCGCCATCCAGTAATAACCGGTGGTGGAACAACTATGGACCGTGGATGGTTAGTGGCATTATCTACCCCTCGCGCCATTGGTCCAGGCCGCGCCTCAAGTATTACAGCAGGTAAATTACCCCAAAATACCCTGAGACAGCGGACTGGGTACTTTAGGAATTTAAACACGTCGCGCCAAAAAAGGCAGGAGGGGTGAACCTAAAGCAGGGAAGCTTCGATCGACCTGTCCTATCCATGGTGCACGAAATATAGGCCCCTTTTAATTTCTTGCGAATATATTGTCAACCTTCAGCCTTGTTGTCCTTTTTCCTGCCAACTTAAACAACACCGCAATCCACGACCTCACCTCACCTCTCCCCCTCCGCTTCCCTCCCACGCAACCGTCGCCCCCGACTTTCGACGCGCGCCCCGCCCCCCGATGGACTTTCTCAAGTCGGCCGTCGCGTCGGCCATCGCCAAGGGGCCCGCGTTTCCCTATTCTTTTGGCGATCGCGTCGACCTCGACCCTTCGATCTGGACGCTGTACAACGGAACCCGACGAGTACGTCCCGCATGCCTGCTCCTTACCCTTGCTTAATTCTGCCATTTTGTGTCCATCCCTCTGACAACAACTTCAGGAAGACGGATCCAACTGCAGCATCTTCTCCTTTGACGTCACCGCGAACAAAGCGCGTTTACCGCTGGCACGAAATGCCCTCAAGAAGCTCCGCACACTACGACACCCCGGCGTCATCAAGGTTCTCGACACCGTTGAGACGGACACATACATCTACATTGCGACAGAGCGGCTGGTGCCTCTGCGGTGGCACGTGAAGCGCAAGAGTCTGAGCCCAGAGACTCTCAAGTGGGGACTCTTTAACATTGCGGTAGGTCTGACAACCTCGAAATACTTCAACTGCCGACGTACTGACGGTATAGCGCACAATCAAATTCATCAACGATGAGGCATCGTCCGTCCACGGCAGCCTCAAGGTCGCG
Organism: Sporothrix pallida; assembly: GCA_021396235.1. Classification (NCBI taxonomy): domain Eukaryota; kingdom Fungi; phylum Ascomycota; class Sordariomycetes; order Ophiostomatales; family Ophiostomataceae; genus Sporothrix; species Sporothrix pallida. The sequence continues at coordinate 343,154 of WNYG01000004.1, read as the reverse complement.
TCCATCTTCACATCCGAAAGCGGCGAATGGAAACTCGGCGGCTTCGAAGTCCTCAGCAACGTCAAGGACGACGAGGCCATCATCTACAACTATGGCAGCCTTGTGCCCGACGCCGCCCGATACACACCGCCCGAGCTGGCCCGCAACGGCTGGGACGCCATCAAGCGCAGCAACCACTGGGTGGTCGACTCATTCAACTTTGGCGTTTTGATCTACGAGGCCTTTAACGGCGACTTTGCCGGCAGCGACCAGGCCGGCCAAACAAAGGGCGTCCCACCAACGATGCAGACGGGCTACAAGCGCCTAGTGAACGCCAACCCCAAGGCGCGCATCAGCGTCGCCAACTTCTTGGACATGGGCCAGCGCAACGGCGCATTCTTCGACTCGCCCCTGATCAAGCTTACAGACGGCATCGAGAACCTCGGGGTCAAGACCGAGGACGAGCGGGAGGCTTTCTTAGAGTGAGTAGAGCTCGCGTTATTCTTTTTTATATTGAACTTTTCCACTAACAAAACAGCGACCTGGACGGTCTAACAGACGACTTCCCCGAGGACTTCTTCAAGATGAAGGTGCTGCCCGAGCTGCTCAAGTCCGTCGAGTTTGGCGGCGGTGGCCCCAAGGCGTTTAGCATCGTCATGAAGATTGGTACGAAGCTGTCCAACGACGACTTTGAATCCAAGGTCACACCCGTTGTTGTCCGCCTCTTTGCCAACCCCGACCGTGGCATCCGCGTCTGCCTGCTCGACAACCTCCCTCTCATGATCGATCGCTTCACCCAAAAGATTGTCAACGACAAGATCTTCCCACAGGTAGTTGGCGGATTTACAGATATTGCGCCTATTGTGCGTGAGCAGACACTAAAGTCTGTGCTCGTGTTTGTGCCCAAACTGTCCGACCGCACCATCAACGGCGAGCTGCTGCGGTACCTGGCCAAGACGGCCAACGATGAGCAGCCCGGCATCCGTACCAACACCACGATCTGCTTAGGCAAGATTGCCAAGAACCTAGGCACCTCGTCGCGAAGCAAGGTGCTCATTGCCGCCTTTTCGCGGTCGCTGCGCGATCCCTTTGTGCACGCGCGCAATGCATCCTTGCTGGCTCTGGCAGCCACAGCAGAATACTTTACGCCAGAGGACATGGCGGCGCGTATCCTGCCTGCCATCTGCGCCGTCCTTCTCGACAAGGAGAAGTTGGTGCGCGACCAGGCCACCAAGACCATGGACGTCTTTATGCAGCGGATCCGCAAGGCAGCGGCCGCCATGCCCGACTCGGTGCTGCCACCGCCATCTTCGGCAGCTGCCGGCGGCGACGCCAATGCCAACGGTGCCGCACGCATGAGCACGCCGCAGCCAGACTCCAGCAGCTCATGGGCTGGCTGGGCCATTTCTTCTTTTACCAACAAACTGTCTGCCGCCGCTGGCGAGATTGAGTCGGGCTCCACGGCCTCGTCAGCAACAACGCCTACGACAGCCACCGCACCAACAACAAGCCGCCCCTCGATGCACAGCACAGCATCCGCCTCAACGCTGCACCGCCAGGCCGTGCGCTCGCCGTCGGTGTCGCAGCCCATGTCGTGTAACTCGTCCTCGACGAATGTGGCTGGCGGTGACTCCTTCTTTGGCGACGCAGCCGACGATGCCGCTGATGCAGCCGAGGACGACGCATGGGGCGCCATGGACGACGGCTTTGGTGATGACGGAGGTGATGCTTGGGGCGATGATGGGGGTGAAAATAACGAAAATACCGACCCCTTTGCCGCAAAGAAGACGACAACCACATCGTCCGCAAACAACCGCTCTGCAAGTGGCAGTGGCGGTGTACAGCCGTTTGGCGATGACGACGCCGAGCCCGATTTTGCCGGCTGGCTGGCGGCGCAAGAAGCCAAGAAAAAGAGCAGCATTGCCGGCGGCGGCAAGGCCCTGCCCAAGGGCCTGTCGAAGCCAGGATCGTCTGCATCCAGTCGTGTGCCGTCAGCGACAAGACCGGCCGCAAAACCAGTCGCCAAGCCGGCAGCAAAGAAGCCGGTGGCCAAGAAGATCAACCTGGCACCAAAAGACGATGACGATGCCGACGGCTGGGGCGATGGGTGGTAGACAGTCAGCCCACGCTAGAGTTTGTCTTGGCACCCCCATCAACACCACGCTTTAATGTTCTTCGTGCAGCCTCTGCTTTTATTCCCATAGAATCACTTGCCTTTTTGAATAAAGGATACCAATACGATGTCTTACGATGTTTGGATATAAAATAATTACTTATTGTTCTCAACATTACCCTCAGTCCGACTAGTTATACTCGTGATCTATACAGAGTATACAGTGCCATACTGTTCCAAGACCAGACATGGCCGTAATTACTAGACAATAAGAAATGTGCCGTCTATGGCGGCCCTGCTTCCTGTATGCCTGTCGTCCTCTCACGGACGGAACGGTCGATTCCTCCAAAATTGATTGCCTGGAAGTGCCCTCTGTAGGCATCCTGTCTTCCAAGTAGCATGATTCCCTTATCCTCTCCCCAGAATCAATATATCCCTTTCTTGGCTCGGCGCGGCATTACCTTGGAAGCGCGAGATGTCGTAGGGTATGAGGTAGTCGTGGGTATTAAGAGAATAAGGAGGGTAAATTTGTTGTCGAATTTTCGTCCAAACCAAGTACAATTCATATCGTCCCTCAGCGAGTGTCCGAATAGTCATTAAGTGCAACGCAGACAGCGCCACGATGGTGGCCATTGTACTGGCGAATCACTGACTGGCTGTGCAGCTCCCAGAGGCGCGCGTAGTGGTCTGACGAGGCTGTCACGAGGTAGGCGGAGTCGGCGCTGAAAGCGCAGTCCCAGACCCAGCGCTGGTGCTGGTTAAGCGTGGCGTTGAGGACGAGCGGCTTCGGTTCTTCGTCGGGTCCGGGCGGACGCGTGTCGACTTCCCAGATCTTGGCGGTGTGGTCGGCGCTGCAGGTGGCCAACCGCTTGCCGTCGGGCGACAGGAGGATGCGCGTAATGTAGTCGCTGTGGGCGCGGAACTGGGTGATAGGCACGGGCTTTGTGCGCTCGTACGTCGGCAGCAGCTGCCACATGAATACATTGCCGGTGTTGTTGGCGGCGCACAGCAAGTAGCCTTCCATGCCCATGGTGATGCATGACATGGGCACGTCGCCGTCGGGGATCAGCTCGTGCGTGCAGTTGTTCTCCGACAAGTCCCACACGCGAACGCTGCCGCTGCGATCACACGATATGATTTCGCCCTGGTTCGGGTGGATGACGACGTCGTTGACGGGCGCTCCATGGCTGTAAGAACGCTGGATGGCGGCGGTGCGCGTGTCCCAGATCTTGACGGTGCCGTCCTCGGAGCTCGTGACCATCCACTTGCTCTCGCAGTGGAACGCGACGCCCGTGACGTTGCCGGTGTGGCCCTCGAAAACAAGAAGCGGGTTGGGGTTGGTGGATTTGATGTCAAAGACCTTGACGGCGTGGTGGCCAGCGACGGCAAGGAGGCGCTTGTCGGGAGAGATGCAGAGGCGGTTCACTTGAGAATCTGGGTGCTGTATGGTGCGGGAGCAGATGCCCGAGAGGGCCTCCCAGAAGCGGATCGTGTGGTCATAGCCAGCTAGAGAAAGAAGAGACAAAAGTTAGTAGGCGGATAGAAAGGGGAGATGAAAGGAAAGAGAAGCGACAGAAAAGAGTCAGCCTACCTGTACACAGAATGACAGACATGGTTGCGGTTGTTCGACGCGGTGGTCGCAAACAGTGGTCGCGATGTCGAGTCGCGATGTCGAGCTGTCAAGGTGGATGTGGTCGAGCTTCAAAGAGGGGAGGGGAGAGCTCCACGGTGATGAACACAAGGAGGCAGCGTGGATCCAAAATGTGGATCGATGGGGACGAGGCTCTGGCTTAGTCAGGAGTCTGGTCTGCACGTGATCACTTACACCAAATCGACGACCACACCCAACGCACGGCAGCATTTGTGTCTATATTTTTAATTAAAATATTATTTATTTTTTAAAATAAGAAGGTTCTGTGAGCTGGTGTTCGTATTCAAGTATTTTGCACATGTGATGAAAGAAGAAAGTTGCTGCCGGGGCTGCAATACATATTTCAGCTGGTGGTCCTTCTCGTCCCCGTTTTCTTTTTTGAATTTTTGAGCCCCGCCAGCCACGATAATGAAGACTTTCCGAGATTGCTTTCGTTTTCCGTACCCAAAAAGTTACTTCTTGCAGTTTTGCGGGAAGTTGGAAGAATCACTGAAAATTAATGGGCCCAAGCAGTGCCAGCAACTCGAAACAATCGGCATGTGGCCACCCGCCAACAGAGCTGAGAATCGGGTACTTTTTTTGCTGTGTGCCCTGTACGTCCTGCACGTCGTGCGTGTTCTTGTGTTCAGCTTGGGTAGCCCCTCCCAGGGTGTCATTGTCGTCTTTTCCGCTCGCCCGTTTCTGTCACAAATCACATACATCGGCACCTTGAAAGACAGATCAGTGTAGATTCAACAGAGATTCGATCTCCAACGTAAATTGGGATAATTAGATTTCGGCAATCAAATTTTCAGATCAAACCAGATCTCTGGGAACGGTAGTTATTAAATTTTTAGTTGAATTCGAACGTACTCGTATATTTCCCAGTATGAAAAAGCCCAACCTAACTTAATAACAATCCATGTCCTAGTCTCCCATGTTCCTGGCCAACTACTCTAATCTAACCACCATGTTTGCCACGACTGCCTTTTGAGCCACTACCGTCACGTCCATCACTACTTGAGCCCTTCTTGTTCCGAGTGAAGCGGGATCTCCGTTTTGGAGATGACGACGAAGAAGATGAAGAAGAAGAGGCAGTAGAAGTCGACGGTGAAGGTGGAAGGCCATGGCTCGCATCACGTCGACTCGATGCACTACCACGATTTCTGTCCCCGCCACTCCCGCTACTGTCACTTCCTCTGCTTCCGCTGCTTCCCCGACGGCCACTCCCGTCTACAAAACTCCCGTCAAACGAGACGCCTCGCACCGAAAGTTGGGCCACGCCTTGGTTGTGTTGATAGCGACCCAGGACCGAAGATCGTGATGAAGAATGAGGAGGGAGAGTTGGCGAAGAGGAGTCTGAGACCACAACGGCTTCACGACGAGGAGCAAGCGTGTGGGCACAAGGGACTTCAATATAAGCTCTGCCATAACAGTGTGTGCAGGATGAGCAGCTGACAAGTAGTTAGTAGTGGTCTCAGATTACGTTTAGCCTTGTATTATTTAACTCACGCAGTGAAGCTTCCGCAACAGTGGGAACAAGACTCGATAATCTGCGGACAACCACAGTGCTTCTGCGGCCATCCATAGACAAACTCGTCGGGGTAGTATGGTCCGGCCATGTTGGAAGATTGTGATATATGACAGAGTAGAGGAAGCAATGATATTGTGTGTGAAAGATAGAGATGGTGGATGGAGAGTGTTGGTTTGATTTGATATCTGTCAACTGCGTCGAAGTAGATAGATATATGAAGGCCGTGAAGGCTGTCAAATCTGTACAGACTAAGAAGGAAGAAGCCCCGGGGCTTGGGCATTAAGAGGCAAGTGATGTCTGGTCAGGCTGACAAGATAGAACGAGAAGATCGTTGTTCAGCTCGGGAGAAGGAGCCTTCTTGTCGTCGTATTTCGTTTGTGGGGGCTGATATGTTCCGGTGTGTGTGTGTGTGCTGTGTGTGTACAGGCGTGTATGGTCATAAAAACTGGCTGGCATCTATCTTGGACTTAACAACAAAAGTGTATATAAATCGGAAGTCTGTATGATTGGGTCATCACTCTTTCAATACAACATGCGTTTGGAAAAGCGGAGAGAGTAGGAGACGTAAGAATCATATCCAGAGATCCTATCCAGAGTATTGTTGTATAGAATGTCATATATGTCACCGCCCACTATCAATAAAACGGCAGAATTATACCTCCAAGTTATGATCACGCACGCTGTCATCTTTAACGACAGGTAAAGCGAGGGAGGAAACAACATAAATGGCCGGGGTATAGCCCCTCATTCACACTCGGTACCAGTTAAGGTAAGAAAGACATAAAGCCTTGACTTTATCTCACAATGGCTTTGTATACGTGTATACGGCGATGAAGGATCGTATTGGCCACTTCTGGGGGATTCGCACAGCGTGAGGCGGCGGTCATCTGCCATGTACTCTCACATATATATGTTCCTCTCTTATTTTATTTGCACTTTTCAAACATGCTATCCTCACTTCTCCTCCTTTCTCCTCCTTTTTCTCCCATCCTTGGCGGTACGATCTCCTGGGGGTGGTGTGAAGAGCGTGTCCAGGCCGTGTCTGTCCTACCAACTCTGTGAAAATCCGGGTTAGGCCGGTCGAGCTGTCTTTTATGGAATGCCTGCAATAATTATGTGCACCTTTGAAGAACCATACAATATTCTTCAAACCCTTGATTTTCAGGCTGTGCACGTTCCTTATTTATCTCTAACTGTGGGAGATAAAGTTCTGCTGTGCTAACAAAGCGTATCGTACGGCTTTTACTTTTGCTTTCCTATTATTCTCTTGTAGGGTATGATTTTGGATCGAGGCAAAAGGAGGGAAAGGCAGATCAGCTGGTTTCACGACGGAATCTGACGAAGAAAAAAAATCAGAGTAAAGGTAAATATTTTTTATTTGGGCAGTCAAATCGGGCATCGGGGCAAGGCCCCCCTCCTACTCGGCGTATTGTTTCCTCTTCGCAGACTCGCGAGGCAGCATTAGGCAGCCTGCATGCATTGACATGGACCGGGGTCGTTTGGGGACTCCTTTTTGTGATTCCCGTCTTCGGGGCATTTCTCTACATTCCTCGCCATTCCTTGACATCCCTCGACATGACACCGCCAGAATCCATACTCGCAGGCTCATAGGCCTCTCCGTCGAGTATGCATTGATGTTTTTGTGTAACAGAGGGGCGACAAAAGGCATGCAAAGGATAAATAGACAGGAGGGTGGAAGGATGCTTACGTGCTGGGGCGTGCACGTATCTTTTCTTTTTTTTTCTTTTTCCTTTCCTTTCCTTTCTCCTTCTCTTTTTATGTGTGTGAGTATCTCGACAGTCACGGCAGCAGCCGCATGGATGTGTCCAGGTGCACAGCATGTGGGCACAGACTGTGATGAGAACGTGGCGGGTGGAGGACGATGAGGCGAGATACAAAGACACTCATCGACAGTCTACGTCGTATTCAAAACAGGAAAAGTTTACACTTGGAACCGAAACAGGTGATGGAAAGTGGAAACAGATGTGATGAAAAGAAAAGCAGCGATAGGAGAACCAGATTACAGAGTCTGTGATGAACTGGCGTGGGGGAACTGTCACAAAATAATAGTAATAATAATATCAATAAGAGTACTGACAAAACAACACGAGGGGTTGCATGGTGGAGTCACAAAGCTGTGTAACCTCAAAAGGCACCCGACGCCGGGCAACTTTTGACTTTTTCCTGCTTTTTTTTTAGAAGCACACGGGGACACCCGACAGATTTTTTTTTTTTTTTAAATTATTTTACCTTCTCTATTTTATTTTATCTCTTCGTGGCCCCCTCCCCCCCCCCCCTCCCCATAGCATCTCTTCCGATAACCCAAGAAAAATGAGACGGATGTGATCCGCAGTATCTCATATCTTCATCGTAAAATTCATCATCCGACGGATAGAAGCGGACGATGGCAGTAATAGGCGAAGAGAAGGAACCGGAATGCAACTCTATCTCCGTACGAGACCGATCTCGGTAGTTACCTCGCACAGGCTGTATTTTACTGTGCTTTACCTCTGCTTCACAGGAAGAAGGCCATACTGTTTGGAGTGTGATCAAATTGTGTGCTTGTAGAGATATATCTAGCTGGGCTAAAACACGCCCAAAAAAGTGGCAATGAAAACAAGGTAAACTAAGAGGGGGATGACAAAGATGGGTGAAAAGTGTGGAAGGAAAGCATGAAGAAAACACAAAGGTGACAAATGAACGGCACAAGTTCGTCGTATTTGGGTCAGTATGGTTGAAAGAGAGACACGAAAAGCAAAGAGTCAGCAACAGTCGGACACTAAAAGATTGAGACCTGCGTACAGCATATATGCTAGCAAATAGCATCACGTCGTTTCTTCTGCCTCGTTTGTTGGATTTTAAAACAGGAATTTCATATGTGCCTTGATAAAAGAAACAAACAACCCTTCACACCCTAGCCGACTGTGCTTGAGAAAACAATAACATACAGTAGATCCCCAGACTGAAAGAAAAGAGAGACATGAGCAAAAAGACAATCATGGGGACAGAATTCAACAGAAAAACATCTGGCAAAAAAGGATCATACACGAAAGAACTCCCATTGCAGTTTGACATTAGGGCATAGTTGATAAACTCCGGGGGAAACCTTGATGACCAGATGGGGAATGAACGAAAAAGCAGACCGAAAGCGACTTAAATCAGAACCGAGAAGATAAAAGAGAAAATAAAAATAAAAATTGTAAAGGTAGGAGAAGAAACCATCACATCGTCTCGCACGGGAGAGGGGTATTAGAACGACGGAGCAGTGTAGATAAGTGAGCCGAGCACGACGGCACCACCGATGGCGGCAATACCAAGCTTCTCTGCTACGGCCCACCCACGGCTCTTGGTCTTCTTCGCAGCAATAGCAGCAGGTGTCGCGGGACGCTTTGCGGCCGGAGCCTCAGAGGTAGCAGCAGTCTGAGGCTTCTCTGCCAACATCTCCTCGAGTTTGCGCTTCTTGTTGCTGCTGTCGCTCGGTTCCAGAATGTTTGTCTTGGTCGAAGAGGCTTCCTCCATAGCATTGGCGGCCTCCTTGTCCTTGGCACCGTCCGTAGCGATTTGTTCGTCCGTTGACGACGATGACAATTCGGTGGTAATTACAGCCGGCGTGCCGCTGTGGCTGCCAGAGGCTAGAGGTGGCATCTTCCACACCGGTGTCTTGTCGCGGCTCGTATTGATGATATCACGGATCCCGACAAGCGTTCGTCCCGCCTTTTCAAGATCCTTAGCTGCCTCTTGGAACAGCGTAGAGCCCGTCTGCGTCTCAGTAACAGCCACTGGGGATGAGGAGCCGTCGTCGGCACTCTTTGCAGGCGACGATGTTGGCGGGGATGGGTTAAGAATGGACGAAATGTCAAGTTTGGCGGACGTCAAGCGCGGCATGGTGTCATTGACAGTGTTCTTGTCCGAAGCAACAACCAATTGCTCAATCTCTTCGACGTGGCCGTTTTGCTCGTCCCGGAACTCGCTCTCGACAATCCGGGAGAGCATCGCAACATCCTCGACCGAGATAGCTGGCGGGGTCCAAAGGCCGTGAACGGGTAAAGTATCGTCGCCAGTCGGGGTTGACTCCCTGCCGAGAATGGGCGATGCCGGGCTGTAGATAGCGTCGACCTTTGTTGTGAAAGTCCGCAGCTCGTTCATCAAGTAGTCGCCTTCGCCGCCGTCGTTTGTATCCTCCTCCTCCTCGTCCTCCTCTTCACCAAACGGTTCGTCTGCGTCGTAGTCTTCTTCTTCATCAATGTCCTCGTCCTCTTCATCCTCCTCTGAGCTACCCTCGTCCTCGTTCTCCTCTTCGTCGTCGTCGTCGTCAACCTCACCATAGTCCTCTTCGACCCCATCCTCATCGTCTTCCGCATTCTCTGCTTCATCCAGTCCGTCCATATCGTCAAACTCGGCAGGCAGGCTTATCGAGTACGTCCCTAGAGGAGGCAGGACTTCCTGTTCAGGACAGATCTCAATCTCCTCGACGCTCATACCATCGTCGGATGAGGAGTTGTCGTCATTCTCAAAAAGTGGGATGGGCTTGTCCTTGTTGTTGCCGTGACTGTGGACACTGGAGCAGTCATCGCTAACGCTGCCATCTGAAAGGTCGACGTCCGAATCGGGGGCACAGTATGAACGAGCTCTCTCGACAGGCCTAAAATTCACATTAGTACTCCGGAGCTACTGAAAAGGAGGGGGGCGGTGGGGATAAATGTCACAGAGAACAACATACTTTTTCGGCGTCCGCGACAGCTCGATCTGGCATGATGTTGGGTAAAAGACATCTAGGCCACGGGACACATGGATTCCAAAGCTGATGGAATCGTCTTGTTCGAGGAGAGTGGGCGTGTTCGTCTCGAGGCGGGTGTCGTTGAGCGATGTGCCGTGTAGAGATCCCAAATCTTCAACAGTGACGGACTAAAGAGAAAAGAATAATGTTAGTTGATTCATGTTGGCTAGGCCGATTAGATAGGAAGGAAATGAGGGGTGGATAGAGTGTAGAGTAGTATGAGGAGGTGACATACACCATCGATAAAGTTGCCCGCAAATTCGGCATGGGCACGAGAAACGACGGGGCTGTCGAAGAAAGCATTATCGACGGCAGGGATCAGGCCTTTGCTGACGGTCTTGGATGCCCGGCCGACCTTGGCCGTGGGCTTGTCGGTAGTAAGGCGGATCTCCCGGTCGAACTCTTTACTGCCGGCGGAGGTGTTTTCGGGCCTGAGGCTGATGGTGACTGCACGATGTTAGACGACGCCAAGATTCGACGAGGCCAGGAATAGGGAAAGAATAGGGAACAACATACTGCTCTCGTAGACGGGCTCGCCGTCCAGCTCCGGAGAAGCGGCCATTGTGCTCTCGGATAATGCGGACAAGATAATGCGTTGACGAAAGAATGAAGAAAGCTGGGAACTAGCGGTGAGAGTTGCTCAAAGGCAAGATATGCTGTGAATTGCTCAATGTGTTCCTTGTCATCGATGTCGATGTAAATGCAGATGTGTTGTTGTACAGTTGATGTGCGAATCCAGTTGGCGAGGCTGCGGAGTGGTGGAGATGGCCGATAAGAAGCGATGACGCCTTGCGGAGACTTGGATGGCAAGCGACAGATGCAGCTGTTGAAATGAAGGCTGCCGAATGGTTGAGATGGAGAAAAAGAAGAGAAGAAGCCCAAAAATCAGTCCTTGGAAGGCGAACGAGAAGATCCAGGGGAAGAGAGACGATAAAAGTACCAGAAGAGGAAAGAGATGGTAGGAGGAAAGAGCGATAGAGTCACGGAGTGTATGGTGTGTAATGGGCGGGGATAGTGAATGTACAGCGGAGAAGAGAGAGCATAGAACAGTGTAATAGTGTAGATGTGGGGCAATGTAGGCGACCAGCCAACTTCTCTAGGTATCTCTAGGCAGGCAGCGAGGCGCTTATCGAGGCAAGTATGATGGTCGAAGTTGCCTTATCGGAGCAACGCAGGGAAGCGAGGGAAGTCACCAGACCATGCACCAGCGGAGGGAAGCTACGGAGGGGAATAACAGAAAGGGCGAGGCGGGGTAGTTGCAATTTGGGTGTGAGAGTGCTTAACAAGAAAGGAGCGATGTTTGCAACAGTTAGGATTTAGGACGCAAGGCATTACGACTATTACGCACGAATAGGAGCACCGGAAGCCTCGCACTCGACACTTGGATCTGTGTCAGAACACTGATGGTATGAGCAGACCGCTCTGCGTCCGGTGCTCTTCGGGCATAAAGCTATGTAATAGGTGACGACAGTCGAAATAATCGGCCAGCTTTAAAAAATCGAAGAGCAAAAAAGATCCGAATATAGAGAGGTATAAGGAATCAAGGGAGCTTGGGCTGCGCAAAAGATCCATTCTCCGTTCTGTCCTTGGACTAAACGTACTTGACGACCTCGGCCACAAAGGTAATGCCCAAAGTGGGCTAGCCATGCTGAAACGAGTCCAAACAAGGCTCGGTTTAAACGAATATTCAGTTACGCGATATAACCAACTCTTTTTCTTAAATACATCCCGTCTTCACTCTCGATATATCGCAGCGCCTTTTCCATGATTACGATTCACGGTCTTGCGCATTCAATGTCGACATTCACGCCGTTCACGTTCGCCTGGCCCCTTGAACCCCTCAATCGCTATCGCGTGAATCTCTCACGCGTTCAATGCGTGGGTCCGCTAACGGCACCGATGCAGCCGTCGAGCCCCACTGTCCGGGCCTATCCTGCCTGCTCTGGGCTTAGTGTTGTAACAGTGTTGTAAGTGAAGTTAGATATCCATTTTGGGTCATTAACGAGACTTGAAGCCGCTCAACTGCTTCAATATGTCGAGGAATTTAATCGACTTCTACAGTTTCTGGAAGACGGAAATGAATCAAAGGAAATAAAAGTATGAGGGTATAGTAACTCTACCTCTCTTTAACGGCCTTCCATTAACTGTGTGGTCAATAAAACTATACAAAAAGAAGACATCTTGCCATCGCCCAGCGTCATAATCTTGTATGCACTTTGTCTATGTATGTATGTAGATAACAAAATAAATCAAAGATTTCTGTATTAGTCAGCTGGGGTTTTATTCTTCTTCGTAAATGCTCTGGAGAAAATCAGTCACGATGTCAGAAACCGCTACAAAAATATTTTTACATATCCAGCTCGGTCACGATATACAAACACTTTTTTTACACCAGGAGCATTACTTCCACGTGCCAGAAATAATAGATTGTGTGTGTAAAAAGAAACGCATACAGGAACAACAGTCTCACCAGATCCAAGCTTTGGAGTGTAGCCGTGAAGATGGAACGGCTCTCACTCTGCAATTCGGAGACGGGAGAGTCCCACTGCTCGTGTGCTAAAACGCGGGGGTGGGTCAGCCCGAAAGGCTTGGAAGGCCAACGTCACCGTACTGCGTCAAGACATATCCATTTCTTTAGTGTGTTTTCTGATTGTTTTGTCTCCTTTTTTTAACCAAGACTCATCCTCAGAAAATTGATATTTTTGTGTATACGATTGCCTGCATCAAAATATATTACAATCTTATTTTTATTTTGCTTTCTGGTACCTTCTGCATTCGTCTTGAATCACACCTAAAAACTAGCCCCTGTTGGATGGTTAAATATGCACAGAAATTTTGACGTACTCATCTACAATTATGTGCATCGTGAGAATTCTGAGTGATACAGTAGCCCTTACTCATGCCTCAGAAGTAGTAATGAGCAGGTCTCCTTTGCTGAAGTAGCCTATGAAATTCCATGTCCAAAAAAGTATAAAGGGCCGGCCTCTCCCCCCTTAGTTCCAAATCTTTTCTTTCCTCTTTTATATTTTTCTAAGCTCTCGAACTACCAATACATCGTGTCATATCAAAGTTTAAGTGTCTAGCTAAGTTTCCGTCCCACTATCAGATATTTCTGAATTTGCTAACCATCGTAGCCTTCCAACGGAAGACTCTGCGCCCAATATACCATCAGGAGATGACCTCTGTCAGCGACAGTCGAGTCACAGGCCACACCATCCACAGTCGCCTCTACACGCGCAAAGAGTGCATTCAGAAGACAGCCACTTGAATCCCGTGCTGATCCTTGCTCTCTAAAAGACCTCAAGCAAATTGGCAAAAGAAGGCATAGCCAACGTACCAGAAGGACATTAGTTTTGTCTGCAATGGGCCCCACCAAACGTACCTACGTGTACAATGTGCCACTGGCTGGATACCAGATTATTTCGGCGTTGGGAATCTGTGGACAGATGTTCACGTTGACACAATTTTCTTGTCAATTCTTCTTGTCCTCCTCTGCCTGATGGTCTCGTTGAAAGTAGACCGACAGCAAGAGCCTCACAAGAACCCATAAGCTATAAGCGATTGATACCTCCGCAAAGTCGGCACTTTTCAACCAACGTTGTTTTACGGTGCTGGAAAAAAGTGCTCGATTGAGTGCTCTCCGGTGTTGGACCATAACGACACTTGTGGGCCAAATCTCCAGCCTCGGGCTTGCACTCGTCGCTTGAAACGGCGAACTTATTGTTCGTCTTAGTCCTTGAGCATCAGTCCATGTTGAAGACTGGTACTATTTACACCCCTTCTCAGTGGGACGCGTTATTGACGAAAGTGAGGAGAGTGTCCATACGACTTATAGATTAATCATATGGATGCCTGGTGCTATTTGAGCAAATCCTAATTCTCCTCTAAGTACAAGTGCAATATAGAGACAACTAGGGCCAGCCAGTGGTGTATCGAGAGAATTAAAACCAGTCACTTGCTTTCATATTTACCTTTATTTGGTTTTGAGGCATAAAATACGCAACCACGCAGTATCTTCCATATCTGGTATGTACCAAATATCGGCCCTCTTCTTGATGACATCGCGTCCATTCCATACCCATGTCACATTCCTCTCTCAAATCCCTAAACTTTATCCTTTCACGACCCACAAACACGTGTAAGGCAAATATAAAAAGGGGATAAAGAAGATCTACGCGTCTTTTCTCACGAGTTTCTGCCGAGGAATGCGGGAAGGTATCGGGATGCTGTGGAATGGGCTGCAACGGCAGCCACGGCTTTGATCAAACTGGACATTACAAGTACATCTGCGGCATGCCAAGCCCGTTTGTACGCCTTTGCGCCATCCTCTTTCTTTGATAATAAAGGCTCTCTCGTGTTCGTCGTACAAATAAGATAGCCAAGGAGCACAAACGGCGGCCTTGATCTGCAGCCCGGTGATGAGAGACACGATGAGAGACAGATTGAGACAAATCAAGATAGCGAGGCAAAAAGAAAGCCAAACACAAAGTGCTTGCAGCTTGCGTACACCTGTGCTGTGTTCAAGTACGAAGCATCTTGCATTGTGCCACTGCATGCACTCACCTCGTTCTTGTTTTGCCTGTCGATGGCGAAATTCATTTTGTTTGCAGCTTGCAATCAACTCCGATCTCACATCCAGCCACCTCGATTTTGACGGCAATATCTAAACGACAATTGACGCGCACATGGCACGGGAGTGAGAAACGATCGGGCGGCAAACAAGCCGAGGCGTAAAAACGCGTTTTTCACTTCCACGTAGGTGAAGGTGCCGTCGTTATTTTATCGTTCATTTCCCATTTCCAAGTGGAAGCGACGGGCTGGAAATGCTTTCCTATCCAGGAAATGGACCAGGCCAAACTGGAACAAACGGGCCAGACCAAACGTGAAAATGGGCAATGAGACGGAACGGCAAAATGACACGAGGAGCAATCGGACAAGTCCCGAAAAGAAAAAGAACAAGAGGCTGAATGTCACGGTCGGATCACAGCGGAGAGGCCTGTCTCCAAGTGCGGGTGACGGCTCGTGGGCAGATTAATATCCCGTATCTTAATGCATGCTTTTAAAAGAGCGAAAAAGGCAATCTATTTGAATCGATTTGAGTGGTGCGCCAATGAGGAAAAACGGGACAGAGCGAGGTTCGTTATTTGGGGAGGCTGGGACGCCACGAGGATAGCTTCTGGACAGAAATAAGAAATTGCAAGATATCGAGATCAAATGTGCACGACAAACATCATGACAGCGAGACATCAAAAACATCATGACAAGATCGACCCAAACGAACGACCACCCACCTGCAAGCTCTTTCCTGCTCCGTCTGCCTATCAATCACCTGTTTGTGAAGAAGCTTCCCCTGGTCGTCTTTCATCCCCACCCGTTACAAGGGGCAACCGTGGGAAGCTGCGACTGTGACGAAAGTTGCCTTGTGTCGCTTCCCTTTTGTGGCCAAACTAACCCCTTTTGCGCTTAGTGCACCCAGCAAACAGGTGCAAAACCATTGGGAAAACGGGAAGCCCTCGCTCCTTCCCTGCCGCTAGTCCCCAGCTGGCTGCCTCTCCTGGCTCCAATGTCAACAAACCGCTTTTTTCGTGCGCCGCCGGTTGTTTATTTCATATTGCGACGTGCGAGAATTTAGAGAAACGGGAGTGAGAGAGCGAAAGAACAGCGCATCTTACGAGAACACTGTGAATAACAGAGCGTATCGCCCCCCAATATTCTCACAAAAAAGTGGGCGACGGACCGTTTTCCATTTGTCTGCCTTGCAACTCCGTAAAAACTCGTCACACCGAAGGGAAAGAGCTCCTGGTCTTCTAGGGTCGCAGTTGCCGTTTTCTAGCTGCGTTCCAGCAAGCTGTCTCCCCACGCTCCACGCTCTCCACGCATTTGCACATTCCATGTTCCTTCCCTCTCTTTCCTTCTTTCTCATTCCACATTTTATTGTAAGAAAAGAACTGTCAAGGTCGCGACTTCCGTCTCTTTGTTCAGCCTCGACAAAAGCAATATCTCGGCAAACTAATCCAACAGCTGTCGCAGGTAAGAACCTCCCACTGCGCCCTCATCGTGCCTGCCAAACAAATTGCTTCCTCGCACCTTTCCTCATCCCACCCCCGGTCGCCGCTCTTTCCCTGCAGCAGGTCCACCCCTCGAATCGCCCACTTCTTGCTTGTCATTGGCTGGGCGACCGCAGCAACGCCAGCGCATCGAAGACGGCGAAAAGGGCAAGAGAGAAAAAAAGGCTGGGCTGGGCCAAAAAATAGCAAGAACCTGACCTGATCTTGGGATATGCACACACACACAACGCTCACACTTGCTCCTTCCTCTGCATCTGCTTTCCCTTTCATGCCCATTCTCGCCCCCAATCCACTTTGCATCTTGTCTTGCTCTCCTTTCTGTCGCATCCTCTTGCATCCTCTTCCCTCCATCCCTTCTTCGCCCCTTGCGACGTATTTTCGAGCAATCGCCTCCCTGTTCTCCCGTTTCTTCAGTTTCCGCTTGTCTTTCGCCCTGATCCACTAATACGGAGGCCCAAACAAACCTGCAGACGCACCCAGCCGTTGCATGTGCTGCGCTTTTCCCATCCATCCATCCATCCATCTATCCATCCACCTGCATCTCTGTTTTCTCCCAGTCGTTTTCCTTCTCTTCTCTCGTCGCCCAAACCCGCCGACCGCAAAACAACAAGAACAGCGATACGACTCTACCCGCAGCACGCTGCACGCCGGCCCTCTCTCCAATCCATTAATCCACCCGGCTGCATTTCCTGCTTCTTCTTTCCAGCCTCTTGACACTCTCGACATACTTTTCTCCCCTCGTTCGTCTCCAGCTTCGCCAGGGCAACCGTCTTGTGCGTCTGTCCACTTGCGATCTGTTGTCTTTTTTACCTCCTTGCCTCCCTTTACCGCCTCGTCCATTCCCCTCTCTCGAGGCTGCACATCGCCAACCAAGTCGCAGTTCTGCGGCTCTGATCTGGCTCTAAACCGGATCTTACTGGCTTGTGAGTTGTTTTTGTTGCTGTCTGCAGAGACAGAGAGACGAGATAGTGCATTGTGGCCCTCGTGTGCGCCACCCTCTTTTTTACTCCTTGTCTCCTGCATGGCTCTGCCGTTCTCTTGCACTTTGTCTTGTTTTGAATCTTGTCTTTGCTAACTCTCTGTTTGGCTACAAAGACTTTTCCTCCATCGGTCGATTATTACCGTATTAATTTACCCATACGCCTTCATGTCTTGTTGAAACAGCTCGTCGGATTTTCATACCTTTTTTCCTACTCTTAATAATTTTTTTCCTCTGTTCGCCTTGTTTACGTTCATCGACATCGCTACTCGACCATCTTCCGCTCACATCGCCTCCTCTCTCTCGAATCAGGCTCTCCATCTGGCATTGGGAGTTTGGAGAGGCAGGCCACCTCGTGGGCATTCCGATAATAATACAGAGGTGCATTCCCAGCACCGCCCTCCACCAATCCCATTGATTCGCATCGGAAGCGGCATTCGACCCAATCCTCTCCGCCCGAGGCCACCATGGGTGGTGACTCCAGGAAGAAAAAGACTTCCATCCCCCTACCCGCCCCTACCGAGTCCGAATCCATCATAACTGCCCCTACGGAAGCGGCAACCGATGTGTCCCGGCCCGGTGACGAGAAATCGTCATATTCTCTTCCCGAAGACGGTACACCCGTGACGATCAAGACCCGAGGCCACAGCGCCAACCGCTCACAAACATCTCTTCTCATCGAGTACTTTGAAGGCGGCAAGAGTCCAGAAGGTTCAGAAAGCCCTGGTGGAAGACGACCCAGCGTGCGTGTTCGCCTAAAGCCATCTGGCAGTCGCAAAGACGAACGCATCATGATATCCAAACCGAAATCCTCCTCCCACCCCCGCAAGGCGTCACTTTCGCGGCGTTCTGGGGGAACAGCGCAAAAAGGCTCCTCCTCGGCCGCTCGAGACTACGATGGTGCAGGCGGTAGTGCCATCAGTGCCCTTAGCAGTGGCGGCGATGGTGAAGACAGTCGCAGCATCAATTCATATGCTTCTGCTACTGAGGAATCCAATGTGTCTCGGAATCCCCTTGTTGTGGAAATAGACCACGGGAGCGGTGGCGCCGGTGGTGTTAGTGGCAGCAGCCAACAACGCCAGCGGCCGCGCCGCCCCACAAGCCCGCTGATCCCAGCCGCCGCCAGCAGTCGTGGTTCGGCGTCATACTTACACGGTACCGTGTCTGAGATCTCCGCCATTCCAGCAGACAGCTTCTTGGATGGCTCCAAATCCCCGCGCAGCAACAGTCCCACGCGCGACATGGCGCTGGCCGCAGCCGCTACAGCAGCAGGCGCTGCTGGTGCTGCGGCGCTCGAACGGCATCGAGTTTCGAGCCGCAGTCGTGGAGACGACCCGGACCGCATTGTTGTGTCCAAGTCCAGTTCTCGTGAGAAGGACCGCGATCGGGATGGCGACCGCGGGTCGGGGCGCAAACACCGCTCCAGCCGCAGTCGAACCAGCAGCCTCAATGCTGCAGAGCGCGAGGATGCCGGCTCTCCCTCGCACAGGCGGTCCAGCCGCCACCGACACCACAACGAATCGGCCGTGTCAGCTGGCGCCGAATCGAGCATCGTGTCTTCTGCGCTTTCGCCCAGTCACCGCTCGTACGATCAGTATTCTGTCCGCTCCGGGGCATCCAAGGCCTCTTCCATCAACAACCCCAAGCTCCTGGAGACTGTTGAAGATGCCATTCGCCGTCTCATTCTGCCGGAATTGAATGCACTGAGACGGGAACACAGCCACCGTGACCGTCGCAGCTCCACCACCTCAACCGGCACCAGCGTCTCGCGGGACGAGTATGCTGCCAACGACCGCCGCCGATCGGGCGCAAGTGACCGCCACGGATCCGCCTCACACACTCCCCGCGACAAAGTTCGCGACCGTGAGGGCAGACATGCTCTTGTGGGCAGCCCATCGCCCGCGGTGGATTATGCATCCGATTCGGGAGCTGAGGCTGGCCCGGTAAGCCGTGGCATTGACGACACACCGAAGCACGGTACCGACAAGGTCCGTGATGCAGCAATTGCAGCGGCTGCTGGAGCGGCCCTCGGTGGCCTTGCCACTGCAGCCTTGGCAGATCACGAGAACTCGCCTTCCACTGCACGGGATTCACGTCGCCGTCGCAGAGCTGAAGCCCAGGCCAAAGAAGCAGGCAGAGGACAAGCTCCTCCTCCCCAACAACAACAAGGACCGCCTGACCTGTATCTTACCGGCGCGCATAGTGCTAGCCGTTCCTTTGAAGACCAAACCCAAGGCCAGCGCAATCTGCAGGAGGTTCCCATGCCTCCAGGAGGTGGCGGCCTGAATGCTACCCACCTGCAACACCTGGACCCCGATGCCGCCTACTTGCAGCCACCGATGCCTCTGATGAGCGAAATCAACTCAGATATGACCCGGACGTCTATCTTGTCAGCAGAATCCGACCGCCCTCGATCAGCAGAAGACGAGCGCCAATTACCGCCTGTACAGGAAGTCTCACGAGGCACGCTACCAGGTGGTCCGCAGGGTTCTCTGCCCCAGCAGTACACCACATCTTCGAGCAGTCTTCAAGGCCTTGGCACGCAGCATGCCAACATCTCACACGGTGACCTTCGGGCACTGCCCCGCAAGGCAGTTGGTAGTGGTGCCAATTACCAGCATATGACTGACGGCGGCATTGATGAGGAAGACGAAGAGCACGACTCAGTCATCGATCGCGAGCACCAATATCCCGACCAGTACTTGCACCAGGATGCCGAAGACGAATATGTTGAAGACTACGATGGCATGCCAGATTATGCAGGCCAAACATACGACGCTTATGGCCACCAGATTGTGCCTGCTCCCCTCAAATATGTGCCCTACCAGCCTGAGCACCGTGGCCTCAGCCCTATCCCCAGTGTCTCTGGCTACACTGAGGGTGGCACGAGTGAGGTCCAGGGCCAGGGCTACCGTGATAGCGGTGTGACCACGTCAACATCGTCTCCAAGAAAATCCCCTCATATCGAGCGCAAGTCTGCCGCCTCACTCAACTCCATCCCTAGCAATGTCATGAGCCGTGAGTTCGACGCAGACGACCTCAGCGTCCGCAGTTCCGATATCGACTACCGCCCAGCACCGACCCAGTTGACCGACGTCACTGAGGATGGCGATCATAACAACGTCCGTGCCGTTGACGGCATTGCAGCCAACCCCGATATCGTTCACACGCCCGTTGGTATTGAGTCAGCAGTGGCCTCACTGGTCGACGGTTCAATGCTAGACGGTTCCGCATTGACAACAGGCTCCAGTGCTGAAGGTGGCTATGCGCCTGTCTCCGGCAACCGTGGCTCTATGGCTACGCTCGAGGAAGAGCAGTCTCACGGCCAAACGACACCCAAGAACCGCTCCATCCAGGACCTACGTGAGGGTGATGCTGCCCTCCTCGAACACGAAGAGCTGCAGCAATCACGCGAGATTGCCGCTGCCTCCCCAGTCACTACCAGAACCAACCCGTCTGAATTCTCTGGCGAATACGAGATTGACCAGTACGGCCGCAAGGTCCGCCGTGCCTCTCCGACGGCCTCTGAGGCGGCTGCCATTACTGCTGGCGCCGTCGGTCTAGCCATTCGGGCCGCCCGCGACCGCAACCAACATCCTTACCAGCCACATGAAGAGCGCGAGGTGCACGAAGCAAGCGGCAGCCAGAACGTTCCGGCAGAGAACGAATGGGTCCCTGCAGGCGTCCAGAGAAACAAATCATTTAAGGAGCGGACCATGGACGGCCTCCGCCCAGCCAACACACCGACTCACAGCACCGACCGCCTCGATGAGTACGACCACGACGAGCAGCCGCATCTGGGAGCTAGCGGCCTTCCGGATCTCAGCAACCCCATTCCAGAGATTGGTTATGGTGGCTACTCAGAGGACGAGGATATGGAGACAAATCCTTCGGTCGTGCACGGCAACATCCCCAACGAGGAGGAGCTAGACGAATGGCGTGCAGGCGACCGCACCCCCACACAGGAGCGCCATGATGAGGCGACCTCACATGCCCTGAACCTTGCCGGTCCTGCTGCTGCTGCAATTGCAGGTGCTGCTGCTGCAGACCACCTGCTCGGGGCCTCACAGCACAGCCGCCAGACCAGCCAAGAGCGGGACGAGGAATGGCAACGGTCATCTGATGAGCGCAAGCGGGACACTCTCATCACCAACCCCTATGAAGGTGCCAGCCCGATTGCCAACGAGAGCCTCATCAAGAAGTCAATCCCGAACCCTGCCGGCGCTGCTGCTGCAGCTGCTGCCGCGGCTGCTGCGGCCGCTGCCTATGGAACAGCCGGCCCAGATTATGCTGCCAGAAGCCCACTTGGTGGGCGGTACGACGAGGGCTACATCTCCCAGGGCCCTGGTAAGTCGCCTGATCTGGCCAATGTCAATAAGGGCAAGGGCATCGACTACACAGATGCGCCTGCAGTGTTCGGTGCCGGTCAGGAGGATCCGTTCTACACCACCAACCAGACCAGACACTTCAGCGGTCTGTCACAGGGCATGGCTTCTCCTCTGTACGACCCTGCTACCGGTGCTGGTATCGACCGCATCGAGAATAAGGACATTGTTGCCTTGATGCAGCATCTGATGGTCCGGGATGCCCAGCGCAGTGCCCGTGACACAGAGATCCTCGTCACCCTCGTCCGCGCGGCTGCCGAGATGCGCTCTTCCTTCGAGAACGTCCGCACCATGCTCGCCATGCATGAAAAGGGCCTCAACAACGAGTTCTCCAAGAAGCTCGCCGACAGCGAAGACGCGATTATCACCGAAATTCTGGACGGAACTGAAAAGACAGTTCGCACGCACCTCGGTGGCCCCCGGCCGTTCCCTGGCAGTGGCAACCGGTCCCTGCATGCTAGTATCTCACAGGCCGAGATGGAGGACCTGCCAGGAAAGCGCCAGAACATCTTCCGCCGCGCTCTCAAGTCGCTCAATGCTAAGGGAAACAACGACCTGACGAGAATTGAGGATATGCTTAACCAGCTCCTGAATCAGGTCGATGTTCTCAAGGCCCAATCGGCAGGCGGCGCTGGTCCCGGAGGCATGAGTGTGAGCGGCAGTGCCAGTGCTCATGGGCCATCTCCATATGATGGCATGATCGATGCCCAGATGGCCTACGAACAGGACCGCGGTTATGAACCCGAGGGCCAGGCCGGCACATCTACGACGCTTTCAGTCAACTCCCGCGGTGGCATGATGCAAAACACCCGCAAGTTCTCCGACAACCGCATCAGCACCGTGCCCGAAGGCAACGAAGACGAGCTGGAGTACAACCACGGCGCCGGCGTGACACAAGGTAGCGGAGCAGCTGGCGATATGGCTGCTCGTGGCGCTTCTGGCAACGTGCGCTTCGGCAGCCCTGCCTCGCTGCCGCAGATGAGCTCAGCTCTGTTGGCAACACCGCCCAGACAATCACAGGATATCCAACAGCAGCAACAGTACCAGCAGTCTCAGCACTCCGAGCCCCAGCTTCAACAACAGGCCCCTCAGAGCAACGACAACACGCCCAAGACTGACAAGGCCAAGAAGCACAAGTCCAGCAGCTCATCGAGCTGGTTCCCCAAGATCTCGAGGTGGTCCGAGACAACAACGTCTAGTGTCGGTCGTGTGTTCCGTGGCAGCCGCGACTCCAAGAAGGACCATGATGAGCTTGGTTTCCACAGCAGCATGTCACGTTCTGGCTCCGACCTTGTTGCGTACGACAACTACGAGCCCACCCCCGGAGACAAGCTTCACTCTGGCTTCTCAGAGACCGACATCCACGGTGATGGTAACTACCTCGACCAGACCCAGCCTCAGCTGCAGCAGGGCCAGCAGCCGCACCAAGTTACCCAGATGTACCAACAGAGCCAGTACCACGACGACATCCATGGCTACCACCTGCCACCCGACAGTACAGAGATCCTGCCTCCTCACCCCAAGACCTTCATGACTCCAGAGGATCCCAAGTACCGCGCCCACCGCGACTCTCTCAACCTCCAGCACCCTCAGCCGCGGTCAGGCCAGCCGTTCAAGGCCGCCCTCGAGTCACAGGCCGCTGACTACGACTCGCCGATGAGCCCTCGCTCCGCCGACTGGGCTGGCTCTGCCACATCTCTGCACCGGTTCCCGGGCCAGAACCCCAACCGCTACAGCGATGCATCGGCTTCTAACGCAGCCGCTCAAAGCTCTCACCAGCAGCAGCAGCAGCAGCAGCAACAACAGTACTGGGATGCAGGTGCTTCTCAGGGCTCGCAGTCCGGCCCTCCCCGGCCTCCCAAGGAGCCGCTTGACGGCCAGAGACAACAACAGACCGAGACGCCGCCTCGCGCGGCACGCCTAACCAAGGCTCCCAACAAGACGAGCCCTTTGCCCTACCACAGTGTGGAGAGCGGCTACGGGACTGCCACCCACGTCCCGACCAGCTACACGGGCAGCCCCCGTTTCGAGAACCGTAACCTGAGCGGTGCATTGACGGTCCCAACACGCCGTCCCAGCGGTCCCCGGGCCATGACGCCCAAGAGCGAGCGTAGCACGCGCAGCTACAATGACGAGGAGCCCGGAAGCGACCCGCGCAGACAGAAGAGAAGTGAGTAGACACATTTATGAAAGATGATTGTTCGAGGTATAGGACATTGGCTAACATGATTTCCAGACACGTTCGGCACCATTGCATCTCAGGATACTGAGACCTTTTAAACGAACAACGTTTCGTTCTGATAACGTCAACCAATTTCAACCCAAAAAACATCATCAACTACACGGAGGAGCACACGCAACGAAAGGGAGTGACAGTTCGTCAAAACAACGAAGAGGAAGAGGAGGATTTTCAAAGGGAAAAAATATGATGAGCGCGTTCTGCATTTGCATTTTGCTTTTATTGCTCATGAGTCTCAGCGTCGGCTGGTATGGTTCATATATGTTTTTTCTGATGACGTTTACGACATTTTGTTCAAGGAACGATCGCGAGATCGCCAAGTGGATGTGGGCAACAGTGGCCCAAAAAAAGAACAAGACAGTGGAGGGAGATAGCATAGTGATTTTTTTTCTGCTTTTTCACATCATTGACAGCGCGATATATAGCAATGTTTGTAATACCATACTTTACCCATCTCCAACAGATTTTAAAGAGTCCAATATAACTCAGTCTCAATGTGAATATCGTGCAATGCTCGTGCCATATCATGTTTCCTTCGCACAACCGCGGTGTGTAGCCTCTCGACCATGTATCCGAAGGAACAGTGGTGCCATGGCCACTCACAGAGGACCCGCCATATGCTTCCCGTTCATCCTTTTGCGGAGAATAAAATAAAATATGCACAGAGAGGATAATGTAAAGTACCTCACAAGGCAAGCCCCAGAGTGAGGTATTAGGTAATTACCGAGTAGCGGTATGCTCTTTCTTCACGTTTTACCTGAGCACATCATTTCTACCTTGGCCCAGGAACGGTTCCTGGTGGCTGTCCTCCATATTTCACACGATGTCGTAAAAAAAGGGCCCTGTTATGTTATAATTGAGTAATTGGCGGCTTGGTCTCAGGAACAAGAACAAGACTATGTGTTAATGACAACTGAGCAGGTAAGTCCTTTTCTATGAAGCGTTGCTTCGTGGGCTTTAGGGCACAAAGTTTTCACGATATTTTGTCTTGGAAAGTTGAAAACACAAGAGTTTGGATAGTTATGAGAGCCAAGCAGGTTGCACGCCGAGGAAATGCCCTCTTCTGTGTAGCATATCTTTATGTTGTACCATGTCCTTACCTTATTTTGGAATAGTACACAAAGTACACCGTATTGCGGTGTAGAGTTGGCATCTAGCTTGTGTAATCCATTTTGAATTTTTTTCTTCAATACTTTTTGTTTACTTTTCATGTTAATTGAAAATTTTATTTCACTCAAAAATAATTTCACAAATTTGCCACATGGGGTAACACGTCTGAAATTTTTATCAAAATCCCTGACCGTCTTCCAAGCCTCAAATATTGTTTATTTCAATTTTTAAGAAAATATACTTAAAAATAAAAGGTCTCAGCCATGACACGATCATCTAGGCCCCAACAACAGAAAGAGGGCTGTATTTTAGTGGAGAGAACGCGTAAAATTCTGTCTGACGTGCAAAGTCTTTGGAAACTGGGAAGAAAATTCAGAAGCAGAGTCACGATCCTCACAATCCTCACGATGGAATATGGGTTGAATTTTTCCTTGCACGAGATGGGTCTCTGGGTCCATCGTCCATCTCCACAGCTTGGTCATTGCGGATGCCATGGTCCAGGCTGTAGGAGAGTACACGCCCCCTTGTGACGACCGTATTTTCCTTGTGGACATCTTGTTGTGGACATTGTTTTTTTTTTTTTTCATTTTTTCTTTTTCATTTGCCCCTTCACTTCTCACCGTGGTTACGTTGTAATGGATACGCATGTCGTCGCTCTCCACGATTCACACACAATAGGGCGGATGGGCACAAGCTGCCGGCCCACCGACACAGGAAAATTTTGTGTGGTGGATATTTTTCTTTCTTCCCCCAGAAAAAGACCAAAAATAGGTCGTTGAGACACCGAAGTCACTCACCTGCCAAACAAAGGTGAAAAGGAACATTTGAGGTCAATGGGCTTGGCAGTTCAACGCTAAAAGACTTTGAAAGGTCATTCGCAACTGCCTTTTGTGAGAAAGCATCACCACCGAGGCTTGTGCTTTCTTGCCTCTTGCCTCTTGCCCTGAAAATCTTAAATAGGAAGCAACGACAGGTCGTCGGCGGTGGCCGCTGCCGTCAATGTTGACGCTGGCCTCCGCGACCCCGTGATCTGTCACTGACATCGGTTCTTGCCTTGTCCAGTACTTTTGTTCTTTCGTCATTTCGCGCTCTGCTGTGTCTCCGTGCCAGTACCTTTCTAAATTTTCAAGCAGAACGTGACTTTTTTGCAGGCGCAGCAAGCGGGTGACTAATTTTCGACACCGTTTATTCTTTGTCGCCCCTGTCATCACCAAGATTTTGCTTCAGTCGAAAAAAATCCAACACCGCTCCAAGCCGGTCTCTCTCCCGTCACCTAGAGCCCCCTAGCTCGACGGGAAAATACTCAGTGGGAAGGGAAGAAAAGAAACTTTTCCTCTCTGAGCACAAAGCCTGCGCTGTGATCATGGGGAAATCGACGACAGATCGACTTTGCAGCGTCTCCTTGGCCTATTCCAAGACACACGCCCCCCTCTCCATCTTTTTACTCATTCCTTCTTGCTTGGCCGCTCAGGTCTGGACTGGACTCCGCTGCCAATTTGGGGTTGGCGTGCTTTTCTGCTGGAACAGCTCTTGACCTGTCGCTGTGGACATTCCTCCATAGTGACCATTGTGACCATCGTGAACTTTATTGTGATTTTTGTGTGCTCGCCTCTGATTCGAGTGATTCCAGACATTTGGAGTGTGGCTTTTGTGCTCTTCTGTTGTCTCGAGTCTCGTCACAATTTCAGTTGAGGTTCTCCTTTTCTCCTCTTTCCCACCGCCTGATCATTTTCATCTCCTTTTGCTTCACCTCCTCTTCTTCTCTCTGAAAATGGGTCATTTGGACGATTTGTCCTTTTTTTGCTTTAACAAAAAGTGGACCAGAAAGCAACCAAAGGGCATGTGGTGTGTCCATCGCCTTCTCCATTTGGGAAGTGAGAGAAGGAAAAAAGGAGGGGAAAGCTGGGCTCGGCCCCTGTTCAAGAGACAGAGAAAAATGGAAGAGAAAAGTCTAAAAACAACAGATGCAAAGTTCACGATGTTTTTTTTTATTAGCCGCGCAAAGAAAAGAATGGCAAGTCTCGGCAACAAACACGTAAGGCGCCAGGTGAGCTCAGCAGACTCGACAAAGAGTGGCACAAATTTAGACCTTGCTGGCATCATAGCATCTTGCGCTCGTCGTCATCTTCTGCCCCTTGACGTGTGTAATCCAATGGATCTTGCATGGTTTCTTTCTTTGGAGCATCAACAAGCTTCGAAAGCTGGTTGCCAAATCAGGAATATCCAGCTGCATTCTGGTGACGCCTGACATTTCGTTGCAACGGGAAAGAGCTGTTCTTCGGTCTTTCCAGAAAATTTCAAGAAGCAAAGGGAGGGAAGGAGATGAGCTCGATGAGACCACCAAACACCAAAAACACCAATGCCAGGGCCAATGCCAGACACAACACACAAGGAAGGAACCACGATGCATCAACAGTGTTTGAGAGTCTCACAGTCTTTGAGGGAAGCAACGAACATCAAAGAGAGGGGAAGGTACGTACCGAAATTCCATGACTAAAAATTAGGTACGAGAAACCCAAAAACGGCCCAAAGCGGCCAGACACGACCACAGAGGCGGGGCCTCGTGATGCACTAAGCCGGCCGCCATTTCGTAACGGTATGCTAATGGTCACTTTGAGAGAGACGCTTTTTACGCAACGTGCAACGTGATCACGCAAAACATGCCAGCACGGCGACCATCCCCCTGGAAGTGCCTTGGAAACGCCCTGTAACCCAGGGTGGGAAGGCAGTGCCCAGCGCCTGCCGAGCGCCTAAAAAAAAAACCATCACGCGGTTGCCACCTCTCGGCTCATTCGCTGTCCGCTGGGAAAGAGCCTCCGTCTCACAATTTCCAGGGGGCGTGTAAGTTCCTTCCCCCTCTCTTGCAGTCTTTTTTTCTCGCTGTTTGGCGTGTTGCTGTGACCATGACCTGCGGGCCAAGGCAGGCGGCCTTGAAAATTTTTCACCTACTGGGGCGCTCTTACCTTACCATTACCCCATAGTTTGCTACGACAGACAGCATCTTTCCTGCTATTGCAGCAAAACTTTTCCTTCTTTCCCATTCTCCCTCGCGCAATTGTGTGTGACCTGCCCACGATGTTGTCATCCAAGCTCGCTCTCTCGCCTGCAAGCGGCACAAAGAGCCACGCCCCCCTGGGCATTTTGCCATTCTCTTTGATTCCCCCAGACCACCAGAACCGCCCAAACACACCATTCTGGCTGGTTCTCAGCTAATAATACACCAAATGCCACAGTGCCTCGTTACTTACACGCCCCCTCTCAGGTGGATGTCTGACTCTTTTTTGCTTGTTGCTGCTCCCCCTCGTGAATAATAAAGACCTTGACCTCAAACATCGTTGCCTTTTCATATAATATCTCTTGTTGCCGTTCTCCTTTTTTGTCACTTGCTTTCTACATCATACACATCATACAAATAATATACAACAGCATACAACGATACATTGAACATTATTGTCAACAAAGCATCAACATCGCGAACGTCACATCGTCGATATATCACCACCACCATATAATTCCAAACACCACATAATATCACATCTCCCACACAAAATACAATGCCTTTCACAATCACTGAGCCGCATCCCACCGTGCGGGCAAACGCCTACACCCACTCCGGCCGCGGCGGCCTGGGAAACACTTTCCGCGCTCCCACTACCGTCACACCCGCTGCCGGCATCCCGACGCCCCTGACCAAGGTCTCGTCCGGCTCGTCCGCCACGCACTCTTCCTCTACCCGCTTCTACGCTGGCCGTGGCGGCGCAGGCAACGCCTACCCGGCCTCTGAGCGCCCAGCCGCGTCCCTCGACGACGAGTACGCTTTTGCTTCCGCAGCAGCCAAGACCGCATCTGTCGGCTACGTTGGCCGTGGCGGCGCCGGCAACTTTTACAAGTCGTCCTCGTCTTCCTCGTCGCACAAGAAGTCCTCGGGCTCTACCTCGTCCGGCCCGCTCCTGTCGACGGCCGACCGCATTGCCCACAGCATCAAGATGGGCGTCCACGGCTACGGCCACGGCCACTCTTTGGCCTCGTCCGGCAGCAACGTCCGCAAGAACAGCGACGCCAGCTCTGTCTCGGGTGCGAGCACCACCAGCAGCGAAGAAGGCCGCCGCAGCGGCTTCTGGGGCCGCATGCACCGTTAAAGAGAAAACGCCTATCTAGAGAACTGCTCTGGTAGTATGTTCTCTTTTACGCCCTGCCTTTTGCCTTGCCTTCTTGTATAACGACCACTTTCTACGACCCATTACTACTTTATTATGACGACCATCAAAAGCAACCAGCAAAAAAGCGTGCTGCGACATTTCCTGCATCTGCTTTTTCACAAGCCTTTTGATTATCACCACTTACTTACTTGACTCAATTTTTTTATTACGACACACCAAAAAACCGGAACGGAAAAGTTTTATTTGTTTGATTTTCACAACACATTATGGAGGATAGCATCCTGGAGTTTTCTTTATCTTGTCACATTTTTCTTTTTTGTTTATTTCCCGGATTATACCACAACTGAGCGGACCGGCGTTCTTCAATCTTGTTTCCTTTAATATCGCATTTCATAGCTATTTTTAACAGTTGTCGGGTGGAAGCCAAAAAGCAAAGATACCCTGCTTACTTTTTACTCAATTCAAATCACAACAAAAGACAGTTTCTTTTGTAATATCAAAAACACTCCTTACCTCTGGTTCGTGATCATGTCTGAACAAATAAAATCTTGTATTTGGGTGCCTCCCTGTTTGTGTAAAACGAAAAAGGGTATCATTTCAGTTCGCCCTTCCTCTTTCTGCCGTCCACCTGTCCCCTTCTCTACCCGCTCACCTCTGCTCGGCTGATGATATCCTTCTCTTGTATCCTTATCCTTTCCCTGGTAATTCCACCCATCCTCTCCTAGTGTAGTGTACATATTGAATTTTATATGTTTGCGGAATATGTGGTGTGTTTGAAGTGTTTGCGTATGTCTGCGTATGTTGGTATCTGTGTGAAATGGTGGGAGATGTAGCCAGGGCACTCCTCGCCCTGCTCGTCCCATATTGTCTCCCTCTCACTCCTCTCGTCTCCCTCTATCCTCCAAAGGTTTGTCCTTTCATCACGTGAATTTTGTGTGGATGATGTCGGGGTTCTCGTGCCAGTCGTCGATGCTCACCCACATCTAGTGTTGCTGTTAGTAAATGCATGCCAAAAGAATATCCTGGCATATATCACAATCTTTCTTACCTTTCTGAATGTGCTCAGGCCGGCCAGAATACTGCCGCCGATCCATGTCGTGTACTTGCGCTCTGGCGGTGCAAAGATCTTGATCCGCATGTCCTTGACCGCAATCTTGCGGATCTCGTGCAGCAGCCGGTCACCAAAGCCCTTGGTCAGCGTCGTACCGCCCGACAGCACAATGTTGGCATACAGCGACTTGCGCAGGTCCAGGTCTGTCCGCACAATCGCGTCCACCACCATCTGGTGCACACCGGGGTACTCGAGGCCGATGATTTCTGGGTCAAACAGGATCTCGGGTGCCCGGAACCGCTCGGCGCCCACCTTGAGCTTGTTGCCGTCTGGCAGCACAAACTCGGCCGTCTTCTTGGGGTCCGCCTTGGCCGTCATGTAGTCTTTTTCTTCTTTCTTGGGGTCCACGGCAATGTAGCTCGTGGCCTCCTTGATGTGCCGCACCACCTCCTTTTCGGCGCTCGTGTGGAAGACGTAGCCCGTTTTCCGCAGCAGCGTCTGCAGGTACTCGGTGACGTCGCGACCAGCCACGTCAATCCGCTGGATCGAGTTTGTAATGGCGAAACCCTCGTACACGGGGACAGCATGGCTCACGCCGTCGCCCGCGTCCAGCACGATGCCCGTCGTCCGTCCGCTCGCGTACAGCGACAGCACGGCCTGGATCGACGTGTAGAGCGCGGGCACGTTGAACGTCTCAAACAGGATTTGGGCGGCGGTGTCGCGGTTGCTGCGCGGGTTGAGTGGCGGTTCTGTCAGCAGGACTGGGTGCTCTTCGCTCAGCACTTTGAGGCCCTCGTCATAGATATACGCCCAGATCTTCTCCATGTCGTCCCAGTCTGTGACAATGCCGTGCTCCAGCGGGTAGTTGATCTTGAGCAGGCCACGCAGGTCTGTGGCGGCGCGCGGCCCCACGAACCAGTCGCCCTCGAGAGCGCCCGCGAGCACACGCAGATGTTTGGGACGGCCGACAAACGAGGGGAAGTAGCACTTGGGCAGGTCCTCGCCGGCGAAGCCTGCACGGATGGTCCCTGAGCCATTGTCAATGACCATGGGGATGTTGTGGAGGCTTTCCGCCATGGTTGCGGTTGTGATATGTGTGAGAGGTGGGAAAGAAGAAAGGCGAAAAGGCGAAAAGGGGGGTGAAGTCGGGAGCCGTTTGCTCGGATCGAGGAAGATGCTAGTTCCGGCGCGTCTGCTCCTCGTGTACTCGGGAAAGGCCGGTCTAGCTCGACGTCAAGTTCGGATAGTGACCGAAAGAAGTGGTCAATCGCAGTGCCTGTCAGCCGTGACGGCTACGGGGCATCGTCTTGCTGTCTCCGGAAAAGGCGGTGTTCCGTCAAGAGGTATCGTCGAGTGAATGCAGAAGTAAACACGTTGTCGTATGATTCAGGGGTAAGGACAAACGCAAAAGGATTCCGCTCGCTATCGCTATATGAATCGATCGCTATATTGCCGTTGTCGGCAGTTGGTCGTCGTCTATGGGGTGTCGTCGTTCGGATGTCGTCTGAATCGTGCCTCTCGTCGCTGTCTCTCAAAAGGAGCTCCTGTGTTCTGTCCCCTGGCCCTCCAAAATTACATGGAGACACGAACGCGCCAGGACAGCACACCAAGGGGCGTGCCTTGGGCTAGTCTGTATTGGGACTAACGCATTATGCTCAGTCGAGGAAGGCGCACAGGCCATGTCGACTCGCAACTGCCAGAAACTCAACTGTGTAAGTGTGGCTGAACCGGGTGTGGCGTCGAGTCCAAGCCGAACAAAAGCCTTCTAGCCTTCTAGGGCCTCTTGTTAGTCCCCTTTGACTTACACCGGGCCGGAGGTGATATCAGCAACCAACGCCGGTGCAAGGACGGCTTTCTTTGATGTGCGGGGAGCGTGATTGAATTTAATCTACTTGGCATAATTGATGCTGAGAAATAACCCAAATTATTTGAAAGAGGGAAGAGAGATAACGACATCTCCATCCCTTGCCATTCTTGGGGAGACAAAATGCAGGGAAAAGTGAGGGGCGATCCTGGGCATTGAATTGACATCTCCAGTCTCATCCAGATCCGATATTATGAGGAAAAGAGGGACAAGATGTGATATTAGTAGCTATTTATTTCGAAGTGGGAAAATGTGGTCGTTTTGGCAAAGGGAAATCAAAAATCAAAAACAGCTACTATAACCGAGTTCTGGAAAGCGGCCAGTGGAATGGAATCGAAAGATCACACAAATTTCGTGGCCTGTTTTCTCTTCCAGTTCCTGGTAACTGGGATCGTGTCGAGTCCGACAGTTTGGTTTGTGGTAATCAAAATGCAGAGCTTTAATTAGATTCACGAGGCTTTTGGATGTGCAGGTTTGTTCGTGTTTGATATTTGTATTTCGACAAATGAAACGATGAATCTAGACAAAATGCCGCCGTAAAGCGAACATCTCGCTCAAGGGGCTAGGCAATTGCTCTCCTTGGTGTAAAATAAAACGAAAAAAGAAGATAATCAAAACGCCAGCCTTCCAAATGTATGTACAGTATTGATATTCAAATGCAAAACGCCAAAATGTAGAGGCCAAAATGGCCAACCGTGTGATTTATAGGGTCGGTGAAAGAATTCAAGAAGATAGGATGGCGATTGTGTTTAGATAATGTGGCCGTCGAGGCTCTTCTCGGCGATCACCGGCCAGCCCAGAATGGCGAAAGCGACGGGGACGTAGCTATATTTGTTAGCAGGTGAACTTATTTGCATTAGTTTGATGAATTGAAGGGATGAGAACATACAGAGCAATGGTCTTGCCGCTCCGCTTGATGAGACGACCGTAGTCGGGAGCCTGAGCTTCAGTGGTGGTGGGCAGACGCTGGAAGACATGGGGCTCAAAAGACCGGGCGAAGCTGCGCAGCGAGCGCATAACAGAGAACTGGCGGCGGCCGGTAAAGGCGGCGTTGCGCATGGCAGCACGGGCGATGATGGGAGACATGGTGAATGATGTGGTGGTGAAGACGTGAGTCGACGAGATGGATGTTGATATTAGATTAAGTTGACACCGAAGTGTTGATTTGGTATAATGTTGATGGAAGGAGGGATGATAAAACGATCTGATCGAGAAGATTGATGATGATGAAAAGGAACAGAAAAGATCAGGGGAAGCAATGGAGGGGGAATGGCACAGGAGTCTTTATATGGGAGGGCAAGCACAACTGTGACAGATTGACAAGAGATATGGGATGTATCAAAATAGGGATAAATGGGAAGGAGCCTACAAAGGGGCCAGCCAAGTCTAGCTCTTCTGCTGACTGCACGCCATCATGACGAACAACCAGACCAATGACCAAGACGGGGCAGTATCAAAGTGTCAATTTTAGACGGGCGAGGCACTTGATGGGCCATTTCCGTTGTTTGTTCAGCCCGTTGACAACTCTTCCGGTCCCGACATTTGTTCGTCTACGGCGTATGCGAGGATCCTGTTGCCAGCTGGCCCAGTTCAGTAATCCCGAATGCCAGCAGAAGTCAAGGCCAGAAGGAAGCAGGACGAAAAAAGTAGAAGAAACCGCGAGAAACAGCCATACGCATCGGGGTCTCCATTGACCCTCTATCATGCCATTCTAGAAGATAAACGGGAGATGCATAGGGAAATGTAGGGGGGATGGCACAGTGTCCCATTCCACGTGCGGAGAATAATAATAAACTTTTCGTGTAAGTGAAGGAAGAACAATCCAGCCAACGAGCGCTGGCGAGAACAAACCGCTGAAAAGAATGACCAAAAAAGGCGTTTGCGGGATTGGTAGGCTCGGGTAGGGCAGTTGATGACGGCCTAGGGAATTGCTGGGAACTGTTCTGTAGGCTGTAGGCGATAGGGCTGGAGGGGCCTAGTGCGGGATCTGCCCGGCTTTCATCTGTGTCTCGCCCATTTTGCCTTCTACTCACACGTTTTGCCGTTTTGTGGCACGATGGTGAGGCGCTGCATAGTGCCAGTGGCTCCACCCACGGGCCCAAGTGGCACGATGGGCGCTGACAGTGGCCGGTTATCACAGTGCGGCGACGGCGAGCACCGCCAAAAATAAAGTGGGGCACTCTGTCACCTGCCACTGTTCAAGTCTTCGACTTCAACGTGCATTGCACCTGCCAAATCGGCGGCTTCCAGGCCTTTGGGCACATACTCAGGGGAACAGTGTTGACTTTTGCATCGCTCTTTCCGTACCTGCTTTGTCACAACGAGCACATGGCAATATGCAGATAACCACCGTAGAATAACCGTAGAATCCATATGGAAGGGGAGGTGCGACATTTCGTCATCTTTTTATCTATCTGGATTTGTCTTGGTTCTCAAGTCTCACTTTTCTGCGTATTTACATCTAATCCAGGAACACGCAACCTGCCCTCCACGATCTCGAACTCTCGCGCCCTCTTGCAACCCCCTCTTCGATCGAACCTACTTTGTCAAGCGTCAAATCAACCGGCAAACGAAAGGAAAGACAATGGATGGCAGTACATCCATCACGAGGACGAAGTTTGAGTTGGAGCATTGTTGTTGAGATGTATAACAATGGGGCACGGTCTTGGTGAGATTGCAGGCTGCTGAGGTGGATGCTTCAATTCACGATCGCCCAATATGCAGCCTGCGTATACATATATCGTCGCGAGTGTTATGCAGCAATGTCTTCTCTTCATATTTTACTACTAACCCCAGGTCGAGCATCGCCTAGTTCCCATATCGATCCTAGATCAGGCTGCCTCTGCATGGATCGAAACGCCCACAGCACAGCCCATCATGCAAGTGCACAACCAGGGTGATAGCGAACGCGGCTGTGAGCACTGAGTATCGAATCCAAAGTTACGGCCAAAATCGCCAGGCTCGCCATCACCTCAATTAAATCGGCTGCTTCAGACAATGTCACGACACAAACACGGCCGGCCGCCTCAATAATAGCACAATCGTCAAGATGCCAATCAGACTGCTTCACGCGCGGGACTTTACGTTTCACGAATTTCCCTCGCGCAAGACGCCATATGTCCCCAAATACGCCATTCTCTCCCACACTTGGGGCGACGACGAGGTCTCATTCCGGACTTTTCAAGAATATGTGCACAATGGCAAGATAATAGCGGGAAGCAGTGCCGGCGACGGTCTCGGCAAAATCGTCAATTGCTGCCGGCAAGCTGCGGCGGATGGCTACGAGTATACCTGGGTCGATACCTGCTGCATCGACAAGACGGACAGCTCCGAACTGTCGGAAGCGATCAACTCCATGTTTCGCTGGTACCGGGAAAGCGACGTCTGCTACGCCTACCTAGCAGATGTTCCGGCAAGCGACAACTGCGCGGCAGTCGAGTCAGCATTTCGAAAGAGCTTGTGGTTCACGCGGGGTTGGACTCTACAAGAGTTGCTTGCTCCAAGCTCTGTGGTGTTTTACAGTCAAGACTGGACGCGCCTCGACACGAAGGCCAATCTGAGTCGAACCATTCGCGAAATCACCGGAATCGACGAGGATGCCCTGAAAAGAGGCACCTACGACTGGGCGAACGTGGCCGTCAAAATGTCATGGGCAGGCCGACGGCAGACTACGAAAACCGAGGACCTAGCATACAGCCTCATGGGCTTGTTTGGTGTCAACATGCCACTAATTTATGGAGAAGGCGAGAAGGCTTTCCAAAGACTGCAACTCGAGATCATCAAAGAGACAAACGACCAGACCATCTTTTCGTGGACAGGCGACGGCCAGCCCAGCGGAATGCTCGCCCACTCACCAGCCGATTTTTTGCCCGCCGAAGACTCGTCAAGAATCTTGGGAAACCTTCAGAATCCGGCATTTTCCTTGACCAATCGCGGCCTGCGTATCGAACTTCCTCTTGCTGAGACACCCATTCGAAACGTCTATGTGGCCGTCCTCAACTGCTTTCCAGCAGGCAGCGTACCGCTCAACAGACGTAGTCTGGCAGTGTTTTTGTATCGTCGTTTTGAAGGCCAAAACGACTTTGTGCGCATATATAACGACCAGCTTGTCGGATACCCAGTGGTGCTACCAGATTCCCAGGAGGGCCGACTAAAGCGCCTCGTAACGACGGACGTCTACATCCGCGGGGTCAAGTTGGGTCTCTTCCACATGCACCGATGGACGACTTTTCGGCTGAAGACGGATTGCAGAAGGGGCGTCAATGGAAGTAGCAACGGCAACGGCAACGGCGGTGGCTGCACCAGCACACCAAACCCGGCCGTCCTTGGTGGTGATGTTGTTACCGCTCACTTTTCGTCGACTCGACAGTCACTCGGCTTGCCACCAATCATTACTGTCCGGCTGGATGACAGTATGGGTTCGGCCGTCTTCCTCTTCCGAAACAACGACAAGCGGCGGTTTGCTGTGTGCGTATCACTATGGGGACCCGACACAAAATTCGGCGTCGTGGCTGGCGTGGAGGATGACGATATGCGGGACATTGCCGACGAGTTTTTGTTCGGAGACTGGGAGCAGACTGTCAAGCGAACAGGTAAGCACACCTTGCATGCAGCTTTCACGGACGACGACAACGGCAGTGGGGCCAAAGTGACAGCCTCCGTCACGCTGGGAAACCTCGAGTACGATCCTGCGGCTAGTGCCTTTATAAGCGAGATGACCGTATCTGTCCACGGTGGCGGCAACGACTTTTGGCTAGAAACGACGGGCCCGGGCGTATGGGACGGCTGGTGGGGCCGATACATGGACCGAGTGACCGGTGCTGATGGCAGGGGCAGGAGGGCAGGTTCACCAGACAACCTTTTGGCTTTAGAAGGCTACGAAACAATAGCCATGGGCGAGGGTTCGGCTAGCTTACTCAGTGGTGTCGCAACTTCGGGGTCTACCTTGGATATGGTTATTTGATTTATTTCTTGGTATATACAAATGTCAACAAAACATTACGCAACGCGCAACTATATGGCAGCCATGGCGTAGCCCATCATTTTAAAAAAAAGCACAATCATTACAGTTATTTTTATCCGACTTTTATGGTATCATTTTTTTGCACGACAGACTCGTCACCAGCTCACTTATCTCCATTATGCCTTGGCCTCCTTCTTGCTACCGAGACCAATAATATTCCAGCAGACTACAGAGTGTTAGTCAACATTCATTACAAGAGATCGACATGGGCAACAGAAACTTACTCTCGAAACCAACATCGTCGTTGAAGAAGCGCTTGGCAATATCCTCGCCAAACTGCAGCTCGCCACCGTCGTGGTAGGCCAGGGCGTTGGGACCCAGAGCAATGGCAATCATGGGCGGCACGGGGGCGAGGGTCTGGTACTCTGGTGTTGTGCCGAACGTCAGCTCCTGCATGCGCAGATGAGCATTGCGGGCGGTGAAGTAGCCGTGGTGCATGGCACGGCCGCAGCGCTTGATGCCGGACCATTCAACGGCGTCACCGCCAGCCAGCGCGCAATCCCAGTTGGGGACTTCCTTGGGGAAGTAGAGGCTGAAATGTTAGCGAGGAACAAAAAGAACAAGAGGGGTACGAGTACTCACTTTGGCTGGATCTTGATGTAGCCCTCCTCTGTGACGGCCTCGGTGGGCAAGAAGTTGGTGGACGGGACGCTCTTGGAGATAGCGACAACAACGGCGTTGACCTTGAGCGTGTTACCGTTGGTGAAGACGACCTCCTTAGCGCCATCCTCAAGCTCCTTGGTCTCCTGCAGGCGGTGGTCCAGCAGGACCTCGACATCGTTTTCCTTCAGAATTTCCAAGGTCTTCTCGGCCAGCATGTCCGGCAGCGGCTCCGACGACAGCAGCCGCGACCGCGAGTGCGCCAGAGTCACCTTGACGTGCGGCTGGGCCAGCTTGAGCTCGGCAGCCATTTCGATGCCCACGGCACCGCCACCCACAACGAGAACACCGTCCTTGGCCGTCGAGACGGCCTCAATGTGCGGGCCGACCTCGGCCAGGTACGCGACCTTGTCGGCGGACTGCGGCACAACGGGGTAGTTGCGGCGCAGACCGGCGGTGACGATGATAAAATCAAACTCGACGATGCTCGAAGCACCGCCCAATGCAGCGGCTGCCTTGATTGTGGCCGTCTTGCTGGCCATGTCGACGCTCGTCACGCTGCCGTGGACGGTCTTGATGTTGGGGGAGGACTGGAGGGCGGGGATCTCCTTGTAGGGGACCCAGGCCTTGTCGGCATAGGGCTTGTCGGCGAAGACGAGGGGCGAACCGATGACGTGATCTGGCCGTTAGTGGTGTTCTGTGAGCTGGAAAAAAGGCTGTGTTGACTTACAGAAACCGTCACGCTCGTCAACAAGGGTGATATCGGCGTGGATGGGCTGGCACTCCTTGGGGAAGCCTTTTGAAGGTTAGCGAGTCTCGTTCTTCTTCCACGGTTACAGACGCTCCTTCTTCTCCTGCCAAACTTACCTTCTTGGCCGTTATAGCCAGCAGCAGCTCGTGCTGCCTTGCCGAGACACAGATCTGACAGGTTGAAAGCAGCAGCCAGACCAGCGTAGGAGCCGCCGACAATCAGGACCTTGAAAGGCGCCGAAGCGTCATTGGTGCGCAGTGTTGAGCCCATGTTGGATGTGTGAGAAGAAGAAGATGAAGAAAAAGACGAAGATGAAAACAGTCTATTTTGAAGACTTGAACGTCTCGGCGACAAAAAAGACGTTGGGCGTGGGCGTGGGGAAACCGTGGACAAAGATGAATTTGCAAGCACGGCCGAGGTGGTGAGTGCAGCGGGAGAGGAGATGGTGGTGATGTTTTTGGCGATGTTCGTTCTGATGAGAAGAGGAAGAGGGGGAGGAACAGGAAAGGGAATGGAGGAGGGGATGGTCTGGTTTAATAGGTTCTTCGCGCAAGAGGAGAACAAGCGACGAGGAAGAACAAAAAGAACACGAGCACGAGCTCGACAACGCGGCGCTGGCGTGCCGGCAACGGCCCAACGAGGTGTTGTTCTCGAGGGAAAAGGTGGTGGGACAGGGGTGTGGTGGAGCCGCAGATTGATAAGATCGCTTGAAGTAGCGCCGGTGCTGTAACTGTACCAGCTGTTGGTCTTTTTGGTGGTGGTCGTGTTGGTGCAAGTCGTGCCTGCCGGTGGTGTCCATGCGCTTGTACCTGCACTTGTTCTCACGCTTGCCTTTACGGTTCCTCTTTCTCCTCTTCCTCTTGCTGACGAGTACCCCACAACGTCCACTTGGCGGGAAGGTGCGAAGGAGGTACTTGACAGAGTCCGTGAAAAGACAAAGTGCAAGTCAACAGTTGGGGATGCAAGGCAGCGTCCAGTGTTGAGGACCCAAGATGACGAGGAAAGCATTCTTCGGGAGAGGGGACAAGGAGAGCAGGAAGCAGAAAGCCCGGGCAAGATGGTCGGAAAGAGACCGAAACGAGAATGGGGAATCAGACGAGGTCAGGC
This sequence comes from Sporothrix pallida, assembly GCA_021396235.1. NCBI lineage: Eukaryota > Fungi > Ascomycota > Sordariomycetes > Ophiostomatales > Ophiostomataceae > Sporothrix > Sporothrix pallida. The sequence continues at coordinate 303,784 of WNYG01000004.1, read as the reverse complement.
AGCAAAGCCAACAAGAGTAAACAAGAGGGGAAAACTGTTCAAAAAGGCTGGCAAGAGACTGTCGTATTTGCCTCTGACCTCGACAAGGCTATCTAGGCGCATTCCGCCATTATATACATAGACTACGATCGGCGGATGCTATCTTGGGGCCAGATTCCACATGGAAAAGGTACATGTAGATACATTGGGGAAAGATGGTGAAAAGTGGTGAAAAGATGGAACTTGAGTCGTGAAAATGATGCAGAATGTACATGTGCTGCCCGGCCAAGAAGGGACAAGGAAGACAAGACGCTTGTATGCGTGCAAGTACAAGGTATTTTTTCATGTTATTTCCCGCGGACAAGAGAAGCGTTTTTTGTAGCTCGCTATTCCGACCAGCATGGCCGTTTCTCCGAATAAAGCAAGCGCGGCGTGTGTGTACCAACCCAAGAAAGAGGGTAGAGAAAAAAAAAAGACGGGTCGCTTCCTTCCCTTTGTGGATGTAAGTGGTCCAAGGTCCCATGTGGGTGAATCAGATAAAAATGGCGCTGCCAAAGGGCGTGACAAGACCGTGAAAACAATACGCAAAATGCGAGATGAACGTAAGAAAGCATTCCCGTCAAGTACGCCCTTTCAATTGCCTATCTATCTTGCATCGGAGGTTTCTCATGCCGACTGTTTGTGTTCATTTTGTCACGTCCTCTCAGTCCTAGAAAATGTTCCTTCCAGAAAAGGTGATTTTCGATCTGATAAAAATTGCGCGTGACAGCCATGACAGATGATTTGACGCTAACAGAAAAATACTGAATGACACCGTCAATACAGGGGCAGCAGCCGCTAAATTAAAAATTTGGTCCCTGGAGCTCCCCCAAAATACAGGCTAGCCTGGGATAGAAGCCATCTCGCGGCGCCGTGCCTTTGCCACTCGTACCTGCCCGAAAATGCCCAAAATGCCGGCCGCGATAGCTTGCGATAGGCAATAGCGTGCACTCGGCGCATTTGGGGGGTTTACGTGGCTCCCACCATGTTGGGAAGAACAGATTGATAAAAAAGAAGCAGGGTGGACGAGTATTCAAGAGAAATTAAAGAGGAAAAAGGGAAACAAAAATGCGGGTGAGCATGGGAGAAAATAAATGCCGGTCTCTTGCCACGGTTTGTTTCGGCAGAATGGTTTTTGGAAAAGACAGCACCGTGGTGAATGACGTCGGGGAAATAGTATGGATTGGCGAGAAAGGCTGAAATACTTCGTACAACGGACAACAGATAGCTTCTGTAAACTGCTATGGGCGCCAGTTATCTTATGCAGCTTCAATCATACTTTACAGCAATACATCCGTATATGCGATACCGGAGCAGTCGGTGGTTACGGATGCCGACATATCTTTCGACGAAGTTACTGAATTCTAATATTGTGAGACGGTTTTTGAGAAAAGATGCATCCGTCACAATGATAGGTATGAAGGATCCATACTTTCACTCGGGGTTCTGCTCGGGCTTTGCCATGTGGGAGGTGGAAGGTGGAAGGTGCAATGGTGAGACCAGCGTGGGATCAAGCTGGTGACATAAGCATGTGCATCGTGCCTTCCCCAGATCGTCATCTCGAAGGAAGATACACAACATGAGGAAGGTGCGGTTTGGACGGTGACTACAGCTTCGCAATAAGCTTCCCACGAAGCGACCTACCCCGCTGTCATGTCCCAATGACAACTCTGGCATCGATACACATGTGCTCGACGTGTGCGTCATGCCGATGATGATATCACACTCGCCCTCTCAAAAGGTACCTTGAATGCCTTTTTTATTATTTATCCTGGTTTATGCTGTATCGTTTCGTCTTCCCGGGTATCAGACCAAAAGCCCCATGCGTCCGGAGTGCGCCCTCTAACCTTGGAGGGGGTGGCACTCGTGCCGGCTTCGCCGTCCCTCTCTTCTTCCGTCCATCGAGGCCGTCCTTACCGCGTCACCTGCGTGCCCTCTGCCGGCTCCAACAGCTGCCAGCTGCACTTGATGCCCTGCTGCTTGAACCGTCCAATAATGCTCTCGGCAATCTCTTCAAAGTGGTCTGTGGCCAGCGCCAGGATCGTCGGTCCCGCGCCCGACAGGCACACGCCCAGCAGGCCGGGCTGTGTGCTCGGCGTCATCGACTCGACAATTTCGGTCAGGCCGGGGATCAGCGTCTGCCGGTACGGCTGGTGCAGCTTGTCCTGCATAGCGAGGTAGATCAAGTCCGGGTCCGGCGGCGATTGGCCGAGCGCCACGGGCAGCAGTGCTATCCGCTGAAGGTTGAAGGTCTGTACGGGGTTCATCGTTAGCACTTGTGTCTTTTTTTTGTCCTCGCTTCGCTCGTTCTCCTCTTTCCTCGTCTCGTTTGTCTCGCTACGGTCGACTCAACTCGGCCTCCACGCTTCGTTCGCTTCGCTCACGAAGCTCTCTGACTTACCACATCCGCACGGGGATACTCTGCCGGCAGCACCTCCCGCGCCTTGGCCGTGGCCACCTCAAAGTCGGGGATGATCGCAACCGCCTTGATCGTTGGAGACCAGGGGAACTTGATGTGGTGGCCAATGCCCAGCGGCGGCTCCGGCGGCTGGGAGCCCGTGTCGACACCGCCCGCCGGTGCGGGCAGAACCTCGCTCAGCGGGATCTCCTTGCGCGCCACGTCCTCGGGCTTCAGCGGGTTCAGGTACGTGCCCACGAAGCCACCAAACAGCGCCGCGCCCACATTGTCCGGGTGCCGCTCAATCATCAAGCAGAAATCGAACAGCCGGTTCGGCGTCAGGTGGTGCAGGCCGCCCACCTCCTTGCCGAGCATCACGCCCGCCACCACGGCCGCGCCCGACGAGCCCAGGCCGCGGCCCAGCGGGATCGGGTTCTTGATGTGCACATGCGTCTCGACGGGGAAGCTGCGCTGGTTGTGGCACCGCAGCACGTAGAGCGCGACGCGCGTGACCAGGTTTGCGTCCGGGTCCAGGGGCACCGAGTCCTCGCCGTCGCCCTCGTACGTGATGCGGCAGTTGAGCGGCGCCGTCGACGACGTCTTGGACCGGTCAATGGTGACGTGCAGCTCGAGGTAGAGCGACAGCGCGAGGCCAATGACATCGAAGCCGGGGCCGATGTTGGCCGACGACGCCGGCGTGCGGATCACAAACGATTCGGTGGCCATGGTTCAGTCGTGGAAAGGTCGTAGATAGCTGGTGTAGCTTGTCGGCTGATCGGGCTGTATCGGAGGAGGGGAGGTCGTTATCGCAGGAGGGGTTGGTCGTCTTAAGAGCTCCCAATTGACCTAGACTCTTCTCTCAGAAGTCAATGCCTCGTTTTCTCGGGATTGGAAGCTGTTGTCGTCTTCGATTGCGTGACTAACGAAGGAAAAGTCTACGCTTGACGTCGGCGTTTGAAGAGCGTACTCGCTTTCTCAGTCAAAATGGCTGGCCGGTGTGACTCTACAAGGTTTTTTTCTTGACACTATTGGTCTATTGGGCGATAGGTGCGCCAATGCTCGATTTTCGTCTTAGTCGCTTTTGGGCCCTCTCGTTCGCTCTTTCCACCCCTCAACATGCACCGATCACGGAGCTATGCTTGTTTGGGCAGCCACCACACATTCAACCTCAGCTCAAAATGCCTGAAGGATATCAACATGGCTCAATTAAGGTTCGAGATGATGTGTTTTAATCTCGTTTGTTATCCCGTATTTTAAAAAAATGTATTTCTCTGCTAGGATTTTTTTTGAGTAAAAAACTCTGTTTATTTTCAGATGTTGAATTTTAATCCATAATAAATTATAAAATAATTCAAATATACAATAATCAAATCAGGATCGTACCACACAGGAACGCGGTAGACAATTGTGTGGATTCAAGGCCAGCCGAAATTCGTACAGCACATGGAGGTACGCTCCCATAACATGGCGTCCATGCAAGGTCAATGAAATGGTTATCGAGTCTTTGTCCAGCATACCCGTGTCACATCTTGATGAGATCCCATCACGTGACAGAACTGAGCACCGTCAACAACCTCACGATGTACTCCGTACGACAAGTATGACACACAGTATCATGTAAATTTTGTTTGGATAACTACATCATGAAGTTTGGGAGCAATAAACACCCGTGGAATTTGGTTTGGCCTTTATTCTCCACTGATGGCCACAATGTGGGCTCGGTGAGTCACGATAACTCCTGATAAGTCTTGATAGCTCCTCAAAATACTCCAGTATATATACAGAAAAGAGGGGCTCGAGGCCTTCATCAGGAAGCTCAACAAGCTCAACAACCAAAAAGCAACTTGGCGCAGCGGAAGCGCGCCGGGCTCATAACCCGGAGGTCCCTTGATCGAAACGAGGAGTTGCTAAAGATGGTTGTTCGAGCTTCCTTTTTGATTTTTACTTTTTTTCGAAGCTTCTTTTTGTGATTTCCTTTTTGCTTGTATGCTCACCTTGGATTTACAACATATAGATTTGACCTCAATTTTTGCAGATTTCGGTAGCCAAAAAAAATCAACATAATGTCACGTGCATCCGCAGCCTTTCACTTTTCTTGATGTCATCGTTTCTCTGTGGCTGGCTGACATGTTTCTCACCACATTCCAGTCGCCAGCCTCTCTGCTGTCGTGTCCATGTTCATGTGTGTCTTGGCAGTTCTGACGGTGAACACGAAGTCAACACAAGTCCTGCAGGAAAAGAGACCAAAACACATAAAATATAGGCTCGCTTATTGCAACAGGTAGTAATACGGAGTACACAGCCTGCAGCTATCCTCCCGGCTGTCTTCCGCAGATAGATTGATTTTAGACGGTCAAAGAGGCCAAGGGAAACAAAACGGCAAGACGGACAGGGCAAATATTGGCGAGCCCGTTCTTCTGTTCACCTTGCAGTATTAGCTGCAGAATCCACACAAATCACAGAAACCGCAGGAATACGGAGCCCGGAGCACAAAAACAATGCAGGTGCGACCCGACGGCGTACAATCACTTGCAGAATCGCCGTATGAGCCTCGCACTGTCGTAACTCGTTCAGGCAGCCATATTCAGGCCCAGACTGGGCAAACTGGCGATGGTTGACCTCCGGAGCGACGAGAAAAAAAGCCGACGTCAGTACACTGAAAGAATGCCGAAGACTACAGTCGGCTCTTCCGAGGGCGGCGACAGGGGGACCAAGAAAATGGCTTGATGTTGACAAGAAAATACCACGGTAAAACTAGAAACCGGGAAACGGATGCACGGCTCCGTCCCCTACAGCATTCCAAGAGTTAAGCTTGCCTCTTGCATTGCATGATACGAAGAGAGCCAGAGAACCAGAGGCCAAAAATGCACAAAAAAAACAAGCAGCATGATACGAGCCAGCGATCGTAGTATGCTGAACACGAACCAATCGGAGCAGAACTGTGGGATGCCCTGCGATCGTTTGACCATGGCTACTGGCGTCTGGGTGTTTTTGGTGGCGATTTGGTTGGCTGGCAAAAGACGACAATACCAAAGGACCGAGGACCTGCACAACATTCGCACTTGGTCGGGGCAGTGCATCGAGACGCCCGAAGTTGGCTCGTCAATAGCTTTTGCCTCACAAACTGAGTAACCTCGTGATGTGGTTGAAAGTGCCACAGTGCCCATACTAGTACTAGACTGCACTATTACCTTGAAGGCTGCCAGGCTGCCTCATGTGGTTGGATGTCAAAAGACAATAGTGGCTATCGTAGATCGCTGGCGGCGATTTTCTTCTTCCTGTGCTAAATATATCCCAGTCTTTTGTCGCCCCAACGTGCCTGGCGCCTCGCTTTCGCCTGGCAGTGCATCTTTGGGGTTACGCCACTGCCACCAGTGTTCTTTCTGGTTAAGCTTCCCAACGGCACACTCCGGCGGGGCACTCCCAGGGCAAGGACGTCGAATAATTCCAGAAGAGGGCAATGAGGAAATGAGCGTAATAAATAGGGAAGGAACATGATAACAGGATGACCTTCGAGCACAATTCGTGACAGATCAATCGCAGGGCTCGCTGGGCTGCTTCAGAACAGCATCTTCTCATCCTCCACGGTATATTCCGTACCTACACTCACCAATTACTACCGTCACGCAACAAAAGAAATGGCTCGTCCGACGTCTGCCCCTCGATGCGTGCCCCTGGTTCCTGGCTCAACTTACTCGACTCAGTATGGTCTTCTGTCTCCTGCCGCCGTCTGTCTGCCAGTTTGTCGCTCGCCATTTCCGATTTGGAGGGAACCGGGACCGATCTGCAGCGCATGGGCACAAAAAGCGCAAGGACGTCCGAGAGTTTAAACCGTCGCAACTGCCATCGGCGACTCTTTCCTTATTTTACTGGGGAACGGGGCAGGAAGGCGCGCCTTTTGTATCTGGAGGCAAGAGTATGCCTGTTGTATGGTGGTCAATCAGGGTCCTCGTTCCATTTCTCCACGAATTTGGCAGGTGCACCAAATCTGCCCAGCACATGTCGCGATAGTAAAGTGGATTGGACGAGCAAAAAAACCTAAAGAAGTAAAAGGTACAAAGGAACAAATGAACGGACGGTCTGTCTCCACGAAATAGAGATGGACACGGCCTGCCCTGCCTTCTCTGCCAACCGCTTGGGCTCGCAGGGCCCTATGTCGATGCGGCGGTCTGTTTCGTCCATTCTGCCAGATGCACCCAAAAGTCGCTTGTTTTGTTCCTGCGCCAATCACAGCCCCCATGTCTCCCCCAAACCTGCAGGTGGCGACGTCACTCATTGAATGAAAAAAGGGGAAAAGAAGACTCGTTGCTGCGCCTAACTCCCGCCTCCCCTAATTTGAAACACGTTTGCAGTGATTTCATTTTTAGACCAGGCCGATTTTCCCAGGCCCCATAAACCAAGAGCCCCACCCGTGCCTCCTCCTGGCACGCAGCAAAGCGTGCCTTCCAACTTCTCTGCGTGGTGGTTGCAACGGTCAAGAAATTCAAGAATGGAAGGAACCGTCTTGGTGCATCGGTATTTGCGATTGTGCCTTAATAAACTGTGCATCGTAGCCCCTTTCCGTATGTAGATAGAGTGCCGCGCTGTAGAGGACACAACAGCTGGAGCCTTTTCTTTGACAATGGCCCTCAGGATCACAAAGACATCTACGGAGTACTCAGTAACATCTCCGCGAAACTGTAGTTTGCTCACCTAGCCAAGGCGCACAAAGTGCGCCAAAAAGCCATAACGGCCAAAAAAGGGAGGCACTACCGTCCCAAGTCCCGGGCTTGTCCAGCCAAGAAAGGGCAAGAGCAAACTTTCTTTCAGCTTTTGCACAAGCAAGGCGAATTCTATCCCTCGGGGCGCTCCTCCCTTGTCCGTTTTTGTTCATGTTGGTTTACAGCCGCATGTGTCGTGACAAGTCGCTCCTTCCCCAGATTGGCTTTCTGGTCTCTTTGTTGCTCTTTCCGTTTCTCTTGGCCCTTTTCTACCCCCTCATCCTTCTTCTCCCTTTTATCATGATCGCTCTGTTGAAGATTTCTGTATTTTTCATCTTTCTCTCTTTTCATTTTTCTTCTTCTGAATCTCATCTTTTCTCCTTCGACCACCCCTGCCTACCCGCAACGGAACCTGGCTACCACCCACCCCTGTCGCTCCCTCCACTGCGTTTCCGTCATCTCCTGCAGTGCCCATAAGCGTGAAACGTCTCCTTTCAAGACTACGCGTTTCCACCAAACTGCACTTTACGAATACCCAGTATTACAGAGGACAAGATACATGCTTGGGCCTGCACGGAACGCTTTCTATCCTCTTTCCGCATCGCCTCGCCAAGGGCCACGTCCTACACAGCACTGCTTACAGTCGCGAGGGCAATATTCGGCATAAGCCAATACTACAAGCCACACTCTCTTCGTGGCCTTTTCTCAGGCATCTGAATTCTTCAGGTCTTCACGTGAGACATCGTCACTGTTTCGTGGCTGTTCGTCAAGTCTTCAGCCCCGATAAAACTGAAAGCCGAAGTGGGGACTCGAGGACCCCGAAAAACAAGGTCAACAACAAAAACAAGACGAACGGAAAACGGCGCGAAACAAGAGGCGAAAAGATATTAAAAGACACGCCAAAGCAACACCAAAGGGGCACCAAGGGCAAAACGGGCAACCCAAAAAGGGGAAATAGAACAACAAACCTGCAAAAGCGCAGAAACGACGGCATACGTCTGCACACGAGAACGGAGACGACACTTGCATCTGTCTGCCAGGCGGCCTGCGGAGTAGCAATTAAGCAACACGAAAAATAAAAAAATAGGGGGCTACGGGGACCCATCAGATCCCAGCTTGACCCAGCCTAGCAGCACTGCCAAGCATAGAGCCGCCAAGGGGGCAGGACCACCACCCTCGAGAATTTCCAACTCGAAACACATTCCAACCGTTGGCTCACCCTTCCCACGCTCCACGTCCTCCACGTCCCTTTTCTCTTTCTTTGCTTCCTCCCTGCGCCCTCCTTGGACAGTTCTTCCTGCCTTGATCTCATCATTCTTCCAGCCAAGCAGAGGCACAGGACTTGCACCGCCATATTTTCCTGTGGTTTTGCGACTGCATTCTCCGTGCTCTCGTCACCCCCTTTCTCTGTTTCTTGCTCCGTTTCTCTCTTCTCACCCGCATCTTCGACGCTCGACGATTCCTTCCTCCCTCTGTGTTTGCGCTTCCTCCCGCGACCATCGACTTGCGATACGACATCTCACGCCCCCTTTTTCAACACCCAACGTCCATACGTACTCCGTACACAAGAATACTCAGTGCCGCTCGCGATACAACATACTGCACCCCCCTGGTTTGCTATCCAGAACGTGAACCATGGCCTACAACCGAATAGGTATGTTCCTGCTCTCTCCCGTTGTCTTGTTCATGTACCGGTGTTTGCGCATCCCCTGCCTTTCCCTGTCTTGCCCAGCCCAGTGATCGTCGCAGTCCGACAGGCAAGCATAATCTTATTATCTTTGGCCCTCCCTTTCTCTCTTCATATGTTTCCTTTCTTTCTCATTTACCCCTTCTTTCCCCCTCCTTCCGTTTTGATCTGACTCTGGACTTTTTTTCTTCCTTTACAACGTTTGGCCAATATCTCTCTTCAACTTCTCCCGGTCATTGAACCTCATACGCCTCCCGAACGTTTTGCCGCCGCATACAGCAATTGTATTTGTTGCGCAAAGCATTGCAGATTGGATTTGCGCCTCGGATAAAGTGAACATCTGACAAAAAGGAGACACCAGAGAGAACAAACAACATCTAGACCCTCTCCGGCACTGGTTGCCTCTCTCCCTCTTTTGCGCGCACCGTCTTCATCCTCTCACCACATATCCTTTTCTTACACTACTTGTTTACTTTTCTCTTTTACTTTTACTCTTGCGCCACGTCTCAGGAAGCTGGCCGAGCCCTCTGTGAGAGCTTCATATACTCATCTTTACTTTCCCTCAACCTTTAGACGATAGTCACTACGACTACCAGATGGATCCCCGGAGCCATCGCACGCCCTCGCCTGGCAACCCCCTCCAACATGGCTACCAGCTGGACGACAACCCGCACGGCGTCCGCCCCATGGGTCAGAACCTCGATGTCCACGGTGGCCCGCAGATGGGCCGTTACAGCCCCGGCGACTCATTAAGCATGCACCCTGCGGTAAGTAGCCCCCGACGGCGCTTGATGCCTCTCTCTATCGAAATACTAACTTGTGGCTTTGCAGCACTCGGTCGACAACATGGGCGGTTCCAGCTACGACCAGCCTCACCACGCCGGAAGCGACTACCAGCATGCCGGCAGCGAGTACGGTATCAACCCCGAGCAGCACCACGATGCATACTACAACCAACCCTACGAGCCCGCACAGAACGACGGCTACGGCGAGCAAGGCTACGACAACGATGGCCGGCCACTCCTCCACCACAATGACTCCTACGCTGCCAGCAACATTGGGGGCGCCGGCTACGAAGACCCCATGATGCAGCAGCAGCAGCAGCAACAGCAACAGCAGCAAGGTGGCGGCATGGGTGGTGGCATTAAGCGGTGGAAGACAGTCAAGCAGGTGCTCCTGTACCGGGGCAACTTGGTGCTTGATTGCCCCGTCCCGCCACTTTTGCTGAACCAGGTCCCCCACGGCGAGCGTGACGAGTTCACCCACATGCGTTACACAGCCGCCACTTGCGACCCTTCGACTTTCTACGAGGAGAACTTCACCCTGCGCCAGCGCCTCTTCAGCAAGCCCAGACAGACTGAGCTGTTCATCGTCGTCACCATGTACAACGAAGACGAGATTCTGTTCGCCCGCACCATGGTCGGTGTTCTCAAGAACGTCGAGTACATGTGCAAGCGCAACGAGAGCAAGACTTGGGGCAAGGACGCCTGGAAGAAGATTGTCGTCTGCGTTGTCAGCGACGGTCGTGCCAAGATCAACCCACGTACACGTGCCCTGCTGGCCGGTATGGGTGTCTACCAGGAGGGTATTGCCAAGCAACAGGTCAACGGCAAGGACGTAACGGCCCATATCTACGAATACACCACCCAGATCGGTATGCGCATCAAGAACGACGTTGTCCAGCTTGTTCCCAAGCAGCAGCCCGTGCAGATGCTCTTCTGTCTTAAGGAGAAGAACCAGAAGAAGATCAACTCTCACCGTTGGTTCTTCCAGGCCTTTGGCCGTGTTCTCGACCCCAACATCTGCGTCCTTATCGATGCTGGTACCCGCCCCGGCGGCAACTCCATCTACCACCTTTGGAAGGCCTTCGACCTCGAGCCCATGTGCGCCGGCGCCTGTGGTGAAATCAAGGCCATGTTGGGTGCTGGTGGCAAGAACCTGATCAACCCTCTGGTTGCTGCTCAGAACTTCGAGTACAAGATGAGCAACATTCTCGATAAGCCGCTCGAGTCTGCTTTCGGTTTCATTTCCGTGTTGCCTGGTGCCTTCTCGGCCTACCGCTACGTGGCGCTGCAGAACGACAAGAACGGCCAAGGTCCGCTCGAGAAGTACTTTGCTGGTGAGAAGCTGCATGGCGCCAACGCCGGTATCTTCACAGCCAACATGTACCTGGCCGAAGATCGTATTTTGTGTTTCGAGCTCGTGACCAAGCGCAACTGCCATTGGATCCTGCAGTACGTCAAGTCGGCCACCGGCGAGACCGATGTGCCCGACGGCATTTCTGAGCTGATTCTCCAGCGCCGTCGTTGGCTGAACGGTTCCTTCTTCGCCGCCATCTACGCCATTGCCCACTTCTACCAGTTCTTCCGCTCCGACCACTCCATCCTCCGCAAACTTATGTTCTTTGTCGAGTTCGTCTTCAACACCGTCAACATGATTTTCGCTTGGTTTGCTATTGGCAACTTCTTCCTCGTCTTCAAGATTCTTACGTCCAGTTTGTCGGCGGATACCCTGCTAGGTACTGTCGGTAAAATCTTGGGTGTCGTCTTCGAGTGGCTGTACGGTGTATCGCTCATTATCAGTTTTACACTGTCCATGGGCAACCGTCCTGCTGGTTCCGGTCCTTACTACCTGGTGATGTCCATCTTCTGGGCTGTTATCTACATTTATCTGTTGTTCGCAGCTGTCTTCATCTCCGTTAAGGCTATCCAGACCGATATCAACGCTGGCATGTCTGTTACGGATTTGTTCCAGAACAAGGTGTTTGTCACGCTTATCCTGTCCGTCGTGTCCACGTACGGCATCTGGATTATTGCATCGCTACTGATGTTCGACCCCTGGCACATGTTCACGTCGCTGATCCAGTACCTCTTGCTCACGCCCACCTTCACCAACATTCTCAACGTCTACGCCTTCTGCAACACCCACGATATTTCGTGGGGTACCAAGGGTGATGATAAGGCCGAGGCCCTACCCTCCGTCAGCACCAAGGATGGCCAGGGTAAGACGGACTTGCCCGACGAGGGTGACTTGAACGCCCAGTACGAGCGCGAGCTCAACGTCTTTGGCCGCAAGGAGGTCAAGGTCAAGACAACACCCACAGCCTCCCAGCTCGACGAGAAGCAGCAGGACTACTACCGTGGTTTCCGTACCGTTGTCGTTGTCGTCTGGATTATCTCCAACTTTGCACTGGCGGCGCTGGTTCTCAGCACGGCCGGTCTCGAGAAGATTGTGCCTGGCGGTGAAGACTCAGAGGCTCGTGCCACCATCTACATGGCGGCGGTTTTGTACTCCGTGGCTGCACTGTCGGCATTCAAGTTCCTCGGCGCCTGTTGGTTCTTGATTGTACGCATGTTCCGTGGCGTATAACCGGGGCTTGTTTGTTTCCTTTATCTTTACTGTCTATTTCGGCGTCTATCTGTTCATTTGTCATTTGTCATTTGTTCTCACCACACTTTTCATATTTGTCGAAAATAATACCCAACAAATGCATGAGAAGAAGAAAAAAAGAAAAAGAGAGTCCTTGATGGGGTCCTTGGTCTTTTTAGCTTTTGTTTGATTTTCTTTCTCTTCTTGCTTTTGGTTCTGTTTACTTATTGCCTTTTCGGCTACTTTATTTGTTCTTCTCCGGATAATTTCTATTCCATTTTCAGCTTCCCCTTTTCTTCTCTTTTATTTACTTTTCTCTTTTGTTCAAAATGTAAAACGATAATGTCTCCTTATAACTGGCCCTGATTATGTGAACGCTGCTATTTCACTTAGATACATAACCTGCATATTCTGTGCAATAATCAGGCTGCACATACCGTACACCTCCCTTGTGTGCCCTGCTACGTTGTCACTCTCAAACGTGCCGTTTTGCAATGTGTACCTCGTTGATTGAAGCCCTCAATAACCCAAAACCTACACGAGGAGGCGAGCTCCTGCCATTGTGAGAATGACGCTGTTTCCTCCACTCACATTGTCCGAAGAGCTAGCGCATGTCGTGTTGTGTTTTAGCCCCGAAACGGACATAGACATGGCAGGTGGCCAATCACAACTGCCGAATCCCTGCCCAAATGTCACAGGCTCACTCACCCTGGGCAGACCACCTGCCACCTGCCTCTTCCTCCCTTTCCCGTCCCCTTCCCCTCAGGCACCTTCCTCACTAAATTCCACCGCCGACACCACGCCTCCCTCTCCCAAACCTCCCTCCTCCCACTCTCCAAAACTCTCCTTTCTTCTCCTCTCTTTTCCCTTTTCCACCACTTTTGTGTCGACCACATCCATCACTTTTCGACGCTGCATCGCGACAATTCCATCACCGATTCATCAACAGAGCATTCGTTTTCATCATTTACGTTTCGATAACCATCGCGACGTACCGCTCTCGTAATACGGCGCGCGTCTTTTCAACATCTACACTCTCATTTTGAGTTTTCGCTCTTTTTCAGCTCTCCAGCCCTTCGGCTCTCACCTGTATCCCACGGCTGAGGAACCCATAACATTTCGTTTCGTTTTTTATTGCTTTTATTTTACATTTGTTTGTTTCCTTTTTCGAATATGGGGTTTTAAATCGCCTTCTCTTGCGTAGCAAAACAAGAGAGTCAAGCTTGAAGACGGAGGGAATTGAAGCTCAAGGACAGCGAAAGCCATCTTGCAGTGGAAACAGAGTCTTTTCCTGGCTCTCTCCCGACGCGTTTGCCTGTCTTTTTGCGCCAAATTTGCTCGTCTTCAGCACTCCCCCAAGTCTCACACAAAACCCCCCCAAATCCTTGGGGCCAAGACGATAATACCGCGCCGCGTCCAACTAAAAAGTGTTTGTTCAGGGTATGTGTCACCCGCCATTAACATTAATGCCCTATAATTTCCCTTACTTCCCCGCCACTACGTCCATTTTTTCCCTCCTGTTTCTTGTCTTTCGACAAACAACAATCACCAAGATCGCATCGTATCTCTCTTGTTTTCTCTCGACTCTTTCTCTTCTGCTCTATTTTCCCTGGCCTTAAGGCTGGACTAATTGGGATTCGTGCAATTGATGAGAGGGTTCAAGAGTCTACACAATACGACTAAATCGAACGGTAATATTTCTTCAGGCAAGCAATCAATGATTATAATCACAGATGACTCTTTTGGCGGAGAAAGACGTGATGGCAAGATGGGCATGTAAGCCTGCTTGAGTCATTTGCGTTCTTCTCTCAAGCCTAAAGTAGCAGCGCCTTTTTGTTTTCAAGCACGAAAAGAAGAAGAAGACGAGAGTTGAGAGCAAGAAAAGGAGAGAAGCCGAAATGTCTCTGGATAAAACAGAGGGCAAAAAAGAGAGGCAGAAGCAGACACCGGCGAAGCAGGTGAGCTGAAAGAGCAAGTGAATGAGAACGACTTTTGCTTGTTCTGAGATGCAAGTGAGAGGCCAGGCCATTGAATGCGAATTCTTGGTTCGACTTTTTGTCGGGTTCGACCTTGTCTCAATTGTGCACTTTTTTGGGTTGCAGCCCACGAACCAGAAATAAGAAAATCGACAACCGCAATCACCGACAGCACGCAGGAGCGAATGGTCAAGAGCCGAATGCAGATGACAAAGGTCGGGGAAAGAACGGTCACCGCAATCGGGTGGCCGATCTAGATCTGACCGCAGTCATGCTGTATGCACAAGGCTGGCCCATTGTCGTCGCTCGCACTTGCACTTTTTTCTCTATGCAGATGCAGGGGGAAAGAAGCGGCGAGACTAAAGCAAAGGCGAGCAGACGGGGGAAAGCGCGATCGGAAAGACAGCCGAAGATGTGACGGCGGCGGGGGATGGACAAAAAAAGCTGCAGAATCGGCCGCATGGCAAAGGATGGTTCTCTTGAGCAGTACAAGCGGTTCTTGACGCTTGTTCGCTGCAAGTTGCTTCCTTGTCCCCTGCGCGGCCTTGTCTTGACGGTTTTTGCTGTCTATCCCGACAGCCTTGCCTTTGCAGCGATTGCCCGCAGTTGACACCTCATCGAGTCCCTTCCTCTTTGAAATCGTCACCTTTCTTGTTTTGCCCTTTCTCTCGCAGTGTTGTCTTGTGCTCGTTCGACTGCCCTCGATGGCTCTTTCCGGTTTCCGTTTCGGGGGCTGCACAACCCAAATCCTGCCAATGAACAAAGTCAACCCCTCAACAAAGCAAAAGAGCTCGAATCGTTCTTTCTGTCTTTCTGCCTCTTCTCCAACTGGTTGAACTCCTTCTCTTTGTGTCTCTTGGTGCTCATGGAGATGTCTTCATATTCTCTCTTTGTGCATTTCTCTCTCTGTCCCTCTCCAACTCTTCTTTTTCATCTCAACTTCTTTCTGCCCCGGCTCAGTGGGCCTTCTTCAGCACCCTTTCCCGCCTATCTGGCACTTCACATGCACTAAAAAAGGCGATAAAACGTCAGTCAACGTTCCTGGCCGCTAATCTTGTTCTCCACAGCCCTTCTTGCAGGTACCTGGCCCTTTCTCGGCCGCCTTTGGACTAGCGCAGATCTGTCTGTCCAACCCACCCTTTCAGTTCTCCAAAACTCCTCCAAACCAGTCGCGTTTCCAAGTGCACGGCCATTTCGCGACAAAACACCACCAAAATCTGCGCACGTGACACGCCAAAGCTCAATCTCGTCCATCTCCATCTTCAATCTCCATCGAAAGATTTCCCTCGCTTTCTGAATTCTTGCCAATTTGTCCATTGCCAATAATAAACAAAAGCAAAGATCAAGAACAAGCTCGAACAGTACAATAAGGAAAGAGGAGGAGGAAGACGAAGGAAGAAAAGGGGCAAGACATTTAATAGACGACGTCGCGCTCTCAGCGCGTAGTTTCTCTTCTAGAGCTAAAAGCTCTAATAGGGGACGAAGAAGTCTGGTCTGGTGATAATTGGCCACCACCGCACCACAATCAAGAGTCCTGACCATGGCCCAGCAGGGCGCCGGTCACACTGGCTGGCCCATGGACTACGATGATGGCAGCGGCTACGGCCTTGCGCCTGCCGGGGACGATCTCAACGACTTTCTAGACATGAACAGCCTGGCGCAGCACCATCCAATGGATTCGTGGTCGTCTGTGCCGGACACGTCTGGCGTTGGCGTCGGCGCCGGTGTTGGCAACGGTGTTGTTCCTCAGTCCTTTGGCCACGAGCCACAACATGCTTTCCAGCAGCTGCCAAACGGCTATGCGAATCTCCAGCAACAGCAGCAGCAGCAGCAGCCACAACAATCTCAGCAAGGCTGGCCCCCAGCGCCGAACTTTGCCGTCCCACAGCAGCAGCAGCAGCAACAGCAACAGCATCCACAACAACAACAGCAGCATCACGCGTTCGATCCGTCTTCCCAGGGCCATGGCTTTGTCGGCCACCAGCCTGTGCAGTACGACAACGCCCAGGGCTTTGCTGTTCAGAACGAGAACATGGGCGGCATGCCCTCCTATCTTTCTGGCCAGATCAGTAACGAGCAGTGGCAGCAGCAACAGCAACAAGAGCTCATCCGGCAGCAGCAGCAGCAGCAACAACAACAACCGCAGCAGCAGCAGCATGTCCAGATCGACGTCAACAATTATCCTTATCAGACATCCACTCCCGTTCCTCAGCAAGGACAAGCTGCCGTGCCGCGACCTAGCGTGTCTCCTGCGCCCCGACAATCCACCCTTACTCCCGATACGATCAGCCATCAACATGGCACGAACTCGCCGGCACCCGGCAGCGGCTACCCGAGCCCGGCTCAGAACTGGCCCGGCCAGCAGCAGCAGCAACAACAGCATCTCCAGCAACCGCCACAACAACATCACCAACAAAACCTCCCATATACCCAGAACATGACCCCTGTTCCCCAACAGATGCAACAGCTGCAGCCGCCACCACAACAACAACCGCCCCAACAAGCCACTCCCTCACCGGTCGCTCCTACCGCCACTTCGGCAAAGGCGACAAAAGCGGCAGCGACGACCGCGCCGAAAGCCACCAAGGTCACAAAACCAAAGGCTACCAAGACGACAAAGGCCAAGGCGGCGGCAGCAGCAGCTCAGCAGCAGCAGGCGCCACCCACTACACAAGCACAACAGCAGGTGCAGCCGGACCATTTGTTCCAGCAGCAAATGTACCTGGACCAGCAGCAGCCGCAACAGTCGCACCTTCCCCGACAGACGATGCAGCAAGCACCTCTGGAGGCAGGCGCGAATGGCTGGCCACAGCAGCAGCAGCAGCAACCGGGGCAGGTGCCATACCAGCAGCTGGCAGGCAATCAGGGATGGCAGGAGCAGCAGCAGCAGCAGCAATACATGCAGCAGCAACAACATGCTCAACAGTCCCAGCAGTCACCACCACAGCAGGCCCAGCAGCTTCACGTGCACCAATACCAACCCCCGCAACAGCAACACTACCAGCAGCCACACATCCAACAGCAACAGCAACAGAAGCAGCACTTACAAACTCAGCATACTACAGCTCCTCCAACTGTATCTCCTATCCAGCCTCCAACATACCCTCAAGCTACCAAATCTGCAGCCCCTGCCAAAGCGTCCCCTGCAACGTCCAAAGCTACGCCTAAGGCGGCGCAGTCGCATAACAACACGCCGATCCAGAGTACTTCGGTCATCCCAGTGCCTCAGATCCCGACAGCGACACCTGTACCTGTGCCTACAATTCCAAACACCACGAACGTGTTTACCCCGATACCCGCCCCAGCACGTGCCAAGGCTGTCAAGGCCGTCTATAAGAAGCCACAGCTCTCCGACTGCCTGCCCAAAGCCATCCCTCAGCTCGTTAAAGGCGCGGACTCGGCAGAACGTAATCAGCTCTTCCCGGGTGTGCCTTTCTTGGTGCTGGGCAACGTAGTGCAGATTGAACCGCCACTGAGCACGACGGAGCCGGCCGTTCTGCCTGACCCAACCAAGGAACTTGGCAAGAAGCACTTCCCTGGCCGCAAAGATCCGCTGCCTTGCGAGACAATTGCCGAGTATGACCGACTTGTCAGCTCCCTGCCCGCGGAGAAGAAGGAGGCACTCGTGCTGGAGCTGCGCAGCAAACTCAAGAGCCAGGGCAAAGTCCTGCCGCCCAAGGTGTATAAGTTTGCTTCACTGGGCGACACGCCCAAGAAGCCTATCAAGACGACCCAGGGCCGCCCGGCTGCCATGGAGTCGCCCGATAGTGACGAGGACTCTGATGACGATGAGGAGGAAGAGGTCCGTAGTGCTACTCGCCCAACAGACCCGGCCGATGCGGCTGCTTGGGACGCCATTGGCTTTGTCCACGTCACAGATAACAGTCCGGCGACAATCAGGAATGCGGTCAAAAGCTTTGGTGATTTCATCAAGGGCATTTATGACGGCATCAAGGAGACCAAGGAGCGCCTCAAAAAGGTCGAGGAAGCTGGCAAGAAGGAGCTGGCCGAGCAGACCAAGCGCGCCCTCGCCTCAAAGCAGGAAATTCTGTACCGTGCTGTCGACGCTGCCGACGAGAAGGGCCGCGATCAGGTCATTGAGAACTTGGGCGGCAACGGCCCGCTCCTTGCCAACCTCGTGTCCGCCCTGCGCGACTGCGTCAATGCCGCAGATTTTAATGGAAAGCTGCCCAAGACGCTGCTGCGTTTCATGTCCCAGTTTACAACTGTGACCGACGAGATGCTCAACCAGCGTCTCAAGTTCGACAAGATCCAGAAGCGCTTCATGAAACAAGGCGATGCCGAGGTCAAGGACCTGGTTGGTGAGATTGTCTCCAAGACGATCCACTCCAAGCCGGCCTCGCCCGCCCCGACTTCTGCCTCAGCTGCTGCTCCGGCATCTGGCTCGGCGGGCAATGCGATCAATATCGCAGATGACCCGCCTGCCAAGACGGTTGCAAAGCCAGCCGCAGCCTCAGCTAAGCCGGCCTCAAGAGTCGTGTCAGACTCATCATCTTCAAAACGGCCACGCGAGGATGAGTCGGCAGATTCGCGCCCTACAAAGAAGTCAGCCACGAACTCGGCCTCTGGTGCACCCCAGGCAGTCGCCAAGACTGCTTCCTCAGGTACGACGACATCGTCCACTGCCTCTGCCCCCTCTAAGCCGTGGGCAGGCACCGCACTCCTGCCTGGAAAGACGCGGCCGACTGCTGCAAAGCCAACCATCAAGTCAGAGACGGCGCCATCTTCGTCTGCGGCGGGTAGCAAGGCCGATGCTCAGAGTAAGGACTCTGCGAAAGCATCTGGAACCGGCTCACCCTCCAAGCGTGACTCAGACGCCCCCGCATCAACGACTTCCTCCAGCAAGGCTGCTTCTTCATCTACGGCTACTAATAGCTCGGCCATTACGATTGCTGCGGCAGCAGCTGCATCCCGCGCTAAGAAAGCGGCTGCGGCTGCCAAGGCTGACGCTTCGTCGTCGTCGTCTTCCAAGCTTGGTCTGCTGCTTGACGAGATCTCCAAACCAAAGTTGACCAAGAGTGCCTCTCCCGCCGCTCCCACTCCAGACTCGTCGTCGAGCGAGAGCGCCTCGGCCAACGAGACTCCCGAGCAAAAGGCCAAGCGTCTGCGCAAGGAGAGCCGACGCAAGCTGCGCGTGACGTGGCGCGCCGGCAACGATTTAACACAGGTTCGCATCTTCACCAAAGACGAAGGCGAAGACGAGGGCAGAGCTAAGTACCTGCTCCGTGACGCCGGCGACGACCGGTCTGAAGGTCTGGCCCTGAAGCGCAGCCTCAAACAGGCGGGTGCAGAAGACGACGAGGACGGCAACGGTGGCGGTATGAACCTGGACGACGATGAAGAGGATGAGCTGCCTTACCGGCCGTGGTTTGAAGCGTCGCCCATCAGCTTCGCGTCTCTACCGGCCGACAAAGTGGCTAAGACGTATATCACTCGTGGCGGCAAGCTGGATGTCGACTCGCCGGAAAGCAAAGCCATGGCCGATCGCGAGAATACGGTTCTCATGGCCATCTACACCGATCCTTCGGACATTCCGCCCACGCCCAAGTCGCCATCGGCCTCACACGCGGAACTGGCCACAGATCAGCCCAAGGGTATTGCCTTCCCTGCCTCCGAGTCCAAGACACTGCAAGAGGTGCAGGTGCGCTGGAACGAGGAGCGGCAGTATGGTGCCAACTGGGCTGCATGGAATGCGATCCAGCGGATTGAGGGCGCCAAGAACCCGCAGCAGCAGCAATCTGCATCACAACAAAAATCTGGCGGTTCTATCACGTCCTTCAATGGTCCCCGTGGTGACGATGTCGTCCGTCTTCTTTCGTCTGATGCGGTGAAGAACTGGCGGCCAACACTCGATCTGTCTGCTGCTCCTAAGGCATGCCGTTGGCAGGACTACTCGGACCCAGCTGTCCAGAAGGCCGTGCTCGCTCTGGAGAGCATCTTCTTGCTTCTGCAGGGCAAGCCCTTCCCTGCCACCGAGCCGCCTGCCTACATTACCGACCCGGAGCGCATTAAAGAATGGTGGACGGGTTACAACCGCGAGAAGCAGCGCGAGCGCACGCAGGCTGAGGCGGCCGAAGCACAGGCTCGCCTTGCTCAGCAACCCCAGGCGGCCGCTGCCAACCCGGCTGCAGCAGGTGCCGGTCAACAACAGGATGCAGCGGCTGCATGGGCCGCCTACTATGCCCAGCTCCAACCCCAGCAGCAACAACAGCAGCAGCCTGCAGCACAGTCTGCCGACGCCAACGCCTATGCTCAATACATGAACGCATACTACCAGCAGCAGGCACAACAGCAGCCTCAGGCCAGTGCCGGTGCCGGTGATGCAAATGCTCAACTGAACGCTCTTCTCACGACCCTAGGCGGTGCTCCTCCTACAAGTGGTGATTCGCAGAACGATGCACAGCTGCAGGCCATGATTGCTTCGATGATGGGCGGTGCAGCTGCCGGGGCTGGTGCTCAACAGCCGGCAGCCGGTTCGGCCGACGCGAACCAGGCCTACCTGAACTCTCTTGCACAATGGGCATCTGGCGGCCAGCAACAGCAGGACCAGAGCGGTGCCGGCGGCAATGACCACAATAGCGGCAACAAGCAGCCACCGCACAACAATAACGGCTACGGCAACAACAACGGCAGCAACAACAACGACTACCAAGGCAGCAACCGCTCGTCAGGTCGTGGTGGCCGCGGTGGCCGGTTCCGTGGCCGGTATGGCGATGATGGCGGCGATAGCAACAACTTCAACAACGGCCCCGGAAACAAGCGCGACCGCGACGACGGCAATGTTCCCAGCCATCTGCGCGGCATCAACCGTGCTCTCATCGGCACCAAGGCCTGTCTCTTCTGGGCCAGCGGCAAGTGTGCCAAGGGCGACAAATGCACCTTCCGTCATGATTAATTGTGGACACGCATTTGTGTTCATCTTTTTTATGTATAATTACGGCCATGGGGTTTACTTGGACGCCCTGGCGATGATATGTATTTCTTCTGTTCAGTTTTCCTTTTCTTATTCTCATTCATTCTCATTTCTCATGTTCATGTATCATTCTGTTTCTACGCATTTTTATTTTTAATACGGGTATGCATCGTCTTCTAGCTTCGGTCACCATTATTATTACCATTCAAACTTCAAATTTTAAAATCCAAATTATTCGTTTTCTTCTTGCTACTCCCGTTATTTTTGCTCGTTATTCTGGCTGGTGTGATGAGTGTGCCTTGTTTTTATGTATGCATTAGGTCGTGCAATCGTCTTCACATATATGCAATAGAGATCAGAGGATAGAAATAGCTCAAAATAAGACAAAAAAGTCACAAAAATAAACATATTCAATGTACAAGTACGACATAGTGCTCAGCGTAATCTCTTTCCTCGTAATACGTCGTCCTCTATTCGAGCCCTCTTGTAAATGTCTGAAACTAGCAGTTGCGGCCAGTAACGTAATCACGGATATGGCTGCAGGGCAAGGGGCAAGGGCGCTAGTGTGTTCTGTGGGCGCACATGCCAGCCAGTCAGCGTTCAGGCAATTGGCAAGACAAGGCGACAGACGTAAGAGACGGCCCTGAAAGGAAATCCGCCACCCTGCCCGCCCGCAAAAAAGAAGAAGCCGATCTCGCAATCCCGCCGAGCCCGCCTTCCCCTCCTGCCAAAAACGCCAGGCTACAGGGGAAGAGTCACTAAACTTTTTTTTTCCTCTCTGATGTAACGACTTTTCGATTTCAAAGCACGACCTGCGATTTGCGCTCGCTTTTTCACGATAACAACCACCGAAGCAGACGACCGACTGCACACATACTCATATACGACGTACACGTACGACATACGCACATACTCGACCACTCCTTTCGAGTGTGCGCTGAGACTTTCGTCCACTCTTCCTTTGCTTTTTCCTCCATTGAATTTCTCCAACGTCACATCCTCGACAGTGACTTGATCCCACTTCGACCCCGACCTCCACTTTGCGCCCCTCCTCCTCCCGGCACAATGAGTGCAATCCTCTCCGCCGACGACCTCAACGACTTTATCACACCCGGCGTTGCCTGCATCAAACCCGTCGAGACTCTTCCTACCGTCCCAGAACCACAGCAATCGCTCGAGCACGAGGTCTTTCGCGACGATGGGCCGACGAATGGCGCAGCAGGACCGGCACAGATCTCGCTGACGGACTGTCTGGCTTGTTCTGGGTGTGTCACGTCGGCCGAGGCTGTGCTGGTGAGCCTGCAGAGCCATGCCGAAGTGTTAAGGGCTCTCGATGCCGCGCCGGGCATTCAACTTCTTCCTTCGACCTCCTCTTCCTCTTCTCTTCCGACAGTTCAAGGCCTTGACTCTTGCGAACCCCTCCTCTACGTCGCCAGCGTCTCCCCACAGACACGAGCCAATTTGGCAGCCGCTTGTGGCCCTAGTGTGACGGAAGAGCAGGCGGGGCACATGCTGGAGCATTTGCTTTCCGGTCCTGGTGGTCTGCGATCGGGCGGTGCTCACAACAACGGATTCACATGGGTGGTGGATACCAATGCGGCACGAGACGCGACGCTCGTCCTGGGGGCTGATGAGGTCCTGAACCAGCAGCAGCAGCAGAATGGCGCCGCCAAGGTCGCCCGGCCGCTCTTGACGTCGTCGTGTCCTGGCTGGGTCTGTTATGCCGAAAAGACACATCCTCACGTGCTCGGCCACCTGTCCAAAGTCAAGTCGCCGCAGGCACTGACGGGCACGCTGCTAAAGACAACTCTGAGCCGCACTCTGGGCATCCCCGCCGACCGGATCTGGCACGTCGCCGTGATGCCGTGCTTTGACAAGAAGCTCGAGGCGAGCCGCGAAGAGCTCATGGACGGCGCGTGGGACCCGAGCGCGGCGCACAAAGGCAGCAAGGGCGTGCGGGATGTGGACTGTGTCATTACCAGCAAGGAAGTGTTGATGCTGGCCGAGTCGCGCGGCATCGACTTCTTTAGCCTGCCAAAGACGAGTCCACAAGACACGACACCACGCGTTCCTTTCCCAGACACCATCCTGGACCAGTTCCTGTTTTCGTCTTCCTCCTCCCGCCGCCATCCGTCTGTCGCCGCTGGCAGTTCTGGCGGCAACCTCCACTTTATCCTTCAGTCCGTCCTCGCCCAGAACCCGGGCGCGACTTTACACACGGCTCGCGGCCGCAATGTCGACGTCGTCGAGTACTCGATTACAGCTGCTGGCGCCGATCCCACCACAGGTGCTCCGCCTCTGTTCAAAGCTGCCCGCTACTATGGCTTCCGCAACATCCAGAACCTGGTGCGCCGGCTAAGGCCTGCGCGTCCTTCTCGGCTGCCGGGTGGCCGCCCAGTTGGCAGTGCCCGTCGCGGAGGTGCAAGCGGTGCCGGCGCCGGCCTTGACTTTGCCTATGTCGAGGTCATGGCCTGCCCTGGCGGATGCACTAACGGTGGCGGCCAGATCAAGGTGGACGACGACGTGGTTGTGGCACGCAAGCGGGCGGCGAGCGGACTGCCTGCTGAGGGCGATGGCGTTGTCCCCATTGCAAAGCCCGGCCCGCTCGAGCAAAAGGCGTGGCTCGCCGAGATTGACGAGGCCTACTTCTCGGGCGATGAGGACGAGGGCGTTGTTTCCGCCAACGGCCAGAATGGGAATGGCGCGCACAAGGCAGAGGACCTTGTCGACGGCATCAGCCCGTCGTATGTGCGCGCAGCCCTGGAACACTGGGCCCAAATCACGGGCATTGAGCAGTCCAAGCTCGTTTATACGACATTCCGCGAGGTTGTCAGCGATGTCGGCAAGTCGACGGCGCCCGGCAGCAAGAAGAAGGGCGCCGATGCCGCCGAGCACGTCGTCCAGCTGGCCGGCAAGATTGGTGGCGGATGGTAGACGAGTGATGACTTTTTAACACATATATATTGGCATGCATGGTCGGCGTTTTTTCTTCTTCTTTTTTTTTCTCTTTACGCTTACTTCTCTTGGAGGGCCTTCGCTTATAAGAAATGGCCTGGATGCATAAAAAGGATTTAGGATATGATACCCAAAATTGAGATCCTCATATTATTTCTATTTTTGCTTTTGCTTTTGTTTTATTTATGCTGTACATGATGGCTCAACCGCTCTGTAGACCACTTCGCCGGGCAAAGCCGAACCCGCCTCGGCCGCTACCGTCAGGTCCACGTGGTGCCCGCACCACAAACTCTTCTTCACGTGGCGTGCCCGTCCGGCTTGGGAACGGCGAGCCCGTCACATCGCTGCCGCTGCCGCTGCCTGTACCACGAGAATGCTGTTGCTGGCCTTGTCCTTGCCCGCCAAATCTTCTCTGCTGGCCTTGTGGTTTTGGCGAGTAGTTTGGATCGTACAGCTCTCGTGTTGGTGCTGGCGCTGATGTGTTTGTGTTTGCGAAAGCAGGTTGGGTCTGTGGTAATGAAGCGTAGGATGCGTTTGGTATCGGCTGGTTGTGTATTGACGCGCTGTTCTGGCCCTGGTTCGAATTCTGATTCTGGTTCTGGTAGTACTGGCCGACCTGGTGCTGGTACTGCTGCTGCTGTTGCTGATTTTGATACGTCTGGCTCTGGACTGGCTGCATCTGCCGTCGGTTGAAGCTGCTATCGTACTGTTGGTGCTGGTGCTGTTGGCCCCGGCCAAAGCCGTCGTTTGTTCTGTCTCCACGATCTCCACGGTGGCCACCGCCCTGGCCCCGCCCACGTCCCCGACCTCGGTATCCTCCTCTTTCCCCTCTCTCGTTGGTATGTTGTGACTGTGGCGGTGTATGGCTGCCGCTGTTGTTGCCCGACGATCGTGGAACCGGCGATGCCTGTCGTGACGATGCTAGCGAGCCTGGTGTGGAGTTGTTGGCGCTGGCACTCGCACTCGCGCCATCTTTACTGTCCTTTCCGCTCGCCGGCGGGGGCTCTCCGAAAATCTTGGCCCGCGCTTCGTCGTACTTGCGCTGCTTGGCCTCCCGCTCCCGCTGCTGTCGTTGCCGGATCTGTTCTGGTGTTTCTTTGTTGCGCATGGCTGCTGCAGCCGCTTCTGCCTCGGCTTCGGCTGCGTCGTCGCGGATCGTCAGCTCTTCAATGCCTGTAACGGGGTCGCGTCGCCGGATCATTCGTGGCGCCGGTTTTCGGCTCAAGACGGTCATTTGTGGGCGGAATGCCGAGGCTGACGACAGGATCGTGGGGCCGCTCGAGCCGCTGTTGTTGCTGCTGCCGGCCAGCAGAGCGCCGCCGCCAGGCGCCGCACCGGCCGACAGAAAGTGAAACTCTTCTGGGTTGTCCCTGCACAAGGTCAGTATTGTAAACAATATCCCATCGCGGGGTGTGCAACTCACGCAGAATTCCATAGCCGCCTGTTGTTCTCTTCGTGTTTCGCTAACCGCTCGGCGCGGGTCATGCCCGATGTGTCGTCGTCTTCGGCAGCAGCTGCGCTCTTGCTTCCCGAGCTTGCTGATGACCCTGTGCCGCTCTTGGTCAGCAGCTTCTTTGCCTGTGTCGACTTTTCCTTTTCTTTCTCTCTGGCCGCGGCCTTGTCCGCTTGTGTCTCCCAGTCGTCGTCCCACGCGTTGGGGACGCCCATATTTTTGGCCATGGTGGGGGGCGTCTCGACGGCGAAGAGGTGTAGTCGTATCCTGTGTGTATTCCAAAAAATTGAGGAGGCTCGTCGCTGTTCAAAGGACCAAGGTTAAGACAAGGTTTCGTTGGTGATGGTTGAAATTTAATAAATTTATTGGATCGTTATTGGAAGTTGCATTGGCGGGCATTGGGAAAGTGCCATTTTTAGCGGCTTCGGTGCTCTCCCACCCGCCCAAAAGCTAAGGCTTGGCAGAGAGTCGAAGCTCGATGCGTCCGATTGGCCAGCCGAGCTGACTACACATGGGGTTCAGGGCTCCACTTCTCAAGCCTCACCACACGCCTTGCCTACAGTACCTCAGTACCTCCTTCCTTACATGTTCAACTCCAAACAAGAACATCACAAATATCAAACCAACGAACAAACAATCACGATAATTTCGACGTAAAGTCGAGAGCTCATTCACCGTGCCACACCGAACAGAAGGTAAAGAATATGACGCCAGCACATAATATTACAAAATGAAGGACGAGTGGCTGACCTGTGATATCACCAGTGGCATACGCAACCCATTCATCACTGCCCGTCTCTCGCCTCCTCATCTCCCCACATCACCATGACACAGTTAATGGACCAAGACGTCCCTATGACGGGCGCGCCAGCTACTGGCATTGCTCCCACGGCTCCACTCAGCGGCTCTGGTAAGACCTCGGCCGCCTGGAACACCCCAAAGCACCGCGAAGAGGTCGAGGCCTACCGGCAACGCCTCGCCGACTCCGGTTT
Organism: Sporothrix pallida; assembly: GCA_021396235.1. Taxonomy (NCBI): domain Eukaryota; kingdom Fungi; phylum Ascomycota; class Sordariomycetes; order Ophiostomatales; family Ophiostomataceae; genus Sporothrix; species Sporothrix pallida. The sequence continues at coordinate 277,302 of WNYG01000004.1, read as the reverse complement.
CAATGCGAGTATGTGACAGCCCTCCCCTAAATTTTCGTTTCCGATGCCTTCGATGTTCCGTATGTACTGACAGCCGCAGCCGACTTTGGTGACCCGTTGACGTCTACAAGGCCGCTGGAGAAAATCTACAGCCGGACGTTCCCCGAAGGCACAGAAGAGAGTCTGCGCAAGCTGATTGAGAAGAAGTAGACGGCGAAAGAGGGCGTGGGAGATTACAGGAGGTGCATAGACTACCTGGCTCCCGACTTTACGAAGCATGATTTTACTGTTTTTTACGTTATGAACACTGTTATTCATCTGAATTGAGACGATGTGCTTAAAGTTTATTTTGCCACCATGTTCTCCATGAACAACGCACACCCCACCATACGTTATCTGACAAGTCAAGGATTGCTAGCCTTAAACCTGAGTCGTAGCTTCGTCCGCAAAAATATTGTGTCACTGCTCGAGGATACGGTACATATCTAGGGTTTGTCTATTGATGTGACGATAGTAGTGATTGTGTGGATTATTGAAATGTAGTTTTCCGCCTTGCCGTGTATGATGTAGAACTTTGTGAACAAAACAAGTCAGTAGGCTACACGAACACACCTTTTCGAGTCTTTCCTGGGTCCCACCTCTATCATGATGTATTGTATTGTACCTTGTCCTGTCAATAACATCGTGACAAGGTCTCGATATCATGGCGAGATTCATACCCAACCACGCTTCTGAGCATGACCGGAAAACTTTAAAAAGCTGGCCTGTTCCCCATCCATGCTCGTGAGAAATTTTGTTCCACCCCCAGTATCCCTCGAAGATACATCGCAGCTTTCAAAGATCCCGTTCTCTAACCTTCTTGCTTACATCCTCCCGACTTTTGATCTTTGCCCAAATCAGAACATCAAAACCTCTCAAAACTCTTGATATTGAGCAGAAGCTTGCAAACATGTCTCTTCCAGCTACAACCAACTCCAAAATCATCATCAAGGTGCCGCCTTCCATGCGGAAGCGGAATATCGTCATCTTGAAACGGCCCACCACCTCCACTTCCACGGCCTCCACTTCTACCTGTGTCCCAACAATCTCAACATCCAACCATAAACAGCCAAGCACACCGAGACCAAAGTTGGCCAGGGGCAGACATGAAGGCCTTGCTATACCCAACACTGTCCAAGCGGATACTTCTCCCCCCACCACCCCATCTACCTCATCCCAGTTGGAGACTCCGACCCCGACCTCCACACGCCGCACCCAAATTGTCATTGTCGGCTCGTGGCGTGCCAAGTGGATTGCTTCGATGCTGCGGAAGATCGAACAGGAAGCACACGATGGACAAGGACAGAAACAGTGCAATTCACGGCAGCATCTGACCCGGCGCAAAGTGTTCCTGACCAGACTCTACCAGACACGTGCCGACAACGATGACAATGACGGTGAGCCTTTCTTGCGCCACATGGCCCGGACATACATGGACCATCTCCGTCTCAGAGCAGTCCGCAACCACCTCCGAAACAACGTCATGACACCCGGCGACTACGCCGAGATGATGATTTGGTACCGGCGGGCCCAGAAGGAGTCGAGATAATCAGCAAACCAAAAGTGCTCTAGAGCAAACGGCGGCGGAAGCAATACTATGGCGGCGGTGACCGCCCGTGGCTTGAAGGGAAGGGGAGGTAGGGGAGTTGAAAATATCTTTAGGTATTGGTTGACCTGGTATCGTTCCAGCCATAAAGATATGAGGCTTCTATTCTATATATTGTCAACATTGAACGGGACATTCACTTGGGGCCATATTGTTAATTGCTTTTATTTTTTCTTATACACTTAATATTCACACACAAACGAACCTTGCTTCGCCGCATCTTGATTTTGATCATTTCACTCCTAGACTTTCACTCCTAGCTATCGTCTTTTATTTTTTTATATAAATTTGAAGCATCGCAACATCTAGTTACTGTATATCAAGTGCCCGAGTGAGAGAAGAGAGCGATTGCAAAGTTACTATATGAAGTTCTTACATGAAATTTGAAAAGGAAAAAAGGACAGGATAAGATTACCGTCATGTTATCGATATCTCAGTTTTTCAAAGTGATTGATTTGTGATATGGATTATACATGAGTATACATTGAACGAAAAAATCTGTGCGCTGCATTTGCTTATAAAGCCTTATAAAATCACGGGAAAGAACACGCGGCTATGGCGGTGGTGAGTGAATGGAAAATGGAAGGCGGTACCAGTACGTCGTATCTTTGCAAAATGGTCACATTCAAGAAAGAATTTGGAGTACAAGTAAGTTCACAATACAGGAGGGTACAGAGGTGGCCAACAGCTTAAACCAAAAAAAAAAAAAAAAAAAAACCAGAAGGAGCTATCGGTGTGTACATTGTACTTGGATCAGGTAATTCGTATCTTGTTTCTTGCATGTCCCTTTTGCCAGTTGCTTTTACTGTTTTGTGTTGCTGCGAGCAGTACTGAGAAAAAGAAAATAAACCGGATGGGGGCGGGCGGTTACACGCAGCAAATGGCATTTTGAAATCATTTTGTGCTATTGTAGGTTTCTGTAGGTGAGGGACATGCGTTTTCGATTTTTTTTTGTTTGTCTTATTTTCTCTGCAAATCAAATATTTTCTGACCATCCATCTCGTATGCACAAAATACGGGAGACTCGCGGCAACAGCGATGGACGTGACAAGACCGCTCTTCCCGAAATAGGAAAATACGGGCAAAATGGGCAAATGGATGGGGGAGGGGTTTACGAGAATGCTTCCTTCCCACTCCAAAATCAGAACACACCGTCCGATCTTCAGGGCGAATGCGGCAAATAACTGAAAACAACAGGTGTGATTTGCAATACTCCGGCATGTTTTTCTGACCAAGAAGGAACGACGCGCAGAAAAAGAGACTGACAGAAAAGGACGTGGAGGGGTGAGGTTGGAGGGAAGGAGCGCCGAAGAGTGGTGTGTTGAACGACAAGGAAAGAGCGAGAGGGAGGGAAGCCGGCACCACCATCTCGCTCTTTCCATTTACACACGGACACACACACAAACACACAGGACAACTGAACCACTGTTGGCAATGGCGGACAGGCAAGCGATTGGGCAGCGACATGTGCACGTTACGAATGCGGTTTTGTTTGAAAGAGGAGCGAAATGCAAAGGTCAAGTCTATTCCCACGTTTTCTGTCTTTCTCAAAACTTGTATTACAGGTATATCAAATTGCGGCCCGAAATAGAGGATGGGCAAATCTCCCGAGCTGGAGCAAAGGAGCCAGAAATAGCACAGGGTAGCATGGATCGAGAAAAAAAGAAAAGAAAAGCGAATAACAGCCAAGCACGGGGCTTCTTACAACGCAAGGGGAATAATCGATGGGAGAGAATATGCTGTATCCGTCCTTTGAGCACGGATATAATTGTAAATACAAATACCTCTCTGGTGAAGGCTATATCGCGCCGCCGTGCCGGAAAGAACGACCGGCGGGACAGGAGGAGACACAGGCGTGACTTCCTCGAAGAACTCTATTTGAAAAGCTCGCCATGTATACAGTTATTCTACACCCTTTTTATGCACCTTCCCACCTGGATCGGCGGTTCTCGGTCTTTACAACGTCCTGCATCAACACCTCCCGATCGTAAAGTTCTTAAGCATTTGCAAGGCCTCACAAAAGATCGTGTAGCCTGCCACTATCCGTCTCGTCTTTTGTTAATGGGCCCCGATATCTTCCAAAATTGGCTCTAAAACGGTCCAGACGGTAGCACTAACGCTACGCTAAGGCATGGCAAGCTCGGCAACGAATATAGCGGGATATCAACGAACCGAAGCGCGGCTGCCACAATTAGTACCAGTTTGTGTTAGACAGCCGGACGACATAAGAGACAGGAAGGATCAGGGAGAGGAGGACGTAAATATTCCGCGAATGCAATATCAACTACGAGCTTATCTTGATTTTGCACAGAGAACGCTTACGTTTTTGCTTTGCGTGTCGCTCTTTCCCGCGCCGCTTGTGCCTTGTCCGGAGACAGAAGGTGGCCAGGGACATGGCGGACAGAATACACCCGAAAATGGAAAGAGCGGCAGAATTTCTTGCGAAACGGTCCAGGCCTATGACAAGGCAGGCACGTATTGTCACGTATTTGGTACAAGCAGGCTCCCATCACCTCCGTATCGGCCTCTTCCTTCCCTCGTCCCTCCTTTTCTCCTTCCTCCCCAGATACGTATCGGCATTCACTGCATGGCCCCCCACTGTGTTCAGAGTCTAGACACATGGGAAAAGTGACAGAATAGTGAAGTGACAAGAAGGAGGGGAAAGAGCTGGCCGGACGCACCCCGCCGAACTTGCCTGTCATCTGCATGGAAAAGCGTAAAGCAGCCTCAGATAGCGCAATAGACTGGCAGGACTGGTCAAAGTTGCATTCTCCTTCCAGGGCAGTGAGCGCCGCGCTCAGGCAAAAATACTACGTGGGATACGACGTGAGTATTGCTCCGGGCTGTGATACTCAGAATTCGTATCTTACTTTGGCTGTCTATGACAAGCAGCAGGGGACGGAGCATTTGCGACGCAGCCGCAAATAGCCCCGCCATGCTTCTTGCCATCTGTGACTTGCAAACCGTGTTAAACAAGCCAAATGCAGCAGGAACAAGGAGCAGCACAGTCGTCATTATTCTCTAACACGTCCCGGGCAGGAGCCCAAGTTTGGAACCCCTCCTTCCTTCTTTCCTTCCTCCGTACAAAGTACAATATTATCATCCCTGCCTTCTTCGTTTTCCTTTTTTTATTTTCAACTTTCTGTTTTACCTGATTAAATATCCTTTTCTTTTCACGACGAAACGACGACGACGACTACGAAAACTACAGTAACGAATACGACGACAAGCATACATACTACCAGAATTCGATTTCCCGTATTATCAAGACCGTTCACTCTTCCCAAACCTCCCGTCTACCAGCACCCCTGGCTTTGCTTCGTTTGATCACCATCCACGGAGAAAAATCAACAAGCTTCTCGAAGCCCACCTTCACGACGAGACTTTAGCCTCGGATCGAGACGTCTTTTAGAACTCCAGATCAAGATCGAGATCCGGACCCAAACCGGCAGAAGAGCTGAAAAGAGAAGCATCAGACGAAACAAGATCAGCCAGAGAACACAAAAAGAACCTCCGACTTGAACGAGAGCAAGAACGACTGGCCGTGACAGCAAACGGCCTGGTACCGACGACACCTCCCTCCCCCTTCATATTATCCCGACTGCGTCACAATGACGGGTGCTACGGATGGCGCCCACGGCGCAGGTGCTGCACCCGGCGGCCCTGTCCAGAACAATATTCATAGTGTTCCCCATGGGCCCCACGGCATCAACAACCATAGCCACGACTTACTGAGACGGGCCACGCAGGCCGTGATGTTGTCGAGGTAAGAGCAAGCACGTTTTTTATATCTTGTCTATATCTCTTTTTTATACTTCCTACCCTTGTTTTATGTTGGCACTTTACAACCTCCCTACCTTTGTTCGCAAATTATATCGGCAGTGCCGTGTTATCGTGTCCTTTTTGCATGTGGTGGGTCAGATAGGGCCAGAGCCAGATATCGCTCGATATCAGATTGTTGGTCTTCAAGGACGATCATCGATGGGCTGGACCCCTTTTCCTTTTTTTCTTTTTGTCTCCCCTTTACATTCACTTGTGTTTTTCCCCTTTGCCTCATTTTGATCTTGTCGATCCGCCTCTTGCTATGAGTTTCCGTCTTATTTTATATTCCTGTTTGCATTTGCACTTGCACTTGCATTTGCATCTGCGTCCTGGATCATGTGCCATGGTTCATGCCCCTTTGCCATATGCAGGCTGTAGTCACATGCCTGCGCTGTGCCTGTCATCCCATTTGGGTATGCCGCCTCTTACCTTTCAAAGGTTCTGCAACGGTCTTGCCCAATTTGTGTTGACTGGCAAGCAAGCCTCTTTTTTACTCTTGCATATGCACAATCGGCCACATTTTGGCGGCTGTTCTCCGTTCGCGGAACATGTCTTCCAGATATGTCGCCAAGACTTGTGATATGAGAGGAAGAGGCGCAAACAAAAAAGCAGGGAGCAATGAAAAATGAATCAAAAGAGGAGACGAGAAACCCAAGAAAAGAAAAGAGGAGGAGAGGGGAGGAGAAAGAGACAAAAGAAAAGAGGAGAGACGACCCGCTCTGGCCAGATGACTGTGAAGCTGGAGCTGTGAAAGACGAAATGATAGGCGACGGAGTATTGGTTGTGAGTGGAGGAGGAGTGAGGAGCTGTGAGGAGTGGCTCCGCAATTTGGCGGCCCAGGCCTGGCCTGGCCGAGCCTGGGCCAGTCATGGTGGGGGAAACCGCAGCGGCCAGTGCAGCTTATCAAATCCCCAATTCCGCCCAGTCTGACTCGCTGACTGAGCCTGTGCCTTAGCTGGCCCTCAGCGCCTTCAGTGGCCACAGGGGCCCTCACAGCTTGCAGCTGCTGAAGGACATGGAATTGGTATTCAATTGAGGCTTGGACTGAAGGCTGGGAGGCAAATTTGCCAAATTTCCCCCTTTTCTGACAGCAAATCGAAAGCGAGCCCGTCAAACCTATCCAGCCCGTGTGGCTACATGTTTTGCCATTTGCCGTGTGCCATTTTGCGGTTTTGGCATCTGGGTCTTTTTTTCGCCTGACACGCCACTACGGCCGCCGGGTTACAGCAGGTATTATTGGCGTTGGGAAGTTGGAGATTTTTGCGGGACCGGGAAGGAACTAACACGAAGGAACTCGCATTTTGCATGGGCTATTGGTGAGCAATCAAAGTACCATCCCATGTTCCATGTGAAATGTTATGATGAAAGGCTCTCAAAGGTAGGTGCGGCCACTCGCGCCTTCCTTTGTGTCTTTGCCTTGCACCACCTTCGGCGAGTGCCTTCCTTTCCCTCTTCTCAGCCATGAGCCAGGGTTGGGTCTGGTTTCGCTGCACCCACTAATAACCCATAACCCAATAATTCACCCCACCCCCATGTATCCGACCACATGGCCGGCATCAGATTTGACGGCAGACGGGCTGGTGGAAGAGCTGGCAGTCCACTCACTCCATACGAGCTTGGCCGGTGGTTCTATCGTGTTATTTTTTGTCGTTTTATTATCCTGCGGCGACAAGGGCGCGGATAGGCTGAAAGAGATTCTGTGGAGGAAGGCGCGAGGTCAGGCCAGGCCGTGCTTTCCCAGCCAGTCTCCAATCTCCAGTCTGCAGTGCTAGGCAGGAGCAAGGGAACGAGACAAGGGCAGGGGTTGATCTCGAATTGGAAAGCCAAAATGCTTGATCAGATACTTCTGGGACAGGCAGCCAGACACGGAAGGAAACACCAAAATCCGCAGGGAGAAGCGAAAGATTCCCATAAAAAGAGAAAGGGCCGATGGCATGGGAGGCGTTGATGCGGGCATGGGTACACAGCTTCATAAGCTTCAGCTTGCCCAGCCCAGCCAGCCAGCTCTCCGCTCTTCTGACCTCTGTTCTTTCCACTTGTGGTGTCTGATACGTTATTTCTTGTTTGGGAGCTATTAGTTTGCTCTTTTGTTCATCGTGTTCTTTCCTCATTCGACTGTTCTTTCACTGTCTGTCTGCTCGCGCTTTCTCTTTCTCATCTCCGCACCTGCTCTTTTGGCCCTTTGATGTTGGTCGCACTTGCCCTGTTCTATGTCAATTGCCAATGCCCTCCGCTCCGTTGTCGCCTCGCGTCATAGAATAGACGGCTCTCCACCAACACCCCTCTTCCTCTGTTAGCCAGGCCCACAGCTTGTGTCTTTTGCGTGGAAACCTTACTCCTCACGTCCGCCAGCACGTACACATCTAGCCCCGATTACACCACCAGACAGGATCGAGCACGCTTCGCTCTTTCCCCAATCGCCTTTGCCTTGCAACTGGTATCCACTAGCTCAGCCCAGATCCCAAGCGGGCACTTTTTTTTAATTCATTTTTTTTCTTCTTTGCCCGCTAGCACCAATACCACTAAAAAACCCTCGGTGCCGGCGAATCGCGACCCTTCTACCGCCCTAGGGGAACCGCTCGTTGGCTGTATTGGGCTTTTAGGCGTGCAGTCCTTCTTTCCTTCTTTGTGGTTTGTTAGTGGCCAACGACGATGATCTAGCCGCAAGCCGCCAGCCAAAGGGAAAGAACGACTGACAAAAGGCACCAAAGGAAAGCCAAAGAGAGCAAAAATACCCACCCTAGCGAACCTTGCACCTTCCCTGCCTTGCGCTTGCACTTTCCACCCAACACCCATCGTCCTCCACCCAATTCTTAGTCGTCATATTTGTCGCCGTTTTTTGCCCCTCCTTGACTCGGCCACTCCTTCCCATCCGAGCTATTTTTCACTTGTATTCCCGTTTTTTTCCCTCCTATTATTTCACGTCGCTGCGTTTCTCGGCCTGGCCAGTACCTCCCTGACTCCCTCTTTCCCTATTTTTCTATTTGTTATTCATCGTTCTGGTATATTCTGCCCGTTCTTTGTTTTCTGGGGCGCTTTTTTGGTCTTTGCAGTTTTTCACCTCTCGTCATCATTTTCTGCATCGGTCGCCTCTTCGACCCTCTCACCTTTCGACCTTTCAACTTTCCCTTCCTCAAAGCCTCTCCCCACAGGTCGGACCTTATTTATCTCCAATACGCACAAACAGACGATTACTACTGCTAGGCACACCCTATTCTGTGCCTAGACCTTTTCCTTCTTCTCCTTTTTCTTTCTTTTTTTCTTGTCTTTTCTTTTTTGCCTCTTGTTCTTTTCTTTCACATTTCCATCCCTTGCTGCACTCTTTCTGCACGTTTTTCGTTTTTCTGTCGTTTTCGCTGCCCAATATGTCTCCAACGAATGGAATTGACGAACCCAGCAGGTCTGCCGCGGCCGACGACGATGGCACGGATCAGATCGGCTCAGACACCCCACGTTCCGGCATTGCTACACCACAGCCGGACCTCCACGATAAACGCCTCCCAGGAATCATGAGTTACTTTAACCAGGTTCGTCCTGCTTCTCTTAAACGCCTGCTTTCAGGCACCTTCACTCTGCCCTCGAAACCCTCTTCTTCTACCTCCTCCAACATCCCCAGCACTGCAAGCACAAGCACTGCCAACCCTGCAACTCCTGCAAGTCCCGCAACTCCTGCAAACCCCAATTCTTCTGCTTCTCTTCCTGCTTCTGCCGCCGCGCCGAATGCCTCCGAAGATATCTCGTCGACTATGACGCCACCACAAACACAACCATCATCTTCGACAAAAACTCAACTTTCGACACAGCCAGAGCAAAGCTTAGCTTCATTATCGACGACAGCACCGACGCAATCTTCATCGTCAAGGTCCACACCAAACCGGACATCTTTAACGGATGTTGGCACCAGTGACTCACTCAACATTGAGACGACTCCCTTAATACCCGACGACACAATGGCTCAACAGCAATCGAAGATCGAACCTGGAGCAAATGAAGACCAGATGCCGAACAAGTCCGAAAGCCGGCAACCAGCCAATGCACCGTCAGAGCCGCAACCATCGCTACCACCACAACCACAAATACAACTTCCGGAAGAACAAATACCACCAACAGAAGATGCAGCTCTTCCGTCAGAAAGCTTGCCCGTGGCCGCAACGTCATCGCTGCACCCGTATCCGACACCACCGGCGTCTATACGAGGCGCGGCTGGAGCTGGAAACGGTGGAAGCGGAGGAGGAGCGGCAGGAGCGGCGGCAGGAGTGGCAAAGGAAAGCGAGAAAGAAGTCTCTACCAAAAAGGACGGGGCCGGGGAGGCAGGTGCTGCTGGCAGCACTTCCAACCCGTGGGACGCTCCGTGGACTTTCCGCAGCCACAAAAAGAGCATTTCTGATGTGCAGGAGGTGCGCAGTCGGCAGGAGTCGTTGTCGTCCACTACGCCTTTGGCTGGCGTTGTCACACCCTCTAGCGTGCTTGCTCGTCACTTTTCCATCCCATCTATTCCTTCCCTTGCTACTCCTTCCTCCACCTCCACCTCCTCTAATACTCCCGCTTCTACCCGCTCCCCCTCCATAGCCCCAGGCGGCCCGCGCGCTTCCACGGCGCCGGACACGCCAGTACGTGTTGGATCGCCAGCAGCGGACGCTTCTGCGCCTGCTGCTGCCGTTGCCGCCGCTGCCGTCTTGCGTTCCTCTTCTGTGGGCCAATTGAAGAAACTAACAACGATGACTCGTATAAAGAGCGGTCAATCTACACCGACCCGGTCTCTATCAACTGCCCACTCCCAGGCTGCCGATGCCCATGCCGTACCGGCTCCCACATCTGGCGGTGAGAGCACACGAACAACCTTGAGCCGAGGTGGCGACGACAGTAGCCGGAGCCGCGCCGCCTCCATTACTCCTACCCCGGCAGGCGCGCAAGCACCCGCACCCAAGGGCAAACTTACAATCAAGATCACCGAGGCACGGGGTCTTAGAAGGACCCGCGACCCGTACGTTGTTGCTGTGTTCCAGCGCAGTGAGCTGATCTCGGGTGGCCCTCGAGCCCCCGATAACGACGAGGAGGCGGTTCTCCCTGGTGTGGCGATTAGCAGCATTCCCATCCAGCGCCAGGCAAGCGACAGCGGCCGCCCAATGGCCATTCCCATGCGAAGCCGGCAAAGCAGTAACACCAGCGTTACCGACTATGGCGCATTCCGGAACCGCAACGTGCGGCAGTCATTTACGAACCCCAAGTGGGACGCAGAAGCTATATTGTAAGTATCTTGCTGTCTAGCTCTCTGGCCTCCCGTATTATCGAACTATGTAAACTAACCATATTATAGCGACGTTGTTGACTCCAACATGCTGGTGGACATCTCCGTCTACGATCACTCGCAGTCCGGAGAAGAGTTCCTGGGCCACGTCGACTTCCAGGCTAACAGCTCCGAGAAGGACGGCCCCGTTCGCGGCTGGTTCCCCCTGCGTGGCCATGCAGACACTATGGCCGAGAACACACCCACCGGCGAAGTTTATGTCGAAGCATTTTACCAACGGACCGAACGCAAGCACTACGGCCCCGACGACTTCGAGATTCTGCGGCTGATCGGCAAGGGCACATTCGGCCAGGTGTACCAGGTGCGGAAGAAGGACACCAAACGCATCTATGCCATGAAGGTCCTTTCCAAGAAGAAGATTGTGCAGAAGAAGGAGGTTGCTCACACCGTCGGCGAGCGGAATATTCTTGTCCGCACAGCAACGTCAGACTCGCCATTTATTGTTGGTCTCAAGTTCTCCTTCCAGACGCCGTCCGACTTGTACTTGGTTACCGACTACATGTCCGGTGGCGAGCTTTTCTGGCACTTGCAGAAGGAGGGTCGTTTCGAGGAGGGCCGTGCCAAGTTCTACATTGCAGAGCTTATCTTGGCTATCGAGCACCTTCACAACAACAACATCGTCTACCGCGATCTGAAGCCCGAAAATATCTTGCTTGACGCCAACGGCCATATTGCCCTGTGCGATTTCGGTCTTTCCAAGGCCAATCTGACCAAGAACGATACCACCAACACTTTCTGCGGTACGACCGAGTACCTTGCACCAGAGGTTCTGTTGGACGAGGCTGGCTACACCAAGATGGTTGATTTCTGGTCCCTGGGTGTGCTGGTGTTCGAGATGTGCTGTGGCTGGAGCCCGTTTTATGCGGAGGATACCCAGCAGATGTACAAGAACATTGCATTCGGCAAGGTCCGGTTCCCCAAGGACACGCTGTCGGCCGAGGGCCGGAGCTTTGTCAAGGGTCTGCTGAACCGGAACCCGAAGCACCGTCTGGGTGCCACCAAGGATGCTGCTGAGCTGATGGAGCACCCCTTCTTCAGAGACATTGACTGGGAGGCACTGTCTAGAAAGCTGATCACGCCCCCTTTCAAGCCGAAATTGAAGTCGGATACCGATGTGTCATATTTCGATCCCATCTTCACGGACGCCATGGACAAGAGCGGGTCTCTCAACGAGCGCGCCGCTGCTCTGGCTCGTGGTATCGCCACCTCCACGCCGCTGTCGCCGTCTATGCAGGCCAACTTCCAGGGCTTCACCTTTGTTGACGAGAGCGCCCTGGAGGACAACATGCGGGGCCGGCCATCATACAACAATAACGATTCCGACGACGACATGCACGACGCCGGAAATTCATACCACGGCCGCAAGGATGACAATGACTGGGACGATATTAACGATATTGATCCGAGAAATGCGAACCGCATGAGCGGCATTGTCCGGACAGCAACAAACGACGAGCACATGTTCGGGGATACTCACTTTGACATGTAATCATTTATCTCACACAAGTCCCTATCATACCAGTCTATTACCATAATTTCTTTCCATCCATTGCACCTCGTTGCCATTTTGACACCCACCCTCTCTTTAATGTGCTCATACTTTTATTCTTCCCTTTTTTGCGTCACCACCCCTTACTTGCAAACTAATTCCGACCAAACTTTTCAAACCAAACGCAAAAAAAGAAGAAAACCCAACGAAAATAACGTATTCTTTACTTTCTTTGCTTCTACATTTATGACGGCATTATCTGCGACCCCTATCATCACCACATTCATTACGCGACTATTGAATTGTATCACGGCTTGCATTTTAAGGTGGAATGGGTGGTCACTTTCGTTATTATCATCATATCATTGTCTTTTCCTTTTCCTCTTTTCTTATTCCTCAAACCATCGCATTCGGAATTGCATACACACAAACACCCAAGAGGAGAGGGGCATACTGAGAAGACTTTTATACTTCTTAAAAAAAATCTAAAGCAAAAAACACCGGCCCAGGATGGCGGTCTTTTATAGGCGTTCTTTCACGGGTTATGGGTTTGGGTGGGCAAGGGTCATATTATTCGAATAATTCTCTTTTTTTGTGGCTGTCCTGTTTTATCTGCATTTGTGTCTACTTTCATACTTCATATCTCATACTTCATCCACACTGTCACTTATCTGTCCTTCTTCTGATTAATCCTTTATCCAAAAACCTCCGCCTAATCGACCTTTCTATTGCTTGGACTGTTCTTTCTAGTTCTTTCTTTTCAACCCCTTTGCATCTTCTCGCGAGTTTCGTGTCGGGATTTAGTCACTGTGCGAACATCCTTTATCATTTCTTTCGGGTTAATGTAAGGAGAGGTGTGTGAGTGTGTGTGTGAGCACGAGGAAGGTATATAAATTGAAAGGGTAAAGAACAGCGAGAACGATGGTGGCAGGACAAAAGAATGGAAGCATGTCTGGTTAAAATGATAGGGATATGGAACGGATCAACTCTTGACCATCATGAAAAGGGGGGGTTGTATAGAGAAATCAACTTTATGGACATGTCAAGCAAGTATTTTCAACAGATACTGCCAGCAAGACTATGGAATACCACTTATTTGAGGTATACACTATGTGGACGAGTGATACGATAAGATGATATAAAAGGGGCCACGTAGATAGATATTGAAACATATAATTACTTAAAGTGCAATACCCCACGTGTTTATCAAAGTTGCCAATCCTGCGGTGATAATAAATTCAAGAAAGTGACAGTCAGTGACAGTCAGTGGCAGTCAACTACGGTCATCAACAATCAGAGTGGCAAAATGAGCAAGGGATAAGATGAAAATAGATGATAAAATTTATACACGGGGGGGTTTCCTTCTGAGCTATGACTTTCTTTTTTTTTGGTTGTTCAAAAATGCTTCGCGTCTTTTTGGTTTCATATGCTTTTCGTTCAGATGCCAACCGCCCACCATTCTCATTCACACACAGAAAAGGCAGCAAGATCGTCGATAGTCTCTTGCTCCTCGTCTCCTCCTCGGACCGTTCCAGAAAAATGATATTATCCTAGTTTCGGTTCGTCGTTCGTCTTTTTGTGTTTTTGTAATTGGTAGTCAATGTGCCGAGAGAGGCCGGAGATTATGTAGGGCGAAGATGGCCTCTCGTCGGGATAAGTCAAGGTAGAGGTAGGAGGAAGCGCTTAGTGGTGAGCGGCATCATCGTCCTCCTCCTCGACGAGCCAGTCCTCAACGGGAGCGGCCGAGGCCTCGCCGTCGGCGGAGACCTCCTGGCCCTCGACCTCGACGGCCATCGACTCGTACTCCTGCAGGCTGCTGGCCAGGTCGGCCTCCTCGGGCGACGGCGGGGCAGAGGGCAGGTTGAACGTGGAGACCTGGCCCTGGGCGTCCTCGGGCTTGACGGCGGGGATCTTGTAGGCCTTGAGCTCCTTGAGGTAGAGCTCCTGGACGAAGTCGGCTAAAGTAAGGTGAGTTAGCGATGAGTCGGCGATAATCGTTTCAAAATGATGGCCAACCTACCACGGCGGGAGACGGTGGGAACGATGAACGTCCGGACCTGCGAGGTCATGGCTGTCCGCGCAACGGCAGCAAATGCCCGGCGGGGCTGTGGGAGAAACAAAAGTCAGTATAACGTCCTTAAGATTCAAAGCCGATCACGGCCTTTCGGGGTCCCGGTCCAGTAATGTTTTGCTTTCGCAATTTCCTCCTCTTTCTTCGCTGCTTCCGTAGGTCTCGTCGGGCATGTATGGCGAAGTCGATTCGAGGTTCGTGTCCGGTTTGTGGTTATCGTCATAGCTTCGTGCCATTGTTGATCTCGATAGCCGGTCCGAGCTTCAATGCTTTCCTCAACATTCAAATGTCGCATTCAGCTATCAGGAAATCCGCATCGGCCGGCATCGGTCGCAATCGAGAGTCGCAAATAACATGTCCTTGCTCATCTCGGAAGCTCGGAAAAGAGACGACTCCGCTGGGCGCCAATTCAGCCTTTCGAGGTTCCTTGTCGTGTCCAATTCGTTCGGGTTTTGGGAGAAATCGCGATTTTTAATTCTCGAGACTGCATCGTCGTAATTGTCGTCGTTTTCGTCGTGCCATTCGTGCATTGTCGTCGTGGATGCGAGATCGTGATTCGGAGGGCCGCAATGGGAGAGCGATTTTTTGACCTCGATTTTCATTTTCTGACAGGTCCGGCAAAACTGGACACCAGGAGGGGACTAGAAAAATTCCTTACCGCAACGCGAGCCAGAGACTGAAGCATGGTGAAAATGCTGGATGTGTGTGTGTGAAGAGAAGAGCGAAAGAAAGAGAGAGAATGCCGACAATGGAATATGTCGAGCTTCGTCGTCGGGGGTGGAGGGGGAGGTGGTGAGTCGGTGAGGTTGAGAGAAAAATGGTGGTGAGGTTGGTGATTGTTTCGATTCTGCACTTCGGGATCCAAAGAGGAGGAGTAGGGGAGGAGAATGGGGGAGCGGGAAAAAAAGGCGTTAGGGAAAAGCAGGAATTGGGGCCATTTGCTCCCGGCAGGAAGCAGAGAACCCAGACTGAAAAAAACTGGCGCGCCGCGCGCAAGCCACTGAAAGAGGGCCCCAGCCTCAAATTTTTCTGGTAGGGGAAGGAAAACCGGGCCCGGGCGCTGTATGGCCGCTCTGGCTGGCTGAATTTATTCCCTCGTTAGTGCTGTTAGCAGTCTCCACCATTCGGCTATATCAACGCTTAACAGCAGTTTTCCGCCGGCCCATACACGTGATGCGCCACGTGGTGTTTTTATTGACATTCACCCCCTTCTCAAAAGCATCACATCCATCTTCAGTTTTTATTTTCTGATTTAACAAAATAAATGCACCGTTCATTCTCATATAATGCGTCTCTAAAGGTATGGATGTTTCATTAAAAGACATAAAAGACTCTTCAAAGGAGTGCACATAATTAAAACACAATTTCTAAAACTACCCTCCCTTGCCGAGGCAAATGCCTCCCAATCCATTGCTCGTTTCCACTCAAATCAATCACTTCTCTACCCGGCAGCCTCTCACTCATGCGTACCTACGCGCCTCCCGCTCTCTACGCAGTTGGTTGCGGTACTGATCGTTTTCGTCCTCGTACGTTCGGCCGGCCGTCTGGGGCACAGACGCACCGTTGTTGTTAGCACTGCTCCGGGCGCTGCCGTCGTTGTGCACAGCAGAAGGGCCCTTGTTAAAATGCCGGCTGGTCTGCTGTTGTTGCTCTGCCGGCTGGTAGGCCATGTCAGGTTGGGGACCGTTGTGGCGTCTGTCGTCGTTGTAGTGGCGGCCGTTACCCGAAACGTTCACATTACGATCGAGGTTCTTCTTAGCACGGGCCGGCGCCAGCATGAACGATCCAACAATCTTGGCGGCAATGTACGCGAGGAAAAGAACTGCTGCCGCCACAGCATATCCAATCATGACAGACTTGGATGCGTTCGACAACTTCAGACCGAAACCGCCGTTGATAATACCAAGAGCCATGAGAAGACGGCCCCACCAGATGTGAATGTGGCTCACCACACCACGGCCCTGGTTTTTGACAAAGTGACGGTGATGCAGGAGACCTAGTGCAGGCTGGAACGCCATGGCAGCGACAACGGCCGTACCAACGGCGGTGTGAGTGCGACCCTCATTAGCGAACAGCTAGAGAGAAAAGTCAGTACATATTCAAAGGAAAGGAGACGGGGTTATTCAAACTTACAAGTCCTCTTTGGTTGGCTGTGATAACGCCCAGGGCAAAGCCGGCCCACATCAGGAGGTATGCAAGGCCTTGCCAGATGCCGTGGACCAGCCACTTGCCGAGGAGAGGCATCAGGGCCGAGCCTAGCGGGTAGAGAACAACCATAACGAGGGCCATGATGACGGCATGGGCAGTGAGAATGGCAGTATTCGGTCCGGATGAAGAGACGGTAACACCATCACCTGAAGACGAATCGCCGCCACTGCTTCCACTGCCACTGCCGCTCCCCGAACCGCTCCCAGAACCGCTTCCTGAGCCACTTCCGCTGCCAGAGCCGCTACCACTGCCGGAACCGCTACCAGAACCGCTGCCACTTCCGCTGCCGCTACCACTCGAGGATACGAATGGGTTGCTGTCGCTGCTGATCGTGGCCTTGGTCATGTCAATCTGGTACTGAGCAGTGTTGTCGTGGACGGTAAGGCCGGCGTTCTTGTTAGTCGTCGCCAGAGAGCTACCCTTGCGCCAGGCGCCTATCCATGGTGCACTGGTGCTCGTGACAGACAGTTTGCCGCTAGAGCCCCACGACTCGCAGTTGGAGCACATGACGTTGGCCGTCATGGTGCTGCCGGAGACACCGCTGCCAGCCAGCAAGGTGAGTTTGGCGGCATTGCTGCTTGTGTCCTGCGAGGGTGCTACGTGGAACGTGCCGGCACGAGGCGAGATCGTGACGTTGCCGCTGCCGTCCTGGTACATGACGAACATGTTGGAGCCGGACATCATGGTGCCTGTGCCGAGAGCGACCCATTGGTACGTCGTTGGTGCCGAGATGCTGAAGTAGATGTTGCCGGTGCCTTTGCTGGCCGTGGACTCTGGAATACCGATGCCATAGCAAACGCTAGTTGCTCCGGAGGGGCAGTATGTAGTAACTGCTTGTGTGCCGACAGCCAGAGCTAGAAGAGCTGTTAGTTCGGTTTTTTCTCAAGTATGTACAATTTTCAAGAGCAGGTAATCGTTTCACTGACAAAGAACTGCAGCCAAAGCCGTGAGCGGCCTCGGGTGTGTTTGGCTTGCCATTGTGTGAGTCTTGTTGTGTATCAGAGGTCTTCGTGTACTCAAGGCTTGGCTTGGGCCTCTGTGTTAGGCAACACAAATGGTGAGATGGTGAGAGAAGGGGAACCAAGAAGTGAAGGTTCCAGGCGAAGGGTGTGATAAAGTCGACGAGGGGTTGCCGAGTTTAAATATAAACCGTTGTGCCTGTACTTTGGGGCCACAACAATGTCGTCGTCAAATGATCTGGGTTGGATAAGAGAGTCAAAAGGCCGACGGCAGCGAGAGATGCACAACACCGTGTGCTTGTGTAAGTCCTGTGTTTCGTGTGTGTGTCTGCTTGTGTGTGTATATATGCCTCCCTATAAGGTCATATGTTGTGCATATAAGTAAACAGATGGAAGTCGCCGAGAATCCGAGATGTAGGTTGTGCGGGAGCGTAAAATATGCGGGAAAGGAGAATTACTGCCAACCAGCGATGGTGAAAGAGTGCCAGTTAATTAAGCGGTAGAAAAGAGTGCCGATGATGTTTTGACGAATTATCCAGTGGGCGTTCGAGAAATTTGTCGAGAACTGTGTAATTTCAAAAATTAGATATCCGGGACGGCTGGTAGGTCGAAAGGACAATGGCAATGGTCAGTAAAGAAGAAGAAATGCGGGAAACAAGAAGGATGGGAGGGAAGAGGTTGATATAAAGATAGAGTGCAGGGAAGAGATGGCAGCCAAGGTGAGCAGAAACATAAAGAGGAAGACAGGGCAAGGGGGGGAGGAAGTGTAAAGGAACAAGGGCCTTAATTTCACCAACCAGATAGAAGACGTTTGTGATGAGCCACCAAACCGGTGCAGCTCAGCGCGTGTGTAGCCGACGGGATTACAAGAGGAACCGAGCACAATGACACCGGGCGAATGAGTACAGAATTGCTCCGTAACGTATTGCTCGCTTGTTTTTTTCTCTCTTTTTCTTCGAGCACTAGCTCCCGGGAGAGAAAGTAGACAAAACAGAACAGCCGGGCCAGACCAAACAGGTTCTGGAAAAATACCAAGCCACTGCTTTTGATCTTCTCTGGTTATGTTTTGTCTGGCGGATGAGTGATGCGGGATGCAAGATGCAGGGTGTAGAAGGCGCTATGGACGGGCGTTGCTTGCCAAGGCGTGAGATTGTACAAGGAATCGATGTTTTGCGGTGGTCCGGAGATGGATGAGGACGTTGGCAGAAGAGAGAGAAAAAGTATTTTGAAAGTGACAATGGCGGATCTGCGTCTGCGCTGAGCAAGTGACGACGACAGATATCGGATTGTAGGACAGTGCTTGCCGCTGGATGCAAAGGAACGATGCAAAGTTTTTGTTTCAAGAGAGTGAGAAGATTACAGAGTTTCCAGAAAGACCAGAAGGAACAGTTGTGAAGGTGGGATTTCGTGATTTGCTCAACGGCCTGTGTCGTGTTGCATCTGGCGTGCGTGTTCTGGTCTTGGCCTGCCAAGGAAGGATAACTGAAAAGAGTGGTTGTGATAAGAACTGGGGGAAGAGTCTGAGAGACAAAAGTGTCAAGAAGACGAAATAGAAAAATGGAATGATGTATGATGATCGAAACGCGCGTCCTCGCAGATGTGTGTGCTGTCGTTTCGTCAACGAGGAATGCAGACGGGAAGGGAGAGCACGATGTCGAGATTGTCCAAGACACAAGTGGGAGTCTCAAGAGTGCAAGCTGCAGTTTTCGGCACAGCGTGGCGCATTGCACAGACACGCAGATAGTCGTGAGCGGTATGAGGATGGTCCAATAACAAAACACGTAAAAAGAATGGCGTAAAAGGCGTGAAAGCCGTAAAATGAAAGAGCTGGAGGAACAATGGCGAGTGGGATAAAGGCGCGGGAGTTGGGGGTCGTGAGATGTAAAGGAATGGATCTACAAAGTACGGCGTACTCTCCCCTATCATCTGTTTCTGGAAACGACGTGTTTTATTTTTGGCGACCTCCCTTGCAAGGAAAGAGCAATTCAAAGAGATAAACAGTGAAAGAGGAAGGAATCAAAGAGTCCAGCTTTCGGAGAAAAAGAAAGTGAAAGAGCGAGTGAACAAATTAACAAAACAGGCAGGGACAAAGGTAAGGCGGAAGGCACGATGCAAGTCGAAACAACGAGGCTCAAAAAAGGGAGCCAAAACAAAGAATAAGGGGAAGGCGCCAACGGTGTCTGTTGGTTTCTGTTTTGGGTGTTAATGCGAGTCGACTTACAAGGAAAGGGCGACCCTCAACTGAAAGCACCAATTATTTGACGAGCATTTACAAAACTAAGCAAGAGGGCAAGAGGACAGGAGGGCACGATCAATTGACAAAGACAGCAAAAAAGACAGATGCAGACAATTGTTGTCACTCTGCTACGGGCCACGACGAAATACGAAGAGCGGAAATCACGATTACGAATGTGCAATTGAAGAGCCTCGACGCGCCGCGGCTCTGGATCAAGGGTTTTTTCTGTTCGTTTATCGACCTGGCCAGACCACCGCCTCAAAAGGGGTCAGCGCGTGTTTAGGGTTTGACGAAGCCCAAAAAGGAACGAGGAACGACGAAAATTGAATTGCGGGAAGAGGGGAGTGAGACGGGGTTGCATTTATTGCCCACGACGCCATGGGCTTAATGCTTGGCGCATCTGAGCAAGGGCTGAAGTGAAGCCATACGAGGGGGAAATGGGAGCGTGGGAACGAGAAAACCGAGGAAGGCCCAAGATGGCAATTGAGGATTTGGAAGGAGGAGAAGAAAAGAAGAAGAAAGGAACGATGACGATCTTGTCGGGCGTCGACGTTGCAGTGAAAACCGGACATCAGGACCCAAGATACGGAGGCTGGATAGATGGCCCGCTCCGGCGAGGGAGAACGATTGAGGACAAAGGGCAGCGTCGAAACAGCGTCACCATAACGCGTTCAAGCACCGAGCGGACAGACTGATGAGGCCGTAGCGGCTGAACGCTAATCGCCAAGCACAAGCGAGTTGCCCCGGACGGACGCCACGGTGAGAAAATCGACGATGGAAGAGCGACTAGGGGGAAATGGCGTTTCCAACAAGGTAATGCTGTCCACATTTTAACTTTATTTTTTTTCTTGTTCCTTCTTGTCTTCCATCTTTTCAGTTTTTCAGTTTTCGGATGAGGCGAAGCAATTACGCAAACGACGAGCTGCTGTGTCACGCCGGTACAGGTTGCACCCCCTTTTTTCTGGGCATCCTGTCCGAATCACAGCTTGGCGTCGATGGTGAGAAGACGGACGGAAAGACTCGTGGAAATAAGTGAAAGACAAAAGAACGTGGTCCAAAATTGACAAATGGGAGGACCTGTGAATAACGATCACCTCAGAGGCCAAAAATACCAAGAAACACCAAGAACCAGCCGTCTACAATGCTACTCTACGGCAGAGGATTTGGTTTCAGAAGACACAATGCAGCCGTTCCTCCTGTCGCTGTTAAGTGAGAGTTAGAGATAAGCCCAGGGCCCTCAATATCTCACTGATACCGGCATCCATAGATTCAAGCTTAGTGGTTGCCCAAACATTTGTGCCGTCCGACTGGACTTTTTGGCCTTCAGCCTGCGGAGTTTTCCATGTAGGAAAAAGGGCCTGAAGGCTGAAAAAGGAAAGGAGCGAAACGGCAGGACAGCAAAAGAGGCTTGAAGCACTTACGTGGACAAAAGCAACACAAAGAAAGAGGCACGCTTGCATCGTGCATCAGTAGCACCGGCTCCTTGGGCGTTGCCCGAACCAGGGAACATGAGCATCCTTGCATGGATTAGGCTTGACCCGCAGTCTGGGACATGGACTTTGGGTGTATTTTGGGTTGTAGTTGTGCCGTCGAGAACGGGGCTATCTTTGACCTGCATGGGATGCCTCCCTGATGACGCTGTCCCATTTGGCAGAACAGACAAAAAGTCCAGTCCTCACGGGAGGATTACAAAGACATGCTGAGGACGGCGAGCACACAGTATACTTCCGTGCAGATTGGGGGCCGCCCCTGTCCCACCCAGAAAAGTCCAAAACGGATGGACAGCTAGCTGGCAGGGAGGTCCAGACCATACGAGGGGAGAATGGCGGTTATTAGAGAACATCAGCATAGATACTCCGTACACCGTTCTGTTCTAGAACGGCAATAGAATACGGTTTACAAACACTCAATCATCATATATTTTTCATCACTGAACTTAGATATTGAGGCAAGGAAAATGCATATAAATTTAACGAGAAACCCAGAAACTCCTTGCCATGCTGTCTTGTGGGTGGCCTCGCTCTGTGTAATCAGGCCGGTCCCTATATTGTCTCGCTTGAACTGTAGATAATCAAAGGTGGGCTGTGGGAAAGCTCTCCGCCTGGAAGCGTAACGAACAAAACTGAAATGCAGCAGAATTCCTCCGAAGGAAAGAAACATAGAAAGAAAGAAAGAAAATAAAAGCAGAAGAATATAAAAACGAAATAGCAAATCGCGCAGACACTCAGCACTCCCTCCAATCTATTCTATGACAGAAATAAACCGGCTTTCCGTCTATCGCTCTAGAAACGAAGGGAAGTTGCTCTCGTTGAGCAGGCTTGAGCTGGCCACAAAGCTGAACCCGCCGAACGGATCGTCACGGAAGCTGGTGCCGCTCGGTCCGCCGCCGGTAATACTCCGTCCACGCGCCCGCGGCGAGTACGGGTCGGGGTCACGCCCGAAGCCACCTGGGCCGGCCGTTGGCGACGTCATGGGGCTCAGCGGCAGATCCGTAAACTCGTTGGAAAAGTTCTCGGCCAGTTCCGGGTCCGTGATGACGGGCTGGATGGGCGGCTCGACCTCGCGCGCGGCCAGGCGCACCCAGTCGATCTTGCGGAAGAAGCGGTGCTTCTTGAGGATGTCGAGGTCCTTGGGCATGTTGGCGCCGAGCCGCTTGCGGGGTTCCTTGCGGAGGAGACGGGTCAACAGGTCCTTGGCGTCCGGGCTCAAGAAGTAAGGAAGAACGAGCTTCTGTTTAACAATGTTCTCCTGGATCTTAGCATTGTTGCGGCCGCGGAAGGGCGGGTTGCCCGTCATAAGGTCGAACCCGAGCGCACCAAAGGACCACCAGTCGACGGCACGACCGTACTTTTGACCCTGCACAACCTCGGGCGCCATGTACTCGACAGTGCCCAAAATGGAGTTGCAGCAGGCATCGTCCGAAACGTCAGTAGCTTCGGTAGCCGTCGATCCAGCCCGGCTGCGAGCGCCAGGGAGCGCCACCTTTGACAGACCAAAATCGGTCAGCAGCAGATGGCCCTCGGCGTCCAGCAAGCAGTTCTCAGGCTTGAGATCGCGGTACATAACACCCAGCGTGTCGTGGAGATGCGACAGGGCCAGGGCCATCTCGGCCATGTAAAAGGCCGCCGTCGACTCGCTAAACATGCGCTCCGAACTCAAGTGCGTGAACAGCTCGCCGCCCTGGCCATACTCGAGGATGAGGTACAGCTTCTCGCGGTCCTGGAAGGCGTAGAACAGCTTGACCACAAAGGGGTGGCGGTTGACCGACTCGAGGATCTGGCGCTCCGTCTTGGTCTGCTCCACGAGCTTCTTGTGCACAACGAGGGACGCCTTCTTGAACTGCTTCTGCGCGTACAGGCGGCCCGTCGAGTTCTGCTTGACCAGAAGCACAGTGCCGTACGATCCCTTGCCAAGGCAGCGCAGAGGCTCAAAGTCGTCGGCCGTCATCTTCTTCGGCTTGCCATCGACGACTGCCTCAGTAGCAGCAGCGCCCGTCTTGTCGCCGGCCATCGCGGCGGCGGTGGCCGTGGCAGTAGACGCAAAAGTCGATGGGATGTCATCCGCCTCGAGGTCCCCGGCAAAAATCGATGCGTCAATCTCGCTTTCGTGGCGCTCTTTAATGCTGTCGACGGTGGGGACGTCCTTGTCCGCGGGAATCATGGGGTGCACATCCCGGACACTCTCACTAATAAAGTCGTGCTCGAGCCGGACAACATAGCTCGTTCCGCTGGTCTCGGGGCCCGTCTCGTCGCCGCTTGTGTTGCTCGAAACGCCATCGTGGCTGCTGCTGCGACTGCTCTGACCTGTCTGAGCGCCGCTAGCGCTGGCGTCAGAGCTGGTTGCCTTGGCCGACGAGGACGAATCCGGCCGGTCGTCGTAGTTTCTAACCGTGAAATCGGCGCGAGGAGTCGTGCTCGTCTGGTGCTTCTTATCGTTGTTCTTGGGCGACGTGCGGATCTTGGTCGGCGAGAGGGGCGAGGTGATGCGCGCGGCCGTCACCACCGACACCACCGATGACGAGGCCAGCGTCACGGCTGCCGTCGTGGTGGGTGCCATCGGCTGGAGCTGCGTGCGGCTCTTTGCGCCAGGCGAGCTAGCGCGAGAAGAGGCTGCCGAGTTGTCGAGGCTGAAGGGCTCCAGCTGCATGCGCAGTTTGGCAATGCCGCTCATCGCAGGCGATCCAGATCCAGAAGGGCGAAGCACAGGGCTGCAGTTGGCACTGACGACGTCATTAAAGACAGGCAGCTGCTTCTTGCGGCCCCGGCGAGAGCCCTTGCCGTTTCCGTTCGCATTTCCGCCATTTGGGGTATTTCCGTTGCTGCGACGGGCGACGCCGTAGTCGCTATCTTCGTCGCCCGAGGTCACGGGCGTGCCGTGGAAGCCACGGACAGTGTTCAGTGCCGGGGAAGCAGCCTCCATTGTGGAGAGATGGATGGTTATTCAGAGGTTGGGTTCAGGTGGTAGAGTGTCGGATATTGTGTGTATAGGTGTCGGGACGCAGCGTGAGGGCGGTGTTCCCTGCACGCCCGTCGGTATCGTAGTCGGCCGGAACGCGGCGGATGGCGCAAAACCCTCGTGATCAAGGGGTATCGCCCCGGCGGCGTTCGGCGTCGCAGCGTGCTTCCGAAATCAGTTTCCGAAGGAGGTTCTGGGCACTCGGCACAAGCATCTGGGACTTGCAGGAGAATAGAGAGTTGTCGCGCGGTATCGGTGTACTAGGCATTTGTAGGCGGTTCGGGGATGGTTCCAAAAAAAAAGTCGGTTGTCTGGGGGTTGGGTTGTTGTCGAAATGATGAGGTGTTGACAAAAGGGAGAGGGAAGAAAGAAAGAGGAAGAGAGGGAGAAGTCAGGGAAGTCAGAAGGAGACGACGAGAATAGCACGTTGAAAGGTGCAGTGAAAAATAAGGCGGAGCCTTGGAAAATCCCCCAGAAAAATTAAAGTGGATCTACTTTAAGTGCCTGGCTGAAAAAAATAGTAGCACTCGATGGACGGAAGCAGCGAGTCAGATGGTGTGCAGTGAGCACATTCCGCGTGAAAAACGTAAAGAGCGTGAAGAGGAAGGCGCTAGCCTGTTAGCGACTGGCAATAACAAAAAGCGGCGCGACAAGAGCCCAGGACCCAGTAAAAAAAGAGCAAGTAGCGTAATAACCAGCAAAAAAAAAAAAAAAAAAAAAAAAAACTGCGAGGCAGGCGCGATGAGGGACAACGGGGAAGAGAAAAAAGTTTGGAGGGGTAAAGGAAGGAACCGACTAACAGCGACCAAGCGATATTTCCCTTTTGGTCGGTTAGAGCAAGTTCGTCATTTCGATTTTTTTGCCTCGTGCAAGCCGACTTCGCTTCTCGATTTTTCCTCTCTTTTTCTCCCAGCCATTCTTCAGTCTTCATCCCAACGACGACGAATTGACTGCCCACGAACCCCTCCAACCCTCCCCCATCCCTCTTACACCCTCCAGACACCCCCACAAATCGAGACACAATGAGCAGCCAACAGAGAATTGCCATTATCTCGGTCTACGACAAGACCGGGCTTTTGGACCTGGCCAAGGGCCTTGTCAACAACAATGTCCGCATCCTGGCCTCGGGCGGCACGTCCAAGATGATCCGCGAGTCGGGATTTCCTGTTGAGTGAGTTTGTCAGATAGCATTGCGATGGCTTCGTTATCGTACAATTTCTGGATTGAGGATAGCATCACGAAGCTTTAGAGAGCTTCTAGGATGCCTTCTGGAAGCCTTACTTAAGCAATTTACTAACACATCGTCTCCCAGGGACATCTCCTCCATCACCAAGGCCCCCGAGATGCTGGCTGGCCGCGTCAAGACGCTGCACCCCGCTGTCCACGCCGGCATTCTGGCGCGTGACCTGGCCTCCGACGAGAAGGACCTGGCTGAACAGAACATCGAAAAGGTCGACTATGTTATCTGCAACCTGTACCCCTTCAAGGACACCGTCTCCAAGATCAACGTGACCGTGCCCGAGGCCGTCGAGGAGATTGACATTGGCGGCGTTACCCTGATCCGCGCTGCGGCCAAGAACCACTCCCGTGTCACCATCCTCAGCGACCCTACCGACTACGCCGAGTTCATCAGCGAGCTCGAGGCCGGCGAGGTCAAGGAGACCAGCCGCAAGCTGTACGCCCTCAAGGCCTTCGAGCACACTGCCGACTACGACGCCGCCATCTCCGACTTCTTCCGCAAGCAGTACGCTGGCGACGGCTTCCAGCACCTGGCCCTGCGCTACGGTGCCAACCCCCACCAGAAGCCTGCCGCTGCCTACGTCAAGGAGGGCCGTCTGCCCTTCACTGTCCTGGCTGGCTCCCCCGGCTACATCAACCTGCTTGATGCTCTCAACGCCTGGCCCCTGGTCAAGGAGCTCAAGGAGGCTCTGGGCCTACCCGCTGCTGCCTCGTTCAAGCACGTTTCCCCCGCTGGCGCCGCTATCGGCACTCCCCTGAGCGCCGAGGAGCGCAAGGTCTACATGGTCGACGACATTGCCGGCATCGAGACCTCGGCTCTGGCTCAGGCCTACGCCCGTGCCCGTGGTGCTGACCGCATGAGCAGCTTCGGTGACATGATCGCCCTGAGCGATGTTGTCGATGTGGCCACCGCCTCCATCATTGGCAAGGAGGTTTCGGACGGTGTGATTGCTCCCGGCTACGAGCCCGAGGCTCTGGCCATTCTGCAGAAGAAGAAGGGCGGCCGCTACCTGGTGCTGCAGATCGACCCCGAGTACACTCCTCCCGGCCGCGAGACCCGCACTGTCTACGGTATCAACCTCGCCCAGCACCGCAACGACGTCGTCATCTCGCCCAAGTCGTTCAGCACCATCATCACCCCCAAGGACTCCGGCGCTCTGCCCGAGTCCGCCCTGCGCGATCTGACCATCGCCACCATTGCCCTCAAGTACACCCAGAGCAACTCGGTGTGCTACGCCGCCCGCGGCCAGGTTGTCGGTCTCGGTGCCGGCCAGCAGTCGCGCATCCACTGCACGCGCCTTGCCGGCGACAAGGCCGACAACTGGTGGCTGCGGTTCCACCCCCGTGTCCTGGGCATCAAGTGGAAGAAGGGCACCAAGCGCCCCGACAAGAGCAACGCCATTGACCTGCTGGTCAGCGGCCAGCTCCCCAAGTCGGGCTCGGAGCGCGAGGCCTTTGAGGCTGTCTTCGAGACTGTGCCCGCCGCTTTCACCGAGCAGGAGCGCGAGGAGTGGCTGGCCACTCTGACCGACGTTGCCGTTTCGAGCGACGCTTTCTTCCCCTTTATCGACAACGTCTACCGCGCTGCCCGCTCAGGAGTCAAGTACATTGCCGCGCCCGGCGGCAGCCAGAACGACCAGCCCGTGTTCGACACGGCCGAGAAGCTGGGCATCACCTTTGTCGAGCAGAACATCCGTCTGTTCCACCACTAAAAGGTTGCTGCAGTTTTGTTTTCATTTCATAGGTTGGCGCACATTTCGAATTTCGTAGGTTAAATCAAAATCACAATAAAGCAGTAAAATGTATAACGAATTATAAAAATGGGCTTAGGAGGAAATACTTCAACAGCTTCATCTGTACACCCAGAAAAATACATACAAAATTCAAATAAAAATGTTGGATTATATTACACACAAAGGATTGCTCAATTCTATTCATAGACACTTGCAGGTGCGGTCAGATTGACTTACACGGGCACAATAGAACTCCGGCAGCCCAACCCCAATTAAGCCATATTCATCTGCTTCCGGACATCCCAAAACTGCAGCCTTCAGCCGTCAAGCCCAGAATCCTAAGCTGACCGCCTATGTTCCCTTTTTTTTTCTTTTTCTTCGACGACAATCCTATGGAACAAATAAGTGAGTTTGTCACTCCAAACCATTATTCATCCGTAATTGTTTAACAACCCAGGTCTCGCCAAATCCGACGCATGAAACTGAGCAAGGTATCACAGTGTGAATCATTTAGCACAGGGCACAATATGCTCATAGCGGTGAAAAATGAAATAAGTAGCCGGAAATTATCATGCGTCACCCTTAGTTCAATGAAAGCAATTATTATCATGGGTATCGTATTTGGCTTTTATCTATCCATCTGACATCACTCTCCATATATTGCTCAGTAAATTGCAGACTGCCCTATGAGTAGAGGCTCGTGCCGTCATCGCGGCCCCAGAGCTTGACTGTCTTGTCGTGGCCACCACTGACAATCCACATGCCGTCGCGGCTGACATCTACGCTCGACACGGGGCCTGTGTGGCCGTTGAGCGTTTGGACCAGCGCCCAGTCGTCGGCCGAGTAAATCTGGATCTTTTGATCGAAGCCACTAGACACGAAGAACGTGCCCGAGACCTTGGGCTGCTGGATCTCAGTTTCCGGATCGATGCCGGGCGGTGTGCCCAGCAGACCGTCGTCCAGACCCTTGAACCACCGTACGTCGGACACAGTGCTCGTGTGTGCACCAATGCCGCCCGTACGCTGCACCTTACGGATATCCCAGCACTTGACCCAGCCGTCGGCCGAGGCCGTCAATAACCGGTGGCCATCGGCCGACCAGTCGAGGCCGTAGATAGGCTTGATGTGACCGTCTAGGGGACCATCCAAAATCATGGCCGTACGGCCAGACCGCAAGTCCCAGATGCGACCAATACTGTCGAGGCCAGCGCTTGCAATCAAGGATCCGTCTGTGTTGAAGCTGACTGCATACACGCCGCGCGAGTGGCCCTCTTGGCGCAGAATCTCGGCGCTGCTCTTTCCGCCAGTTGTCGTGGACGAAGTGCCCAGTTCGCCCGCCCGCTGCACATCCCACAGTCGCCATGTCGCATCCTCCGATGCCGACGCAAGGTACTGGCCCGATGGATGGAACTCGACACGGCACACGCGCTGGTCGTGGCCGGTAAGCGTCGCTACGGGCGTGTCCTGGTTCAGCGACCACAGGTTCACGAGTCCCTCGGCGCCGCCCGAGGCCAGGTTGACAGAATCGGCCGAAACACCCGACTCGGGCACCGTAGCGCCGGGATACCACGACAAACCACTAATCTTGCTCGTATGGCCTCTTAGGGATCTTGTATGTTCCAGATCGGGCACGCGGTACAGCCCCAGCGAGCCGCCAAAGTTGCCCGCTGCCACAAAGTTGCCGCTCGGCGACAGGCGCGTCATGCTAATGTTGCGGTCGCCAATCGGCTGGCTCGCCTGCAGCTCAAAGCCGCGCAGCTTGCTCTTGACCTGGTCGCGGAACTTGACGTGGGTCCTCAACGGAATCTTGGACTCGGCGCGCTGCAGGGCGAGCTGGCGGCGTGTGCGCGGCAGCGAATAGGCTGTGATGGCCAAGCGTGCCTGTAGCAGGTCGCGCCCGCCTGGCGTATAAAATTCCTGGGGCGCGTCCTCGTCGTCTTCGTCATCGTCGTCAAATTCACTCCCGAGGGCAGCATCGTCCATGTCCACGTCTTCGCCGGCCGCTGCATTCCGGTCGGCAATCTGGCCCGCCAGCAGGTCTCGCAGTCGTTCCTTCCGCTCTTGGTTCGTCTCGCCAAAGTAGATAATGGGCTCGCCCAGCTCAATCAGCTTCTCGCGCACTTTGGAATCCTCCTTGGGCACCGCCACGGTTGCTGCAATCTTTTTCCGTGCTAGTTGTGCAAGCAGTTCGGACGCTTTCTCGGCAGGCATGCCCGATGCCAATGTGGGCATATCGTAGTCTCGTTCCATGGCTGTAAAAAAGAAGTTAGTATGAAGACGCTGCAAAGTCGTCTTGGGGAAGGAGAGGAATACGTACGAATGTTGGCCAGGTCAATGCCGGCCGGCCGGCCCTCCTCCTCCGCATCCTCCACATACGCCATCCGCGACGGGTGAATCATCTTGCCCGCGTTGGTCGAGGACAGTCCTTGCGAGTATCGTGTATTGGGAGAGTAAAGACGCTCGTCGAGATCGAGGCACTGGGGCCAAACGGGGCCAAATCAAGTATAGGAGGTTTGCGAGAAGACTGTTCGAGGTTTAAATATCGTTATAAGCTTCTCGGGTAAGGATGTGCTGTATGTGTGCTGTTGTCGTGGTCTATGTCGTCGCCAATGTCTAGTATCGTCGTTTTTGTTGTCGTCAGTTCTGCCTGGTCAAGAGCTGTCACTTTTCTGCAGGGCGCTATTATTTTTATCGATAGCGCATTGGCTCTGGGCCAGCCTTTCGCACATCAGCCTTTTCGCGTCTAATTCAGTGGTGTCACGTGAAATACAGTGAACAAGACTGGTCTTTTAAAAGTACTGCGCTGTCGTGTCGTAGCTTCCCAGCCCGAGCTATCCCCACCCTAGAACAGAGGAAAGCACATGAAAGCCCAAAACACCGAAGAGGCAGGCACCTCCACACACACACAAACACACGCCACGCTCCCTCCCCCAGGCTCGCCAGGCTCCTTCCCCCGTCTTCCGGCATCCGCAACTACATCCACATCCCGCCATTCCCGTTTGCTTCTCCGCTCTCCACAACTTCTATCAACCTTGGATTGAATCGAACCTCGTTCCTCAACGAACGCAGAGACACGCATCTCAGACAGCATACAGCCCACCTCCGGCGGAGTAATACACGGCAGTCCCTCCCTTCCGACGCGTCAACTCAACCCACTTTGATATGATACAAGACTCTATCCCTCGGCGAAGCTAAATCGACGACCACGACGACTACTTGAGCTCTTTTCCGATTTTTGCAGCGACCCCTCTGCTCCCAGAAGCTCCCCTTCCGACCCCTCCGCCTTGCTACAGCCGTCTCAACCCGATGGATCGCGCATTATAGAGAAGCAGCTTGACCTGTCTTCTTCTCCTTGTTTGTCGTTTTGATCTCGGCCGATACGAATATCTGCGCCGACCAACTCCTTTGCGAGCCCAATTACCCTGCGGCTATCCCCTCAGATCCCTTCCAGCCTTTGCCATAGCTCTGGCTAGTTCCAATTGCCCAAAATGTCTCTCGACCTGGAAAAGCATCTCGTCTTTGTATGTCAAGCTCTCCTCTTAAACGGCTGCCTACAGCTCTAGATTGAATTTCTGGACTCGGCTAACAAGACATCTCCTCTTTCTCTCTAGTATGGCGCCTACCACCACAACAATGTCAACATCATTATCCACATGGTCTGCGTGCCGCTAATTCTCGTCACCGGCTTCTGGATGGTAAGCTTGTCATCTCTCGTCACTTGACTCTCAGCATCTCTGACCAAACCATAACAGGCCTCGAATTCTCCAACTCTCATCCCTCTGCCATCCTGGCTCACCATCCCGAACCTCCCGCTCAACCTCGGCACCCTCGCCGCCCTCACATGGGGCGCCCTCTACGTTCTGTTAGAACCCGTTGCCGGCACAGCTTTGGCTCTTTTGTGTTTGGGCGGCGCCGCAGCCGGCAACTACGCCCTCACCCACTTTGACGCCCACACTGTCACGACCTACGCGGCAGCAACACACATTGCCTCGTGGATCCTGCAGTTTATCGGCCACGGCAAGTTTGAGGGCCGCGCACCGGCGCTGCTGGACAATCTGTTCCAGGCCATCTTCTTGGCACCGCTCTTCGTGTGGCTGGAGCTGCTGTTTGCCTTTGGGTACCGGCAGGAGCTGCAGGGTCGCGTGGAGAAGGAGGTGCAAAAGGAGATTGCCAAGTTCAAAGCGAGTAAGGCCGTCGCAAAGAACGGCAAGGCTCAGTAGACGAAAAGACGACAGAG
This sequence comes from Sporothrix pallida, assembly GCA_021396235.1. Taxonomy (NCBI): domain Eukaryota; kingdom Fungi; phylum Ascomycota; class Sordariomycetes; order Ophiostomatales; family Ophiostomataceae; genus Sporothrix; species Sporothrix pallida. Next base: position 245,921 of record WNYG01000004.1, on the reverse strand, counting down.
ATCAAAGACGGCATATAGCCAACTTGTCCACCAATCTACCCACCACCACTCCACCAAATTACTACCCCTTGAGCATCAACACACTTGATGGAAGATGTCCCGGGAAGAGTCGAATATACGACTATAACTACGACGTCGACGCCTTTGACGACACATACTATTAGCATGCTATCAGGCAATGCGCACTCTGCACGTATGATTATACATAGTAGTGCCATCCTTAGAGACTGGTGCCATACGGTCTCGACTACATATTGCGTTTGACAAAGCAAGCGCCGTTACTTGAGGGGACGTTATAACGACGGGTCATTATACCTCTACGAGAAAGATATACCGTCAAGTCGAGGACAGTGAGCACATATTTTTCAGTGTTTCATTTTGCGTTATTCATTCACTGCATTTGCAAGCACTTTTTTGAACTTTGGGACGAGTTATTTTCCTGTTTTTTTTAATGATGAAAAGGGGCTGGCCTTTCCATGCGGTTTTATATTGTTGGCTGAAGCTACAAGAAGGAAAAAAAAGAAAAGAAAAGAAAAGAAAAAGAGGGAGTAGAGCCTCAGAGCACGATCCAGCGCGCCGAGATAGAGGAGACTACAACTTAAGACAATACAAATAAATCAAAACACTTTCACGATGCGCCTACGCCTACGGCTTGTACGCCTCATCACTCGTAATTTTACAGACTTACCTTTCTTACCTTTCTTGCTTCACTTACCTTACTTACCTCGACTCACCATGGGGAAGGAAGGAGATTTCTCTACTTCTTCTCCTTGGAAGAGGAACCCTCAATTCTCCGGGCATCCGCACAGGCAAACGAGTCGACGCTCTTGGGCGACTTGAGAGCCGCCACCATGCGCGTGGCCATGGAGGGCGGCTTCAACTGAGCCGGCTTGGCATTGGGCTTGGCCTGGCCGGGGTTGGGCGGGAGAGGCTTGAGCGGAGGAGTGGAGTTGAAGGAAGCTGGAGGGGGGCGTAGGGGAGTAAGGTGGGAAGAAGGAGGAGGCGGGCGAACGGCCGGGCGCGGCGAAGTAAAGGCGTTGCGGTCAAGCGTCTGGGAGGCCGTGACCACCTCGCGCGGACGAGAGATGGCCGGCCGGGGGCTCTTGCTCTTCTTCGGAGTTGAAGTGGAAGAAGAGGTGGAAGAGGAGGCGGCGGTAAAAGAAGTTGAAGTAGTGGAAGTGTCGCGGGCCGGCGGGCGCAGAGTGCTGGTAGGCGGCGACGACATCACGATACCGGAGCGAGCAGCAGCAGGCGTCATCTGGGTGCGGGTGCGCGAAGAAGTGATCGTGGTGGGAGGGTTGGTCATCGTCCGAAGCTGAGGCGGGCGGGAGTTGGAGATGACCGCCGGCGGTGGCCGAGCGAGCTTGGCCAGGCGGAGAGTAGAATCGGTAGAGAAGGTGGGAGAGGTAGAGCGCGGAGCAGCGCGAGAAGAAGAAGCGCCGGTAGGCCGCGAAAAGTTGTTGGCGTTGGACCGAGAAGTAGGAGGTGGGACGGCAGGCCGAGAGGAAGAAGGGCCGGCACGCCGAGAAGAAGAAGGGCCGGCGGGCCGGGGAGCAGAAGGCGCCATGCGCATCATCGGCTCGGGCTTGTAGGCCTGAGGAGGATAATAATGCGACGAGCGGATCAGCGGCCCCGACGGCGTATACGACGTGTGTGACATCGGCAGTCGAGGCGGAGGCACAAAGGTAAAGTCGACTGTGCCGCCGGTGGTGGAGTTGGGGCCGAGATTGGTGCGGCACATCCAGCACACCTCGGCGTGATACCGCTTCTCGGTCTTGGCCGACTCGCATCGGCGCTTCGGCTCGCTGGCGGTAAAGAGATAGACCATGGAAGACCAGCAGCCCGGAGTGCTGGTAGACTGGCGGGCCGTTGGGCAGAGGTGGATCTGGCCGGCATCGCGATGCCGGCAGGAGTAGACGTTGACAATGTTCTGACACATTGTGCAAGGCTAGAAGGGAGTTAGTAGGGGGAAGGGGGTATCTTACCTTGCGGTTGATCTTGTCGATAGTGCCGTTGGCTCTCGTCTTGGCTTGACAACGTCAAGACTTTTGCTTTTTGAGAAAACCACCAGGATTTTCTTTGGGCAAGAGTCTGGACTTGTTGACGAGAGATTTGTTGATGGCACGGTGCTGTCTGATGATCTTTCGGGTCCGAGATCTAAAGTGGAAGGGGAACCCTACTCTTATAGTAGTTTGTGGGCCATCTTCAGACTTGCTCTGTTCATATAGGGAAGTACGAACAGGATTTTTTGGCGTGTTCATTGTGTTTAATGTTCTGACTGTTCATGATAGTCGCTGGAGATCGAACAGTGTTCGTGGTTGATAGGTGTTCAGCCACGCTGTGGCTTGCTGCTTTCTTGTTTTAAGGTGAACAAAATTCGTGGTCACTGGTTTTCTTTTCTGTATTTCGTCCTGTTCGCATTTGGCCTCGATCTCGTTCTTTGTTGCGCGCGATCTCATTGGCCATACATATTCTGGTTGTTCATCCTTTGTTCTCTCAGCGAAATGCTAGCATTGAACAAAAAGGGGGTTAGGCCGTTGTAAACAAAGAAACTGTACCAATGAAAGGCCACCAAAATGACTTCAGCACAACGGCCATAAGATGTTCATTGTAACTGACCCTAATATCACAGAACCCGTGAATATGGTAGATTGTGCAGAATATGATATCTTGATCAATATTTGCACAATTTGCCATGTTCACGAGCATGTTCGATGGGACCTTGTGTCCGACGATGCCGTATAAATGTGCCTTGTCCGTCCGGCCTGAGAGAGAGCACATCATAGTTGCTCTTCAGCTCTCAATTTCTCTCCAAAGAAAGCATCGACAGTCCAACGGTCAGTTCTTTTTGGTTCTTCTCTCAACATTCTCAGAATCTTGTTTGCCGGCCAAACAGGAACTCACCTCTGTATTGTTGACTTTCTTCGGTAGGTTTCTTGCTGTCTTCTTCTTTTTCTTGTTAGCACGCACATCTCCCTGGTGGAAGCGTACTCGTCACTCTTGACGATCTGTGTTTTTGAGGAAGAAGAAGATACTCGCTGAGAGTACTACAATCACGAAAAGAAGGCTCCTCCTCGAAAGGTAAGAACACTCCATTTTGCTCTTTTGCTCCTTCCCTTTTTGTGCCACCATATCGGTTCATTGTCGCATTCCTACTTTGGAAGCCATGGATCCCTTTATCGCTTTCACTTCCCCTCACCCTCTTTGCTTGACTCCTGGCTTTCCTGTTCCTCCCACTGCTCGCCGAAATGCCGCCGGTGGGATCATGGACCTTGCCCGCCAGGCCCAAAACCGGAGAATCGCCAATCGCCCCGTCCGTGAGTTCGGCCCCCGGAAAGACTCCACTGGCAATGGCATGAATTTTGCCAACCGGGCCTATCGCCAGCAATACGGCGCCCGCACCAATGACAATTTCGAGTCGGAGTCGGAGTCTAAGTTTCAGTCTAAGGTTGAGACTGAGCCCGCGTCTATGCCCACGCCCACGCCCTATCCGTCTGACCTCTTCCAGGCCATCCACCGTGACTACTCCTACGACTGTCTTGTCGGCAACATCCCAAACTTTTCGGCGAGCGACGGAGCGGTGCCCTCGGTCCCGCTGCTGGACAATATGTTTACTTACAACACCACGTGGCACCCGTTGTATCCCTTCAACACCCTCCGGCGGACGGCCTATGAATTCCGGGAACAGATGCTGACGCCCCAGGAGAGAATGGTGGCGCTGCCGTGGGAGATCAAAAAGGCCAACAAATGCACGATCACGCACAGAGTCCTGCGCGACCTCTGGCTCGAGCGCTACAATGAGCAGTTTTCCGAGGAAGCGGCTCGCTGCAAGTCGGCCGTGGTCGAGGAGACAAAGAGTGGCGACGAGGACGAGAGCACTGTCCCCGAGAGACGGGTGCAGAGCCAGCCCGTTGCCGAGTGGGAGGTGATTCGGGCGCGGATGAAGCAGGCGGCCGACAACATGCGGCGCCTGGCCGAAGGTAAGCCGGACCCGGTTATGGATCGATTGGCTAACGGACCAGAGGAGCAGACGCAGGAACAACCGAAGCCAGAGCCGCTCGCGCAGCCGCTCAAAATCGTTGGCCGCACCCCGCCCCCGCGGGCTCATTGGACTACAGCTCTCGGTTTTGCCGAGAGCGGCCTGGAGCAGTACCATGACTGCGGCTGCGGCCCACTGGCGGTCAAGTGCGCCCGGTGCAATACGGCCGCGGTGTGTGATGCCATGGAAGATGTCTTTTAGACATTCAATGTATGCACGGTGATGGCTGGTCCACATTCGTTATTATTTCCTTTTCCCTATTCAAGGTTAACAAGGTTTTTGATTGTCACAGGGGTAAGTTTTGTTAAATCAAGTTTTTACAGAGCAAAAAGGTAGATCGAAGCAGGGTCTGATACAAGTGTATGGGGCCACGATCTGCATCGAACCAAAGTCTCTGAGTCGCTCTTTTTATTCTTTTCCTTTGTGATTTTAGATGTCTTACGTTTAATGAATACATAAACTCCCAATCTACAACCCGTCCAAGTTTTAAACCAGTGCCAATAAAGTGAACAAACAACATTCAAATGTCACATATCCAGTAGAGTCAAAATGTTTAGTGGCTAAAAGAAGAAAAGTGTAAATTGCTAAGGCAAGAAAAAGTAGTAAATGCAGCAAAATATTAAAGAATTAATGGAAGTCCCCAATAATGTTTCTCCATGTCCCATCCCGGTATTCTCCAGGGACACACAACACTCCAAGGTATCTTTCCAATAAGCCACTGCCCAGCCACCACCCCCTGCAGTTCTCTTTTTCCAGTCAGTTCCGAGGCGTGACCCGGCGACTGTATCTTGTCGTGTTCTTTTTTTAGTCAAGATCCCTCAAGGAAGGTAGGCATTTACAGGCCACCAAGGAGGGTGCCGAGAACGCTGACGGCAGCGGCGACAAGGCCAGCAAGGGTGCCGGTCAGCTCGCCAACGGGGTCGCCAGCAACACCACCAACAGCACCGGTAGCACCGCCAACAGCAGAGCCGACAGCGCCAGCAGCGCCACCAGTCAGGCTGGACAGGTCACCCAGGGAGCCGGTGGAGATGGTGATGGTCAGGTTGCCGAGCAGGTCACCAACAGCCACGAGCAGACCACCGAGCAGGCCGGTCAGGGCAGAGGCGTCAGTCAGGCCACCGAGAGCAGAGGTAACAGCGTCAGTGCCAGTGGCAGCGGGGGCAACACCACCAGCAGCGCCACCAGCGGCACCAACAGCACCGGTAGCGGCACCAACAGCAGAGCCGACAGCGCCAGTAGCGGCACCAGTCAGGGTGTTCAGCAGACCAGTAGCAGTACCCAGGACACCGCCGACAACACCGGTAACAAGACCCAGAACACCGCCGGCAAGGCCCTCGGCGGTGCCGACAACACCCTCAGCGGTCGCGGCGACGCTGCCGAGGCCGAGCTCGTTGAGCAGGTCTGTGACGCCCGAGAGCGAGATGTTGAGGCTGATCAGGTCCGAGGTCAGGTTGGCGACCAGGGTGGCATCGCCCAGAGAGCTGGCGACCTGGACCTTGGCAGTCAGGGACTCAGCCGTGTTAATGATCGAGGAAACCTCGCCAGACAGCTGGCTGACGGCGTTGGTCAGGTCGACACGCTTGGTGACGGGAGCCACGGCGTTGACAGCAGCGGGCTGGGGAGCAGCGAAGACGCCAGAGGCGAAAGCGGCAATGCCGGCAATAGCAGAGAACTTCATTGTGAATGTGGGTGTGGTTTTTGTTTTTGTGAAAAAGGGTATTAAAGAAAGGAAGATGTAGAGAATGGAAAGTGAAGCGAGTGTGGGTAAGTTCTTGTGTGAAGAAGCTTTGTGTGAAAGAGTGAATTGTTTGATGATGAGAGAAGGGGGGAAAAGAACAACTCAAACCAGTCGAGGGAGCCATTGTTATATACTTGGGAGAGAGGGTGTTTGGACGAGACTGACCACAACCTGGATCAGAGCGAGACGTGTTACGGGAGACGGGCCATGAGCGACAATCATCAACCAGACCGACAATCCCATATCACACCAGATCCCACATTATTCCCACAATGTCCCATCCGGCGTAGCAACCAGCGTGCAAAGAATGAGAAAGCAACAAGGCCCCCCCTCCACCCCACCCCTTTTCTTTAGAACATCCTAAATTTCTTAAAGTGCATCTGTGTCCGACGTGTGGGAACGTGGGTCAGCGGCCTCTGTCAGAGTCAAGATGATGGGCATCATTTTCGACTCTTTCGGTCGTCTTGGTCCTTCTGGTCAGCTTGGACAGGAACCCTTTCCCTCCTCCTGGCCAACGTTGCCCCGTTTCGAATGGCTTCGGCATGCAGCCAATTTCAGTCAAACACATACACAGTAGGGGGGTAGGGGGAAAACCAAGGACAGACGAAAGAACGGCCACTCAACCGCCTCTCAAAGTGTCAGAGTGGGCACACAGAGACGGAACTTTCCTGCCCTTCATGCCAGGCCGCAGTTTATGCATGAAGGTTAGCTGATGGTAGGCTGTAAAGGGGGCACATCCTGGAGTGTGGACATCACCATATCCCTCAGCAAGGTACATGGGAAATGCCACGGCCCCAGCCAGAAAAGAAAGTACCAGGGAGAGAGTGTGGATTTAAAGGTGCTGCACATCAGATATCTCCAGTATCCAGTCCCGTATCCCCAGCATCAACAGGAGCTGCACTACAGCATGCCTGCTTCCGTCTGTCGTTGCCGGCTTGCTGCAGCTGAATATCAGGCGTTGCGTAGAAACATCTCCATGGCACTAGCCTGAGAGACAAAGAAAAGATGTGCATCAGACGATGCTCGCTCTAATAAACTCTAATATCAAAATGCTCTGTGGACCGTCAGAGCAGAGTCTCGTCAAGGTCAGAGCGGATATGAGTGAGTGAGTGATTAATTCAGATGAACGGGGGAAACCAGCAGTGCATGCCACGCCGGCACCTGTTTTCTTTTTCGTTCTGTCTCATTTTTCCTCTTTCGGCCTTGTCATCCACAGGGGAACGTCATCGTGAGAAACGGATCGGCAGTCGATGGTGGAATGGGCCAAGCACAGATGAAGAATTCAAACAAGCCCGCCGGGGACGACGGCCAAGGATCTCCCACTTTGATATCTTTGATATGTGTCAGTGCCAGGGCAGTCCTTTGCTGAGCACTCTTTGTCTTGTCGGAGGTATTGCGACGGACGAGATCGCACCCCTTGGGAGGCAAAATAAGGAAAGAAGAACAGGAAAAAGGAGGGAAAGGACCAGGGTTGGTATCAGAGGGGCGGTGGTGCCAAAGACCAAGAGATAGAGCGGCACTGCAGACTGGGGCAGACTGGGACAGGCAAGGCTCAGGAATCCAAACAACGAGAGCGCGTTTACTGTGTAGGCGAGCAAACAAGGAGTGAAAAGGTAATTAACTCCGCAATAAGAGGCCTTTGTAAGGGGCTCGTCCGGTGTGGTGATCGTTGCTGCTTCGAGGCTGGTCGTGTTTTGTTGTGCTGCGTGGTTGTGCTGGTGTCTGTATGTCGTACTCAGTATTGATTGTTGTGCATGTATGCTTGTTTTTGTCGTTGTTTTGTGCCCCTTTTTCTTTTCTTTTTTCAACCGTTTTTTCCACTCGGATTTTGCTATCAAAGCTTGTCTGCGTTCAACGACTGTAGTCATTGGTGCATGATAAGTTTGCATATCGCCAAGACGCTGGCAGTTGTGCGCTTCAAGCTCGCTTCTGCCCTGTTTTAATGTTAGCATTTTTCGTTCATTTTCCTTTCCTTTTTTCTGTTTGTTTCCTTTCTTTTTCCCTCTCGTCTTTTGTCGCTTCTGACCTCATCTTTCATTTCTCCTGCCGTTCTCCTGTCTTCTTCTCCTTTCTTTGCTTTTTTCTTGCCTCCCTTATCCCGCCCTTGGTTGAGGATCCGCGTCGGTAGTGTCGATCACTGCCCACAAATTCCATCAAGCAGCACGAAATCCTCCGGTAGTCACCTCCTCTCAGATCCCAGATATGCGGAGCCTCGTCAACAGGCACCACTTGGCCCAAAGCAGATACCTGGACCTGCACGTTTTGGGCGGATAAGCTTCTTTGATGTTAGACAAACCTCATATTGGCAGGCACCGGTCTATGGCCGTTGCTGGCGGTTGTTGGCAGTCGACAAGACACCTTGACACACTTGACACCCTCACGCCTTTTTTCTTCCATCTTACCATCAGAATGCGGGCTGAATAAGGATCGTCGTTGAGTGTATTTCACCATGTCTCACCCCGCTTACAAGAGGTGGTAAGGTCAGAGGCCTGCAGGATTGCAGGGCCTGGTTGCCCCAAAGGGCCTGTAAAAGATGCAGGTACAGCGAAAAAGGACGAATGGCAGCGAGGCGGGCCGATCGCGGTTGCAACATCGCCGCCGCGATGGCGACCTGACGTCTGAGCGCACGCATGGGAAATGCTGGGCAGTGCGTTCATCGCCTTCCATGTCGTTTGGGGTTTCCTTGTTTCCTGCGTGCAACATGGAAACTCATCATTTCGGACGACGACATGCTAAACCCGTCGATGAACAGGACGTGAGAATGAGGCCGAAGGATGTGAGAATTTGGGGGCATCATCCTCATTATTCCCATAATTGCGCCGTACCTTGCAGAATGAATAGGGGCCCGTCGGGGTTTGTCACGCTCTGCAGTTTCAATTCCTCTTTCGCCATTTTGGTGCCTGTTTGTGCGTTGGTGCGTTTGTCCGTGAGCAATTTGGTGAGCATCTTGTTGGATTTTGGCGGGATTTGGGGTTGCATCGAGAAAAGTTTGGTCATGGGGAATAGATCTCGGGGGAAAGAAAGCACATTGGCACTCCTGCACTCTAACGCATCTAGTTTGTTAGTGGCAGGTGGTCGACGGCTCCTTCCCTTGTTCCTGCTTTTCTCTCCGTAGTTCCTTCCCTCTTTCGTTACTTTTTCCTCACTCTTTCCATTTTCGTTTCTTTTTTCTTGCGCTGTACCTTGCAGTAGCGGCAGGTGCGAAACGCCCTTGTCGCTCGTCTCTTTCCTTCTTGTTCCCCCTTTGGGTCCTTCCCAATATCAACTTTTGCCTCTGATATGCCCAGTTCCCTGCATTTGCTGCACGCCAGTCCGAACGCTATTGCCCAGTATGAGGTCTCTTCACTGCAGAGTATGTTCTTTCTCTCTGTATGTCTCGGTTTTGACGTCTAACTTCCTCCCTTCGTGTGTCTCACCAATTTTGCAAGATTGTTTACGGTACGTTTTCCCTTCATTCCCAGCAGTCTTGTTTCCCTCTCTGAGCACTCTCATTGCTTCACTTTTGTCATCTGTTGCTCCAAGACTAGCTTGCCACATGCCGTTGTGGCATTTGAAGCCGATCCGATAGGCCCGAATACCACAGAATCGAGGAAAGCAAGGGAACAGACTGCCGAGAGTGCTCAGATATACGTCGTACGACACACGATGCTTGGGGGAGTGACCAGAATTGCGTGCCAGCAGTGATTTACAAAGTCGCCTTGAACAAGCGCCAAAAAGGATTCAAGCACGTACATCGTGCTGCTAGGCGCAGTTGAGAGAGAGGGGTTTTCAACCAGACCGCAGTCCGAGCACTTCAAAGCACCTCAGAGCGCGGCGGAATGGCGCTGTACTCACTGGGAGGGATCTTCATGCCCAAGAGGCCATGGCGATGTGTGATGAATAAGATGAAGACTGGCAAAGACGCAAATCGAAAAACAAACAATGCGCGCGCGCAGTGGAATAGGGGCAAACAAATAAACGGGCAAAAAATGAAGTTGGGAGAGGCAGTGAAAGGAGAGGCGATGAAAGACGGAAAAGGAAAGGGCCAATGGAAATCCGCCGACGGGAGCTAACGGGAAAATCAACGCAACAGGCGCGCACAATATTGCTCGATGTTGATGGGTCTCGTTTCTCACCTTGATCATTGATGTGCTTTGACTGTGGCCTTGACCTTGACAACAGGATCCTACATTGCTAGTCAGGTGAAAAGAATCCGCCAAGAGGGTCCTGAGAAGGCGAAAGAGCGAAAAATGAAAATCTCGGTAGTTCGGCTTTGACAAATATCTCGATGTATCGAGAGGAAAAGGGGGTAGAGATGAGAGAGGTGCTGGGTGAGTCTCTCTGCCCCATGCCCAAACATGTATCGATGGACATGGCCTATTCGCCGACTTGGTTCGAGACTGTCACCATCGTGGTGTCAACAGCAGTGTCCAGCTCTTTGTTCTTTGTCTTGTTTCTGTTCACAGGGAGCAGAGAGGTCCAGATGTCTCGATCTTCAAAGCCGGTCTGGACAGAGTTTTCTCGTCGTGAAACGTTTTCCTCGCCGGTGTGTTGATATTCATCGTCGATTGCTTGGCCGTCTTTGTCGTCGAAGATAAAGGTGAGTGGTTGCTGAGCGTGTCCCAGAGTTGATCAAGGGGGATTTGAACCCATTTGCGTCGGTTTTGTTGACACAACTCTTTCAGGCCGCTCAATCTTCTCCCGGTATCGCAACACGAACATCGTCGATGAATGTTCCGCCTCCGTCTCGACACTTCCTTCCCCCGACACTTTCGAACTCCATCTGACTAGTATCGTTTGGCAAGCCGGATTCGACCCTGGGTTGACGTTGTTGTCTCGTTGGATGGGCTAGGACTATTGCCTAGGGTAATGTAGTGCTCGATGTTGTCGTATTGTACAATATGGCGATGCTCTTGGGTCGTATCATGGCCGTCGGTGCTGCAGAGCTGAGGTTGTCGTTATCGATGCCGTACATGAGGCTATGGTGACCAGAGACGAAAGCCCAATTGTCACGCCTCAAATTGTATCATCAACTGGGGAAACCTGGAGAAATCTGGGGAAGTTGCATCCAGCTTATATATGTTGCTTCTCGGGTATCATCTTCGGGAACGATCAGTAAATTTTCATAAAGCTGTAGAGTTTTGTGTAGATATCACAGCAATGTCTTAACAAAGTATCCGAAGTATGTCCTGACATTGCAGAGATGATGTTGGTAGCCGTAAAAGAACATCAACAATGCTATTGTCCGAGGCCATGACTGAATTTGGTAGCCTCGGGTCCGGCAGTGTCCTTTTCGTGGTGCAAGACATGCATACCACATCTCGAGCATCTCATTTGGCATTTCTTTTTCCTCCTCGGCGCCAAGGGCTCTGTGTAGACTTTCTAAACAAAGCGTACTGTTCTCAGAAGAATGCGATACGATAACGAAGCATAGAATGCAGCGACAGTGAACAGACAGTCCTTTATTCTGGTAAACGAGGTAAAGACGCAGATTCTGTAAATAATGCCCTTGTCGTGTAAAATTAATAGGCATACAGACACTGAGTCTGTATCGATGCCATCATGTAATCAACACAACAAAAAATGAAATCAAAGTTTCGATAAAATATGCCAATTGATTGAGCTGTGTATTTATTTGTTTTGTTTCATGAACATATATGTATGGGTCTTTACAATGATTTCTAGATATTTATAAAACACAAAAGTAATGGGATTAATTTTTGTTGATTTTTTTTTTTAATTTTACCAAATTATTTATTGTATTATTACTGCCTCAAATAATATACAATAAAAATAAAATAAAAACGAGACAAATATTGTTCATATAGTTTATTGATAACCAACATTATATTTACCAGATAAATCAAGCCCGCGTGCCGGTAGAAGATGTCGGCGTCAATATTGATATTGTTGTGATGCCCAAGCAGCTCATCAAAGTTCACAATGCAAGATTTACAATTACTCTGTTGAACTAGGAAACGCATGTGCAGTATTTATTAAGTGAATCGTTCATGGCTACAAATGACAAGGGCCACCTATCACACGCACAAAGTGCTCATCTCGCGATCTTTCTTCCTGCATACGTCCCACCACACGAGACTTTGAGTATTCCTAGGTGACAGTGAACTTGTCTAGCTGCATCCTCGCCAGTAAAGATCAGTTTGATATAATATGTGCCTCATATATCAGATCTCGGAATATTGCATCGGGGCAATCGACACCGGCTGAAAGTTGAAACAGCCCCTACCCACGCCCTTCATACATTGGCCTTCTCCTGGCCTTCGAGAAGAGGAGTGTTCATCGTTTGGCCATCCCTTGTCCCACAAACGGTCGTCGTTTGGTTCATACACAAAAAAGGGGTTGTTTGGATCGACAGGAGGTGCAACACATCGTTGCGGGTATCTATTTCATCTCTTCGTCTCTTTGTCTCCTTCCCGCCCTGAGCATTGACGAGATCTCAATCGTCAAGCTCGCGCCCAAAATCAATCAACCGTAGCTTTGTGGCATCTCGTGGATGAAAGTGGGCCACTTTGGACCGTACCAGGAACCGTGCTGTTGCCGATTCTCGGGAGATGGTTATGTAGGCCGCCGAGCTATCACCGCCTGCGCTGGCGAGCGCGTTTAGCAGCTCCTCGGTAAGCTCTTGCATCTCGGCGGCAGCAGCTGTGCTCTCGTCCCAGTTGTTCCGGTCCTCTTCGCCCTCGTCGTCGTTATCCTCTCCATCGGCGCCAGCTCTCGGGCCCCAGATCTCGTCGATGCGCCGCTGCCGCCGGTCCTTGCCGTTCTTACCGGCCTTGTCACCAGTCGGCGCCTTGCGCAGTTTTCCTTGGGAGCTGAACCCGGCGGCGAGGTCGTCTGACTGGACGTCCACCATGCCGCCGACGACAGGTCCGCCCAGCTCCTCAGCCGCGAGCATGGGCCCCAGCCGGTCCTGGATAAACTGCTTGAGAGCCTTGAGGAGCGTCGCCGTGTCGCTATCATACTCGCTCTTCTTGGTACGTAGCTTGTCCAGCGCTTCCTGACGCTTCTCTTCAGCTGTCATGGTGCTCCGCGTCTCGAGGCCGCTGCGTAGAGACACGATGCGCTCTTCAAGAGCCTTTTGTAATGCGCGCTGGTCGTCAAGACGTGCTTTATCCATGGCCAGCTGTTTCCGTGCATGATCGAGAGCAGGGGACGATGTTGCGCCCTCACCACCCAGGTACGTCTGCGACTCGGTTATGACGCCATGCGTTTTGCGCAATGCTAGCAATGCGGGCAGCACCGAGTCTGCAAACGGCAAGAATGGGTCTGACCGTGCGGCCGCCTCGTATGCTGTCGTCATGATTGAGAGCGATGCAGCAGCCGATGTGACTGGCGGAGCTCCTGCCACGCTCCTCCGGAGCTATAAACACACGTGTGAGCTTGACGATGCCCAATATCAAAGGGTAGACTAACGACTGGTGGCACAAAATTCAAAAGTCGGGGAAATCAAACATACCTCGGCCAGGACACCCTCCTCCTCCTGAACAGCTCTCTGGAGCTCTCGAATGGACCGGTCAACGTAGGATGCATGCAAATCATCTTGCGTGATGGGTCGTGGTTGGTCCGCCATCTTGATGTGAGGAACCCTGTTCGCTTGTTCACCCCACGCACGAAAAAAAGAACAATATGATACGGTTCGAGAAGGAAATCACGAGACCGAAGCCCTGTGGTCAACAACTCCTGACCCCGAATTCAACAAAGCCCCCCTGGCGATCTGCAGGAGATGTCAGAGACGGGTAGAACACGGGGTTGGGGGAAGGAGGAACTGATAGAAACCCACGTTGTACAAGCCAATGGCAACAATTCAGAGGTTGGAAGAATGAGGAACGACGAGATAAAAAACAATTAAACTCGGGAGGCCACTGCTCGAAGAGAGGTAGTACGGCTGTCGTGGAGCTGTACCGCCTCCGGAAGGTTGTTACACGGGCAATGGTGCGACGGCAGGTCTCGATGTCCTGCCTGAGTCTAATTGTGTGTGTTTTTGTGCGTCTTCGCTACGAGGGAAGACTTGTTGATACAATTGATGCACTATCCAGCTCTATTTTCCCCTTCATATGTCGTGCCTGCCGGTGATGCTGGTAGCCCTGGATCGCTCTTGCCCTGGCTAGACCTGTGCAGTCGCGCCTTCTTTGTGAAGCGACGTTGAAACGCGTCGCGGAGAGCTACAGACAGGGCGGTACTTTATTGGCTGTTAGGGACCGACTGCTAAATAGGTGGGAAGCACTAATGTGAAAAGCCTCAGGGTAAAGTACACTGTGTTAATGGAAATAAGGACATTGACGAGCACCTTATCCGCACTGTTTCCACAAAGTGGGCCTAACTTTCTCCGCGCAGCACACTTGATTGGCTACAGAGTGCTGATCTAGGGCCTGGAAACCAGCTCCTCATAGGTGAACAGGCACAGGTTTCACACCAAAAAGCCACTCGACGCCTGGTTTTTTCGCTGTACGTGCGCCTGTGCGTGGGTGCTGTGCGCTGTCCGGTGCCCACTCTGGGCCACTGTTCCAGGCACTTTCCAAGTCCGCGCGCGCCTATGAAGCCTTCGAAGGTACGCACCCCCGCTCCTTCTCTCTCCCTTTCGCCTTTTTGCCTCTTTCCTCCCGTGTCTAAAACTCATCTCGAGACAACCGCCCACAGCTTCTTTCCACCACCCATCCCTTGCATTTGTGTCCTCGGTGCCTCCTTCCCCCCAGTGGCCATTTTGATCAGCAACTTGCCCTTGTTTTACGTTCTTTCCATTTCCCTTCCACCCCCTTGTTTGGCCCTTTTGCACGCCTGACCTCGCTTCGTCCACCTGTGTTTTTCCCTAACCTCGAACATTCACCGCATCGTTTTGTTTCTCTTCCCAACTCCTTCTTTTCCATCTCGTTTTATCACTTCTCCTCCTCTCTTCATCCCGCCATCGATCTCCGGTCGCAGAAGTAGGTTCTTTTGTCGGTCGCCTTATCCCGCACGCGCACAGCAAAAGCCAGCATCCTCGTTCCCGAGCCCAACAAACAGCCCGTGATCCTCTTTTTTTTGTCATCATCGACACGAGGTTTCTTGGGTCTTTTCGTATTCTCAGGATACTTTGAGCTTTCGCATAGTCAAGTGTCGAAACGGAAACGCGCAGGTGGTTTGTTTGCCCCAGCCCGTTTGCTGCGCTCTCTCTTCTCTTTTCGTCCCATAACCCCCATCAGGTTTGAGAAAACGAGATCCCTCCACTGCTCCATCCCGCTGCTCGTTTCTTCCTCTTCTATTCTCCTTCCTTTCCAAGAAGACCTCTCGATTTCCGTCACCGCACGAGCCCATCGCCTCGCTCTCCAACCATCTCCATCCTCCGAGCTCTTTCATCTCTCTCTCTCTCTCTCTCTCCTTCTCTCTATCATCTGCTCGCAGCACCTCTCCCATCCCAAAAGAGAGCTCTGTCCTTCTGTCCTTCCGGTCACTTCATTGCAGAAGAGCCCACTTTCATCTCGACATCCGCCCAACGTCCCAACGTCCATCCATCGCCCGCTCCCAACCAGCAACAGATATCCAAAGCACATCTTCCTTGCCTCTCGCGAACCCGACTACTGCTTCACGCTTCACGCTCCTCGCTCCACCTTCGTCTTCTTTTCTACCTTCGCCCGGCCTGCACAGCTTTCCTGCACAGCTTCCTGCACACCCTCTACTGTCCCACCCGGCCCCGATCCGCCACTACACCTGCACAAGTTTTCCTTGTTGAAAACCTTTCGAGGTGTAGATAGGCACGAATAAAAAAAAGAAAAGTTTGACTGTTTAACTGCTTTCTCTTGTCTTCAAGAGAAGCTTTGCTACGTGATTGTGCAAGTACAACGACTACGACGACTACATCGATTTCCATATTTGATACCCGACAAATTCCAATACCTCCAAAATGTCTACCTCGCCGCCCCCGACATCCACTAAGCGCCCTCTCGAGGAGGTCTCTTCACCGTCCCGCACCGGTGACCAGCCCGAGGCCAAGCGCCCTGCTTTGGACAAGGTTGTCCGCAACGAGGGCGAAATTAAGGAGAGTAACGGCCTCCCATCGATTCCTCCGGTCCCCATTTCGTCCCACGAGTCCAACGGCAATGGCAAGGCCAATGGCGACGCCAAGAAGGAGAATGGCAAGGACGACGACTCGGCCAGCTCTCCCGATGGCGCCGAAGCCAAGTCCGGCTCGAGCACCGCTAACAACTCTGCACCGGCCCAAGGCGGCTCGGCCAACGCCCACGATGAGACTGCCTGGATCCATATTCGCGCCGTGATCTCCAGCCCTGAGGCTGCGACGATTATTGGCAAGGGTGGTGAGAACGTGTCCAAGATTCGCCAAATGTCGAATGCCAAGTGCACGGTCAGCGACTACCAGAAGGGTGCTGTTGAGCGTATCCTCACCGTGAGCGGCGTTGTTGACGCTGTTGCCAAGGTTTGTTCTGCTCTCTCCATGATTGTTCCGACATCATATTCACAAAGACTAACATTTCCCTCCCTTCTAGGCCTTTGGTCTTATTATTCGTACACTGAACAACGAGCCTCTTGGCGAGCCGTCCAACGCCCACTCAAAGACCTACCCTCTGCGTCTTCTGATCCCGCACATTCTTATTGGTTCCATCATTGGCAAGGGTGGATCCCGTATCAAGGAGATCCAGGAAGCCTCTGGTGCACGGCTGAACGCATCTGATTCTTGCCTGCCGCTCTCGTCGGAGCGCTCTCTTGTCGTTATGGGCGTTGCGGACGCCGTCCACATTGCGACTTACTATGTGGGTAGCACCCTCCTTGAGCAGCTTAACGAACGCTTTGGCGGCCCCGCCGCTTCGGCCTATGCTGCCCGTGGTGGCGGACCTGTTGGTCTTGTCCCTGGTGGCATGCAGGTTGTCCCTTACCTGCCGCAGCCTGCTACTGGCAACTACGGCCGTCCCGACAACTATGCCAACAACAACGCCAACGGCCGCCGGCAAGACAACCGGGCCCCGCACATGCCTCCTCAGCCTTATGGCGCACCGTACGGTGCTCCCACAGCCCATGGCGGCCCCGGCCCTGCTGTGCCCATGTACGGTGCCCAGGGTGGCGCTGGTGGCTACGGTGCTCATGTCCCGCCTCACCACGGCGCACCGCATCACGGTGGTCCCCAGGCACACGGTCCTCATGGTGGTCAGCCCATGCACGCCGGTGGCCCTGGCGGTCCTGCAGGCGGTATGCCCAGCGCTGCCTTGACGCAGCAGATTTTCATTCCTAACGACATGGTCGGTGCGATCATTGGCAAGGGCGGCCAGAAGATCAACGAAATCCGCCAGATCTCGGGCAGCATGATCAAGATCAATGAGCCGCAGGACAACAGCAACGAGCGCCTTGTGACCATTTCAGGCTCAGAGGAGTGCAACCGCATGGCTCTTTACATGCTTTACTCTCGCCTCGGTACGTTTGACAACCTTTACTCCTTGAAATAGTATAGTGTATTTGTCTTTTCACATTCTAACCATGCAAACTTTAACAGAGAGCGAGAAGCACCGCGCATAGAAGAGCTCATGCTCCGATTGATGCCGCCCTACAATTTCTTTTGCTCTTTCGCACTTTGCTTCCTGTCCCTTAACAACAGGATAGTTTGCTTTTTTATATTTTCTTTTTTCTTTTTTCTTTTTATCTTGCTCCTCTACTTTCCGGTGGCGTTATGGCCTGGAAGAATGACCCGTTTTTCGTATTCCTTTTTTACTTGCTTATGTTGCTTTCCTTTTTATCTCCTTTCCAATATCTCTTTTACACTCGGATCCTGCCCCCTTCCTCTCATGATTCCTCCTTCAAGTAGCACTGGTGAATATTTCATGTGATTTGTGGTGGTGACTGATGACGGGACCCCTTCTCTTTCTTACTCACTCGTCCCATTTTTGCCTTTGCCTTATTCTGCGTTTATGTTTATTGCGTTTACGTCTGCTTTTCGCTTCTGCCTTTTTTGCCTTTATCCTCTTTTTTTGGTATTACGGGTATGAAACATAAAGCACACAAGGTACTGGGGGAACACACGAAAAAAAAGTTATGGGGGAGTTTTTGTTTTGCCAATCCAAGTCTTTCATTCATAAGCACTTTTAACACTTTTATCACTTGCACACGGCTGTCCTTGCATATTCGCCCACTTGCCTAACCTGCCTACGCTTGACCTCGCATCTTCCTAACCCAACTTCACAGCGATCTGTATATCCACTCGTGTAATGCGAGGTGTAAACACTCTTTGCTACCCATCCTCTGAACCCCTCTATAGTCGTATCCTTCTCACCACGCTCGATTCTTCCACCATCTCATTATAGATAGGGTTTGATAACTTTAGGAGTTCGCCATGTCGGTTTTATGAACTCTGCTGGTCCAGGGGCAGTTTACGACTTTCTCTTTTAACGCCTTTACGCTCTCACGTCCTTATACCTCGAGCTTTCGTATACAATTGCTTTCTCGTTCTCGTGGCTAGGCGTCCTTTTTGCATTTCATTTGCCATTATATATATACCATGCGAGGCGTTAGGTAAAACAACACATGGGTGTTATCGTTTCTTTTCTGGTTAGCTATCGTGGCCTCACGAACTTGTACGATATGCTTCACGTTTTCATTAAGAGTTTTTGTTTATCTTTTTCTTGGAGCTGAGTTTTTTTAATTTTCAGCAAATGCAAACGAATTGAATAAAATATGAAGATGTGAACCCGATTTAAAACTAATCATAACCATGCGTCTGTTCGTACAAGAAATAGTCGTCCTTTCGTTCTTCCGGCGTCATCTCCCCCCTACTTCTGCCCCGTTCCGTGGACATAGTTGCTCCACCACTTGCCAATCATGCCCTGCGTGGGCTTCTGGTCGTGCATGCTGGCGCGGCGGGCCATTTGTTCGGGGTTGTCGGAGCGCTTCTGCTGCTCGAGGGATGAGAAGAGGCCGGAGGATTTCTGGAATGTTAGGGTGTGGACTTTTAATGCATCGAGGTCGGGCTGACTTACACGGCGCTGGCCAAAGGATCCACTGGAGCCGGACGAGGCCATCGAGTCTGAGCGCTCCTGGCGAGCAGCATTGTTTCCGGGAGAGTCCATGGTGATTGGGTAGGTAAGTTTGTTGATGATATTGAGTTTGGAGATAATATAGAGTAGAATTATGGAAGAGATGTAGTTGTGATGTAATGTTGGAAAAGAGAAGAGAGCAAGGGAGGGATACAAAAACGAGGGGTCGTCTCTTCTATTTGTAGCAACGATGACAAAATAGGGCTGTCCAATCTACTCTACAGCATTTATTTCTTTTAAAACAACAGGCCCATCAACGGATTGGCTCGACTTGGCCTTGGACAGCAGAAGGCGAATAAAGAGGAGAAGCTGGGAGGGAGTCTGGGACGTCGCTGACTATCCATCAGACAAGATGAGAACCAGAGAACCTAGCTTCTGGGCCCTACCTGTCGAAGGCGAACAATTGTCAGGGGAGGCTAACTTTCTAGGGTGCCCGATGGTGCATTCTATTTGTAACCGTCATGTCTTATCGGCCGTTGCCTTTTCTTTTACCAGTTAGGAATTGCTCGCGAGTATCAGAGTACACCTTTTGTTTGTTTCTCCCCTCTCTTGTGGTAGTGCTGATCGACAGGCCATATGACCTCACCAACCAATTAGGGCCATTGGGGAAGGAAAGCAAAAGAAGCAGAATTGGAAAAGAATGGTGAACAGTTTCCCTGATGGAGGGTGGCCAGTGGACGACAAAGGAAGAATGACAGTAAAGGCTGCAGAAAAAAGAGGGGGAAAGTTCCGTTTTGTTCAAGGAGAATACATCATGTTCACACCTAGAGATGCTTGTGGTCGCGTGTACCAAAGGGAGGGGAAAGAGTCTGAGAGAGTAGCCCCAAAAAGATGACACCAACTCTTGAGATCGATGGACACAAGAGTCTAGCTTCTAGTAAAAAGTCTAGAGCATTCTGTATTTTCTGTTTGGCCCTGGCTGTTCTTTATCATCTCGCCCCTTCGTATCCAGTCGGGAGATAGATACTCTGATACTGTTTAGAGAATCGATGAGATGCCAGCCATGTTTCGAAACGGATCGAGCCTTGCGGATCTCGCTGTCGATGATTTTGGTTCAACAATCTCGACAGAGATAGCAAGTATCTTGTACACAGTAGACATGGTGAACATGTTTCAATATTATCGACATGCATGGCCGGGCTGCATCTCGTCTACCCCGCAAATTGGCCTTGGACCACACTATGCCTCTCTCGTATGATGTTTCGCTTTTCATTTGTCTTACTGCTTGAGTCTGGAAAGGTGATTTGCTTGCAAACTTGCTTTCATGCAGGGAGCTGTTGGTCTCGTGCGGAGTCCGTCAAAGCTGGTCCCCGATGCCAATTTGAGGCAAGTGGAGAGGGCCTTTTGACGATACAAGTTGTAATCACAGTAATGACGGACGACTTTCGACCGATTTGAACGGATAGAATGTGCTGTGTTGAGTTCGACGGTCGTTCCGCCGTGCAATGGAACTTATCTTGATACTGACGACAGGGTCCATTGTTTCTTCTTGTTTCCAATAGTCTCGACGTCAATGATGCCGACGGCGTTGAATTGCGTGCTAGAATGACACAGGAGGCTGACAATGGCGTGGCACAATTGCTATTGAAAGGCAAAGGCAAAAGGTGAACAGGTCTGATGATGGATGACGCAAAGCTGCCCGTTCAGAGCCCACAACTGCCTAACAATTAACAAGACGAAAGAGCTAAAAGTGGGGCGACGACGAAGAAAAGTATGGGGTAAAAAGAGCCCTAAACCGATGCAGTCTAGGCAGGTGAGCCCACTGTAACTTTTGCCGTGTCAAAATGCAACCCAATGTGAGAGGTTAGCTTCGCTGCTTCGATACTCACCACTGATGGATATCTCAACAAAATACATCTGACAACAGCCATAGACTCAGAATTGTTGCTAGAGAACACTTTGACCTGTACTCATATTATTTCAAAAGTGAATAAGCCCCTTAAAGGTGTCTCTGAGTGGGAATGGTATAGCTGTCGTATTATGGTGACTTCGTTTGCAAATATGAAGCTCTCAAACTGGGTAGATGGTCTCCCCCATACTGGTATCAGACGAAAAAAAAAAACGTCAAAATCCATGTGAAGTATTAAGTTCATACTCATAAATGCTATCTTCACTCACAGTTTGAAAACGCTGGTGAGATTTACTGCCTTGCTCTCTCCCTGCTCTCACCGAATGCTCCTTCTGTAATTGGCCAATTGAGCTCCCCCTCCCCTTACGGACCAAAAAGCGCCCCACCAGCCACCAAATCCACTTAACGCGTCTCCAACCATTGCATTTTCGCGACGCGTCGCCCTCAGCTACGGAGTCAAGAGGAGTCCACCAACCTCGTCTGCTCCTTCCTTGCTTCAATGGCACTGCGCCTTCTCAATTCGACCTTCCAACATAGACTTGCCAGCTCTAGCTCTTCATCCACACTCGTTTTCACATTCTTTCCCCTCTTTCCACTCTTTCAATCACGAACCTTTCTCTCAACTCGCTCTCGCACTCTCACACGACACCTCTCCTCCCGCAAACCCTCACAAAGGATGACCACCGACGCCCCTGTCGCTGCCGCCGCTCCCTCCTCGCCCATCGTCCCCCTCGTCGTCAACTCCCCGCCGACCTCGCCGCCCGCAAAGCGCGTCAAGACAAACGAAATGGCCCAGACTGAACAGCCCCAGGCGCTCGCCGCCGCTCTGGCCCCGGCCCCGGCTGTTATCGCACAGGAGGCTCCTGTACCCGCCCTCGCCATCCAGAAGCTCTCGGCCGATGCCAAGCTGCCCACCCGCGGCAGCGCCTTCGCCGCCGGCTACGACTTGTACGCCGCCCGCGCCACTGTGATCCCCGCCCGCGGCAAGGCCCTCGTCGACACCGACATTGCCATGGCCGTCCCCGCCGGCACCTACGGCCGCATCGCGCCCCGCTCGGGCCTGGCCGCCAAGCACTTTATCGACACGGGTGCGGGCGTCATTGACGCCGACTACCGCGGCCACGTGCGCGTTCTGCTGTTCAACCACGACGAGAAGGACTTCCAGGTTGCCGCGGGCGACCGCGTGGCCCAGCTGGTGCTGGAGCGGATTGTGACGCCTGACGTCGTGGAGGTGGCGCAGCTGGAGGAGAGTGTGCGCGGCGCCGGCGGTTTCGGCAGCACTGGCGGCTTTGGTGCTCCTGTGGCTGCTCCTTCTGCTGCCGCTCCCGCTGCTGCTCCTATTCCAGCTCCCACTGCTGCTCCTGAGGGCTCTGCATAAGTGCGGACTAGACTCTATACATTTCCTTGCTTCGGATTTTTTACGATTTAAATACCATGACGGGGAATATTGGATGGACCATTATGAAGCCAGCCGGGTATAGGCTGTTGCATGTAATGATATATAGATGAATGAGACACATAAGACATGGGAGCCTTCATTTCAAGGGCACAAAAAGATACTGTCCATATTGCTGATTTGTTTGATTGCTAGATGCTGATCCTGTTGAAAGTGATTATGCTGTCTAAAGCTGAAAGCTGTAAAAAAGGTAAAGTATTAACCAGTCGCCAATGTATCATCCAATGCCATCCAGTGTCTATATGCAACTCCTCGACATGCAACCAGACGGACTCCGTATATCTGTTTAATGTTGTTTGCTCAGTCTCCTTCTCTTTTTCATCATGCTTTCCTCCTCTGTATCTTCTGCGTCATCCGCGTTTCCCTTGTCTTTGAGTTCCTTGACGCGAACACCCAAGTGTACCATTTTGGCGGGCTTGTCCTACATCTTTACCGCGCGGAACGCTACCTTGGGTGACCGCAATGAGTTGACGTTGCGCGGCAACCGGAGCTCGGCGGCGCCCGATTTGAGGAAGTGCATCGCCTTGGTGCGCTCTTCCTCGCCGACAACACCGCGGGCGTCCAGTATTGTCTCGGCCTTTTTCATCTCAACCTCCATCCCCTCGCACGTTTTCGTCAACACCTCGTGCATGCTGGCCAGCACCTTTTCAGCAGCGCGTGCCAGCGGTAGGTCGACGGCAGCCACACTGTCGTCGCTCAACCAGGCGCGGCGTTGAAGGAGTGTGGCGGCGTCGGGCGCATTTGTGATGGCTTCGCGCATGCGCACGACCATGAGCGCGCCAAACATGTCGCCGGTGCCGCTAAAGTAGCAGTCGATACACGGGAAGACGATTTTGAACGTGCGCGCCCGGCCTGTGCTAGTGCGGGACGAGCCGATGACGGACAGCGACGATGCTGGGTGGTCTGGGTGGCTAAGCGAAACCGACGTGATGACCACGTGCGGCACCTGGAACTGCTCGTGCAGCACCTGAATGGCCTGCTCGAGCGTCTCCATGCTCACAATCTTGACGCCCGACAGAAGCTCGGCTTCGAATTGGTTCGGCAGGATGAGGTCGGCGTGGTTGAGCAGCTTCTTGTATGCCGGCGCTACGTCGTCGGCCACGTACAGCCTGCCATTGTCGCCCATGACCGGATCCAGCACCCAGAAGAAATCGCCTGGGTTCGCCGCTTTGCGGCTGCGCAGATCCTGGGCAATGCGGCCGACTGCCTCGACCGACGCGGCCCCTGGCACGTACCCGGACAGCATCATGTCAAAGTTGTCCAGATACGACTGCTTCAGTCCCTCGTAAATGTCCCAAATCTCTTCTGCCGATGTCTTTGTTCCTCTCCACTGTCTGTATCCTGTGTGGTTGCCTGTGTTGGAAGAAGAAATCAATTTGTCAGCCAAGCAAAATCAAACACCGGAGAGAGTCTGGTCGAGGGGGACGCACTGAACTGGACCGTGTTTAACGCGGCGACGTCACATCCTAGAGACTGCATAGCAAAGACTGCAATCTTGTTGCCCACATGGCTGACCGTGAGGACCGCAGTTAGTATGGTATAATAACAGAGCGCATGTTCATGGCATTGTCCTCTCGCTGGGTTCTTACCCTGACACAACCTGGAGAACTGTTAGCATCTAGTATAAATAAAACAGCTTTGTAGCTGATCAGCAAGACTAGAGGTTCTCTTACATGGCTGGCTACAGCCAAGACCCGTGTTTCGGGCACTGGCGGCTCGGCGGACATGGTGTGCGGTTCGGTTTCGGAGGAAGAAAGGATTGGGAGAAGAGGCTCGAAGCGGATGGGACGGCCGGAGACGGTTGTCGGAGGAAAGGAAGACGGTGGGAGAGGAAAATATTCGTCGTGCGGTCGTAGTAGACAGTAAGAGGAGAGACTGGCGGGTATGACTCTTATTCGGCAGGCTGAGGAGAGGAAGTTGTAATGTTGAGAGGCGGGTGCACGAGGCTGGCCGTGGAGAGAAGTGCAAGAGCGTGACGCAACTGAGGGGTTCGGCGCAGAAAGAAAATTATGTGCGCAAATAATACAAGGCGCTCTAAGAATTGGGTCCCAGGCGTGACAAGGTCGGGCACTGCGCAACGTGGGATTGTAACGATGTGAAATGAGAGGGAAAAGAAGCAGAGAGAGGAAGAGAAAATGAGGCCAAAACAGGGTGACTGTTCGAGAAAGAGCAAGTGTCGAAGTTTAAAGACTTGGCGCCCGCCCCCGTGAGAAAATTGGAGAAGGCGCGGCGGAGGGGCTATCGTCGGCACGGCGGCGAAAGGAGGAGACAGACACACACGGAAGGAGCTGAGGAGTCACACGACAAGACAAGGCGATGGAGCGGAAAGAGCGACTGGAGGGTTGGGTTGTCTAGTTCAAAATAAAGTCTTCGGGCGCACTTTCCGTTTATCTATTCAAGATCTTGAACGCCGACTTGCCTTTGGGGAAGGAGTCAAGAAAATTCAGTCTAGAAAAAACACGAAGAAAGAAGGGGATCTCCCAGAAAGGAGATAGTGCCCGCCGCGCCGACGCCGAGTCATACTACGAGGAATTGTAACAAAGAGGCCAAAGTAAAGTGCTGGGATCCACCAACGACGGCGTGTGTATTTGTGTGTATTTATTATATATTACGGGCAGTCGCCAGTGAACCAGTTATGCTCTTTCTTCTTCTGGTCAAGTCCAACCCTCCTTCCTTCTCTCCATGAGAAAAGGGCTCTGGCTATGCCTGCCTGAATAGGAAGCACCGATTGCATGCTAGGGCGTGGTCCATCAAAACGCGAAATATTAATGGCACTCCAAGAGTCCCCTAATATTCTGTGTGTTGCATCTGGCCCTGTCTACCCCGCGCCAGAGCCTTCTCGAGGCCGATATTCGCAGAGCCTTTCGTCTGCGTTTCCAATAGCCTCATGTCATTGCGCCCTTTTAAATGCACTTGTGGGAGTGATGCAGTACGAAAAATATACGATTGGTCACCTCGAATTACATTGCCATAAGCTGCTAATGCAGATTCCTCATGGCACACAATATGCTGAAAATGTCGGCCATACACCATGTGCAGCCCGGAAAAAAGCATAACGAGACGACAAAACATCCATCATAAGCTTTTAGGTTAATATGTTGCCTAGTCGAGTCGTACAAAAAAAAAGATGAACATTGATAGTCGTCTAAATCACCTCGCCATCCATTCATACACGTGATTACACAGTCGTCCTGATGATTCCACCCTTTCACGGCCATTGGGTATACCGTACCCTTGTTTCCCATAACCGTCGCGTCAACGCTGTCTCGTCGTTTTGAAAGCTGCCGTTTACTCGTCGTCGCCAATCTATTAAAGTTAGAAATGTGTTCAAGAAGTAGAATGGAGGAGCTTGAAAATAGTGTGAGTGGAAGGGGGGTTGGTCTCACCTTTGGTGCCAGGTAGAACCGCAGGTAGCTGCTGCCGGTCAGAATGTACTCGACCAGCAGCGGCACCTCGTTCGACAGGCAGATCTTGACCTGGCTCGACAGACTGGCAGCCTTGCAGAAGTTGACCAGGTACTTGAGCGAGAAGGTCAGCGACACCGGGTCACTGAGCTCAATGTCAATGTTCTCGGCCGGCTTCTCCACGTTGGTGTGGCTGCGCAGGGTGACACTGCCGCTGCCAATGTCACCGTTGCTGGCAAACTTGATGCCGTCCTTGGTCGCCTCGATCGTCACCGACTCGGACATGGCCATGAGGTCCGTGCAGATGCGGCGGAACTCGGCGCTGGGCATGGTGATGGTCGCGGCGTACTCGGTCTCGGGGATGCCCAGGTGCTCCTGGTCAATGTCCATGAGCTTGAGGTCGTACTCGCTGATGCGGTCGTTCTCGGAGCTCTCAAACACGAGGTTGAGCGAGTCGGGCGCGTCCTCGGCCTTGAGCGTCAGGATGTCCTCGTTCTGTGCCGCGCGCAGCACCTTGGTCAGCGACGTCAGGTTGACGCCCAGCGCGACGTTGCGGTCGCACCGGTACGGCGCGAAGCCCTCGGCCTTGAGCAGCATGGACACCAGCGCGACGTGGCTGTTGTCCATGGCCTGCAGCGCCATGCCCGAGTCATTGCAGTCAAAGTTGCAGTCCTGGACAAGGTCCTTGATGGCGTCCACGACCTGGAGAGAGGGCTTGTTAGTTACGACCGAAGCTGGATTCAACGAAGAGCAAGCCCGAAACAAACCTTCTTCAGGATCGACGCCTGCTCTAGTCTTGCTTCTAACATGGCTGCGGTTTGAGGAGTGAATGTGAAGAAAAAAGGAGGTTGCTGGGTGTGTTGGGGGAAGAAAGTCGACGAGGAGGGGAAAACGCGGGGATCGACGGCGATAAAAAGGTTCGAGGCGGTCTGCAACGAGATTCGTCTGAAGTGGTTGTGAAGTCGGTTGATGGAGATGGAAAACGGGCAATTGAGTATGAATGATGTAAAAAATAGAGGGGGAAAAGGAGACAGAAAGGAGAAGCAGAAGAAGAGGAGAAAAAGAGGAAGTGACGACACAAAATGGCTATGAGGAAAAAAAGGCAGGCGCGTGAAAGAGGAGGAGGCAAAGCACACGACACGCTCCTGCCTGCTATTTTTCGCGTTTGGCAAGGGAATCGACGCGTCGACCAGTTTAATTGAACCCGCCCTGGCGCGGGGCAGCTCTTGCTCTTGCTGTGTGTGTTGGTGCCCCACGTGAAGGCGTGAAGGCGCCAGTCGTGTTAGGCGCATCGACCGCTGGGACCATTGGGCATAGCTGGTTCCAGCCCTGAGCTGGTGTGTTTCTTGCCATTCTAGCCAGGACTGCGAAGCAACTGTGATTGGCTGAAGGGTCTTGAAATGAGCTTTACCAAGCTGGCGAACCTTGTCAGCCTTTCAACAAAAGTGTCAACAAGTCGTACTATTTTAACGGACATTTAAGCTTGGTTTCATAATTCGAAGAATAATGTTGTGTTCAGGGCACGCTCTCTTACTACCCAACAGTCTATATAAAGTATGTAAATAGAGATACATGTTCAAAGAACGGCTGTAAAACGCCAAAAGATAGATCATGCAAAATATGTGTAGATGGTACATCGCAAGTAAATACGAGAAACCCCGTCCCATGCTGTCTGGTTCAGTCCGTCGAAACCCGCAATATGCCAGGCGCCATGCAGTAATAGATAGAGACACAGGTGAGAACCTAGGATGTGTAATATATGCAAGAGAGAAGAAAACAAAAGAGCTGAAGGGGAGGAAAATAAACAAAACATTAATATCATAACGAATTCCGGTTCGTGTCCGTCTTGGGCGTCGTCAGGCCGAGGCTGTCGCGGCCGCCCTTTGGTCGTAAGTTGATCACCATCTCCAGCTCGCGCAGCATGCCGCGGTTGGCGTCTGCATGCTCTCGCGCCTCGGCCCGCTTCTCCCGGTCCTCTTTCATCTTGGCGATGCGCTCCTCGCGTGTGAGCATGCTCTTGCGCCGGGACGCGGGCGGCAGAGACACAGCCTCAAAGACAACCTCTTCGTCAGGGTCGCCGACTGTGCTGCCGCCAAGAGGCGAACCGCCCGTCAGGGCCCGTAAGGCATCTTCGGCTGTTCCGCCACCGCTGATACTGTCCTCGCCAACTGTGGTTAGGCCGCTCAGGGACACAGTCGGCGAAAGGAGGGCGCTGATGGACGAAAGTCGCTTCTCGTTACGGTCGATACCCGACGCCAGCGCCGATCTGCCTTCTTCCCAGGCCTGGGTGAGCAGCTTGAGGTCCTGGCCAATAGAGTCGTACTGGGCCAAGAGGTTGGGTCCGAGCTGCGTAATGTCGTCGGCTTCATTGAGCGAGCGATCCGATTCTTCACGGAGCAGCGCCAACTTTGCCTGCAGACCACGGATACCGGTTGACAGCGAGTTGAGCTTGCCCAGCTGCGAGCGCCATCTTTCACGGCCGGGAGAAAGGGGTGCCTTGGGCGTGGAGATTTGCGGGAAAGTCTCTGCCTCGCCGAGGATGGTGCGTATCCGGTGGTAGCCATTTACTGTCGTCTCATTCAAGGTGCGGAGACCCTCGACGGCAGTGGTCCAGCGCAGGAAATCCGATTCGTCACCGCGAGCTTCAAGTGCGAGTAGCGCGCACAAGAACAGCTTGCGAATGGTATGGAACCGTGAGGCCAGCACGGACAATGTTCTGATCGAGTCTGCATCTTCAAACTCAGTCTCGGAGAAGCCTTGCATGGCATCAGAGATATCGAAGTCGGTGATGTCATGGATGTGGTAGTACATCTCCAGCTCCGTTTGTTCCGCGAAACCTTTGATGACCTTCGCGGTCTGAATGAATTTGGGCAGGGCATCGACAAGCGAGCCTCGGACCGCTTTCCGTAATCTCATACAGCGTCTGGATTGGCTCCTGTCATCCATGCGACTAATAGGAGGCAATGGTGCGCTTCTAAGGAATGGGTTAGAACATTGAAAATCCCCGAAGAATCCTGGTCTCCAAAAAAGGAACCAAAGAACGCAGAAATGACGGAAAGAACGGTACGAAAATCGGAATGCGGTGCTCCAATATAGAATGCCGGCCCCATTCCGATGAAACGAAGCTTAAGAACTGGGAAATGGGAAATAAATATGCACTTACATTCTGTACCCCCGCGAAACAAGCTCCACCTCCTTGATAAACGCGATCGAAGCACTGGCGGCGCTGTCAAAGTCGTGCGACCGTGTGACAAAGGCCCGAACTTCTGTCAGCGCCGATTGTCTGACGTAGCGCAGCCATTGCTGGCGGATGTAGGCATGGCCGACAAACACGGCCGCAGCGACCAGTACCACACCGAAAACAAAGCGCTTCTTCGTCAGGTGCGCGATGCCGCCGAGATACACCCAGCGAACCGCCCACGAGAGAACAAACGCGCTGGCAACGGCGACAGCGATTCCAGACGCGGTCGGTACTGGCACGTCGAGGCCGTCTTGCGCCTGCGCGCCTGCACTGCTGGCTAGGTCGCCGCTGGCGTCGCCACTGCTGCTTCCGGGCCGGGTAGGTTGTTGATGCTGGCCGAGCGTGGCTGCGCCAAGGAGGTGGGAGGTAATGATGGTGTAGCGGAATTTCTCGATAAACTGCGCGTTGTCGACGCGGCTTATTGTTGACGCGACGGCTCTCTATACATGGAGTAAGACCTTGGTTAGTAAAGTGCGCCCCCCTTCGGACCGTTTTGCAATGGCATGTAACAGGCAGTATCAAAAGTACGTACAGAATATCGGTTGTTGAGTGAGGAGGAGAGAGACGTGCTGGGATGCCGTACGTCGACGCGTAATGGGTTCGGTATCTTGTTGCGAAAACGTTTCCGGACCATGGGCCGGCCGACTGGCGCAAATATGGGAGAAGGAGGACTTGGCGGCGGCGTATCTACACCATTCTGGCTGTCGTCTTTTGTCTTTTTCCTTTGCCGGGGCTGTTGTTGCTGCTGCGGCTGGTGTCTTTGGTCTGGTGTAGGCGTCACAGGGAACGCCGAGTTTGACGCATCGTCAGAGTCGTCGTCGTCACCGGCGCTGAGATCCGCGGTGGACGAAGAGCGTGTAATGGCCGGAACCCATTCTGTGGGCTCGTCTTCGCCTTCGTCTACAACCACAGGTATTCGGTTAGCACGTGCAATTTGCCGGGGCATATCGAGTCGAGGTGAGTGTTGGCGACATTTGCCAGTAGATGGAGGCAGATATATATCGTGAACAATACACGATAGAACAAAAGAACAATAAATCGTACCTCTCAGATACTCGGCCAGAGGCGTCTGGTCAAATACCACAGTCTCCATGGAGTCAGCTATTTGTGACTGGCGGGCGCATCCTCTGCTAGCAGCAAAGCAGCGCACGCGATAGCCGAGTTCGAGGGGAGACAGCCGGTAGCGCAGGCGGGAGAAGACAAAGAGGCAAACAAAGAAGCTGGATCTGTCGAATAGGACGGTGTTTTTGGCGGCAGTTTGCAGCCTGAATATGCGAATATGGCAAAGAAAGCGGGCGGAGATGGCGTTGCGAGCTACAACGGTGCCATGTGACGGCTGACTAGGCGACAGTTGGAGGCGAGACGGGTGGTGATAGCGTAGGCGTGGTCGCAGTTGGAGGTGTGCGGCGTTGAATGGGAGGTGTCAAGTGGTATTTAAATCGCTCGTGGTTGATTTGTCGCGAATGACACAAAGATGAGGAGGAGTGAGGAAGAGGGTGTTGTGAAAAAAGGAAGGCGAGTGAGTACAAGTAGCGTGGTTGTGAGGAAAGAGCGCACATAAGGCGAGAGAAGGTGCGACGTGCTCGTGGATAAAAGGAGAAGGCACGACGGAGATAGAAGCCGATCAGGGAAGGCAAGAGACAAGACGACAAGGAAAGAGAGTAAAACACCCCGTTAATGAAGTTGCTTTCTGCGAGTCTTCTGGTTGTTTTGATTGTTTGCATTCACGGGGTCCTCTTTGCCATTTTGTTTTGAAGAATAATATTACCCCAGTTGCTATGCGTTCTGCTATTTTCCCGCCTCGGCCGCGGTTTATTCTATTAGGTCTTTTGTGGGAAATGAACAACATCGCCAAATGAAGCTACAAGAAAGGAAGGACCTTGTCGTGCAGGTTTTACAGGGGGGTGGCCCACCGTACCTGCACACGCGCTCGCCGAGAAACACCAGACCCCAGGCGTAGAATGTTCCGTCATGTGTCTTTTACAGGGGGTTGGCAGGTCGTGGCTTCCTCCCCTGAAAGCTAAGATGACTGACTGATAGGGGATTTCCAGCGGACCTAGGAAACGAGAGAAACATATTGTAGCGAGGAAGGCGCGCTAGTCCCGATTTGTGGACTAGCGCGTGGATTCCACGTCCGGCCAATCGGAGAGCAGCGCAGCCTGGCTCGCTGGCTCGTGGCATCTGAAGCTCAGACTGTTTTGTTCAGATCGAGCATAAGGGGCAATCACGACGTCAACGTCCAACGTCAACACAAGCCATCAACGCTGCGCCCCATCCCGCAACCACATCCTGCCACATCCCATAGCTGCAGCATCCGACGACACAACCTTCACAATGTCGACCGAGCGCGAATTCCAGATTGAGCCTCTGGTGCAAGAGTCGATTATGCACAACTCGAGGGTAAGCCAAGCAAAGATGGAGATGAGAGATAGGCTTCGTGGCCTGTTGAAGCTTGGTGGCCACATTTGATGCTGACCTCCTACACTTATAGACCCTCATCAATGTCCAGTCTCTGACGGCATCACTCTTCGGCGTCGGTGCCGGCATCCTTGGCCTCGAGTCCTACAACGGCTTCCTCTTCTACATTGTCTTTTCGCTCATCACGACGGCCCTTTTCTTTGTTTTCCGCGTCATGTCGGCATCTCTGGAGCTGCGCAAGGCTGGAAAGCCGGTCAACACCCTCGACACAAGCGCGTTCTTCCGCAGTCCATTCGATTTCTGGACGGGCGGCCTGGTGAACGGTCTGGCGGGCTACATTCTGACATGGACGCTGTTCTTTGGCCTTGTGAGGGCATAGGGAATAAAGGGGGGGGGGGGGTAGAATATCTAATTCGGGGGACGGGATCACATCGACGGATGGGAGAACACAAGCGATCATTTATCACGGCGTTCAAATATTGTTTTCATGGGATAAAAATGCAAGCAAAAGCACTATTGATATACCACTAATCCTCGTCCCTTTCGTCATTTGAAATGAGTAATCTTGTGTTTCATAACTATATATGTTGTCTCTGCAAGTTGATGAGTAGCTGCAGTGCCGAATGAAGGGCTAAAATGCTGGAAGAAAGTAATCATAACGTATAGCCAAAATGAAGCAAACCAAAACAAAAAGCAATAAAAGCAAACATAACAAATCGCATCACATCGTTACTCAATCCATAATCTCGACGACTTTGCCAACAAAACCGTCCAACACAGACCCTTCTTTGCTGGCACCTTCGAGGATAACAATTTGGCACCCGAGCTCGATCCATTCGCGGCCATACAGTAGTTCGAGACGGATGCTGTAGCCTTGATTAGGGGCAGCTGCTGGCGGACTCTCGCTCTGTTCAAACGAGTCAAAGACACCATCGTCGGCCGCGTCTGTTCTGCTGAAGTCATCGACGGGAGACGAGCTCCAGACCTTGGCCACACGGCCCTGGGCTCGAACACTGGCCACATAAAAGGTGACAGGAGTGCCAATGCTCAACCGGCCAATGTTGACGTCCTCGAAAAAGGCCGTTAGTCCGCTGGCCGCTTGGAGCTGTAGCCCGCTCTTGAGCATGTGCTTGTTGGGAGTGGCAACGACCATGCCTCGCTGTGGCTTGAGGACGGACAAAGAAGGATGTCCGGGGTGAAGAGTGTCGTCGGCATCGCGCTGCTTGGACGGAATTGGCGGCAGAATTTCCAACCCAATAGTTCCAACCTGATCGGCATACAGTGTCTGGACAGGGAGACGAAGGTTGCGAATGGTCCTGATACGCGCCTCATGCCACTCTCCCTTGAGAGCTGATGCAGAGATGGCGTTCCGGGCAGCGATACGTGCCAGTTCCGAGGACGAAGGGTGCGAAGACGACAGGCTGTTGTGGCTTGGGGATGCTGTTCGATCATCATCCAGACCGGACCCTGTGCCATCTTCGTCAGACGGAAAGGGCCCAATCACCACGCGATCACCTACAGACAGCTTGCCAAATCGAAGGTACCCCGAAAGCACATGACCGTCGGCCGTCTGTCCAAGGCTGGCAGTGGCATACGACACGGGCAGGCTGAAGCGACCTTCGATATGGAAAAGCGTCTCGGGCTGCTCAGGGTTGAGAGCCTTGCCAATGTAGTCGTGGGCCGTAGGTTTTGGAGGTAGAGGTAAGGACTTGAGTAGTGCATGGATCAGACCGATACCGTCACCAGTAACGCAGCTGGTCAAGATGACAGGCACCACGGCACGGAAATCGCCCGACTCACGCACGCGAGTTAGAACCCGCTCAATAGCATCGGCATCTGCCGTAGAGATAGAGCGGGTGTTCTCTGTGGCCTTGACCTTGGACTGTAGCAGCTGGGGTATCCTGCCAGACTCTTTGACAGCGCCCCAGATGGGAGCCAGCGTACGCTTGAGCGACTCCTTGTTGAGCAGGTCTGACTTCGTCAATATGATAGCCAGAGGAAGGCCAAGTTTGAGGCAAAAGTCGAGGTGTGCCTTGGCTAGAGCGGCATTACTTGCGCCAGACCCGAGCTCGAGTGGCGTGGATGCACCGCTGGCAGTGTCATATTCTCCAGGAGTGCCAGTGTCAGCGTTCTCGGGGCTGGTGCTGAGGCAGAGCAATGTCCAATGTGGAGACCACCCAATAAGTCCACGGAGCGTTGTTCTACGGAAACGAGGATGGCCAGCCGAGTCGGAAACGAAAACAAGCCGCCCGTTCTTTGTATAATCGTGGATGCCGATCCATGACTCGATATTGGGGTTGGCGTAGTTGACAATGACGTCGTCGCTGTAGCCAACAAGCT
This sequence comes from Sporothrix pallida, assembly GCA_021396235.1. Taxonomy (NCBI): domain Eukaryota; kingdom Fungi; phylum Ascomycota; class Sordariomycetes; order Ophiostomatales; family Ophiostomataceae; genus Sporothrix; species Sporothrix pallida. The sequence goes on along the minus strand of WNYG01000004.1, from coordinate 212,426 downwards.
CCTGGGTAACCGTACTGGTCAAGCCGGATGCCATTTCGTGACGATGCTTGAGCGAGTTCAGTCGGCTCTTGCCGTGGCCGTCGTCGAGAGCACCCGTCGAGAGAGTGCCGAGAAGCGTCGACTTACCAGACCCAGTTGGTCCGGTCAAAGTCACCCGAAGCTGGTCGTCAGTTGCAGAACCCAAGGTAGCAGACAAGTCGTTGGCGTTGCCACTATGAGCTGTAGCTTCTGCTCCCGTGCCCGACTCTTTACCGCCATTCCCCTGCGAGTTCATGTGTGGTCTGATGAACACTTCTGCGACCCAAAGTCGGTCACGCAATGTCACTGTGCCGGCTCCGTTACCGTTACCGTGGCCGTTACCGTTTCCAGATACAGGTCCAGATACCCCATCGTCACCGGCCAGGACCTGCTCCTCGGTCCATTCGCACTCGCCGACTTCGACAATGCGCAGAACCTTGGACACGCACCCAAGATGGGCCGCCATCCAGCGCAGCGTCGCAATACTCTGGTCCAGCTCGTCCTTGGTGATACCCACAAGCGCGCCGTCGTCCGCCACGCCAATCTCGTACAGGGCACCCCTGGACTCCTCGAGGCCGGGCGCAAGCTTTCCAAGCGTCACAGGCATCTCTGCGATAGCCGAGTCCTCGGGAAGCAGTGGCACCGGGGTTGGATCCTGCTGCGCAACCGAAGCATGGTACGGCGAGGACTGGCGCAGCCGCCAGAGGAGCTGAGTCATGAGATGCTCGCATCGTGCTTGCCGTGTCTGGCCTGCCGTCGCCGAACCAACAGTGCGACTTTTCTGGAGAAACTTGGGGTCGGCGGTGACCTTGGGCGAGTTGGGCGACCCGGCCGGCGGGATAAACTTGTAAGACCGCCGCGGCCGCAGAAGCAAGTGCAACTTGTACTCAACAGGGCCCTCTTGTGGCTCAGGCGGCAGTTTTGTCACGCCGTATTCGGACAACAGGCTGTGCACTGGCGTTTCGTCCGAAGTCTCATCGTTGACGGCCAAACGGCTGCGGGCCGCGGGGCTTAGAGAGCCCGAGTCTGTGGACTGCAGCCACGGGGATGACACCCGAGGCGGATTCGGGTCGTACGTGAAGACAGACATCTGTACTCCGTGCTGTCTCAACGACCAAATGGAGGGACCGTTGCGTTTATCCCGTCAGGGATTATTGTATGCGTGTGTTGAATTGCGCTTAGTTTGGCAAATGCAATAATAATACGTGCTGCCGTAAGGAGGACAAAGAGACTTGGAGTTGAAGAGTCTGGGCTATTTGAGGCAGCATTTTGGCTTTGGATGTGTTTGCTGGGGTGATGAGGTCAAAGAGTCGAAACCACAATCTGCGTGTTTCTCGACGAAGAGGGTGCTTTGGATAGATTTTGAATAGAACGTAGGATAGCAATTGCTTGAATCACGCACCGCTCGAACGAAGGGCGAACATTGCTATATGGCTTTGAAGACGAGGCTGTGACGAGGATTTGATAAGAGTTTGATTAAGAAGTAGAATTGGAGAGAGGAAAGGGAGAGAATGAGGCATGTTGATGTGAGTGATTGCAGCCAGACTTTAGTGCAGGAACGGGTGACGGCGTCGAACGGTTGGCGCATGGAGCGCCCCTCCCCACGTTGGGACGAATGGGCAGCTGCCCCAATGGGATGTGACTCTTTCCCCATTCCAGGCGCGGCTAGCAATGCGTGTCGGCGATGCGAGGCAGGAACGAACAAGGCCAACCAGAGACTCTGCATTCGCATGACAGCAAACTCAAATTTACAACCTGAGGAGTCATCGAGCCTCAACCCAGTTTATTCTAGTGATGATATTGCTCCCGTTGACTACACGGCGCCGGAGTGATGCTCCCTGCAGATGAATCGGTGATCATTGTTACAGCAATTCGACTGGCTCCACCAGTGTCGTATATAAGTGATGATTCCAATGCCTATTGACTTTCGATGTATGCATGCTCTTTCCTCTTTCTTGAATTGGCAATTTTCCTGGGCTCCAGATCTCCTCCCTTTCATTGTCCTTATTCAAAAGTAGAAAGAACAACCGAGCAAAGAAGGCTGGACAAAGCTAGGCAGGAAGGCCGCGATTCAGGTTGCCACAAGCAAGGAAATGACGACTCGTATCCTGAGGCAGGGTGCGCCTGGCAGTAGAGTTTAGCGGCCTCCTTCCTATTTTTGTCTCCTTGTTAGCGCGGTTGGGCGTCGTTTTGCCCAGTGGGACGTGGTTGCGGGGCTGAGCTTCACACAGGCGGAAATCGACACCGCCAATTGGTGAGGGGAAGGAGGCCAGAACACTCTTTAAAAGTGCCCTTAAAGTCGCATACAGTGCGCTCCAACATCTTAGCTGCCGCATCTACAGTTGGGCCGCTCGCATCCGAAACCCTTTTCTGTGGCGAAACGCAGGTCAGACACAATCGCAGTTCTGCATCTTCCATCTTTCTTTTTCCCCTCATCAACCTTTTCTACGAACCTCCCGCCTGTATCGCTTCCCGCATTCCCCACGCATCAGTGCGCAAACCACAGAACCGCAGAAGAAGCAGGAACCACAGACATTCGACCCCCTATTCTTCCTGGAGATCATTCTGGACGAGCGGAATACGGAACAACGAATTAGGAACACAACCAATACAGCCTTTTCCCCTATAAAGCATCGACATCTCCTTTTGACGAGCCCTCGCAAAGATGCCTCGGTTCGGATTCTCCAAAGACGACGAGGACGGCAAGAAGGCCAGTCTGTTTAGCAGAAAGAAGAGCAGCAGCAACCAGGACGACAACCCATACGCACAGCAGTCTCAACAGGCCGACCCCTACGCAGCACCAATGACGTCTCTTCAGCGCCAACAGGCTTCGATGGGCCTGCCGGCCGGGCCCCGTGGTGGACGTGGCGGTGGTCTGCCGAGCGGCCCTGGTCCCAGAGCTGGAGGTGCCGGTGGCCCTCCGCCGCCTCGTGGTGGCCCTAGCCCTGCACAGAACGATTCGCCATATGCCAACGCTTCAGGCTACGGCGGACCGCCAGCCAACAACAACTCGTACGGCGGTCCCCCGGCGAACAATAACGCCTATGGTGGCCCGGCGCCCAACAACGGAGACGGCGGTCAGAAGAGCAACGGCTACAGTGCCGGCGGCTACGGAGCCTCGGGCGGCTACGGCGGCGGCAACAAATACGACAATGCCCCATCCTATGGTAGTGGACCCCCCCTTGGACGACCCCCATCATACAGGAGCACAGCTGATAGTGTTGGTCCAGGATCCGGTGGTGCAGCCCGCCTGAGTGCCCGGAGAGGTGGCTACGGTGGCATGGGTGGTGCCGACGATGAGGCCGACGACCCGAACCGGCAGGCCCTCTTTGGCGATGCACCATCAAAGTATGCTGAGCGCCGCCAGGAAGCCTCGAGCAAATACCCTAACCCAAACGAGGGCGGTGGCTACGGCGGAGGCGGCTACGGTGCTGGTGGCATTGGCGGTGAGGGTGACGGCAGCGGTTACGGCGATGGCCGTGAGCTGACAGCCGAGGAGCAGGAGGACGAGGACGTCAAGCGCATGAACCAGGAGACCCGGTATCTGCGTAACGAGACGGACCAGAGTCTGGACCGCTCGCTCATGATTGCCAACCAGAGTATCGAGACGGCGCGGGGGACCATGGCCCGCATGTACAACCAGCGCGAACGTTTGCTGAATGTCGAGTCCAACCTCGACGAAGCTGCCAACCACAACAAGATCGCCGAGCACCGCGCCGCCGAGCTCAAGCACTACAACCGTAGCATGTTTGCTGTTAAGGTCAACAACCCCTTCACGTCCAAGCAGCGCCAGGCTCAAGCCGCACAGGCTGCCATTGATGAGCACCGCAGCGAGCGTGAGCAGCGCGAGGAGACACGCCGCCTGGCCTACCTCAGCAACCGCAATGCGGAGCAGAACTTTGAGAAGCTGGAGCGCACGGCGGACCAAAACCGCCGCCTGGGCCAGTCCAAGACGGGCGTCTCAAGCAAGTTTAACCTCGAGGACGACGATGAGGAAGATATCGCGAAGGAGCAGGCCATCAACCAGAAGATGGACCTGCTGGCAGGTGCTGTTGGCACGCTCAACATGACAGCGCGCGCCATGAACGAGTTTGCGACGGAGGATCTCGACCACATCGACAGAATTGCTGGCAAGGTATGTTTATTCATCGTGCACGTAATTTTTGCAACTTTGTGTTTTCAGTTTACTGACATTTTGTTTAGAGCGACAATGTCGACGACCAGGTCCGTGCCAACCGGTACAGACTGGAGCGCATCGAGAAGAGAGGTTAATGGCCTTGGCCTTAAAATACATCAGAGATACCGAGTTGAGCATAGACATGCGTTTTTTGGTTGAATTCAGGTCATTGTTTGGACCATTTGGTTTTCGTTCCCTTCAGTTTACAGAGCACATATCCGTTTCAGAATGTATTAATCGCGTTCCTCCTCACTTGCCGCACGTGAAAGTGAAATGGGCATTATGAAATATTCATAATTGATCTAGACCTATGAAAGGCCCTTTGTGGCGTCGACTTCATCTGTGGCTACCTTTAGCCTTTGAAAATCAGCCTCGTTACATACGGCGGCTGGAGATATATCGAAGTTGAGTCGTATTCATGTCATGTCCTATTCTCACCACAAACACAAAGAAACGGACCAACTATCGTGAATATATGTTTGGCCCCCAACCCCGGCCAAGCAAGGGTTCCTCCGGCGCTTATGGCGCCCGCACATCGCTTCTGGCTCGCCCTTGGGGGCCAGGGTCACTTTGCGCCGCGGCCAATCAAAGTCGCTTGATGGCCTTTCAGAGTGCTTTGAGCGGCCATCACCTGCATAAGCTTTTCAGTAGCTCCGGCGCTCGTTGGTTGACACGGCTGTGGTCTGTCGTTCTGATACTCTGCTGTGGCTGAAGTTTGGTTGTAATTTGGTTCTCGTCTCATCACAGGTGGAACATGAAGCAAGAAAGAGAGAGAGAAGAAACGGAGTGATATTCATCCATATGCTCTACAACTCATCCTTCCGAATCCTAGAGATCGGAACGGAACCAAAACATGAGCCCTTTGTTTCGTTATTGTCATTGCCGCCCTCCACCATCTACTGTTGGATTTTCTTGCGGGTGCTTCCCGACTGCTGTTCAAGATCGCGGGTCGCAGAAACGGCCGCCTTAGCCTGCCAACTCCCGTCATGGACGGCTGCAGCCCACCCTGGACCAGGCTGGCTTCTCATGCGGCATCTGACGTATGTAGACAGCACAAAAGCAAAAAGAAAGAAGAAAATAAAGCTGGGCGATAGATGTGGCTGCATCGCATGCTGGCCATATTGTGTTGTGGAAATGATCTCGAATATGCCGCCGGCAGCCTTTCGTGACATTGGCTAGTCGATCATGTCGTCTTTTGTATATCACACCGTGCTGTTCCTGTTGCAGTGTTGATTTCCGTATCACCTACACAATATCGGCGTAGACATCCTCCACTGGGGAATGATTGGCGCCAACAATGTCAAGAAAAGTCTATTCGCTCAAAATGCTTCTGTTGCTTCCTGTGGTGAGATATCTGCCCGCGGTCCTGCCGTTTTGTCGTCACGCCGTCGCATCGTGCTTGGGCAGGCACGAAGCACTTTACGAGAAGGGCCTCGCTGCCCCACGTTGCCAGCGGCAAGCTCAAATGCCAAGAGCGTTCGGTCGCTCAACAGTGGCTCTTTCCCTTCTTTCCTGGTGGAATTTAACCCCAATCGACGAGAGTGCTAGTACGGAAGACAAGAAGTGTGAAATACAGGAAGGCGAGAATGAGAGAAAAAAGGGCAGTCGCAAACAAGTGTCAATCCACCGAAGAAGCACTTGTAGGCACCAGCCAGTGGCACACTTTCCCACATAGGAAAGAGCGATTCGGGGCAGTCAACGTTAGCGGACGAGGACGAATCCACTTTCCCCCATTCAGGCCCGGCCTCCCCTATCCTGACGCCTGTCCCATCGCCCCTCCCTTCCCCTCCTTTGCGCTTGCTCTGGCACCTAACTGCCAGCGGCTTGGTTGGGAAGCCACCACCACCACACACCTCTCCTTCCCAGCCATATTCTTGGGCGGCTAATTGCCCATTCTTTTCGCAACTGCCCATCTCAGGTCCCGAATAACCTCACTCTCTTATGTTCTTTGTTATTCGATCCAGCTCACCTCCTGCTGGGCACCCCTCATTCTCCAGCACGACGACATTCACATCTTGCCGCCCTGTGTCATTTGCGCCCAATTTCGTCAGTGCGCCTCCCGCCGACACCGCCCGCTGACGTCCTGCAGTCTTCCCACCTCTCCGTCACCTTATTGTGCCAGCTTTCTTCGACGACAGCTCTTACCGTGGCCTCTATTCTTCTTTCAACTTCATACCTTTCACGACATTTTTCATAGAGCAACATCTATCGACTCCCAAATCTCGATTGCTTCGATCGTGTATCTAGCTTCTGCAGTGCTCGTTGAAGACAGGCAACTTCAAACAACAAGAAGAGGGGCTTACAACAACTCAAGTCCTACATACTCGACAGAAGAACGACAGCTCTCGACGACTACTTCTAGCAAGCACGCATTCGTACGCCTATACCCAATACTAGTCGACATACATTTTGCCGAAAATTGTCTCATATCTCTCCGGCCTTTCCGATATTGAGGCGAAACTCCGAACAGGACAGCTATCTCTATCTTCAAGCCGACCTTTTGCGGCGGCGAGCTCCTGGCAACACTGTTACGAGCTTTCATCAGTCGGACTACCCTGGATATACATCTATAGGACACTCACTCGCCTCTTTTAAAGGGGACAGCTATTTGTACCACCGCCACAATGGTGCAAGCCCCTATGATCTCGGTGCCTCTCAAGGCTACCAATGAGATCGATTGGATTGTCCCGCTCAAGAACTACATCCGCGATACATACGGCGACGACCCGGAACGGTATGCCGAGGAATGTGCCACCCTGAACCGGTTGCGCCAAGATATGCGCGGCGCCGGTAAGGATAGCAGCTCTGGACGCGATCTGCTCTACCGGTACTATGGGCAGCTCGAACTCCTTGATCTCCGGTTCCCCGTCGACGAGCAACATATCCGGATCTCTTTTACGTGGTATGTATATGGGTGGGCCTGGGAGATTGGAAGATATAATATATTAGGCTTGGGGGCTCCAGCTAACGTACCGTTTCCCCAGGTTTGATGCGTTTACACATAAGGCGACGTCGCAGTTCTCTCTTGCGTTTGAGAAAGCGTCTATCATCTTCAACATCTCCGCCGTCCTGTCCTGCCATGCCGCGCTTCAGAACCGCTCCGACGAATCCGGTCTTAAGACCGCATACCACTCCTTCCAGGCCTCGGCGGGAATGTTCACTTACATTAACGAAAACTTCCTCCATGCTCCGTCGGCCGATTTGAGTCGGGAGACCGTTAAGACGCTCATTGCGATTACACTTGCCCAGGCGCAGGAAGTGTTCTTGGAGAAGCAGATTGCCGACCAGAAAAAGGTCGGCCTGCTGGCAAAGTTGGCAAGCCATGCCAGCTCATTGTATGCTCAGGCGGCCGAGGGTGTCCAGGCCAACGTTGATAGAGCCATATTCGAGAAAGTCTGGTTCTACTTCGTGCAGGTACGTTTCTCACCAAACGAAATCTATACGAACCTTAATATGCACAAACAAATCTAACCAAACCCCATTGATTCTAGATCAAGGCAAGCCTCATGGGCTCAATGGCCCATTACTTCCAGGGTCTCGCCGACGACGACGCAAACAACCACGGTATCGCAGTGGCGCGGCTCCAGGTCGCCGAGAGTCTAGGCAAGGAGGCCGCCAAGCTGGCTAACAGCTTCCCCAGCTCTCTGCCTTCGAGCGCAAACTTGGGAGCGGACACGAGCACACTGCTCGTTGACATTACAAAACGGCATCTGTCAACCGTCCAGGAGAAGCTCAAGGGCTTTAACAAGGACAACGACTTTATCTACCACGACACCGTTCCGGATTCGGCCAGTCTCTCGCCCGTGGCGAAGCTGCCCGCATGCAAGCCAATACCCGTCAGTGAACTGTACGCAGGCCAGGATATCCAGAGGATTACGGGCCCGGACCTGTTTGCTAAGATCGTTCCGCTCTCTGTGACCGAGTCGGCGAGTTTGTACGATGAGGAAAAGGCCAAGATCTTGCGGGCCGAGACGGAGCGCGTCGACACGGCGAACAGTGAGATGGCCGCTAGTCTCGACTATCTCCGCCTGCCAGGGGCGCTCCAGGTCCTGAAGGGAGGGTTTGACCAGGAGGTGCTTCCTGACGAGGATTTCCGCACGTGGTGTGTTGATGTGGCCGACCATGAAAGCCCAGAGGCCATCTTCGAGCCTTTGCGCCGGCAACGTGATGCGATTATCGCTGTCCTCGACAAGAACGCCAAGCAGCTCGATATGGAGGAGAGCGTTTGCGAGAAGATGCGGTCCAAGTACGAAAGCGAGTGGACACAGCAGCCAAGTTCACGACTGACGACAACTCTGCGCGGCGACATCAAAAACTACCGCGAAGCGCTGGACGAGGCGGCGAACAGCGACGGCATGCTGGCCACGAAGCTGCGGCAAAACAGCGCCGATTTCGACGAGATGCGGACGGCTGCTCAACATGGAGAGGTGGATGCCCTATTCCAGCGGGCATTGGCCAAGGTCCGTGGCAAGTCCAGCAGCCAGACTACTAGTCCCAGCGAAGGCAACCTGCTGGACACCGACTTTGAGGATAGCAACCCCAGCGTGCCAGACCAGATCAACGCGGTGGACGAGATCTTGTCGAAGTTGAATCTTGTCAAGCGAGAGCGCAACCAGGTATTGAAGGATCTCAAAGACAAGGTAAGTTTCCCTCCCAACTATATATATTTGGCCCACAGGTCATACTAACAACTTGCAGATTCACGACGACGACATCTCTCAGATCTTGATTCTGAACAAAAAGTCCATCGCCAACTACGAGACGCAGCTCTTTAAGTCCGAGCTTGAAAAGTTCCGTACCCACCAGAACCGGCTTGTGCAGGCAAACCACAAGCAGTCGGCACTCATGAAGGAGCTGACGACCACATTCAACACTCTGCTGCAGGACAAGCGTGTCCGGTCCGAGCAGAGCAAGTACGAGTCGGTGCAGCGGCAACGAGCGTCCGTCATCAACAAGTACAAGCGGGCGTACCAGGAGTTCCTCGACCTGGAGGCCGGCCTCAACGGCGCCAAGCGGTGGTATGCCGACATGAAGGAGACGGTCGACAGCCTCGAGAAGAATGTCGAGACGTTTGTTAACAACCGCCGGTCTGAGGGTGCGCAACTTCTCAACCAAATCGAGCAGGACCGCTCAGCCAACAAGGGTCAGCAGGCCGAGTTGGAGCGGGAGCGTCTGCGAGGGCTTATGGAGCGCATGTCCGTGGAGCCGACGCAGTCCTCACATTCTCCGTCTAACGGACACGTCGGTGCATCGTCGACACCACCACTTCCCTCGACGTCGGGCGGCATGTCTGGACGGCCTGTGCCGATGCCGCTGTCGTTTAACACACCGCGGTACCCGTCGACCAACTTCTCGGGCCAGTACCAAGTGCCGAATTCGCCGCCGCCCAACCAGCCTATGCCGTCTCCGTATGCAAGCCAATTTGGCCAACAGGCAGCATACAACCCGAGCGCCCTGGGCCGCATCCCGGGCCCGGCCTCGCCTCCGCCGAATGTTACTAGCTTCAACATGAACGCCATGCGCGGCCCGGCATCACCACCACCGACACAGACGACGTTCGGCCAGCCGGGCAGCCACCAGTACAGCACGTATGGCAACCAGCAAGCTGCCCCGGCCCAGACACAGCACTCGTCCACACCGTCCAACTTTGTGCCCGCCGGTTTTGTGCCGCCACCACCGCCTCGTGCGCCGCCTCCGTTGGGTCCTCAGCAGACATATCACGTCAAGCCGACCGACTACTACTCTCAGCCACAGCAGCAGCAACAACAGCCTCAGCAGCAGCAGCAGCAATACCAACAACAATACCAGCAGCAGCCACCGCAGCAGCAAGCTCCAGCCGACCCGTGGGCAGGGCTTAACTCGTGGAAATAAAGTGCCTGTCGGAGGTTTGGGTAATGTTGGTGGGCCACTGTTGGGTGTTTGTTCCTTTTTTATATCTTACTCTTTCTCCATTGCCTTTGCGTGTTTCTGGTGCTTGGATGCATTTTCATAGTCATTGCTATTCTTTTTCATTCTCATTCTCATTCTCATTATTATTATTATTACGCATGATGTACAAGTCAGGAAGATGAAATATTGCATAGAATCCATTGTTCTTTAACGCTCATATAATTTTGTTACTTTCAACACATGTGTCACTCGTAAAACGTGACCAAGTTTGCTCTTATAAAAACGTGATATAAATTCAACATAGATAAATAACGCCGATAAATCATACAAAATTTTGTGCCCCTGGATATAATTTGTGTCGTCACTGTCCTGGTCTAAATTTCTCTGCTCTCATACTCTTACAATACTCTTCTTATTTCCTTATTCTTCCTCCCCTATGATCTTGTCGTCCGTCTGGTCGAGTTGCTTCTGAGCGAGTACCGCTTCTTGGGTGTCCGCGTCGTTGTCCGGGCCTTGCGGCGTGTCCGCTTCGGCGTCGCCTCCGTCTCTGACTCGGATGTCGAGGCCGAGCTGTCGGGCGATGCCACCACAATCGTCTTCTTGTCGTATTTCTCGTACGTGTGCGTCGCCTGTCTAGTGGAAGCGGCCGACGTCGCATCCGACGGGCTCAGGGCCCGCAGCCAGCCGCAGTTGGACGGTACGCGCCGGTGGCGGCCACGGCCGTAGCGGCGATCGGGCTTCTCAAGCAAAACCATGGAGACCCAGGGCATGAGAGTGACGGCCGCAACAAAGACAAGACCGACGACCGTGCAGGCGCTGATGCTCGTGTTGGACGAGACGCCGCCGATGCGCAGGCGCGAGGTCTTGCAGAACGAGGCCAGCGTCAGCGTATTGTCGGTCGGGACGACGCCGTGCGTTTTCTGGAGGGTTGCATTGGTTCCGCATTCCGGAGCGAAGGCCTTGACGGCCAGCCAGCCCAGTCCGACGTAGATAGCCGCCGTGGTGCCAATGGCGAGGCGGAAGCTGCGAAGCTGCGGGATCTTGGCGTAGGACATCAAGAGGCGGCTGCAGAGGGCGACAATGGCACAGAGAGCGGCCGAAACGAGAACGACGAGAGCAGTCGAGGCTGTGGACGATGCGCCCAAAATATTGCGGACAAGGGCGTCGACGCCGACATTCTGGCGGGCTGCGACAAACGGTAGGACGGCCGCGTGGGCGAGACAGGCGACGGCAGCAGTCGCAGCGGCCGACAGAAGAGCATATACAAATGAAAGACGGATGACTAAAAAGATAAACGTGATGTCCCAGAGGAAACCGATGACGGCCTCGGTCGAGCTGAGACGACGAGGGGCCATTGTGTGATTTTGGGGTTTGATTCTTAGGTGGGGTCGAGATGTCGAGTCAATTGGAATTGGAGCTGTCTACTGTGTAAAAGCAAACAGCTATGATGGTATCTTGGAGGTACAATGTCGATGTTGTGCACAATGAAATGCCAATGTCAAAATAGATGCCGAAAAGCCTAGCTTTTTGTGCTTCAGAAGGACAGGTCATCCGGTACTTAAATGGCTGAAAAGCTGGCGTCCGTCATTGTTAAATAAGAGCGAGCGAGAGCAGATCGCGCCGAGGTCTGGTTCCTGTATGGTATTTGTCTGGCGATCTCCGTTGGCGGAATAGTTGGAAACGTAGTGGCTGTCCGACAGTCAGCGTCATCGGCTTTGTTTGTTTGTGTATCTTACTTTGGTTCGGTGGATGAATTAGTGGTGAGAGCTCGGCACTGTGGGACATGTGTTCGAGACACCCGAGACAACACCCAAGAAGGGAAAGACCACTTGTTAGTGCCGTTTTGGGCTACAACCCGTCGACAAAGCAGGCGACACCGAGACATTCGAGGCACTGTATAAAAGTGCTAATGGCAGCCAGATTTCTTGAATTTCTCCCTGGAAGCCTGTATTTCCAGCGGCGCATGTGGTGTGACACATGCGTTTTGGGCACGCTCGTGGCCTGGACTGACCACCTCAGGCAAGAGCGAACTGGTGACGACCAGCGCACCTGCCCAACGAAACAAATGGACAAAGTACCCCCTTCTTTATTTTGTACAACAGCAGGGCGGCAGGGCGGCGGGGCGGCAGGAGCGAGTAGCTTCCAATCGGGAGATCTGTCTGTCGGCTAGAAGCTGCTGGAAGCCGGCTACCAATGCATCGTTGTCTCGTGCTGGTTGGTGCCTGTTCCCGCTTCGGGGTCGGCACCTTCCATGTCCCACAAGCATGGGTCACTGCTACCCTTGTTATACATGCAGGCACTACGGCAGTCTACATAACTTTCACATGTTCATAGTGGGTGTTGGGACATGGTGTATTGTATGTATATAGTGATATGCAGGGGATAGGGTATGGGAAGGGGCATAAGGGACGTGATGATAAATGTGAACGTGATGAGAAACATGAAATCTAGCGACAAAAGACAATGGATGCAAAAAAGGCTGGAAGAGGGATTATGTACAGGAGAGTGATGAGTGTGAAAAGAAAAGGGAAGGAACGAAGGACAGAGGACACCGCCGTCTAGATATCCGTCTTCTGCAACTTCTCGGTGAGCGCATCCACGTCCTTGTCCTTGCCGACCTGCACCACCGGCTCCTCCTGTGCCTCCTCGGCCTCCTTGATCAGCTTCTCGGCGCGCTCCTCCGTCGTCGTGCCCTTGGCGTCCTCGGCCTCTAAGTCCTCCTCCTCTTCCTCCTCTTCCTCGTCCGAGTCCTCCTCTTCCAGATCGCTCAGGCTGTCCAGGCCCCAGGCGTCCTCGTCGACAACATCGCCGCCCAGCTTCTCCTTGCGCGCCTCGAACAGAGCCTGGAGCGCCACGACGGCGTCGTCGTCTTCGGAGAACTTGTTGCCGTTGACCTCGAGCTTCTGGAGCACGGGAAGTGCGCCGCTGTCGGCCGCGTCGGCCAGCGCCTTGAGACCGGCCGCCGTAATGTCGTTGTACTGCAGCCGCAGCACCTGCAGCTGCTTGTTCTGGCCCTTGTTGAGCGCGCCCGCCAGCAGCACGCTGCCCTTGGCGCTCAGCAGCGAGTCGCCGATGCCGAGCTCCTCAATCTCCGTCCACCGCGGCACAACGCCGGCCAGCGCCTTGGCGCCCATCAGTGTGAACGTGTTGTCCTGCAAGTCCAGCACGCGGATGCCCGTGGCGTGGTGCAGGCCCGAGCTCAGCAGGTGGCTGATGCCCTCCTGGCGGATGCCGTTCTGCACCATCTTGACCGTCTTGACGTTGCGGTGCAGCTCAAAGGCCTTGGCCCACGCCGTCATGCTGCCGTTCTCCAGGCGGTTGCGGCCGCAGATGACCGTCTCCAGATCCGGGATGTCGGCAGACGGATCAGCCTTGCGCGCCTCCTCCTTCTTGGCGTGCAGCGCGCTCAGCGCGTCGGCAATCAGGATACCCGCGTGCGGGCCCAGGCCGTTGTTGTTGAGGTACAGGTGCTGCAGCGGCACGTGCGAGGCCAGGAAAGCAACGAGCGGCGCCTGCGTGTTGAGGCCAAAGGCATTGTCGTTCAGGTTGATGGTGCCCAGCTTGGGCAGGTTGAGCAGCGACGTCAGCAGCGACGACAGCGCCTCGGGGATCTCGTTGAGCAGCCGGCCCGTGAAAATGTCCGCCAGGTTCGCCGTCGTCAGCGTCTTCTTGGTCGCCAAAACCTCGCCGAGCAGCTGGCACGCGCCAACGCCCAGGGTGTTGCCCAGCAGGCGCACCTCCTCGACGTCCTCCATCGCCCGCAGCTCCTTGATATGAGGCTCGAGGTCGGCCGCCGTGTCGAGCTTCAGGCCCTTGCCCTCGAGGGAGAAGACCTTGGATGCCATGTTGATTTTGTGTTGTGGTTGTTGTGGAAGTTGGTGAGGAGAAAAAAGGAGGGAGGAGGGTCGAGTAAAAATTATGTGACTCGGATGTCTGTTGATTTTGTTTATGATCGCTCTTCGCCTGCTATCTAGAATATGAAAGGGACGTGTTGACAAAAGTGCAAAACAGGTCAAGACTGGGCTCCAAGGGGAAATGAGCATAGTTGTATTTTTCTGTTTATATTCAAAAGATTTTTTAGGGCCCTCTCCTAGGCTCCTTGCCCCTCTGGTTGCTAGGAGCTCACCAGGCGTCAATCACCTAGCACGCCAGCGGCCGTCCCAAAAAGCCAAAAAGCCATGTGGGGGAGGGGCAAAGGCCTGGATGTTAGGGACGTCAGCGGTCAACCAGCCCCTTGCGCATACCCCTGTACGACAACAGTCCGCCAAAACATCCAAAAGACCGTGCAGCTGGCGCCAGCTGCCAAGAGTCCACCTCCTGCACTCAGTACTTGCTCCTGACTAATCGTCTCACCCCTGGACTGGGCACGGCAATTCGCGATCTGGTGTTCCAAGCCGCGCTTTCTCGTACAAGCAGGCGTGTACAAGCTTGCATTGTGACGGGCTGAGGAAGGCGCCAAAAGCTTCCTGATCGCCCTGTGCTTTTTTCCCTCTGAAATCTGGATTTTGGGGGGGACTGTCATCACAACCAACACACAATCAACCACCTAACATTCATTGCAACATTTCTGTCATTTTCATCAGCTTTTCCATTCCTTTTCCATCTCCTTACGACAAATCGACGGCATCGAAGCATAACGCGACAAATGAGGCATCGCAGCCCATCGCGACATCTCAAAAACCTCACGATCTTTTGACAATTACAATTGACACCGACACCCTCCCTTTAATGATTTCCAACAACCCCTAAACGCGACCATCCTCCTTTCTCCTTTCTCTTTTCCTCTTCAACTCTCCTTTATCACACCACACACTCTCACAATGGTGGGAAAACGCCACTCATCACGGCGCTCGTCGCAATCAGCCCCGTCGCCAATGCAAGATTACGAAGACGACGGCCCGGCCGACGCCGTCTCGAAGCCGTCCAAGCGTCTCAAGGCTGCCAACGGATCAGCCGTTCCGACATCACCTGGCAGCCCGTCAGCGGCACGCGATGCAGCCGAGCCAGAAGATGAGGAAATGAAGGACGGCCCGGCAGACGAGGAAAAGAGCAAGAAAGACACCCGGTCTGCTCGGCGCAAATCGTCACGCTCAAGCGCGATGCACGAAGCCAACAAAAATGACGACGACGACACGATTGAGATTGAGCAAGAAGCCGATGCCGACGTCGAGGATGAGGCCGAGGCTGGTGCCGAGGCAGAAGTTGAGGCAGAGGCAGAGGCCGATGCAGCACCAGAGATGGCCGATGCAGCCGACCCCGACGCGACAGTCCTCCACACGTCCAATGACAACGCAAGCGGCGGTGCCGGCGCCAGCAGCAAAAAGACTAACGGCGCCACCACCAACGGCAACAGCAGCAGAGACAACCTCAATGTATCAACCGCGATGAATGTGCGTAACGGCAAGCTCGACATCCTTGAGGTCATGTCTCCGGTGTCCTCCGACACGGACGGAGAAGTGCCCCCGCCGAAGAGAACCACGCAGCCAGCGTCTGTTGCGGCCTCGTCTGGCGGGCTCCGTCGCGGTGGTGCTTTAACTGCCGACGAAGATCCCACAACCGGTCTCAATGCGATTAATGAGCCGCAGGTGACCGTGTGCGCGTGGGATGGCTGCCAGACAGGTGACCTAGGCAATATGGACAAGCTAGTTGAACACCTGCACGCCGAACACGTCGAGGGAAAGCAGAGGCGCTACACGTGCGAGTGGATCGGGTGTCCACGCAAGGGGAAATCGCACGCCAGTGCCTATGCTCTCAAGGCGCATCTGCGCAGCCACACGCGGGAGAAGCCGCACGTCTGTCTCCTGCCTGAGTGTGACCTGGCATTTGCACGCCAGGATGCCCTTAACAAGCACATGCGCACAGCGCACGAGATCGACTTGATGCGCTACTACGAGGCCGGGCAGCGCCGGGTGCCATTTGGCATTGTCGGCTCGGGCAGCGGTGCCAGCGCGAATGGTGTCAACGGTACCAGCGGCTCGTCACAGCCTGCCGTAACAACGACAACCACGACGAGCACCCACACGACCACCACCAACGGCAAGACTAGCGGACCCAACAAGCTGAAGATTATCATCAAGACGCCCCAGTCCCACGCTGCCGGCCATGACGACTCGGTCGACAACAACAACAACTATGACGACCACAGCCTTCTTCACTTTGCCGGCGGTGAGACGACCGTGCTCGCCAAGGACCAGGGCTTTTCTGCTCACGAGCTTGAGCTGTCGCCCAAGGAGCTGTACGGTGTCTGCCGCCTGCAGCTGCAGTGGGCCGAAGAAGAGAACGATGCGCTGCGCAAGGAGTGTGACGAGTTTGAAGAGGCCGCTTACCAGCAGTGGCTCGAGTGCCAGCTGCTGCTGGATCAGGTCGTGCACAGCGAAAAGGACTGGTACGAGCGGCGCAAGGAGGTGCTGGCCACGCTCGCCATTGAGGAGGAGAAGCGTGCTGCTGAGCAGGCCGCCAAGGAGGCCGAGGAGGACGCAGCTGCCGAAGCGGCAGGTCTCACCCGTGGCGGTGACAACGACGATGACGATAATGATGGTGACGGTGACGGTGATAAAGACGACGACGACTCGGGCGCCGATGACGACGACGGCGATGGTGACGGAGATGGAGATGGTGACGACGATGAGGACGATGACGTTCCGAGTGTCATGTTGGACCCTGATGCCACGCGCGACGACTACTCCTTTGCCGACAACACATCTTTCTCGGCCGTCCGTTCGTCACTGCGCAATGAGTTGGCCATTAATGGTGACTAGAAGTCTGAGCCAGCTTATCAAACGGCACATTTGAAGGTTTTGGGCGCCCTGTATAATTAACGAGGTGTTTTTGTTTTTGCTTTTATTTTTCATTTTGTATTTTCCTTTCCGTTTCCCGGTCATGGCGGTCGTCTTATTGTATTTTTTAAAAGAGTTTTTGATAATCATATATTTTTCAGTTTTGTTTTTACGTGTTTCATAAGTCTATATGGGCATCAAGATGCAAGGACAAAATGCTATACGCAGGAGTTTATAAATACAAAGCAGTCATTCTCATTGTTCGCTTTCCAATATTCGAATCCAAAATTATGTCAACAACGAATGGTCCCGTTCCCTCTCCTTTACACTTGTAAATTGTAACATCAGTGACTCCATTTTCTTCCACGCCCCTACCTCACCTTGCGCTTGTCAGCCTCCTTGTTTGTGAACGGGAAACCGCTCGTACGCTTGTCGGCGCCGGTCCGCTTGCTGATCCGGCTGCCGTCGCCAAACAGAAGACACCACACGCCAAATGCGGCCAGAATGCTGCTGCCCGTGCAGCCCACCAAGAATGCCGTGACCGTCGGGTGGGCGTCGTAGTAGTAGCAGCCGTAGCTGTAGAAGGCGGCCGCGCCGTGGTAGAGCGTCGTTACAAAGAGAGCTGCCCAGGCATAGGGCACGGCAGAGGAATGGTTATGGTCGTCTTCCACGGCGTGCAGTGGGAGCAGGCCAGAAAGAACCAGCGTCTGCAGGGCGAGACCCAGCTGGCCAAGGCCAAGAGCCCGAGCAAAGTAGACGGCGACAGCTGAAAGTGAGGGTTAGCGGGAAGTTCTGAAGGAAAAGGAAGCAAAGGACAACTTACAAGGGACAGTAGCGTCTGTCATCACCAGCGAGACGACAAACGACGGCCACACGATGAGAGGCAGGGCCTGGATGCTGAGCCAGCCCAGCGACGCGAGGCTGTAGGCAGTAACCGCCTGTAAGTGTGTGTGGTTAGCAAGTGGTGGTAATGAGGTGAAAAAATATGGGCGAACTCACATCCATGATTGCGAATATATTGAGAAAGGTTCTGAATGTCAAAAGGAAGAAGCTTGCTCTTGCCGATTATGAGATTTTGTTCTTAGAAGTGAAGGAGCTTGAAAGCTGTCTTGGAGTGAGGCAACAACAAAAGGTCCCTCCTGCCACGAATGCAGTCTACGTCATATTCCTGCCAATGAGCGGCCACAATTCCAGCAGCAGCCAACACTAAGAAAGGAAAGAGCATCTCCAAGCTCAGCGGCCCTTCTCATACCAAATTCTCAGACGAAAAAGCAGAGTATGAGCAAAAAGTTTTATAAATTTCACGAGAGCCCCGAGTCTTACAGAATAGCATTCACTCTTTCTAATCCTTCTGGCCCTTACTCTTCTCACCACTATCACTTGTTACTTTGACAAAGGGACAGACGGATTTCCTGCATGTATTCACCAAGGCCAACAAATATGAGCCATTATGACTACCTTTCTCATTATCGAGTCTCTTGCCAAGAACTCTACAGTACTTTGTAGTGAGTACCTTTTTGTTCACTGATTAGAAGCTCGAGTGCCAACTGCCGGCGTGAACTGCAAAATGATTGAAGAGCAAAAGTCTACTGTGTGGAGCTCCTGCTCGCACAGTCTTACCAATTTTCGCATCACGTGAAAAGATAGGGCGATTGGGGTTGCCCTTCCTTTAGCCAAATCAGGGTTAGCGCCTTCCCTGCCCACACAATCGGCCACACGAATTATGCTCTCAAACCGGATTTAGTGTGGCCTACCACCAGTGTGCACCCCCTCCTCGCTTTCCAATTTTTTTCCCCTAGAGATTGGTTTTTTCCCGCTTGTGTGTGTTTTTTTTATCCTCTCTCTTTTCAACTTCAGCAACCTTATCCGACATCGACAACCGCACCGACGACCACCTCCGAACAGTATTCAAGATGTGAGTTTTGCTTTAGATCATTAGCAGAACAGCACAGCTCGATGGCGATGATGCATTTGATGGCCCCGGCGACGTTTTTGGGCCTCGACGGCGGCACCGAAAGAGCGGCAGAACGGCGACTCTCCATGTCCGGGCGACGACGAGATAACGGTGCAACATGATGGGGGATGAGACGCAGGGGCAGTCAACGACGGGAAGACCGTGTGCATTCGAAAAGAAACGGCCATAGGACGACACCGGCATCCACGGAGCAACTTTTGATGAATTGGATGGAAATCGACAAAGATTGAAACATGCAACCGGATTGACAGGATCTGCCACAGAGGACGACACCCCATGCCAACCCTGGAGACATTGAACGAACGACCGTACCGAATTGCTCGCCGACCATCTTTTGCATTGTCGACTGTCGAACTGCTGTTCTGCTGATTGATTTTTCACATCTTTTCTCTGCGTTGGCATAGACTAACGTATTCTTCTTCAGGGTCAACCTGCGTACTCAGAAGCGTCTTGCCTCGTCCGTTCTGGGCTGTGGCAAGAACAAGGTCTGGCTGGACCCCAACGAGGTCTCGGAGATCTCCAACGCCAACTCCCGCATGACCATTCGCAAGCTCGTTTCCGATGGCCTCATCATCCGCAAGCCCGCTACCATGCACTCGCGGTCGCGTGCCCGTGAGCTGAACCTGGCCCGCCGCATCGGCCGCCACCGTGGCTTCGGTAAGCGGAAGGGTACCGCTGATGCCCGTATGCCCGAGCAGGTCCTGTGGATGCGCCGCCAGCGTGTCCTCCGCCGGTTACTAGTTAAGTACCGCGCCTCGGGCAAGATCGACAAGCACCTGTACCACGAGCTGTACCACCTGGCCAAGGGTAACACCTTCAAGCACAAGCGCGCCCTGGTTGAGCACGTAAGTTGTACCCTCCAGAAGTTGGACCTTTTTGTACTTCCTTTGCAAGATACTAACGTCCCTTCCAGATCCACCGCGCCAAGGCCGAGCAGGCCCGCGAGAAGCAGCTGAAGGACGAGATGGACGCCAAGCGTGCCAAGACCAAGGCCGCCCGCGAGCGGAAGCTGGAGAGACAGAACGCCAAGCGGCAGGCGATTCTGGGCGAGGACGAGGAGTAAACTGGTGGTGGTACGAATGTGAAAACGAAAACGGAGTGAGAGTGAGCTTGAAGGGCGCCGACGGCGGATTTCGGATACGGATACGGATACACGGCGGCGGTCGACTGCAATTGCGGCTACAGCTGCCCCTACACAAAAAGGCGGCAGCAGCGATAGCAACGACGGCGGCACTGGGTACGAGTCCAGCACCGGGACCGGACGGCGAAGAGGGCTGCATGCTTTTTGCGAAGACCACAAAAATAATGGAGTTTTCCGGGACAAACACAAAAACACCCATGTTATGGGCGGAACATCAAAAAATAAAAAAAGGACATTTCATCAAATCTTTGTTTTTTGTGTGCCTCGTTTCTGTGTGCTCTTTTCTCCCGGTGCCGCCCGGTTCTATACCAAGCCTTTTCTTTTTCTTCTCGCTCATGTTTCATGTTTTGTTATCTCTTTCCACTGTCTCTATTTTCTCTTTGTTGTTTCCCAGCTTTTCAGCTTTTTATGTCATGACGGTCATTTTCTTTTCGCTTCACGGAGGACAAAAGGCCAATATACAGGCGGACTTGCATCAGGAGTCTTTGCTATTTCCTTTATCTGGGTTTTGAGCCCTCTAGGTGTGCTCCCTGTTCTGTTCTTCCACCTTGCACAGCATCATCACGAGTAGATGCGAGATCGGGCATGGAGTATTACAAGCGGTAATTACGGATACAAAAATGTGTGAATACAATAAAAACAATTCAAAACAAACCTTAAGTGCTATGATAGGTGATAATAATATGCACGGCGTATTACGAGAGGTAAAAACAAGAGAAAGGAATCATCCAGTTCACCGCATCTCGAGAACACCTGATCAAAATATGATCCAAGACGCGATCTCGAGATAGAAACTTTGCCAATGAAGCTCGGACAAGAAGAATGAAAAGGAAAGCAAAGGCACTCGCCGAACTATGAGAGAAGAATGGAACGGGAAACCTCGTATAGTGTGCAGATGAGGCAATATATGTAGAAGAACGATGGAGGACCTCAGAAGGCCAAGAAACTAAGAGGATAAAGAATGATTTCACAACTTTTACGTTGGGTCAGATACTTCATATTGTTCCTGTCGAAGGTGGTGAAAGTGCCAAGACATTTCAGCATGCTCCCAGTCACAAAGTTGCCTCCGTGTGGAAACGATCTGGCGTTGGTTCGAAGCAGACTCATCACTCCCAAGTTTAGTTGTTAGGGAGAAAAGAAGAAGAAAAAAGGGGAAAGATGACAAAAATTCTCGGGCGGGCACGAAATTTTTTTGTAGGCCGTGTCGAGCTGGTCACGTGTGGGAAGCTGTTGGGTAATTCTTACCTCCTAAAATCCTCTCTTTCTTGGGCTCCTTCCTTCTAGGGCGTTTGCAGGCGGCTGGCGTTTCTTCCGAAGCAGGCAAAATTGCCCAAATAAGCAAGAATGGCTGGCAGTCCACAGGGCCTTGTCCACAGCGGGCCCCTGCCCACAAAAAAGTTGAAAAGTGAACAAAAAGAACAAAAAGTGATCTGAAGAAACTGTCAAAAGGCCCTATGGCTGCGCCCAGAAGACCGCTGGAAAGCGCTATCGCGTCCTTTGGTCAAATCCTCGAATCATGGCTGGCGGAGATGAAAAGGAAAAAGAGGGGGTGACCTCACCGACTCTGGCCGCTGTCATAGTCTGCCTTTTTAACATTTTTACCTCTTTTGACCTATTTCGTAGCTTTCATAGGCCCGGACTTTGTCTTTTCAGATGAAAGACGCCCTAATCGCTGGCTCCTTCCTCTTTGACACCTACTGGCGGAATTGACAATGCGCCGGTCGCAGATGCCTTCCCAAGTCCTGTCTGTTGCACCTGCCGTGTCAACATGCCTTCTGTATTAGTGTAAAAGGGCGTGCGTACTTTGTAGTCCATAACGGTAGCTCTTGCCTGTTATCTGCCAATCCGTTACGCTGCGTGCCTTCCCCCGCTCGGAGCTAGCCCAAGTAAAATCCAGATATATCCCCATGCACGCGGCACCAAATCGTCACGCAAGCCGATCCCATTGTCGAACCACCTCTTATCCTCCTCCCCTCCTTTCTCCTCACAACCTCGCCGTTGTTCCCCGTCAACGACGTCTACAGCTTACTGGGACTTGAGAAGATTCTCAGCAGAGCATTCACGACACAAAATAAGCTTCATCAATAGAGATCAAAGCTACCAATTGAATAGCTTGACGATCTTTCGTCCGTTCTTCCGTCTCCTCCTCCCGCCTCTTCCGATAGACACAACCCAATCTCCCTCCACACGCCGCCGACATGTCTCTTCCTCTCTTCCGGAGCACCGCCCGTGCCGCCCGGGCCACCCGGCCATGGACGGCCAAGTCCTCGCCAGTTACTGCCGCCGCGTTTGCTCGTTCTCGGAACGTCTCGACACTCAACCAGGACAGCCAGCAAAAGGTTCGCGATACTCAATCATACGGCACGGCTTATACCAAACAAAACAGCTAACATGGATTGCAGATTCTAGCAGCACACCTGCAAGAGGCCGACCCAGCCATGTACGAGATTGTCGAGAAGGTGCGTTACAAGTCTAGCCTTGTCATATTTACTTCAAATTCATGTCATTCTAACAGCCCTCTAGGAGAAACTCCGCCAGAAGCAGTTCATTAACCTGATCCCGTCCGAGAACTTTACCTCCCAGGCCGTTCTGGACGCATTAGGAAGCCCAATGCAGAGTATGTGCACATTATCTCACGAAGCGGGCAAGCGGCAGCAAGATACAAGTAAACAAGAAGACAAGCTAACAATGGACAGACAAGTACTCCGAGGGCTACCCCGGAGCTCGGTACTACGGCGGCAACGAGTTTATCGACCAGTCCGAGCGGCTATGCCAGCAGCGCGCTCTTGAGACTTTCGGCCTCTCAGATAAGGAGTGGGGTGTCAACGTGCAGGGTATGTTACGATGACGATATGCCGAGATATCAATATATACTTTTCCCCCGACTAACACCACGCAGCTCTCTCCGGCGCACCGGCAAACCTCTACGTCTACTCCGCCCTCATGAACACCCACGACCGCCTCATGGGCCTCGACCTCCCCCACGGCGGCCATCTGTCCCACGGCTACCAGACCCCGACCAAGAAGATCTCCTTCATCTCCAAATACTTTGAGACCGTGCCCTACCGCCTCGACGAGTCCACCGGCTACATTGACTACGACAAGATGGAGGAGATGGCCCTCATCTACCGCCCCAAGATCATCGTCGCCGGCGCCAGCGCCTACAGCCGCTTCATCGACTACAAGCGCATGCGCGAGGTCTGCGACAAGATCAACGCCTACCTGCTGGCCGACGTCGCCCATCTGTCGGGCATGCTCGCCTCCAAATCCATCCCGAGCCCCTTTGGCTACGCCGACATTGTCACCACCACCTCCCACAAGTCTCTGCGCGGCCCCCGCGGCGCCATGATCTTTTTCCGCCGCGGCGTCCGTCGCGTCAACCCCAAGACCAAGGAGGAGGAGAAGTACAACCTCGAGAACCCCATCAACGCCTCCGTCTTCCCCGGCCACCAGGGTGGCCCCCACAACCACACCATTGCCGCACTCGCCGTCGCCCTCAAGCAGGCCCAGACCCCCGAGTTCCGCGCCTACCAGGAGCAGGTCTTGGCCAACGCACAGGCACTGGCCAAGCGCCTGGGTGAGCCCAAGGACAAGGGCGGCCTCGGCTACTCGCTTGTCTCAGGCGGCACCGACAACCACCTGGTCCTGGCCGACCTGAAGCCGCAGGGCATTGACGGCGGCCGCGTGGAGCGCATCCTGGAGCTCGTCGGCGTTGCTGCCAACAAGAACACTGTCCCCGGCGACCGGTCGGCGCTGACGCCCGGCGGTCTGCGCATGGGCACTCCTGCCATGACGACGCGCGGTTTCAGCGAGCACGATTTCGCGCGGGTGGCCGACATTGTCGACCGCGCGGTGACGATTGCTGTGCGCGTGGACAAGGCTGCGCGCAAGGAGGCCGAGGAGAAGGGCGAGAAGGGCGTTGGCCGTCTGCGGGTGTTCCTGGACCACCTGGGCAACGGCGACGGCGTGCCCGAGATCCTGCAGCTGCGCAGCGAGGTTGCCGACTGGGTCAGCACCTACCCGCTGCCGTGGTCGACCAAGGCTTAAGAAGCCGATTGGCATCGACCTGACAATATGAAGCGACGAACGAACTCGAATAAACTCAATCAACTGAACAAAAAATACAGGAATGAGGGAACCATGAAAAAAGAAATATACGAAAAGACGGACGGCATACATATAAACGACACCAAAAACCCCCATTTCCCACACAAAACACTACCCTGTACACTCATCCCCCCTCCCCATATCATTTACGTTTTTCGCCATCACTCCCTGATCTTGTGAACGGTCTTCAACGCCGGCGTTCTGGTTGACATCGATTTTTGCGTTTTTTTATTCTCTTTTCTTCATTTTTCATCTTCTTTTACATTTCACTTTTCTTCAAGCCTCTTCTTTTTACTGTGGCCTTGCTTTTTTAGTCCTCGCCCTTTTCTTCAACCACAGGGCCATATTTTTCAGTCTAATTTACATAGTCATTTCATGGACGATCATCTTTGAATTATTTACGAGAGAGAGAGAGAGAACTATAAGTAAAAGCAGAGACAATCCGGCCGTAAACATATATATTTAAATTACTGCTTTTTTAAACTAAAAAGCCACCACCCAAAAGTTCTTCTTTTACCGACTCTTGACGGTTCCGTCAATATCAACAAAGTAAACATAAAAAAGACACTAGGAAAAGCAGGTGTTTTGATAAATAAGGGGAAGAGGGAGGAGAGACGTATAAACGTCTCCCCCCACGCCCTTCTAACTGACTCTTCCTGCCTCTTTCGAGGCCGCTTAAGCACCGTACCAACCGCCAGCTCTCCAGCAGGCCGTTGCGCTGGCGGAGTTGGTGACCGTGGTGTACTGTGTTTGACTGCAATATAGTTAGCAATGGACCGTAAAGTTTCTGTGCATAAGGGTTTCTTCACATACCCGACCCAGACAGTGCCGGACACCTTCGTCGTCTGGTACACAATATCGGTCTGCGTGACGACGCCGCCGTTGCCGCCGCGAGTAACCGTGACAGTGACGCCGGGTCTGTTGGCGCCGTTGGCGCAGACAGTCGAAGGCGAAGGTGTGATGGTAGCCGTGATAGTCTTGAAGACAACCTCTGTTGTGGTGGCGGCCGGTGCAGTCGAGACACGGGTCTGCGTGACGGTGTAAGTTGTCTCGGTGATGGTGACAGTCGTGGCCATAACCTTGTTGACGTTCTCCACATCGCGCTTCTCTGTACTGGGGTCAGTATAACTCAAGACACACCTGACTTGATCGTTGGAGAGCAACTTACTCGACGGGTAGTGGCACGAGCCAGTGGTGGTCATGGTCGTCTGGTATTGGCTCGTCTTGACGCCGTCCGTGGCCGTGCGGGTGACAGTGGACGTAATAGTCTGCGTGCGGCCGGCCTGGATGTTCGTGACGGTCTGAGTAGCACCGCTGCCGCCATTGCAGTTGGCAGTGACGGTCTGGGGGACGAGAATGAGGGTCTGGGTCTGGCCGACAGTGTTGACAACGGCTGTAGTCGAAGATTAATACGAGCTCCAAAAGGGATGGAAATGTTACGAAACTCACTCTTTGCGCGCGGCGTCGTGGTGACGCCAAGAACAATTGTCGGCGTGGCCTGTAATATCCAGTTAGTCAACTATCGTCAAAAAAATACATAATTTCTGATTTCACTTACAATCACGGTCGACGTCTGGGGCACGCCGACAGTCAGCGTAATGGTGCGCTGCACAGCGATCTGGTCACCAGAAACGATAATCTTCCATGTGCCGGACTTCATGGCTGAGAATGGAATACCGCTGGATCTGTTAGCAGAAACATCACAAAATTATGAAAATATAATCCGGCACGAAAAACAGCCTTACCAAGTCGACGTCGTCTGAGCACCAGTCGGCGTTGTGCTGATGGCCGAGCAGGCATACTGGTTGTTATCCGGATCAACGAGAATGGGGCTGATGCTCTCTTGAGTGCAGCCCTGGAAAATTGTGATAAAGCTGAAGTACTGGTTGGACGAGCCGTCAATGTAGTAGGCGCCGCCGTTTGAGTAGTCGACACCATAACTCGAGCAGTCGGCAAGGACACCGGACGAAAGTGAAAGCACCGTCGCTGCCACGGCCAAGAGCGTCTTTGCGTATCCAACCATGTTGTCTGTGGTGTATGAAAGAGTCGAACTCGGTCGTCGATGTTTCGTCTTGGGATTGTTGAATTAAACGAATGGATAGGTTGAAACAAGATACCGGGTATCGATATATAAAACGAAACGAAAGACACAGGGATCAAACAACCTCAGGAGAGACAAGACAGTAGAGAGAGTGAAAGAAAGAGACAAGATCCAAGCAAGCAAAGTCCGGGGCAGGGTTGGTTTTATGTTCGGTCGGGGGAAATAAGAAGCAAGTCCCTCTTGACAATAATTCCACAAAGGGCCTCATGTGCAAAAAACATATGAGTCCGGGAAAAGTGATTGAGAGGAACAGGGCACAAAATTGGCAGAGGCAATCGACCGTCGACCGCGTGGAAAAGGGCCATGTGTTTCCCATACCGCGGGTCAATACCAATATCCATTGGCATTCCCCCATCCAAGAACCCGTCGTGCCATGACATACATCTTGGGAGCCAAGAAAATGGGCTTAGGGAAGAAAGCAATATAGTGCCAGGTTGGTGGCTGAAAGGCAGAAGGCTGGCCACATCGGAGGCAAACAACAGGCGAGAAAGGCTCGAGGACGGGTAGATGGGATAGGCAAGAGGGAAGGAGGGCCGTTCGCGGTGCCGGAAACGAAATAAACATGCAATAAAGTAAGATGCAGAGAGGACAGAGAAAATAAAGCAAGACAAAGAGGATGACGCTGATCTCGTTTAATTTTTTGTGTGCAGCTTCGTTTCGTTTCCTTTTTTAACCCGCGTAGCTGTATTGTGCCGTTTATGGGTGTGTCCTTGCTGGTCTCCTTGTTTACTACCAAAACCTTATTGGAGAAAACCAGAGTCTGCGAGAGGAGTGTGCAGGTGGATAAGAGAAGGGACGATTGAGAGCCGGCCTGAATCTGCGGAACCTAGATTGGCCTGGATTCAGGCTATGAAAATGCGGTTACCAGGAACCAAGGCTACCGCCAAAGGAAATTTTGCCTCTTCTTTCAAAAAATAATGTGCTTCTTAAGAGAGAACATAAGACGAAACGACGGAGATTGTCAAACAAGCTCATTTTATGATTCCTTGTGGGAAAGAGTGGAAGGAAGCAAAGAAGGCTGAAGGGCAATGAAGGACAGGGAGGGCAGGTGAGTCTAGAAACATGGATAGAGCTTCAAGAGGGCAAATGTCGAAAGAGGTACAAAATCAAATACACGCGTCTAGCCACAATCACACGGCTGCTAGATTGTACGGTATACATCTTGTATAACATGGCGAGAGTGACAGAGGCGAGGATGGGTGGTGTGGGAGACAAAGCGCAAAAAAAGTCCGATGGGGATATGAGCATACACACCTGCATCAAGCAAGGTTTTCTTGACATGCCATGCGAGGTACAAGACGCTCGAGCTTAAAAAAAAGGATCGCCACGAACGCTGTTGATCTAGCCGATATGTGAGTGCGTACTCAGCCATAAGTTCGTCTGGTATCGGGATACGGACAAGGCACGTTGTTGACAGGGGACATCCCTGTCCTCTTTTGCCGGAAGAGACCTTTATTAATTATGTCTGCCGTGTCAGCGATGTCAGTGAGTAGAATGGATAGAGGGAAAAGCAAGCACGCACAGTCGCTATCTGAAGATAGGGTGGTATCGTGAAAACCCGACGAGTAGGGACAGAAGAGGCCATGGCCAGGGTGGTGGGGGCGTGTGAGAAGAATGGCAGTTAGCAGGTAGCAAGAGGAGTGCATTCTGGCCGGGTATGATAAAGGTGCCTCCGGACAAACCACTTGGGCATATCAAAGGCACACCCATTCAGTTTCGTGTCCCTCCTCTGAAGAGAGCCTATTTCGGGTACCTGACAGGATCAGCCGGGGCTTGTTGTGCTGTTTTCTTCCTTCAGAGATGTCCAATAGGCCCTCATCTATATGGTCAGGGTTTTTGTCAAAACCTAAACAGTGGATGGGTGAGGAGGACCGGTATTTTGCCTATATCAGAAAATATTGACATGGCTCGCCCGGGCAGCCGCGTAAGGATCGATCAGATTTTCTTGTTTTCTTGCATCTGGTATTTATCATCTCGATTCATTCGTCCCATTTTCAATGTCGTTTCTTTTCATTAGCGAGGTCTCGCCATGCCTCAAGGATCATGAAAGTATCAAGCGTTTTCGGAGAGTTCTCTATGCTTCAGGTTAGTTGCAATCAATAGGCTATGTTAGGACACAAGCCACAGGTCCGTGGCCAAGACTTCTCGTGGCATCTGGAAGAGCAGTCCACCGGGCAGTCGGGCCAGCTGCGATGTCAATAAATAGAACACCATGTATGCATCTGTGGGCTGCTTCTCTTTGAGAGTGTGACACGCATATCTTGGTTCTCGTCTTGACTAGGAAACTGTATGTGTGCCTGACAACGAGGTCATGCCATAACCATTGCTGACAGGCAACGCAAATGGTTGAATGCATTGACTTCGCCGCCTTTGTGCATAGCTCCTAAGCGAGGAGACGGAGAGGTATAAAAATGATCAGGTCTATCATCTCTGCTTTGTCGCCGCTGGTGATATTGTCTTGGCGGGAGATTCCGCCGGGAAGCCCAGGCCCGTTCTTCCGGACAGCAAGAGTTCAGAGGGTTCAGACGAGAAATATTCCGGTGGGCTGTATCGAGACGGTCAGGAGGATTAACAGGTCGGTGTATTCGATTCTATGTATTCGAATCCATTCTATTAAGCATATCAAATGGTCAGCTAAGCAGAAACGATGCGAGAGGAATATGGTGAAAAGCTGGAGCCGAGGCACTTTACCTGATTTGCCTTTTGTAAAAGCCGTCAAGGCTGAGCGAACCGAGATTTCGAGCACGAGAATGTCGTCACATACCGATTTTTGCAAAATTGAAAGTTTTGGTAGGATGCGGACCGGCTGTTGTGATAAGATGAGCGGTGGGCAAAAATGAAATGGAAGATGGGGAGAGTGGAAAGGGATTGTTGACTAGACATCAGAAAACATCTTGGGAATAGGGGCACCTTCTGCCAGACGCGCCTTCCTTCCCTGTCTCCCTTCTTGCTTAATGACGAGCGTACCTTCCCCTGCAGACTATGAAGCCCGCACCTTCCTACAAAATCGCCATTAACAAGCCGTACCTTCCTCACACTAGAATTGTCAAACTCGTTCCTTCCATCTTTGCCTCTCTTCTTCAATTTCGCATCTTTCTCCAAACGTGTGTTGCTCCCTCCGGGCAACCAGAATGCAGGGTTCACACCCCTTTCCGTGCTTTCATCTGCCGCTATTACTCTCGCTCCTCGGTCGAGCAGGCCATCTATTATCCAACTTGTTGGAATCAGCTCTGCAGACACCACTTTATGCTCATATCAAAGTGCGTATGCACCCAGATGCCAAGCCCGTCGTCAAACCGCGCCGTATTATCACTCTACTGTTGCTACAGCATACACGACAGAACCGAGTTTGCTCTGTATCTTTTTTATTTACTTCCCGTGTTTGCGGTATTTTCTCTTGTCTCCCCCATCCTCTTTTGTGTGTATCTCTCTATCCTTTATTGTTATCGTCGGACTCGGAACATTACAGCGGAGTTTGGCATCACATCCGCCTTTTATCTCTGCATTTTCTCTCACAAAAATAGACTCTATCCCCGTCCCGTGTACACCGTGCTCTATTCCCGCACTTTTTGGCCTTCTAAATTATCGTATTCTGATGCTGTCGTCGTCATCGTTGTCATCGTGGCCCCATCAACGTGGGAAGATAGGTCTAAGCGTACGTCGTCCTCGTCGTCTTCACTCCTTCTGTCCTCTACCAACCTACATGTCACAAAAATACCATTTACCGGGGGTGCGGTGGTCTTGGCGTTCGGAGAGAAAAAAAAATAGGCACACGAAAAGATGTAATGAACGGACCTTTGCCTCATTGTGTATCTGTGGTGGCCAAGTGTTTACATCGTACTCCTGTTCTTTATCCCACACCCCCCAATAAATGCACCTTGGGCTTAGAGTTGGGGGAGGCCGAAACGTATGTATAAAAATTATCCAAGAGGTACCAAAAGAAAAAGATGCATATTATTACATGTTCCGTTGGTAGGAGTCTTTGGCTGTTGGCAGTTGTTGGTCGACTGTTAGCTTTCAGACCCTGCCCAAGACAACGTGCTCGGAGCAGCTTCATCCAGGTAAAAATAAGCTACCCCTGGTCTTTGCTTGTCTGGGCCCTTGGCCTTACCATCCTCGTGCTCTACCAGGACAGTATTGTATATATCAAGTTTCTATTTTAAACTTTTATTGAGTAGTTTCATTGTAGATAGGCATCCCCTCAACATGCTGTCTAGAATTATCATGTACAGGGGCATCCCGTACCTCGGTTCATGTCAGAGCACACATGGCTATCTGTTTATCTACTCCATGGAGGTATCATATGACGTATATTGTGCAGGATTGCGTGGCGCAAAATAAAATAAATG
Source organism: Sporothrix pallida (assembly GCA_021396235.1). Taxonomy (NCBI): domain Eukaryota; kingdom Fungi; phylum Ascomycota; class Sordariomycetes; order Ophiostomatales; family Ophiostomataceae; genus Sporothrix; species Sporothrix pallida. The sequence continues at coordinate 181,893 of WNYG01000004.1, read as the reverse complement.
ATTGACAAGAGAACCCAGGCCCAAAGGCAATGCTACCACTTAGATCGACTTGGGACTGTGCTCTATGTCTTGGAATATGTTCTCTTTTCAAGCTGCATGCATCTCCGACCTTCCAAGAAAATTCTCGTCTGGAATAGATGTCGGCCTGTTCCGATGTCTTTGGGAAGATAATATAAACATCAAGTGGCGCCACGTTACCTACGGCGTGAACGCCATGGGACCGGAACATTGAAGACTAGGACCCTGAAAATAGGAGTAAAGTGATGGTTCTTGACGTTGTAAACAATTTCGATTTTTCGTTTTCCAGTACCCAGATGGCTCGCTACCGATTTGATGCCAAAAACAAATAGATGCAGTGCATATGTATGATATATCAAAAATAGATCTCCAAGTAAATAGACAAGGGGAAGTCGGAACGGTAACCGGGGAGGGCGACCCTTCTGGGTCCTTCCGGTTGCCCTATTCAATATCCTCCCGCCCCTCGTGTGGAAAGAATGGTTCTCCAGAAAAAGAGGAAACTCATAGTTTTGACCAGAGGCCAGGCTTTGATGAAGGCAGCGTGGGCGACGACGCTGCGGCTGCAGGCGGCACGCGCACCTCGACTGAGCTCGTGCCCTCGGGGTATGCCGTGCCATTGTCCAGCTCGACCTCCTGGCAGTCCTCGGGCCCCACGCCGTTGGCAAACTGGAACACGAAGAAGGGGATCGACGTGCCGGTGGCGCCCAGGGCAGCCATGGGCGCGTGCCACGTCGCTGCACCGTAGGTCACGGCCTGGTCGCCGCGCGCAATAAAGGCACGCAGGCCGCGTACATCGGGCGGGTTGTTTCGTGCGGCGTCCTGGATGGTCGGCGCCACAATCACCAGGTAGCGGGTATCGGCGGCAGACTGTTTCGAGAGCGGCACAAAGGTCTGGGTGGTGTAGGGATGGCGCTCAAGGATCGTGACGGGGAAACGGCCGCCTTCCAACAGCGTGCGGGCGCTGCAGACAAACATGCTGGCAAGTGGCTCGGACGGCGTGCCGCTTGGGGCTTTTCCGGAGGCATAGCGGTCGGCAAGGCCAGACACGCGCTGGTACTTGATGGCGGAGCCCTGGTTGGCCGATACCGGGTTGTGGATGCGCGATGCCGCCGCACTGCTCAGGCCCCCCAGAGCAGTCGCATATTGCGATGGGTGCACGTCGGGCCGTGGGTTCTCAATGACATCGCCAAAGGGTGCAAAGCCGGCGGCGGTCAGCGGCTCGGCGGGCACGGCCAGCCGCAGCGCCGAGACGTCGAGCCTGTCAGGCATTTGGTGTGTGGGAAAGGGAGGGGAGACGAAAATAGAGCAAGAGGAGGAGGCGTAAGTGTGTGCAATGACGTCGCACGTATTAACCGTCGCGGCTGAGGGAACCAGGCCGCTGGATCGCCCAGGTGGCTTGCGGCCCGCGTCGTGTTTCGTCTCGTCTTTTTCGTGGTTCCTCGTAGTCCCTTTTTTCGTCCGTACTTTCGAGATTAGCCTCTACCAAGATGATGAGCCAAAAGTGCCAAAATTGCAGGCTGTTTCGTCCCAAGTATCGTTGAATCCACCGAGGAGGTGGCTTGTAATTGATGTTTGATGAGTCTCGTGTTGAATTCACTCAAGGCCTAGATTTCGCCGTCTTCGTCTTCAATTGAGACGAAATGTCGTTTAATAATTTGTGCGGAGATTGTCGGTGTCGCCAAACGGCGCCGGCCGATAAGAGGTTCTACAGCGGATATCGCCTCTTTGTCGAAAACCCCCGTTTTAGGGCAGGTACCGAGGCTCGCACCTTCCCTGGACAAATGGGGATGTCACAACACCACATGAACTTGTTCAAGATTCAATACACAATCGTTTGTAAATAATTTTGGTTTACTTCAATTGAAAGATTAAATTTTATATGCTGGATTTTTTTCATACATTTTCTTCGTTTTCACCCAATTTTTTGTAATTTAAAAATCATTGAATATTCTTCCAGGATCCAGAAATATTTCGTATATACAACAATATGGCAACTACCATATTAAGCATCAAGGCACAAATTGAGTAAAAAAAGACAGGAACGACCCTTGATCTTTCCTCAAACATGTCGAGAACACAATGAGCAACTCACATGACATTTACTGCCCAGTTGGGAAATATACGTAGCGTTCCTCGATGCAGACGTTGCGGCTCGGTTCAATCCGACGAAACAACAACGACCTGGTTTACAAACAACACCACCACGAAAGGAAGGATGACATCCGGGGCAGTCGAAGGGAACCCCTGCATCTTGTCTCGTTTGACGGTTATGATGAGTTGAAAGGTGAGAGAGCGGTGTTGAAGGAAATCTTTCACAAATAGGCTGCCTTCTCTTGACCTTCAGATGGGCATGTTTCCTCTCCTCTCTCGCATCACAAGACGAGATGCCTACGTTTTCTCATGACGACGACTGAAGGCTGAACAATGATGCCATTCACATGTGAGTTTACTAAGATTCCCCAACAATTGGCAGTTTTGGTGATGCCTACTGACGATTGAATGTCGAATCTAGGCAATCCCGAATCATGCGTCGCTGGCCGCGTATTACGATGATATCTTTCATAATCCAAGTGCCTTGACCTTGTTTTCACCTACACAATCACGATGACGTGGAAAGGCGTCGGTCGATTGTCGACCCGGCTTGACATTCGTGACAATGTCGTTTTTGTCACGCCGAATACGCACCCCAACGAGCTCTCGGTCCTGTTCTTGTTATTCTCCTTGTGCATCGCCGTTGTCGTCCTTGCGTTTGTCGCACTGTTCTGCATCGGCTGCCGTGCAAGCAATAGAAAGAGAATGAGAAGGATCAGGGTTATTAATCAGGAGAGACTCAAGGAATTGGCCTTGCAACGTCAACAAATGGCGCCAGGCAGCAGTCCCCATCAAAACAGTCCCCATCTCTATCGGTCGCAAGCACATCCGAACCACCGACATGCCCCAAACCTGCATGTCATGTCCGTCGCCGGCGCCGTCGCAACGCCGGCTCCTGCTCGGCTGAAGATGCCTAGGCTGATGATGATGCCTAACTCGATGATGACGACAAGGCACGGCATCGAAGACCAAGATCAAGATGATCGCCGCGTGTTGCGTTCTCGGCGAAACGATTCGCGCGACCTGCGAGCCTTGCACGAGCTCCACGCTTTTCACGGGTTTGATGGCGTTCACGCTGTCTCACAGCGTGACGTTGGGAAGGATCATGACACAAGGCGCGAGGCTGAAGCTTGATTTTGAGACGGGAAAAAAAAAACACAAAAAAGGAAACGACCGAGAAGGATCGCGCTGAAACCCTGCTGGTGATTTGTCTAGGCCTTTTTAGACATGTCGATTTGACCTCAAGTGCCAAAAAATACGGGGCGCCGAGAATGAAACAAGAAATAAGAGATGACAGACGACAAAAGAGACGACGAACGGCAAAAGAGACCAACGAGACGAAACAGAATTCACAGTCATGCCTCCAAAGTCTCTGTGATGCCGACACCGGTGTGGCTTGGGGTTAGGTTACATGCACAAGCGGCCGAGTGTACCCCAGATTGAGCCCCCCCGAGATGGGGGTCAACGCCAATGAGAAGTGTCGGCGGTATGACTCTTACTTATTGTCCGAAGAGGTTTTTTTTTCTGCTCGTCTTTTTTGTTCTCATAACCATAAGACGGGCCTTTTTTCTCAGGCATCTTACACCGTTCGATATGTTGACCTTTTGACTGACGCGGACGGGCGTGAATCCTTTGATGATTCCTCGGGACCGGTTCTCACGGTTTTCTTGTTGGGGAAGTTGACAAGGTTATTCAATTGTAAGATAGTTTTGAATTTTGGATTTTGGATTTTGAATTGTGGAATCAAGGAACTGAACACAGACAACGCCAAACTGCCACCAAATTTCACCATTAAACGAACCCGAGCTGGTGGAACGCGGCAAGTGCAAAGAGCGAATAATATTTAGCGGAGCTGCCTAATTCAGCGAGAACTTTAGGCACGTTGGCTGGTGCTTTTGGTGCCAATTGACCAGGGGATCTGTCCCTCAGTCTTGCGCCAGTCTTTCTTTCTAGAGTCACTTTTGTCCTCCTTCCACGTCCGGCAGCACTCCGGAGCAGAATGATCAGCAAGCGGGGACACTGCCGTTATGTGCGCCTTTCCCTGGCATGTGTTCTTTTTTTTTTTCTGCTAAGGGGGGTGGGACAATAATACGAAGCTGCATGTTTCGAGAGTCCAGAAAAATTGTGAGCAAAATGAAAAAGAGAGAAGAAAATTTTGAATTCAATAAAAGAGTCATGGAGGACCCGTTCGATCGCCAATTCAAGATATCATGAGCTTTGGTTCTGCTCGTCAAGTTCAATTGCAACTTTGACGATAGCTCCTACCCCACTAAGACCAAGCCGACCTTGACTACCTCTTGCCTCACGACGCACAGCAGCACCTTCCACTTTGTATCTTACTTTTGATTTTCTTGTCAGCTCTCCCCTCCAAGAAAACACCCCCACCTCTCACAATGGCCGCTCTTGTCCCGACCGACGCAAAGAACAAGCTCGAGGATCTGTCGGGCATCGTCATCCAGCCCGGCGAGAACCCCTACCAGGCCCTCATCAACGCCTGCGACAATGACCCGGCCAAGATCCAGGCGCTCTACGTGACGCACCGCACGCTGCGCAACGAGCAGCAGCGGGCCAAGTTCCTGGATCCGGCGTTCACAGAAGTGCTGGTGGACCCGTTCCTCGTCCGCATCGAGAACCCCAGCATCGAGCCGTCCTTTGCCGACCCCCGCCACGGCCTCGTGTTCTGGGCCCGCCCGCCCGAGCACGTCCTCCAGCTCGCCGCGCACCTGCAGTCCCTGCTGCAAAAGGCCGCGCCCCGCGGACTCTGGCTCATGCCCATCAACCGCCAGCACATGACGGCGCTCGAGATCACCCACTCCAAGACGCCCGCCGAGGCGTTTGCCGTCGTCGACACCATGGCCAAGGCCAAGGTCAAGGTGGAATACAACGGAGGCGACGGAGAAGAGACCGAGTCTGGCATTGCCTCGATTGTCAACTACCCCTACAAGCACCGCGCGCGCCTCGTCAAGCCCATGGTCTCGTACGACCTGGCTGCCGTGGCGCTGTCGTTTGTGCCGGCGGCGGGTGAGCCTGCTGCGTCGCCCGCCCCCGTCCCGCCGCAGCAGAATGCCGACGCTGTCCCCGTGGACGACGCTTATACCTACCACCATCTGCGGCGTGATCTGTTTGACCGTGCCAAGGAAACGGGCGTCGATGTGGCCTCGCGGTACGTCGTGCCTAGTGCGCACATTACCCTGGGCCGGTTCATCGGACAGGAGGACCATGCCACGCCAGAGGCACGCAAGGCGTGGGTAGAGACTCTCGACGAGATCAATGCATGGCTGGAGAAGGAGGTGTGGGACAAGGTATGGGAAGTGCCCGAGACAGGAGGATCAAGTACAGGCACAGATACAGAGGCAAGCGGCTACCGCAAGCCAGATCTGCCGCCACCGCACCGCCGGCTGGTCGGTGAGTGGGTGGTCGGACAGGAACGCGGCCTCGATGCGCGGACGGGTGCTCTGTGGTACGGCGGCGGCCGGAGCGTCATGATTGGGCAAGGCTTCTGAAGCCAGGGTCGCTCTACCACTCTGGTAGATGCGAGTTATTATCCAAAACCGTATACTCCTGAGACGGATTAGACAAACAGACGGAGAACCTAAAGATTAAAGAGTTATGACCATATGTTGATGATCCATGTTTATAATTTTGACGAGTGCTTCGCATGTCCACAATGTGAATTTTCAAGTGTTTTTATTTTGTTTTGATTTCTGTCTTCGTTATTTTTTGGTTGTTTTGAAAAATGCTTCGTAGTCCCGTTCTGCATTACAAAAGGCAAAAAGAAAAAAGACAGTCCGGAACATACGAAAAATCCCAAATCCTTCCGACCCCGTCCCGTACAAATTTTGATGATTGTGAAGTTTTTTGTGCTTGGCTATGTCCGTGTGTTCCTCCCAAGGGTATTTTTTCTTTACTCCCTGTTCGAAAAATGAAAGAGCAAAAAAAGAGACACCAGTGATACCCAGTCCCCGATGCAAGAAGCATGAAACAAGTTGAAGAACAAGAAAGAAAGAATCGTCGTAAAAGAAAACCCGGTTCGATGTTGTTGTGCGCCGTCATGAGAGGGATACGTTGGCCGAGGTCGGTCAGTGATGGCGGATGGTCATGATTCTTGGTCGGTTGTGGGCAGATTTATTGGAGTCGGAGAAGCGAGCAAGCGAGAGTCAACACGCAAGAAGGAGAAAATGCCATTTCCCCTCCTGCAGTCGAGAGATCTCTTCTCGGCGCACACGCACGGTTGTTGTTGGGCGTGCGCACAAGAGAGGGCGGGCGAGAAAGAAGAGAGGGCAAGACAAAAGCAAAATGGCGTAAATGAAGGGGACAAAAGCAAAGAACAAGAGGCAGCAGCTGGCGATCCGTTTAGAACACCAGAGCGGCACCCTTCGTCTTCTTGTCACCACTGGAGGGGGTTAGCAGATGTGCGGGGAAGATAAATATTGACGGGGAAAAGGACATGGACATACCCAAGCTCGAAGTGCTTGGTGCGCTTCAGCGGCAGCTGCTTCTTGGCCTTGCATGCTGTGCACTCGAGACGCAGCACGATCTTCTTGGTGGTCTTTGCCTTCTTGTGGAAAATCTGCTTCGTCTGACCACCATAACCGGACTGCTTACGGTCGTAACGACGCTTACCCTGCGCGAATAGGCTGGCCTTGCCCGTCTTGTACTGCGTGACCTTGTCTGTTGCTTGTTAGCCTTCTGTTGCCAGATGTTGGTGCTCCTCCAACAGCATTGTCTCCCATCTGGCACTCATCGGAATTGGTCGTCGGCCGGTCGATCGTGGATGTTCAAGTCGTTAGGATATCGTTGTCCCGAGAGGGTCTGGGCGTGGTGTTTGTTCCTCAAGTGACCCCCTGGTTCCTCGCCGTCTTGTTGTCCTCCGATGCCGTGATGCCGTCGTCGTCCTTCCTGTGCCAGATGGGATGCGTGTCTCTCGCGCGGGAATTGATATATACGTACGCTGTTGGTGCTTGCGGCACTCCTTGCCCTTGCCTGTACGTCAAGAAAAATCACAGGTTAATATCCATGTCCATAGCTCGTTCAAGAAATACTCTGTCGTCGGGGAGAAACGGTGGGAGTTCGTGTTAAGTCGTCGGTGTTCGATGAAGGGGATGTGAACGCACAGTAGGTCTTTCTCGTCTCTGTACACGGAACATGGTTAGCAATCAGAATTTCAACATGAGATCAGCCTTTCCCGGAGCCACAAGTCGTCCTTTCCATCGCCAACAAATGTCGCCCGTTGCCGTTGCCATTGTCCGTCTTCTGCCATATCGGGTGATCCGAGAAACTGCTGTGCGAAGAAATTTTCGACATGGGGCGTCTTCCTCGATCCAATTTGCGATTTCACGATCGATTCAAGACGGCTCGGAAGGGCTTTTGGCGGCGGCTTCGGGGCTTGTTGGCGATATCTTTTGACGCTCGTGATTCTCCTGTGATCTGGATTGTCGGTTCGACTACTTACTGGGAATGTTGACCATCTTGGCGGTTGTTACTCGGCTGGAGTCGTTGTCGTTGGGTGTGATGTGATTGTCGTGCAGTGTCGATTTTGCGGGAGTGCAGAAGAAGCTCGCTTGATGTTTGACCTAGAGGGTTTTTTTTTGCACACAGTCTCTAATTTTTCCGACCTAAAAAAAGTTTGTGCGTTCCGGCAGCCCCAAGGCAAAAAAAGAGGGGAGGAGGGGACGGCGAAAAATTATTGTTGTGGCTGATGCGCACCGCCACAGATTTGAGAGAAAATGGTACCCACTTGTGAGAGATTGTCCAAGGCCTCACACGTGACACTGTCCTGCACGATTTTACACTGTCTCGGCACTGTTCCCATACAAAGTGAGGACATTGCACTAACACACAACGAACAAGGATCCCCACTGCGCTTGACTTTCTGCCTTTGTATTTCCTCACATTGATTGACCCCATCGCGCAACAGTTCATGCTCGCGCATTTCTCCGGAATTGCAGCCACAGCAAACTGCAGCAAATGCAATTTCGGTTCTTTCTCTCTTTTGTCTCTGACAAAGTGTCAGCGGGCATCAGCGGCCGTTCTTCCCCGGCGGGAAAGAAGCAAATTCAAGCTTCGTGTTCGATATGCTTCGCTCCTTCCCGCTGGGAGGTACTTGTATCTGAGGAAGGCAGGAGGAGGCACTTCGACTTCTTACAGTTCTTACACAGCCGGCGGTTCGTTCCTGATGATTTGCACTAGTCGCGCATCACAACAGCCGCTGCAGATGTCAACTCTAGTTGGACTTTGACTTCATGCCGATTTCTGTCACACATCATTTTGCTGTCGAAATCCATCTCATCACAAAAGCCTTTTTCATCACTTGCGTCAAGACAAGCATTGTGGCTGGGCCTCCCCAAACATGCTATCCCAGGTCTGGAATTAGCCGGTGCCTGGTTCCTGCATACAAAACACGGCTCACAGCACATGGTCCGCCGTGGCTGGTCTGGTCTGTTGGCCTGGCCTGCGGTTTTGGCCTGCTGAATCTTACAGCAACCAAGATCGACTTCCTGCGCTTTTCGCGGCAAGAAACTGCAATCACACGCATGGCGGCCACGATATGCCTTTTGACCGGAGAATTCACACAAAATACGTCGTGCAGGCATCTCAAACCTCTCACCTTGCATTCTCCTCGGCATGGTCACCCCTGAGGGTTCAACTCCCACGCTCTTGCGCCACACGGGGGAGGTTGTGATGGTGGAGCTGTTGGAGATTTCCGAGGGTGAAAAGTGGCACAATGATGCCATTTTGATTTTCCTCAACCTCGCAACATCTCCTATTTCGCGATGGTGGTTCTGAACATAGAAACGTTCGGAAGGATTTCACACCAGCCCCTTCGTTCGCCGGCACATCTTTTCCTTCTTTTGGCCTGAACCTCTTCCCTCTTCAGCATCCATGCCATCCCATCTTTGCTCGTAAAGTCGCACTCCGCACTCCGTCGACGATGCTCCGCTGTCTGACACAACCATCCCTGCGATCCCCATGCCAATCCCCCGATACCCCGTAGCTGTCGTATTTTGGGAGTGTTTTGTTTGCACAAAGATTACGGAGTGGGAGCGAGTGCCTGCGAGCCTGAGATATGGTGAAATTCAGGTATTATCTCTCCACGAAAGACGGAGCATTAATGCCGTAGGCCTGGCACCATGTCGTATCACCAAACAAACCCCCATCAACCTAGGACAGGGAGAGCTAGATCGCCCCCATGCGCGTTTTGGTTTTGGCGTTGATGATTTGACTGTTGGTTTTCCCTCGGTTCACTGCTAAACTAGAGATTGGCGACAGCAACGTCCAGTTTCGCGCCGTCTTCTTGTCCGTTGCTCAAGTTCAATGGCCAGCTGTTGGTTACGACTTGTTCGTTTGTTCTCCATTGTTCTTTCGCGTGCTTCCTCCCTTGTTCCCCTTTCTCCCTGTCTTCTTTTGCGCAAGTATCCCTCAAAAGATAAACCAACAAACGTGCCACGCTACGCCATGTCAACCTTCCCCTGCACCGTCTCTAATCATCTCTCCCAAGATTTCTGAAGCTAGGTCCCAAACAGTTCACCCAAAAACTCTCAATGCGATCCTCGTTCTTTCTCCCCAAATTGCGGCCTTCCTTTCCGACAAACCCTCAAGAGCAACACTGGGGGTTTCTTTTGTTTCCTTGACTAGGCCAGCTATGACCAGCTCAGGCCAGCTCCAAGTCAGTCCAGGCCCGTCCAGGCCTAGGGCCAGACTAATAGGGCCACCTGCCGTAGTCAATTTTCGCAATAATCTCTCTTCGTCGTTGCCCCCCTGCAAGTGCGTGTGAGATGCGATAGGGGAAGCTCACTGGGATGTGGAGGTGAATGTGAGTGACAAGAGGGCCAAAGAGGGCCCAAAAGGACAAAAAGAGGAGAAAGAAAAGAAACCAAAGAGCCCTGAGATGCCCTGAGGGCTTGGCCGCACCGCAAGGACCACCTCCATCACGTCCATTGCAGAATAAGCGTGCCGATCTTCAGGCCGTCCGTCCCAGACACAGGGCCCACTGCCCTGGCCGTTTCTCCGCAAATCGACTTCGACTTTGTTGGTTGTGGTTATGGTAGTGTCTGTGCCGTCGACGAGCACAGAAAAAAAAGATGTGTTGCAGCCGACCAAGATACCACCTTCGAAAAGTGTGGGAAACTGTGGGATTCGTCAAGAGGACACGCAAGACCGAGGGCCCGCATGTGGAAGTTGCGGGAAGAAGGGCAGAGAAGTGCAGAAAAAGAAGGATGGAAGCAAAGAAGAAAGAAGGAATGGAAGAACAAGAACATCGCTGCCTTGTTTCTTTTTTATTTGCTTGTGCCTGCCTCCACACCATTATTCGGGTCAGATATTAACAAGCACATGCTTGCGCACTGAAATTGAAACATGGCAAGTTTGCTCGTCGCCTGCTGTTTGATAGTGACCGTAGCATCGTTGCGTGTCGTCAGCGAGAGAGGGCGAGCCAAGACTATGAGATGGCTGGGAGGAAAGGTACACTGCGAAAGATGAGAAGGCGGACAGAAAAAGGAGCAAAGGTGAGATGAGATCAAATCTGGCTGTTGCCATAATAATGCTCTCCTGGAATGGTCGATATTGCTCCTTCCCTGCACCGTTCCCTCCATCTCGGTTGGTTGTTCCTTCCCCGTGCTCTTGCTCCGTTGCCTGCTTTCGTATGGGTTGTGTTCCGTACCCCGTGCTTGCTCTTTCCCTGTCTGGTAGTCCTGCTGCATCTTTGATTTTGCAGGAAAGGACGTCTGTTTCTTCCTCGTTCTTTCCTGGCCACATGGAGATTCCAACACATCGTGCTTTCCTCCTCACACCTCCTCACCTTCCGTCACCCCCTTTTCTTCTCCTTGATCCTTTTGTTATCGTCGTCTTCTTCTCCTCCAACTTCAGATTTGACAACACCCAAGAGCAACACAGCGAGACCCCATCCCAGACCTGTGGCCCACCGAGTGCGGCACAGCCCAGAACCCTTATTAGCCCCCAAACCCACCTTGCCCACAAATACCAGGCAAATTGCCGTGGCTGTTCCCCTCCTCGAAGTCCAACGCCAGTGTCGATACTTTCTTGAATATTTTGTCGACATCGTCGCCGTCGAGTCGCCTCGAGCTTTCGTTTGGACTGCCTTTGATCTCCTAGGGCCGTCCCTATTAGCCCACCTCGCCTTTCCGCCACCATCCTAACGGTGCCTCGAGTCGGCGCATCTCCGTCTTGGTGAGGTGCGCTTCACTTTGAGCATATTTCCCACCTTGTTGTCTCCGAATCTCGTGCTCGGCCCTTGCTCCTCGCTCTATTGCCAGCCTTCTCCTCGCGACCTTTGCCTCACTTGTTGACCTGCTGCTCTTTTCCACTCTCGCCTTCCCGTCGATGCCGTATCTGGCCAAGAGGTGCCCTGTGACCAAAACAATCCGACCAAAAACACGGTCCCTGCTTTCACACTACGGCCACAACTACCTAGTTCCGTCGACTATCCTCTTGAGAGGTCCCCCAAAAGCCCCAGTCTCGAGGACAAGCCTAGTACTATCTCGCGACGCACCGGCCACCACGGGCGTTTTCTGCCCTGTGATTGAGAAATGCCATTGCGGAGTCCGGAGCACGACTACTGAAAGCTACTGAAAGCGACGACATACGCCGGTGCCCCGTTGCCATTTTACCTAGCTTGACCTCATGCGCTAGTCTGCGGACACCACTGACCTTGCCAGTGGAGCCTCTAACTTGTCTCCAATCCGAAGAGGCTCCTCTCAGCTGTCCACACGCCCACACACCAATACACACAAAGCAACCTTCCCCGCGGCCGTCGCTTTGTCTTCCTTCTCCCTCGCTTGATTGTCTCCCGTCTCCTTCATTCCTCTTCCGTCTCGCCGTTTGCTTTGTCTTTTGTCTTTTGTCGACCAGGCCTGCAGTTTCTTCTTTTGCGCTCAATTTTTACGACTACATTCGTTGACTTGAACATCTCAACGTCTTCGACGACAGTGCTCCACGCGCCCCTCACCGCACGTTTATTTTTGGCTCGAGAATGGTGACAGACCAACGGACGCCCCATCTCACGCCCTCAACCTGCCATGCGTGGCATAGAGAAACTGCTCTGAAAAATATCCCTACGTGAGCTGTGCATATAGACGCAGACTTCCAATCTTTGCACACTTGCGCCACCTTCCTCGTCGGTGGAACGCCGGACGCCTTATCCGCGCCGTATAGCCCGCCGTTGATATATCCAGGCCAGATGGACCGCGATTTACCAAGGTGATCGACCGGGAGCCCCGACCACCAGACATTGGCTTCCTCGACAGATCGCACGACCGATCACACCAACCAGATTTTCATACGAAATGCAGATACACTGCTGACACCCGCCCTACCGACCACAATTCCAAAGGAACGCAGCCGCCCGCCATGGAAGGCCGCTCTTCTTTCGGCCGTGACCGCGACCGGGATCGAGACCGGGATCGGCCCGGGAGCATGCCTGAGCACCCCACCTCCCCGCCCCCACAGTTTACCTCTCCCCAACTCGACCACCGGGCAGGGCCGCAGCTGTCTCAAGCATCCCAGATCTCTGGGTCTTCCCAGTCGTTGTCGTCTCGTATCCCTCATCTTCCCTCTTTGCCAGAGTCGCCTCTGACACCTTCGCGCCCAAATGAGAGCGACACATTTTCGCTCGCAACTACCGTCTCTCGGTCCAGTATCAATACCCACAGCTCCACTGCGCCGGACGACACATCTACCCCTGCTTCCGCGCCTCCCACTTCCACAATGCAGTCGACAATTCGGGCTGTCACACCTGAACCCCTCGACCACCGTAGAACCGTCACACAAGACCTGCTGGATGCAGCCAACGCCTACTCGAGCAGCTCCTCTTCTACAGTACCTCCCCCACCACCACGCGTCTTTGGTTCTATGTCACCACAAGGCTCGCCAAGAGCATTGTCTGGCCCAGGTTCTCTGTCTCACCACGGCAGAGAAACCAGTCGCCGCCAAGGTGTTGTGTTCAGCGACGCCATGGCCAGCCCCTTCGACAGTGGTAGTATTACTCCGTCCAGCCCCCCACCACCATCATCACGACCTATCGTCTTTCGCCCTCGGACACACACCATGGACGGCGTTTCCTTGTTTCGCGAGCCCCTTGTACCCGGTGCATCTTCCGAGACAAGGAACAGGGTTGGTTCCTTTTCCTCATCAGGGACAGCCGACAGCAGTTTTCGCTCGACGGCCTCGCTGCAAGGCCCCCCGCTTGACTCTCTTCTCAGCTACCCTCTTATTGCCCCCACCAGATCCTCTGAGACCCAGGCAACCCCGACGTCAGCTCCCACCGGCGGAATTACCGCATCCTCATCTGCAGCAAGCATCTCTTCTCTTGGCGGGACCGGGTTCACGTCGTCTGCAACCTCGGCTGCTTCCTCACGAGACAAGAAGACGTCTAGCAGGCGCCTTATCAAGAGATCAACATCACGCCCAACCTCGCCTCTCATCTCACCACCACCATCCGTCGACTCCTTGCCATTACCGATCCCGACCGACAATGCCAACAAGGTGCTTATGCTCATGAAGACCCTCTGCGGCAGAATGCGCGGCGAGATCGAGTATCGGAATCTGGGCGAGGACTCCTGGCACCAGGGTGTCTCGTATATCGAGGAGGAAAAGGGCAGTCTCATGTTCGATGCTGGCGACCACGGGCCATTCCACGCTGCAATCGTTGCTGATCTCCGTGGCTGCCGTGTTGTTCCCACAGGTCGGCCGGACAAGGATAGCCAGTGCTTGGAGCTCGCCAATGCCCAGGCGACGACCGAGATTGTCTTCCGGCCCCTTGTTTCGGCCGAGTTCGACCTATGGCTCGCCGCTCTTCTCTGTTGGCAGCAGCTGCGTCTGAATCCCGGCGTCGTTGCTGCTGCTCCTCCCACCTCTAAGCCGCCCACCAGCCGCAGCACGAGCTCGTCCACCATTGACTCTGGTAAGCGCCGAGCATCTGCGGCCAAGGCGAAGGAGGGCGCCATTATTAAGGTCGGCAAGGTCATGCTGTGGGACAAGGGCGTTGCTACATCACCGCGCGCCATTGTCAAGCGGCCATCCACTCGCGACCTTAGGTCAGTGCAGACGTCGTGGCGCCGCGTGTCATGCATACTGCAAGGGAACGGCGAGTTCAAGCTCATGACAGAAAACGACGTCACCATCCTGTCGGTAATTGAGCTTTGCCAGCTTGGACGCTGTGCCATCCAGCAACTCGACAAGTCTGTTCTCGACGAGGATTATTGCATTGCTATCTTCCCCATCTATGCACCAACATCCACACAGCTATCCATCTTCCGGCCTGTATATATCGCACTCGACTCGAGAGTCGCCTTCGAAGTGTGGTTTGTCTTATTAAGAGCATTCGCCATTCCTGACGTTTATGCCTTGGATCCTGCCAAGGGCAACCAGGTATACGCCATTACCGACATTCAAGCTGAACATGAGGAGGCCATAGACGATGACTCAACCCCACCAACGCCCGAAGAGCAGTTTGTTGAGCTAGGTGGTAACGGCACACCGGAGGAGCCTGTTCGGTTAAGGCACAGACGATTGTTCCGCCTCGAGAAGACACTCAACCTTCGCGTCACAGAGGCCAAAATCAAACCCCGTACACTCCCCGACGGCACCCCTGTTCAGATGCCACAACAGCCACAGGAGCGCACGCACGATCGGCATCCCGACAAGCACCACGACAAGTCAGGAAAGAGCAATAACAGCCCCAGCAACAACGATCTCGACCAGCTTATCGGCAACTACTTGGCCGAGGTGATTCTCGATGGCGAAGTGCGTGCCCGAACGACCATCAAGAGCGATACGAAGAACCCATTCTGGCGAGAGGACTGTGAGTTTAGTGACCTTCCGTCAACATTGCCCTACCTGTCAGTCGTTCTCAAGCGCGTGGAGGGCAACCTCGATAGCTTCACACACCAGCTTCAGGCATCCTTGGGTTTGCCAAAAACGGGCAACTTACGCGAAATCAACTTCGGCGCTGTTGATATCCCCTTGCTCAACCTCGACCGGGGCAAAGACCACGAGCAGTGGCTGCCCATCATTGACGACCGGCAGCACACCGTCGGCACTATGTTGGTCAAGATCCACCATGAAGAGCTGGCCGTCTTGTCTGCAAAAGAGTATAAGCCTATTTCAGACATGCTGCACAAGTTTAGCTCCGGTCTTACCCTGCAGATTGCAGAAGTGATGCCGGGCAGCTTGCGCCGCTTGTCCGAGGTGTTCCTCAACATCTTTCAGGTCTCTGGCGCGGCTGGCGACTGGCTCATGGCTCTTGTCGAGGATGAGATTGATGGCATTGGAAACCAGACAACGATGAAGAAGATGCGCTTCAGCCGACGCCTCCGGTCCAATGATTCTATGGAGTCCTCAAGTGACCGCGAGCAACTTGTTCGTGACATGGGCCGCTCGCTTCAGGGCGAAGCTAACCTTCTCTTCCGAGGCAACTCCCTCCTGACTCAGGCTCTTGAGTTCCACATGCGCCGCCTCGGCAAGGAATACCTTGAAGAAATCTTGTCTGAGAAGATCTTTGAGATCAACGAAATCAACCCGAACTGCGAAGTCGACCCGAGCAAAGTCCCACCAGGCGAAGATATCCACAAGCACTGGGACCAACTCATGTCCTTCACGTACGAAGTTTGGGAATGCATTGCAGCATCGGCATCTCGATTCCCGCCTGAGCTTCGCCACATTCTCAAGTACATCCGTGCCGTCGCCGAGGACCGCTACGGTGACTTTTTGCGGACCGTCGCCTATACGAGTGTCTCTGGCTTCTTGTTTCTTCGCTTCATCTGCCCCGCAATCCTCAACCCCAAACTGTTTGGCCTCCTGCGTGATCACCCTCGTCCGCAGGCTCAGCGTACTCTGACTCTCATGGCCAAGGGCCTGCAGGCGCTTGCAAACCTGTCCTCAATTGGCAGGAAAGAGACCTGGATGGAGCCCATGAACCGGTTCTTGCATAGCCATAGACAGTCGGTCAAGGACTTTATCGACGCTGTGTGCTCAATCCCCGCCGAGAAGCCAAACACGGCCCCCATCTTACCTGCTTCGTATTCGACGCCCATTGCCATCATGGGCCGACTTTCGCCTGTCGCGCGGGAGGGCTTCCCTAGCCTCCCCTACCTGATCGACCACACGCACTACTTTGCCGCCCTCGTCAAGATGTGGATGGACGCCCACCCGCTCTCAGCACCGACAACTGTCTATGATGGCGATCTCCTCGAGTTCAACAATATCTGCGTGGAACTCCAGGCCTGGGCGGACGAGTGCTTTACACGTACGGAACTGCTGCGCCAGTCCAACGATGCCGGCAGCTCGCATGTCATGTCTGACGACACGATTGCCGAGTCGATGGAGAAGGACAGCCTAGCCGACACCGTCAATCTTTCGTACGGCAACAGCTCGACCTGGATGGACAATGCAGCAGAGGACGTCAGTATCAGCAGCTACAGTGCCCATGTCAGTAGCCGCACTTCAGGACTGGCGCCGCCCGGTTCGTCTGGTAGTGAAATCGACGACAATTGGGGCCGTGACCACAAGGGCCGGCAGATGAGCAGCAGCAGCGCCAAAGACAACAAGGACGGCAACGGGCAATACGACGTCGGCGGCTCAATCAAGATCTTGAGGAACGGCAAACAAGCCCGCAAGTTTTTGAGTGGCATCATCAGCCGCAAGCCGCGTACGGCCAGTCCCGAGCATGTCGGCACAGGTAGCAGCCGTGACAATGAGCTCGACAAGGACCGTGACCTGGGCCGTGAGCGCGACAGCAAAGACAAGGACAAGGATCGCGGCAAGGGCAAGGAACGCGGCCGCGAGCAAGACCGCGACCACGACCATGATCACCACAAGCTCTTCCACCATCACCACAAGGACAAGGACAAGGAGAAAGAGAAGAAAGAAGAGAAAGAGAGGGAGAAGGAGATGGAGAAGCTCACCAAGCGCGACAAGTCTGCCAAATCCGAGAAGTCGGACAAGAGCCGGAGTCTCAACCTGGGCGAGTCTTGGGCTCCTTCCCCATTCGCCGCGCCTGAGCTTCCATCGCGGCACAAAGACAAGTAAGAGAGGTCTGAAGTCGCCAGTCTCTCATCATGCACATTTTCATTTCATTTGTTTTATATTTTGTATATCTACAGGCCCCTTTTGGCTACGGCCAATGGGGTTCTTATACCTTTTTGCATCTCCTTTCTTTTGAACTAGACGAAAAGCAAAGAGATTTTTACGGGCGTTATGACAATTTCGGGGGAGGGGGAGGGATGAAGAAGCGAGCAAGCAATTCAGTCTTCTTTTCTTGCTGCACCAGCCGCGAAAAGATTTAGGTAGTGGTTTCTATTTATGCATGATGTCTTACCATATATATCCCAATACCATATTTCGCTTTTGCCTCTTTGAAGCTTAAAACCCGCCTCGATGGTCGCTCCTTCCCGTAACTGTTGTTGAAAGTGACTGTGACCAACCCCTGGCTGTATAAAGCAAGAGGTCGAGATGCTCCTTCCATATTGACAACACCACACATGGCGCCTTCCTAATGTTTACATTTAGCGAATAAATATGCCCATTTCACCTTCGCCCCCTGACTTTCATTTTGACTCTTTCGAATTTTTTCTCCATCTCCTGTGACATTTCAGAAATCGCCATAGACGGTCGACGACAAACCTCTGACACACCCTCCCCTTGCGCACCATCCATATCTTGATATTTCCATCCTATACAATGGCTGACTGGTCGGAAATCTTTGAGCGGCGCCTCCAAACAGTGCTTGAGGACGGCAAAGAGCAGAATGGAAAGGGTGCCGAGAGAAACAACTCCTCAAACCTGTTCTCTGGCCTCGATTTCGATCTGACGCCGCCGCCGACACACCAAAAGGTGCCCACGGACCCGACATCTGCCTTCTTCGAGTCGATCCGGGCTCAAAGCCGCTCGGGCAGCCAGGTCGCCACGCCTGCGTCCACCTCTGCCTCAACCTCGTACGCAGTCGGCAGCGGCAACTACACCTACCAGTACGGCGACTCCTCGTCGGTGTCCTCGCGTGCCTTTGTCACGCCCGCTGCGCAGGTGATCCGGACATCATCGCCCATCGTCGACACCAACCAGCCGCATCTCAAAGGCTTGCAGGGTGAGTACCGGCGCAACTATTATTGACAGAGCTTCCCCTAACGTTTCTCAGAAAGCTACTCTACCCGGGCCGAGGAGCTGCACGGCGAGGCGACCAGGCGCATGGCCAATGCGCAGGGCATGCTCGAGGCCGAGCTTGGGAGGATGGCCCAGATGGAAGATGCCTTTTTGTCGGCCGTGGCGGACAAGCAGGCACACTTTAATCGGCCCGTCGAGGACTGGATGGTCAAGGTTCAGACGCGGGACAACAATGCAACCGGGGGCGGCAATGGAGGGCTTGTGGAAAAGGATGAGCGAATTGTCGACCGGATCGCGACGATTCGTGCTGCCGCCACGACGCTCGAAAGTGATCTCGAGAAGCTGTGGGCCGAATGGGGCCAGGCGCACGGCGAGGCGACGGCCGTGCTGCAGGCCATGACCGGCGGCCTCGACAATGACAATGATGGCGATGGTGGTGACAACGACGAAGATGAGGAGCGGGACGAGATCCTCGCCAAGGCCGAAAAGGAGCTCGACGCCGCCGCCTACGAAGCGATGAAAGAGATGAAAGAGAATGAAAAGGTAAGTTATGCCCTTCCAATCCTGTATTGATGAACATCTTTCTGACAGAAACAGACATTCAAGAAGGCCATCTTTGCCGAAGAGTGCAAGCTGGCGCAGATGATGCTGTCGAGGCAGTCCAAGTATGATTAGATATTGTGGAGTTATTGTGTTCAACTGATGGGAAGAAAAGTAATGGGGGAGTTATGTCTTGCCGGGATTGCTGATGTTTTACAAGTTCTCTACTTTATGTCACTGTTTTCATGTTTGCTTCGTCACACATGTTCTTTAAAAAGCTCGTTAAATGCAAATCTATGGTAGTATACAAAAGGCAGAGAACCCAGAGATGGTGATGTCTATTCTAAGAAAACAGACGGTGAATAAATAAAACAGCTGTCCCCCGCAAACGTGCCTACCGTGTTCCACGGGCTCCTGCCGGCGCGTCTGTCCGCCGCTTCTGCAGAGACCGGCCGACGGCATCGCGCACCATGGGGTCCGCCCGAATGGTGTTCTGCACCAGCCACTCCTTGATCTTGCCGCGCACATTGCTCAACACCTCGTCCTGGTCGACAAACGGCGCCATCTCCATCTCCAGCAGCCGTGTGGCGTCCTGGTCGAGTGACCGGCTCGTGGCCTCGAGACGGTCCAGGGCAGCCAACAGAGCCGGATCAGCTGCGCCCTTGGCACCGCCGCCATTGGCCCCCTCACTGTCGGCCGTCACGATCTGGCCGCTGCGGGTGTCGGCACCCAGCAGCGGGCCGATCTGGTTGAAGGCAATGTACATGGTCAGACTCAGCTTGCGGGCGAGTTGGATGGCCTGGAAGGGCAGGTAGGGCCCGTGCTGGGGCGACAGCAGAGCAAAGAGAGGGTTCAGGAAATCGGTCAGAATTTGCGGGTGGTACGGCCGCGAGATGGTGTGCAGCTCAAACACGAGCACGCTCGTCAGGACCAGCCAGCGCTCGTAGCGGCCCCAGGTGAGGTAGCCGATGAGACCAAAGCCGTAGAGAGCAGCGGCCGCAACGGTATAGTAGGGCGCCAGCGTGCGGACGCCCATCGAGACGAAATCGTAAATGGTGGAGCACCGGTTTGCGCCGTTGTTGCTGTTGTTGGTGGCCCAGGCGACCGAGATGGGTCCGAAGCGGTCGTAGGCAAAGCGGCGAGCGGGGTCGAGGAGCGTGTCGGATGCGGTCTTGAGGTGCACAAAGTAGGCGTTGATGGCACCCTCATCGCCGCCAGCAGAGCCGGCCTTGTCTGGATGGTGCAAGGCCGCCAAGCGGCGGAAGCGCGACTTGATCTCGCGGTCGGTGGCGGCGAGCGGCACGCCGAGGTCGCGGTAGAATGTGCCGGCACGGCGGAGCTCGTAGTCGGCCTCATAGATCGTGTAGGCGAGATAGAGGGCGACGACGAGGATGTGGATGCGTCGACGATGCTCGGCAAATCGTGGCGTGCCGGGCATAGGCCGCGGGTCGCCGGCGCGGATAGTGAGGGAGTAGTAGATGGACTGTGCCCAACCGGTGACGAACTGAGAAATTAGAATAGGGGTTAGCTATGCTCGCGATGCGATAAGTTTTCGACAGCGAAGTGAAGCAAAGAGGGACAAACGTTGGGCAAGAAGCTCCAGCCGACGAGCGAGAGGAGGCCGGACATGGCGGCGGTGTTGTGGTGGTTTAGGGGATGACGGAGCTCGTTGATGGTTCGTCGAGGTTGGGAAATCACCGGAGGTCAAGTGTCGGCATCGTCGAGAGTGGTAGAAGACGAAGAGAAGTCGAAAGGTCGAAAGTCGCGACAAGTTGAATGAAGTCGATGAAGATCGAAATTCCCTAAAACGGCCAGCTTTGGTGCAAAGTGTCCCTTTCTGCCCTGAATGGAATCCTTTGTCGAGGTTGCTTTCTCCCTGAACACGTTCTTTAATTAGTGGGGGTTAGCGCTACACCAAGAGCGCGTTCACTGGCGTGAATTTGCGCGGGTCAGGCCGTTGTCGCCAGGCACAGGGGCGTACAAAGCTCCAGCGAATGACAAGCCATTTCTTACAGCAAAAGCCCCACGTTCGTTCTTTCCTGCGAAATGCACAACGGTTTTGGGTGCACCTTCTTCACTGCGAAGTATCTTACTCTGACAAGATGTTGACAAGTGCTACTCGTGCTTCCTTGACTGATCAGGAAAGACGTATATGCATAGCACGTTTACCAGATCTGAGGACAAATGGAAAGAACGAACAAGAGGGGTGAGATCCGAAAAGATGGGCGTGAGATGTGCCGCGTATTGTTACGTCAATCTGTTCCTGGTGTAAGAGTGTTGGGGTTATGGTTACGGTTGGGGTTCCTGCTGTAAAAAGACGGCATCCTTTCCTTCATACAGACGATAGGCGTGCTAAATGCTTATTCCCCCGGGTCTCCGTCCCCGCTTCCGCTCACCATCCCCGATCGATCGTCTCCTCTTAATTCTTGACCCTCGATCTCACTCGTATATTCCGGATTTCCCACTCGTATTCACCTTTATTCACTTTCTTCCTCTTTCACATCACATTCACAGTCTTTTACAGTCATTTACAATCGTTAACATTCAAATGCTTTGATTAATCAATATCTTGTCAATTCAAACACATATCATCCGCCAAAATCGACGAACTCGACAAATGCCATGCTCTCGCTCTGCTTCTACAGCTTCGACATTGGCCGCTCCTTGTTCGCCAGGTCTCGAAGAACCTTTCTGAGGATTTTGCCAGACTGTTCGTGTTAGTGTTTGACTCAAATTTATTTTCAAAGGGACAGAAACTTACCGGGTTCTTGGGAATCTCGTCGATGAACACAACGCCGCCAGCCAGCCGCTTATACGGCGCCACCCGCTCTGCCAACCACTTGGCAATGTCTTCGCCGGTCGCCTTGGATCCCGGCACACGCACAATATATGCGCGGGGCCGCTCTTCGCCGTTAACTTCAACACCAATCACGGCGGCATCGACAATGTCTGGCCGCTCAATCAGGACGGCCTCGAGCTCGGCCGGTGCCACCTGGTTGCCCTTGACCTTGATGAGTTCCTTGCGACGGTCGACGATATAAAAGGCTGCACCGGGGCCGTAGCGGTTGACATAGGCAATGTCACCCGTCTTGAGCCAGCGCGTGCCGTCGGCGTCGACGTGCATCGTACCCTCGGTGGCCTTGGGATTGCGCCAGTATCCCGTGAGGAGCGTGGGGCCAGTCACCCACAGCTCACCCGGCTTGTTGGGCTCGACAATGTACCGCGGGCCGCCGCTGCCCTCCGAACCATTCTCATCAACCTCAACCAATCGTGCCGAGCAGTTGGGCGACAGCTCGCCGACGGAGCCGTGGTCAGCCTCGGTGTCGGCGTGCCACGTCATGCAAGTGCAGGTGACTTCGGTCATGCCCCAGCCCTGGTGGACAGCGAGGGTGCCCTCGGGCCACAGCTTCTGGAGAGCCGTGGCGGACTCACGGGCCAAGGGTGCAGCACCACAACCGACAGCCTCGACACTGCTCAGATCAAACTTCTTGACGATTGGGTGTTTCGAGAGGGCGACGGCAATGGGCGGCACGAGCGTCAGGCTGGTGATGCGGAACTTTTGGATGTGCTCGAGCATCTTGACAAAGTCAAACTTGCCCATGAGGTACACGGGGATGTTCATGTGGGCAAAGTTGGCCACAAAGTACGTCTGGCCATAGGCGTGGTACAGCGGCAGGAAGCACAGGCCGACAGAGCGCTCGCGGGCGGCCAGGACCTCGGGGTCGTTGTTGCCAATGGCCACGACACCGGCACAGTTGGAGACATAGGCACGGTGGCTAATCTCGACACCCTTGGGCACACCCGTAGTGCCGCTGCTGTAATTCAGACAGCAAGTGGTATTCTGGGGGTCCTCGGGCTCGACCCAGTCCCAGACAAGTGCACGCCGGAAGTTGCCCTGCAGCAGATCAAGCCAGTGCCGGGCACCGCTCTTGCCCCCGTCGACAAGCGGCTGTTGGGGTGGACGCTCGGCAGCGACAACAGCAGCCGGTGCATCGGCCGACTCGTCGAGCACGTATATCCGGTTGTGTGGCAGACCGACCTCGTCAGCAGCTCCAACGGCGATCGACAGACTGGCGGCTGCGGTCACCAAGAACTTGGCGCCCGAGTCGCGCAGCTGGTGGGCAAGCTCACGCACGACAAACGACGGGTTGGCACCGGAAAAGACGCCGCCGGCCATCAGGACACCGACGAAGATGGAGGGGAAGTAGATGTTGTTGCCCGAAAACAGCAGCACGCGATCGCCGCGCTGGAGGCCGGCATCCTGCAGGCCAAGGGCAACACGCTTGGCCAGGAGCCGGTAGTCGGACTTGGTGACATAGTGGGTGTCTGGCCGGTCGGCATCGATCAAAATCTTCTTGTCTGTGAGCGGGCTCTGAGACGAGCCGAAGATCCACTTTTGCAGTGAGCACTGCGGGATGGGCTCGGTGTGCCGCGAGACGATTGTCATGGTGGCGTCTAGTGGTGTCAAGTGACGTTTGGCTGTTGGGTTTCTGAGATGTTGCTGAAAGTGTCGTCAAGCTGTCGGCAGGTATTGAGTGATATTGAAGCGGGGGATGTCTTGGATATCTCCAAGAAAAAAGATCGCCGACGCTGTGATGCAAGAAAAAAGGGAAAACGAAAGGCTGGGTCGTCTACCTGTGCAAATATTCTCGACTTGGAACGACGAAAGAATGAAAGGAAGAAGGCAATAAAGAAACACTCGGAAGGCAACACTGCATCTGCTTTTGCAATCGTACAGAGATGCAGCCCGACAATATCGAGGTCAACAACTGGCCAGAGACGAAGCGAGGCGACCCTCCATATATTTATTATATGGGAATATGGGAATAAAGAAGCAAACTGAGGAGGAGAACGGCTCCTCTCTTGCCATTGTGCATCCCCATTCTTCTCATACCCTGGACCCCGGAGCACGGAGTTCTGGCAACAAAAGGAAGAAAAAAGAGGAGAAACGGTCAATGGTGCACTTTGTTTGGTTGGAGCTGGGCTGGCTGGAGTCGGAGTTGGAGCTGGACTGGGGACCTGGGAGCTGGAACTATCAAGCGAGCCGAGGCTGGCCTACTGACCGTTTGGCCCATTTCGGATTTTGGTTGCTTTCTGGACTTTTCTTTTTGGTGTTATTGGAGGGGGCAAAGGCGACGAAAGGGAGGGGAAAGGGGAGAAGGGGAGAAACAAGCCCAGGCTTTCCAGACTTGTCAAGGAAGAACGGAAAGCATGGCAAGTCATGGCGAGTCATAAAGCGGATGGAGCGATCGATACAACGCTAGCTTGGATAGGTCGCTCTTTCCTTTGCTTGATTCCGCACACAGACGACAACTGCGTCTGTGTCAAATAGAAGGAAAGAACTGCCTGACTACGGCGTACAAAGACGCGCACAATAACGCAAAAGCACGACATATCGGAACGCCCTTGCCCCGGTCGACTATCTTGGGGCTGAAAAAGACAGGACCATAGGGCAGGCACGACCGTAGCACAACGGGACCCAGTTTCATTACACGGAAGGCGCACTCGTACCTGTCATCATCTCACCCTCCCGACCCAGCAAGCGAGGGAAGTTACGATGCATGCTTTGAGTGCTCAGTCCTCGCTCTTCTTGTCCATCGGCCTCGTGGATACCTGCGGACCGCCTCCTCACGCTAAGTGTGCGCCCGCCCCGGAATTTGGGCGCCCCTCTCTGTCGTCAAGTCGTTCTTGCTTTCCTGCCTCCGAGATACATACCGCGATTTCCCCCGCTCTCTAGCAGCCCTCTTAGCAGCTTTAGCTTGGCTGTTTGGTGCAGTTCCCACTGCTACAATAGCATTCCCCGGATTTCATAGTTTCCCGATTAGGGAAGGGCAACTTTTCTTGCCCCAGGGCCAAGGGCCACAGGGCCACCTCTCTTGGCTCTTTCCTTTCAGGACATGAACGGAGTATTGCATCTTGCCGTCTCTGCGTCTCCCGGTTTTGTGCACTGCATCTCGTCGTTTGCCTTTTTTTTTTACAACAGACATCACATCACAGGCCAAATGAAACCCACATGTCCTCCTGACGCAATAAACCGGATGCCGCCCGGTAGTTATCGCGGACAACTGCAACGCTCTGACATGAAGAATACGACAAGATGCGTCGAGATGCATCAAAGGTGCATCCAACAGACAAAAGAGCTCGCACGAACATTCATCCTTCGCGATTAACTCGTCGTCCGAATCAACAGAGACTGTCCAATGAAGGATATAGCCTACTTGTATTGGAGATGATGTAAATCGGCTTCTTATTCTGTCGTCGTTGTTGCAGTTCTTCGTCTTGTTGTCTTGATTGTGTGGTTTAATTTGCCCAAGTTTCGTTTCTATTCTTTGTATTTTTTGCCCTCCTTCTGCTAGCCATCCAGCCTGCCAGTATCGTACATCGTACTTCAAAGGGTTGCCTTGTTTGTTTGTGTCTCCCCCACCCTTTCTTCCCCTCGTTTTCGCTTTCTGTCCTCCTTGTCTTCCCTTTCTTCTCTTTTTGTTTCGCTCGTCTACCTGTCTCCTTTGCTTTGTCACCGTCTCCTCTCCCAAAAATACTGCATTCTGTTTGAAGCGCATTTCGCCCCCCCCACACTATCGTAAGCCGAGGTCGACCCTTTTCTTTTGCTCCAGTCTCAGTGCGGAGAAGTTGCAGTTGCGTCGTATCAAAATTCAGAGCAATAGCAAGCGGGAGGCGGGAAGTGATCGACAGTCGATTTTAGCACCTCCTGAGCTCCTCTCCGAGCTCCTCTACCAAAATCCTCAAGAGTAGTACTACGACGTACATCGTAAAGCTTTAACGGAAAGCGGATGTTTGTTGGCCGACTCTCTGCTTTGTATCTGGTACTGCATTTACTCAAGACGGAGCTCTGATATCCGACTTCTCCTCCCCATTTATAAACAAGGAAGCTCTCCTGAGTTAAAAAGAGCTAGGAAGATGCGAATGCGAGAAAAAGCCCGCGTTTGTCTCCGGCAGCTGTGCCGATGATGCGGCTTGGCCGGGAAGTGGACAGGAGGTGTGCCAAACAAGGCGAAAAAAAGGTACACTCACATACGACGTAGATTCGCAAAAGATATTACATCACAGCAGATTTCACGCAGATTGAGGCCAAATTTGAGTAATAATAAGCAGAGGGATCCCCTTTCGGGCGTCTCTGCTGCAGAGTGTAGTATTTGTTTTAGAGCTTTTGTTTTGGTCAAGTCGTTCCTGACTGACCAACTGCTTCGTCTCCTTCTTTTGAGCTAGAAGTAAGATATAAGTACATCCCAAAAAATACGTCATGTAATCAACAAATAAATCTCCCAAATGTCCCTGTCCTGTCCACCTCCGTATCTCCGTATCCAGAAGAAAAGAAAGAAGAAAGAAGTAAGAGGCTAGTAATAAAAGGAAGTATTTGTAAAGTAGAAACAGAGAAAAACTCCTCAAACCGGGTTGCCGATCTGGCCGGGGTATATCGAGAGAAATGAAAGAGAAACAAAAGAAAGGGGAAGAAAAAAGAAGAAAGTAAAGAAAGTCGTCATGAGAAGATAGGATTAGGTCGTGTCGTAAAGTAAGAAAAGGAAGAAAAAGAAGAAGAAACGTGAGGGTATTAAAACAGATAACAAAGGCGCAAAGGCAGTCATCAAGAAGAAGAAAAAGAAGAGAGAGAAAAGAGTGAGCGATGAAGAGTAATGAATCACATCATGCCCAGACGGGTCATGCGCTTCTCCATGCGAGGACGCGGGCCGAGACGGTTGCCGCTGGGAAGGCCAAACGGCCGAGCATTCGAGCCCAGGGCGTTGGGGTTCGGCAGACCGACCGACGGGCGGCGCGAGACGCCGGGGCCCGAGGGGAGACCGCCGCCGCTGCTGGGGTTGGATGGCAGGCCGCGGGGAACAGTCAGGTTGTTGCCCATGCGAGAGGAAGAGGTGGTGGAAGTCGGTGTCGGCGTCGGCTGCGGCGCTTGTGAGAGCCACGTCTGCTGGACGCGCTTCCATGCATCGCGCTCGCAGTAGACGTTGTTGCCCACCTCAAAGTAGCCGTCCTCGAGCGGCTGGCGGCAGTCGGCGCACACAAAGCAGGTCGGGTGGTACTTGCTGTCGGCCTCGTCGGCCAAATAGCTGCCTTCGATGCCGTTGTTACAGCTGCCGCACAGGCTGCCGTTAACGACGTGGTAGTGGTGCTCGCAGTAGGGCTTGTCGTCGTGCACGTAAAAGGTGGACGACGAGAAGGGCTCGCTGCAGGTGGTGCAGACGAAGCAGGCCTTGTGGTAGCGGCCCGTGAGACGGCCGTCGGCGCTGGAGACAGACTTGCCCGTGATCAGGTCGCCGCAGGCCTTGCAGTTGCCGCGGGAAGGCATGGGCGGCATGGGTGGGGGCATGTTCGCGCCTGCCCGAGATGAATAGCTGCCGTAGTTGCCGTTTGCGGATTGATCACGTGTCCTGCTCTGCTCGCGACGACCATAGCCATTGTCCATCTCGTCGCGCATGCCATTGCGGCCGCGAGACTGGGGCCGGCGATCCGGCGATGTGCGGGTGTTGGAAGAGGCCAAAGAGTTGGACGAGCCGCCAAAACCGCCGTATCCGCCATTGCAGCCACGATCGGTCTGGCGATCACGATCACTCTGGGATGGCCGACGCTCCTCACGACGCTCATCGGCAGGGTTCATCGCTTGCAGATCGTTCATCAAGCTGTCAAAGTCGGCCATGTTGGCCGCATTGCTCGGCTTGCGGGCCTCGCGAGGAGGTGGGTCGCGAGAGGAACTGTAGTTGTTGTTGTATCCACCATTGTTCAACGAGTTCGACGACGACGACGTGGAAAAGGACGACGCCGACGACGAAAACGACGACTGCGACGACGAGAAAGGCAGGTTGCCGCCCGGCCGGCTCATAACACTCGAGACGGTCGAGGACATGGAGTCGGACGCCGAGTGGTACGGGTTGCCGATGCCAAACTCGGCGGCGAGGTTGATCTGCGGGATATTGGGCGAGTTGGAGGCGGTGGACGAGCCGTCGCGGCCCGAAGTGCGAGGACGAAGAAGACTCGTCCGAGGCGGCGGCGGGCGCGACGTGTCCGGGCCCATAGACGGCCGGCGGTTGCGGTCGGGGCTGTTGCTGCCGAATGGAGGAGCAGGTGCGTCCATGTTGCCATATCCGTTTTGGCGCTCGTTTTGGCGTCTTGTCGGTCTGGGTCCCGGTGCAGACGGCGTCCGCGATGGCGGCTCAGCGCTCTCACTCAGGCGCGGGAAGGTGCCGGCACGGTTAAACGACGGCGGCTGGAAATCGTCGTCGTCCAGCGTCAGGTTGCGGCCCTCCATGTTCTCGCGGCTATAGTCCGAGTTGTTGGCCTGGCGGGGGAATGCATTGCGGGCGTTGGTAGGCTTCCGGCCCAGACCCGAAGCAGAGATGTCCTTGGCGTCAAACGGTCCCGGTGCAATCGAGTTCATGCGCTGCAGCAGGTTGGCCGCCGGCTGGCGTTTGGGGCTGCTGGACGGCGGCGGGTAGTCGTCGTCGTTGAGGCCGCCATAGCCGCCTGGCCGACGAGCGCCCTGTGTCGACGAGGCGTACGAGGGCGAGTCGAACTCGCCGGCAATCTTGGGCTCAAAGTAGTCGTTGGCGGGGCCCGTGTTGCCACGGTCATTTCCACGGTCGTTGCGAAGTCCACCAGTCCGCAGTCCGCCCATCATACCCATACCCATACCCACAGGCGTCTTTGGTGAGACACTCTGCGACCCGCTCGAGTTGCTCACGGGCGTGAGCTGTCCTGTGCGGTAGTAGCTGCGGTCTGGGCTTGTTAGCGGTGATTTCAAGGGCGATTTCAACGAGCTGCGGAGCGAGTTGACGGTGACGAGGAGTGATTGTGATCTTGAGAAAGACTTACTGGCTGCGGAGGTATCGACTTGTGGTGGCAGTCGATTCGACCGGTCGTCTCTGCCGTTGTAGCCATAGCTGTTGTTGCTGCTGCTGTTATCATTGTAGTTGTTTTTGTTGCTGATTTTGCTGCCATAGTCATCACGGCCGCTGTTGCTGTTGTTGTTCTTGTTGCCATATGACATGAACTGGTCAAAGTTGGCTGGTGGTGGTGGTGTAGCTGAGGATGTTAGTCTTTCTCTTGCTCTCCAACCCGATTCTGAAATCTCCCCATGCATTGCGGACTCACCCTCTTCGACTTGGCCGCAGATGTGCTCTCCCATCATGGAGATTTCGATTTCCTGCCCACATGACGAGCACTTGATCGTCGGCAAGAAGCTTGCCGGTCTATCCATATTGTGTTGTGTTGTGAGAAAAGTTGGTGATGTTGTTGATTATAGAGATGTTTGTGGTCGTCGTATTGACGTCTGTTTGCCCTCCAGGGGTATTTTGCTCTCGAAATTCGATCACGTCCGTCGACTGCTCATATGTAGTATGTTTGTCGTCGTCCTCGAAAGTATTAATGTGGCGAGATCTTGTTGTTGGTTCGGCGCGCGGCGCAGGTCCCAAGTCGATATCCTTTGTCTGGTAACAATGATGTTGTTCGAGTCCAAGTCTCTTGTTCAAGCTTCTTTATCGTCGAGTCTGTTGTTTGTTTTGCCGTTTGTTTACTGATGAAAGACGACCAGTTGCCCAATTTGGAACACTGTGACGAAAGAGAAAGACACAAAAAGAGAGGTTTTGTTTTGTCAAGGTGATGAAGAGGAGAGGAAAAGAGTGTGTGATCAGAAAGAGTGATCGAAAAGTAAAGGACAAGGGGGGGAGAAAGCCAGTCAAACAGTAACAGAGAGAGACTGAAAGAAACAAAGGCCAAAGAGGGAAATTCCAAGTGGACAGGGGAGTCCAACAAGCGGAGCAGGGGTAGTTTGACTTGCAGGGTCCTGAGAAACGAAGGTGTTTTGAAAGCGAGAGACCAAGTGGATTTGGAAGAGAGAGAGAAGACGGACAGCAAAAAAGGCAGTGAGCAAGAAGACCATACTCCGTAAAAAGAGGGAAAAGAGGAGGCACGTTTGAGGTTTTGTCAAATACGGTGTATTTGTGCGTATTTGGTGCAGTTTGGTGGGAAGAAGGCCCCGGCTTATTGCTGCTTGGTGTTGCGTTTCGTGTCTCGAAAACGGAGGGGGGGTCGACTAGGTGGTATCGAACGGATGGGGATTTTCTCTGAAGAATAAAAAGGGTAAAAAGAGGTGTAAAAGAGGGAACGAGAGGTGAGAGCGAGCAGGGGTATATTAGAGGAGAACGGGGCCAAGAAAAGAGAGATGCATCGGATGCAGCCAAATGCTCACAGAAAATAAAAGAAATAAAGAAAACCGCCGACAGGGACCCTCTCACCCTTGTCAGCAGCAAAATGGGAGACAAAGGCAGAGAGGACACAGAAAAAGAGCATCCAAGAGAGGACAGAAAGTGAGAGGGATGGCACGGACGCGATGCACGAGCACAGATGCGGCCAGAGGAATGGAGAAATGGAGAAGAAATCGTGAGGCAAAGAGGCAAAGAGGGCAAAGAGAGGCAAAAAAAGAAAAGCCAGGCGAACAGTGAAGACGTGCAGTCGACGTGAGGATCGCAGGGAGACTCGAAAGCGTGGACTCTCAATGGGGCACAAATACATAGTAGGCACAACTTGGCGCAACGGCTACAGAGATTCACAAAAATGAGCTTAAAAAAGGGAGACGGCCCCCGTTTAAGCGGATCAATGCTAAGAACGGCGATGGGAGGCATGCAAAGATTATTGAGAGAAGGGACAGAAGAGTGCCTGTCGAGGGAAGACAGCAGTTGAAGAAATGAAGCAATTGATTGGAAGCCAAAGGGAGGCTGAGGAAAGAAGACAATCAGAAAATCAGAAAATACGAGGCAATGGGAATGAAAAGAGACTCAGAGAGGACAATGTTGAAGCTCGCTTCACGGTGAAATGCAACCTCAAACGAGCCTAAAGACTGTGGAAGAGCCCGGAGCAGTATCGAGCCGACGGGTTGCCATAGAAAATGCATCGACAGTGACCGTTTCTCTTTTTGAGTCTACTCTCTCTGTGTCTTCTCTTTTCCGTCTTCCGTGCTCCGTCTTCCGTCTTGACTTTCAGTTCTTTTGCTTGAACGAGCGTCGATCACGATGCGTTGAACTGGAGCCGCCGCTTCGAAAATAGAGAAGTCACTTGAAGTCACTGTGTAAGTGAATTTGCTGTAAGATACATGTAAAGTGGTAATACAACGTCTATTATTGCAGTTCATGCCATGCAACTCAGTATGATGCATAGTAATCTTTATTTTCACCTCTTCCACCTTCACTTTCCTTTGCTTCCTTTTTCTCCGAATTCCTATTGTTTTTCTTCCCTTCTCCCTTTTTCCTGTCTCTGTTTTTCAAGGCTGTCCTCGATTGAGCGTATTGTCTCGTACTGTTAAACTGCTTTTGTCTTGTCTCTGTTTTTTTTTTTTTTTTTTTTTTTTTTTTTTTTTTTTTTTTTTTTTTGTGGTTTTGGGGGGGTGATACAACCGGCGCGGGGTTTTTTGTGGTTGACAGTTTTATTAAAGGGGGGAAATTTA